>JAZKJV010009555.1:0-600000 GCA_037367405.1 Ottelia alismoides
TTTCCTATTTCATTTAATCACAATACTTTCATCACTGGTTTACAAAGAAAATATACAAAAAATTACAAAACAAAAAGAAAAAAAACAACAACCACAGGAAGTGCGCAGCCGCCGGCTCATCTCCACCGCCCAACCCCTGGCCGGCCCACCTCCGTCTAGTCCCAAGGCTGTCGTAGTCCGCGCCGCCACGACGCTCCAACGTGCCGCCCCCCCGGTGAGCTCGCCTCTAGCGGCCAGCAAGCCGTGCCACGCCTCCATCCGCCTTCTGTACGCCCTCCCGTGACCGCCTCCTCATCCTCCTCCGTCTGAAGCCGCCTGCGAGTGCCAGCAGCCACGCGCCCTCCAGAGCCGCGCGCCGCTGCCCTCGAGCTTCGCCCAACCGTCGTCCGCCTGCACCCCTCAGTCCCACCAGCGACCAAACTCCCTGCCTCCACGCAAGCACCCCTCCAGCCCGACCTCCGTCGCGACGCCGCCCGCGGTGCCTCCGCTGTTTTGCCCCCGCTTCGCAGTGCGCCACCATGCCAAGGCTGCGCCCCTCCACGCACGTCATCCGCCAGCCCGCGTCGCGAGCACGCCGCCCACCCACGCCCTCCGCGCGGCCGAGTTGCGCCACCGCCAGCCCGTGTCGCGAGCCGGCTGTGCGCCGTGCCCTAGCCGCCCTCCTCCATTCCATTTGTGCGCCTGCTTGCAAGATAAGAAAGGTCCTATTCTTTTTATTTTATTTTTTTTATTTTGTGAAAATTGCACTCATTCCTGCAAGTTTCTTTATTTACAAAATGGTCCCTGTGCAGTTATTTTTTGTTAACTTGTCATTTCAGTATTGCAAAGACACCCCTGGCTTTGAACATTAATTTGGATCTTAAATAGCATCATTTTAGTCAATCAAAAATAGCATTTTGTAGAGCAACAAATTCTTTATCTTTTGATATTTATTTGCATTTTTGTGAGCATCTGATAATTTATTAAAATTCAGAGATTGAAATTGAGTGATATTTTATCCATTTACGCTCTGAAATTCGCATAGGCCTATTTATTGCTCTAAGAATTATGAAAAAATTGTCAATGATGCCTTTAAGTGTTCTTTAATTACTGTCCAAATTTCGTCCAATTTAGAGTTGTCTTGTGCATAAAATAAATTCTAGGGAGATTTAGGTAATTGATTTTTAGTCAATTCCACGAATAATATTTTTATGAAATTTCAACTCTTCTGTATTCCTTATTGAAAAATATATTTGAGATAAAAATATTTGGATAATTTAATTTCGTGGATTTATTAGGAATTAAATACCCGCAGTCGCTCTGTTTTTAGTAAAAAATTAATAAAAAAACCAAAAGTGTCAGAAAATTCTAAAAAAATTAGTGTAGCTTAATTTCATCATGTTATCTTCCAGTATATTTTTCATAATTTCTACATATCATTTGCATGAAATATTGCATAAAAACCCCAAGAAAGTTTGTATTTTTCATTTGCGCATTTTAAATCCAAAAATCTAAAAAAATATATTTTACATTCATCATTGGATTAGGTTTATAGGAAAAATATAACTTGGTCGATTCGAATCAATTTGACATCAAAGATTAATTTGGCTAAGTGATCGTTTTCTTAATAACCTAATTCAATCCACATTTGTGCATTGGCATTTTGAGTGCATAAAAAATTTACAAAAAGAATCCCACTTGGAAAATCTTAATCTAATCCCTCTAACGTGATCCCGAGTTGTTCCTTTGCCTCCTTGAGTCGACCCTGGGGTTTGCCCAGGATAAATAAACATAAAACTGTGCGTACATTCATTCATTGATTATTCGATTCGTGCGGTTAATTTTTGACCGATGCGGATCTATCCGACTGCAACGAAACGTCAATTATATGACATTAAAAGGGTAGATTTTTGGGCTCGTCACCTACCCCACCTTCTTACACCCCTGACCCACTTCCATTCTAGGCTAACTCACCTTATAGTCGGTCGGTTACTGGAATCAATGAACATGTCGAAGAGCAAGCCAGTGCTAAGACAAATGATTGGCAGAATTATTTACCCCTACCTCAAGTGAGGACCGGATTACAATTCCCATATACACATCCATACTTGACCTTAGGGTATAACATGCTCGATCGAACAAACCGAATGTAGAGGCATGCATCATATGATATTCCTGACTTGATTGACCCTATTAATCCAAGCCCACATTGACGGCATTCATACCACACATTCGGAGAGCCTCCACATGCACGGGTTTGGACTCATGAGCTAGGCGTACCAGCCCCCCGTTCATTGACTCCTTTATTCGAGGCTTCGACCAATATCTGTCATTCAGATGGTCCATACTCTAGCCAGTATTACATGCCAGAGTCTAAGCATGTTGAGTATGAGACTTCAAGATCCCAATAGTATCCTCCGAGTAGACAGATTGCTTCGATGATTCATATGAGGAACTTTGGAGGATAACATTTTTAGGGTTTTGAAGAGAGATGAATTTTTAAACTTAGAAATGTCATCGATCGAATCACTTCAATTTATTCCAGCTCAGGTATGGAAGTGGATAATGGAATAAGCAGATTCAATGTTGAAAAATTAAAGGATACAATGACACATACACACATACTGTACAGCTGGAGTCCTTTCTACCTCCCTCTTCTATAAACTACTCACCTTCCAATCCAGAGTTTGTATATCCCTCCACTCCTCCTTCGCCTATTCAAAACAACAAAAAATTGAAAATTCCAAAAGACCAAAAACATTGAAAAATCAGAAAACTTCATAAAAATAAAAAATGAAAAAGACCTAAAAGTTGGATCCTATCCTAAGGGAAGCACTCGATAAAAGAATTGATTTTTAAGCTTACTATAATAAAGGCCATAGATCACTTTCACGACCTCAAACGATTTGTGAGAAGTAAATTGATGTCTAAGAGGACGGGCAATAAGAGGACAAGGACTGAGAGATACATAGTGTATATGGAGACTTCCTTGGTGATGGGGATAAAGACCAAGAGCAGCAGAGCGAAGCGGTTGCCTAGGGTTAAATGTAAAATCAAAGAAACTACCTTTACCCATGCTAGAATTGATGATGACTCACTGATAAATATCCTTCCGACTATGTGTTGAGAAGCTCAAACTCAGGCTAATTGGCGGAACCTTATTGGGACCTGAACTTAAGACCTAACAGACTTCAAGTTCCACAAGTCTTCTATTCAAGACTCCTCAATAGTCAGGTCAGAACAAAATCCTCAGACGCAAATTTCTGATGACTATGATTCTTACTTGTACTGTGTAAGTGTAAAACAACTCTCCACATCAGAAATGGCTAAGAACCAGCCTCCTCTAATAAGGTAACTCAAATAACCCGGTCCAGTAAGTCTTTCCTCGAGGAGCGGGGTATTCCTTCTAAGTTCAAGTGCGACCAGCTCAAGAGAAGGGGGTAGAGAAAAGAATGGACGGTAGCTAGTGTAGCTACCTATCCCGGGATGCCTGACCAGTGTAGTCAAGTCATCCAGGCTGCATTTTCTTTGCTAATATACATACTCCGACAGGCATTTTTTTCACTTGGACCTGTCTGATTTTTTGGAGTTCTTGCATTTTTTTCCTTCTTTTTTTTCTTTTTTTGAACTATATACCAAGGTGCAGCATGTACCTCAGGAGTTTTTCCTCTTGAGCCAGTAGACTATCCCTCTTTTGAAGCATTATTGCAACCCACAGCGTCCCGTCTTTAGACGTCAACACCACCAGACTAGGTTGAGATGCACTACCCTCCTTAGAGGAGGACGGATGTTTCCACCCGTGTGCTACTCCAAGCTAAAGGATTCTACCTCCTCACCACCTCATCAATGAAGAGCTACGTGCATTGTGCTTGTCCAAGTTAGGTCATTATATAAAAGAATATACGTGTGCACGAGATATTCTACTTAGACTAATCAAGATGCCATGTGAACATAGACTTGCGGACTCAAAGAATTAAGTTACTTGACCTGAGAAATCTTAACTCCAGTTCCTATAAGGTTCCTCTGAAATAGGTGGATTAAGGTCAAATCAAGTACTTCCTCAACATCTATTCATAACTTGGTTCAGAACCCACTAGCTTTTCACTTTGCATATGCAAGATATGCAGATGAGGTGCAGATGACATGCCATGTAGATGAATGCAAGACTTTTTTTTTTTGAATGCAAGGATGATATGCAAGAGTAAATAAGAAGCCTATTTTTTTTGTTTTTACTTTTGTTTGTTTTGTTTTTTTTCAAAAATTTGGTATACCTCCTATGTTACAACAATTTACAAGAGTTTATAAGTATTTACAGATTATACCAAGTGTTATACAATATACAATTATACATTTTTTTTCAATTTTTACAAAAGTTACAAGTATTATACAACAAGTATACAAAATTTTATTTTTCAATTTTTACCCACCCATAATTATTGCAAAATATATACAAAAAGTACATGAAAATACGCGAAAGTACGAGCTATGGGTAAAGTATATATGCAATATATACACGCCCCCTATACTTAGCGTGTGCTATGTCCTCAGAGCATGAAAAGCGAGGGAAAAGACATAGCTCGTGCTAAGCGTAGGAGAGCTAAAAAACAAAATGTATAGAAGTCGCTCCGCCCCCCTATACTTAGGCTCTGGCAGCCTAAGTGTAGAAGATCAAAAATAGGGCGGGCGAGGTTAAGAGGGGAAATGGAGGAGTATATACACGGTGGGCATCGGTCCCCCCTATACTTAGGCTCTAGTCAGCCTAAGTATAAGATAGGAATGAGTGTGAGAATCGATGAGATCTAGAGAATGTACATAGAATGATGAAGAGACTCGGGTCACTCTCCCCCTATACTTAGGATCTGATCATCCTAAGTATAGCCATAAAATGAAATGATATGGAGCCGGGGCTAGTGATTCGAAACCCTGGGGAGGGAGGGAAAGAATATATACAAGGAGGAGTGAGAATATAACATGGATCAAGAAGGTTTGTGACATACCTTCTTGCGGGATCGTGGAGGTAGGTAATATACAAGTGTGTTGCTGTCGGAATCGTCTCAGATGAATAGTAGTGAGGTGAAGGGATCGTCCAACGAGGGTCGACACACGACTGCTTGCTTAGATACGACTTAAGAACAACCGAACTGAGCTCACTCATATAAATCACCTTATCTGGACCCGATGAGGATTCTTCTGATAATTCCTTCTCCGGAATGTTGAAGGAAATTTTCTTGGTCGGTTTTCTAGAACCTGAATCATGGAGAGGGAGATGAGCGATGCGCCTTGAGAGGTTCGGGGGAACACCTCGAGGAATCAATTCTCAACTTCCTCTCACTAGATAGCCGACTAGAAGAGGGAGCAACCGTATTTTTCTGTGGAGTCAATTTAGTCTTGGTTGTTTCCTTTGAAGGTCCGAGATGTGGTGCGGTGCTGACCCAGGGTTCCTCATCAGACGAGGCACCATATAGATTGGAATATTCCTGAAGTGTCAGCACACATCTCGAGAAAGTGCTAGTGATCTCAGTTGGCTTGGCATTATTGGGCTCTTGTGTCGGATCATCAAAATGGTCAAGATAATCAGCAAAAATCATTATCCGACTCAATGGTAGCTTCTGATCGTGAGTCCTCCTTAGAAGTTGTCACTGTGGTGGTGCATCAGTTATGAAGTGACGGTGTGGGGAATCTCTGAACCAACGATCGTCCGGACAGTCGGTCTCTCAGGTGTAGCAGAGAGGTGGGACTCATCTACCTCTCGATTGTCACGACTGTCAACAGATGTGCGGGTCACCTTAGAGTAAAGTGTATCAAAGAATGGGTGAGGTCGAAGTGCTCCCAATGCTTAAAAATCGATATCCCGAGTCTCGCAATCTATAGTCACCTTAGCCAAGGCTAAGAACGGCTTCCCGAGAATAATCGGAGACTGGGTAAACTATCCTCGATGCTCAATGTCAATGATCGTGAAGTCCACCTAGAGTAGAGCACCTTGGAAAGTAACGATGAGTGAAATATTTCCTCTCGACCGTTTGATGGATCGATCAGCCAGCTGAACGATCTCTCTCGACTTACTAAGTGGCCTGAGTTTGAGCTTGTCAAACATAGAGGTCAGGAGGATATTTATTGGTGAGTCATCATCGATTCTTGCATGGGTAAAGATGGTGTCTTTGATTTCACACTCAACTTGGGGCAACCGCTTCACTCTGTGGCTTTTGGTCTTTCTCCCCATCATCAAGGAGGTGGCTATATACACTATGTGTCTTTTAGTCCTTGTCCTTTTATTGCCCGACCTCTTGGGCATCAATTTACTTCTCACAAATCATTTGAGGTCGGGAAAGTGGATCTATGACCTTTATTAAGGGAAGATTAAAAATCCAATTCTTTATCGAGTGTTTCCCTTAGGGCAGGATCCAATTTTTTAGGTCTTTTTAATTTTCAATTTTTATGTGATTTTTGGTTTTCAATTTTTTGGTGTTTTGGATAGATGAATGATCAGACTCAAGATTGGAAGGTAAGGGGTTAGTAGAAGTGGGAGATAGAATGGACTCCAGTTTGTACAGAAGATGTGGGTTCCCTAATGCTTGCTTAGTTTCAACATCAGATCTACTTACGCCCTTTTCCACTTTCATTCCCAAGCTAGCAGAAATTGAATGCAATATTTCCATGACGTCTCTCAACTTGTTACCTAATGTTTCATTTTTTGCGATAAGTAGAGAAATGTCATCCTCTAAAAAATTCTCATGACAAATCATGGGAGAGTTCTGCTCAATTGGAGGATACTGCTGAGATGTTGGGGTTTCATACTCGACATACCTAGACTCTGGTATGTAATGCTGGGTCGAGTATGGACTATACAAATGGCAAATATTGGTCGGAGCCTCATATGATGAAACGGGGGACTGATAAGTCTAGCTCATGAGTCCAATCTTGTGAATGTATAGGCTCTCCGAATGAAGGCTGGTTAATGGAAGCTTGATCACTAAAGTCAATCAAGTCTGGGAAATCAGGATGTGCAGGCCTCTCCATTCGAGTTGTTCGATCGACCTGTTATGCCCTAAGGTCAGTCAGGATATGTATATGTAAATTGTTGTATGGTCCCTACTTGAGGTGGGAATGAAGTATGTGGGGGCATATAGTTTTACCAATCATCTGTCCTCAGCAATGGGCTTGCTCTTCATTCGATTCTTTGATTCATGCAAGCTCTCGGGAATAAGGAAAGTCAACCCAAGAAGGAAGTTGATTCCAGAGTGTTAGAATATGGAGTAGGTGAGAAATACGAAGAAGTGGAGAAGTCAATCGGAGTTCTGACTTCATAATCCCGGTTGAGGTGGAGCCGACCACGGGTAAGGGTCTCCCGTGGATGGCAGAGGATACATAGAAGAAGGAGAAGGTGAAGATGAACGGTATATGGTCGAGAAGGGATTGACCAGAGGTCAAAGGATATGGGGACCAATATCCCGACATCTTTGAAGAGGAAAGGATGATTGTAAGCAGATGGATGTAGAAAATGTGCAATTACACAGGATAACACACACAGACAGATCTCAAAGACAAACACAAGAGCAACCCCGAGTTCACACTCAACACGGTGAAGGACCCGAAACAGAGTCCGATTAATCTGGTTAATTTTAAGTGTGATTTTTTAAGCAAGATAGCAAGGATTTACGCGGCCTATAGGGAAGTCGGCTCAGAGCCGGATGCGTCTTCCCTGTGTAAACCTGTCGCCTAAGATACCGCCAGTCCTTCCTCTCTTTGCTCCTATCCCAAGTTGATGGATTCAAAGACATGCCCCTATCTACTGCAAGCAGGCAGAGGATGACAAGGCCGGAACTTCACCTCGAGGGGTTACTGGCAACTTGTCGCGAAGTACCGTAATTTCGCCTCGATCTACCTGAGACAGGCGGAGACTACTTGGTACTAGTCAGTGAACCCTGAATAATTCAACTTGTGATATTTGCTAGGATCAGTCGAAACGTGATATCGAAGGCAGGGATTTGGGCTTCTGCCTTAAGGTGTTCACACACACTCAAGTACCCTCACTCAACCTGAAAACAAGATCGGGGTTAATCTCCCACAAACAAGGGTAAAATTTAGTCAATTTTTTTATTCAATTCAATTAGTAGTCCCGATTTTAAATATAGTTGTCACTGATATCAATCCACATAAGTAATCACGTCTACCGTCCAATCCCAATTCCTTTATCCTAGGTTAGAAAACTGAGAGAGAGAGAGAATCCAGAAAAGCCGATGCAATCGAGAAAACGATGATGAATGCTTGAGTAAGAAGACTTACAGTGATCCCTTCGCTTTTACGCAGGATGCAAAATAGAATTGAAAACTTTTACACTACATGGAAATGCAGACGATAAAATCCACTCCTAGACAGGCAGTTCTATTAGCGAGTGAAGCACATGTTTGATTTGATTAAATCTGCGGTCTAAGTGCGTCTTTTAAGTGCAATGTGTGGTCCTAAAGAATTACGAGCACAAGCAAATCCTAGAGTGGCTTGAGGAGCCGCTAGTGCAAGGCCTAGTCTAAAATTCAATCCACACAACACACAGGGACACGGTTCCACTATGTTTACACCACGCGAGGACCAAAATAGGAACCGTGTAAATGCAGACACTTTTTACAAGTTAACAAAAATAAAATCTTTTTAGCGTCTCAACAGCCGACTTGATCCACGAATCGTTGGCCTCCGATGCACCTCGAGATCGTCGACTTCAAGAAAGCCGCTCCAAGTCCACCGGGCCCTCGCACAAAAAGATATAAAATGTCCAAAGATAGAGAGAGAGAAAAATAATAAAAAAATAATTGAAAAAATTGGAATAATTACAAGGTGGTCAAGGATCAGACTACCCGAGTGACTGGAAAATCTAAATCTAATTTTCTAAAGTGATCCTAAGTCGTTTGCCTCCCCGGCAACGGTGTCATTTGACGAGCTCGAAAATCTACCTTTTAATGTCATATAATTGACGTTTTGTTGCAGTCGGATAGATCCGCGTCGGTTAAAAATTAACCACACGAATCGAATAATCAATGAATGAATGCACGCACGGTTTTATGTTTATTTAGCCTGGACAAGCCCCAGGGTCGACTCAAGGAGGAAAAGGAATAACTCGGGATCAAGTTAGAGGGATTAAGATTACGATTTTCCAAGTGGGATTCTTTTTGTAATTTTTTTATGCACTCAAAATGCCAATGCACAAATGTGGATTGAATTAGGTTATTAAGAAAATGATCACTTAGCCAAATTAATTTTTGATGTCAAATTGATTCAAATCGATCAAGTTATATTTTTCTTATAAACCTAATTCAATGATGAATGCAAAATGTATTTTTTAGAATTTTTGGATTAAAATGCACAAATGAAAAATACAAACTTTCTTGGGGTGTTTATGCAATATTTCATGCAAATGATATGCAGAAATTATGAAAAAATTTACTGGAAGATAAACATAATGAAATTAAGCTATACTAATTTTTTTAGAATTTTTTGATATTTTTCGATTTTTTTATTAATTTTTTTACTGAAAACAGAGCGATTGCGGGTATTTAATTCCTAATAAATCCAGAAGTTAAATTATCCAAATATTGATTTATCTCATATATATTTTTCAATAAGGAATACAGAAGAGTTAGAAATTTCTCAAAAATATTATTCATGGAATTAACTAAAAATCAATTACCTAAATCACCCTAGATATTTTTTTATGCACAAGACAACTCTAAATTGGACAAAATTTGGGTAGTAATTAAAGAACACTTAAAGGCATCATTGACAATTTTTTCACAATTTTTGGAGCAATAAATAGGCATGTGCAAATTTCAGAGCGTAAATGGATAAAAATATCACTCAATTTCAATCTCTGAATTTTAATAAATTATCATATGCTCACAAAAATGCAAATAAATATCCAAATGATAAAGAATTTATAGCTCTACAAAATGCTATTTTGATTGACTAAAATGATGCTATTTAAAGATCCAAATTAATGTTCAAAGCCAGGGGTGTCTTTGCAATACTGAAATGACAAGTTAACAAAAAATAACTACACAGGGACCATTTTGTAAATAAAGAAACTCGCAGGACATGAGTGTAATTTTCACAAAATAAAAAAAATAAAATAAAAAGAGAGGACCTTTCTTATCCCGCAATCAGGCGCACAAATGGAATGGAGGAGGGCGGCTAGGGCACGGCGCACGATCGGCTCGCGCGAGCTGGCGGTGGCGCAACTCGGCCGCGCGGAGGGCGTGGGTGGGCGGCGCGCTCGCGGCGCGGGCTGGCGGACGACGTGCATGAAGGGGCACGGCCTTGTCGTGGTGGCGCACTGCGGAGCGGGGGCGAAACGACGGAGGCGGCGTGGTTGCGCGCAGCGGCCTGACGGAAGGTGCGGTGGCGCGCGGGCGGCGTCGCGGCGGAGGTCGGGCTGGAGGGTGCTTGCAGGAGGCATGGAGTTTGGTCGCTGTGGGGCTGAGGGGTGCAGGCGGACGATGGCTGGGCGAAGCTCGAGGGCAGTGGCGCATGGCTCTGGAGGGCGCGTGGCTGCTGGCACTCGCGGGCGGCTTCAGACGGAGGAGGAGGCGGTCACGGGCAGCGTGCGGAAGGCGGATGGAGGCACGCCACGGCTTGCTGGCCGCTGGAGGCAAGCTCAACGGGGGCGGTGCGCTGGAGCGTCGTGGCGACGTGGACTACGACAGCCTTGGGACTGGACGAGGGTGGGCCGGCCAGGGGATGGGCGGCGGAGATGAGCCGGCGGCCGCGCAGTTCATGTGGTTGTTGTTTTTTTTTCTTTTTGTTTTGTATTTTTTATATTTTCTTTGTAAATCGGTGATGAAAGTATTGTGATTAAATGAAATAGGAATGTGGTGAATGAAATGTGAGGGTGGTGGCAATGATGTAAACAAAATGATTATGAAGTGGTTGTGGTGGTATGTTTGATGATGAACAAGGAAGAAACTTGTTAGATAAAAAATGAAATGACAAGGAAAGGAGATGAATGCTTACCTGTGATTCGTCGAAATGAGCCGCGGTATGCGGCTTCCGTCGTGGCCTCAAGAGCTTGGCGTGAGAAGCTCGAAGCTTGGCAGCCTCACGAGTAGGGCTACTACGGCGAGAGATCGTCGGATCGCACCTGAGAATAATCTCGAGGAGGTTGTTGCTCAACCGTGAAGAAGCCGCAGCTGTCACCTAAAACTCCAAAGGGGGTTCGCTCCTCTCCTAACGAAAGGTGGATGGGGGTGAATGAAGGAGGAGAGGAGAATATAAAGAGGAGGAGGGAGTTAGAGAAGAGATGGAGAGAGTGGAGAGAATGGTGGAGGAAGTGGGGAAGATGGTGGCTTGGAGTAGAAGGCAAGTAGAGGAGAAGAAGTAAAAGGAAAAAAATAAAATAGATAAAATAATATAATATAAGTAGGCTACTTAAAATAATTAAAATAGTGATAATAAATAATAAATCCGAAAATAATAAAATAATGCGGTGACATGTTGCGGCTCCAGGGAGCTGCCACGTGTCGCTCTTAGAAAATTCAAAAATTAAATGTAAAGAAAATCCAAAAGAAATAACAAAAGGGATTAAATCAAAAAGTGTTTAACACGAAAGTTACTCGTCTTGACGAGATCTACAACTTTCGTGAAGGGTCGAAAATCAAAGGAAGTGATCTGTACAAAAATGTATTTTCGGGTGGTACCTTATAGATATAAAATACCGCATTTTTCCTTTTGTAATTTTTTTGTCATTTTTCAATAAGAGAAAAATCAAAATAAAAAATAGAGAAAATATGAAAGGAATATTTTACAATTTAATCTAATTTTTTTTGGATTAATAATGAAGAAAATAAAAGGATAACATACATGGGTAAAATGGTCAATATGTACAATATACAAAAGAGGCCCAAAACCCAAGTTTTGCATACGAGCTCCGATTTTATTGAAATTGGTCTTGTTTCGAAGGTCTTCGAATGTATATTACTTAAAAGTGAGTAGACCTAATTCAGAGGTTGTATGAGAGAGATATGTGCATTTTAAGGTCTAAGGTCTTCAACTGGATTTGGGGTTTTATTGGGTAATTTTATGAGTTAATATTTTTGATATTTTTCTTTAATTAGTGTTAGTAATATACACTATAGAGTGTTTTTATTGGATTTGGAGTTAGTATAAAATATATACAAATATGGTATTTTAGCTAATATACAGGTGAATATTTACAAGTGAATTTGGCTTCTTATTTAATGCAAATATGAATGCTAAAATGCAGATATTATGCTTGCATGCATGAATGCTAATTTTGCAAGATAAGCGGAAATATGCTGCTATTTACTCGGGAATAAGACTCTATTTTCAACTTTTAGACTGATGAATCACAGATTCATCAGTAGGTGAGAAGTACGAAGAAGTGGGGAATTCAGTCGAAGTTCTGACTTCACGTTCTTGATGGGGTATTAGGAGGAATAAGAAGGTGAAGATGATCGGATTATGGTCGAAGAGGAGTGACCTGGATATGATGACCAGTATACTGACATCTTGAAGAGGAATGGATGATTGTAAGAGGATGGAGGTAGAAAACGTGCAAATACAATGGATAACGCACACAGGAAGACACAAAAGAAACGTAAGAGCGAAATCCAAATTCACCAACTCTACACGTGAGGGTCGTAAAGGTTCGGCCAAATTATCTTGTTAGTTTTAGTTGGTGACAAATGCAAGTTTTGAAAGATTAATGAGCTGTTAAGTGCATGTACTTCCCTATGGATTGTCCCGATTCTTACGAATAATTGCACCCATTTTCAGCCATTATAGGAGTAAGTGGTAGACCGTATAAATACATCTACTCGTTTCTTGAGGAAAAAGCCTACTGTGTCCTCTAAATCTCCCACTCTGCTGAGGAAATCCAGACCATTTTACTGGATACTCGTAGATCCTCACTGAAAAGTGGCTAATCATTTTTTTGAGCTAGTAGTCTATTTGAAAATACTGGCTTTGGCTCTATCCTAGTGTCGTCTCTCTCTCACTTGCAAGTAAATCAGACAATGACAGGGTTGCTCTCCCACAAACAAGGCTAATTTTAGTCAAAAAAATTTCGGTCCAATTCAAATTAGCAGTCCCAAATTTTAGAGATTAGTTGTCAATATAATTAATCTACAAAACTAATCATGTCTACCGTCCAGTCCCAATTCCTTTATCCTAAGTTAGAAAAATTGAGAGAGGGAATCAGAAAAAGCTAATGCGATCGAGAAAATGATGATGAATGCTTTATTAAGAAGACTTACAGTGCCTCCATCTCTCTACACGCGGGATGTAGTACATAATTAAAATTTTACACTATATGAAATGCACACGAGAAAACCGTTCGTAGACGGGTAGTTCTATTAGCGAGAGAGTTACGAGTGCAGGTCCTAATCTACTTCGATAAACCACATGACCACGAAGGGTCCAATGTCTTGTCCTGGTACACACGTGAGAGCCAAACGGAATCCGTTAGAAATCACGCAATTATTACAAGTTATTTTTTTTCAAAAATTAAACTCTCTCTTCTCAAATATTTTCTTCTTGATGCCTCAATAGCCGAATCGATCCACAAATCGTTGGCCTCTGATGCACTTCGAGATGCATCGACTTCAAGAAAGCTTCTCCAAGTCCACCGAGCCCTTGCACAAAAAGATAAAAATTTATGTCAGAGAGAGAAATCAATATATATAAATAAACAGAAAAACAATTGGAAAAAATGAAATAATTACAAGGTGGTTCGGGAGTCAGATTACTCGAATGAATGGAAAACCTAAATCTAATTTTCTAAAATGATCCTAAGCCATTTGCCTCCCCAACAATGACGCCATTTGACGGACCCGTAAATGTCCTATGACAATCAGGATCGATCAAAATTAAACACATGAGTCGATGGATCAAGGAAGTAATGTGTGGTTTTATGTATTTTAACCAGGACAAGCTCCAAGGTCGTCTCAAGGAGGCAAAGGAACAATGTCGGCTCAAATCAGACGAATTAGATCACAATTTTCCAAGCAGAATTTTTTGTATTATTTATGCAATAAAAATGCAAATGCAAATAATGCGGATGAACTAGATTATTAAGGAATCAAGTAATTTAGCCAAATTAATTTTAATACGAAATTAATCTAATTTAGGCAAATTGTATTTTTCCTGAAAACCTAATTCAACAATGAATGGAAAATGTATTTTTTGAATTTTGGGGTTAAAATGCAATAACGAAAAATGCAAACTTTTTATAGGTTTTTATGCAATTTTTCATGCAAATAGAATGCAAAAAATATGAAAATTTTACTGGAAGTGAAATATGATGAAATGAAGCTACAATATTTTTTTGGAATTTCTGACAATATGTGATTTTTTTATGAATTTTTTAATGGAAAAAGAGGTGACCGTGAGTATTTAATTTCTAATCAATAAATCTAGAGAGCGATTTATCTCAAAAAGATGTTTATACGAGCAATCCAAGAGACTTGAATTTTCGCAAAAAAGATACTCGTAGATTTAATTAAAAATCGATTACATAAATCACTCAAATATTTATTTTATGCACAAGACAACTCCAATGTTTATGACATTTGATAATAATTAAAACACATATGAATGCATCATCTCTGTTTTTTTGAGAATTTTTAGGGCAAGGAATAAATATTTGTGAATTTTAAAGCATAAATGGGCAAAATATCACTGAATTTCAAACTCTTATTTTTAGTAAGTTATCCAATACTCACAAAAATTCAAATAAATAAGCAAGTCATAGAAATTAAATGATCTTCAACTTGCTATTTTTGATTAAAAGAAATGATGTAAACTAGAGGTCCAAATCAAAACAATAATGCATGGGTGTCCGTGCAATACAGAAGTTAAAATTTAACAAAAAATGTGCACAAGGGCACTTTTGCAATTTTAAAAACTTATGGGAAGAAAAATGTATTTTTTTTAAAAAAATAACCTTTGAACCTGGGTTAAAAAAATGGAACCCACTTCTTAGGGCTTGGAGGGCGTCAAGGTGGCGGTGTGGGGCAGCGGGCTGCGTCGCAGGGGCCGGTGGCATGTAGCGAGGTAGCTGGAGGGCAGAGAGGCAGCGGCGTGGGGCAAGGGCACAGGCGGCCTGGAGAGCTTGGAAGCGCGGGCGGACCTGGCTGGACGGAAGGGGCAGGGGCCACGCGTGTGGGGTGGAAGGGGCGAAGGGCCTGGCGTGCGCTGCTGCAGTGGAGGGAGAGGGTGTGGCCGCACGCGGTGACTAGATGCAATGGCAAGGGGACGCCTGTGCGTAGGAGGTGGCACCATGGAAGTAGGGTTGTGGGCTGCGGGCATGACTGGAGTGCCAAAAGGGGAGACGACTACAGGGGTGCGTGCGATCACGTGCACGAGGCCACCATTAGGTGGCTGCAGCAGTGGCGAGGCAGTGCTGGGGTGCGTGCACGAATAGCGGTTGGGGCGGTGCGGTTGTTGTGTGGCGAGGTAGGATGTCGCTGGACCTGCTTCTTTTTTATGTAGAATTTTTTATTTTTCTTTGTAAACGGAAATAAAAATGAAATGAATGGTGGTGAAGGGAGATGATAAGGTGGTGATGATGTGGTTTGTGATGATGATGTAGAATAACAACAACAAAAATGCTAGATAAATAAAAAAATGACTAGGAAAAGGAGACGAACAACTTATTTATGATTTGCCGGATTTTTGAGGACCTATGTTGCAACTCCTGTCGTCGCCTCAGAAGGTCGACGGAGAAGGGCCTTCAAAGCTCTGCAGCTTGCCTCGAGGGCCACTACTACGAGGTGGAAGAAACCACATCGGATCTCGTCAACGGCTTGTTGTCACTTGACATCGAAGGAGCTGTCACCTCGTGGTATAGTCGATACCTATAAAAGATCCAAAACGAGAGATTAGAACTTTATTTCCCTAACTCAATAAGGAGTAACCGGAAGACATAACTAGGACTTCACTAATAAGGTTCTTCTTAAATTTGGGAACATGTAAGACAACATGTATCTTCAAGATTTTCCCTGATGTGAGCTTCAAATCCACATGTCCGAAGCTTACGATGTGTTTCACATAGACATCATCTCCCCAGGAGATGACACTACTACTATCAGCCTGATAGGTGCGCGATCATAACAAATGTGAGATACGGCTCCAGAATCCAACCACCAACTGTAATAGGAGGCATAACTAATATTAGGAATAACAGAGTTGGTTTCTAACCTTCTAGAAATGTTGGTCCCCATAGAAATCATATTGATTTCAGCAATCTTAGGAGGTTGCTTCTTTTGTCCCTTGCGATTCTTCCATATGTTTGCAAGGTGACCGGGCTTGCCACAAACGTAATAAATGCATTGACCCCTAGAATCAGTGTTGTTATTCTGATCATGTTGCTTGCCTTTCTTGAAAGGTTGTTTGATTTTGGGGTGGAATTTATGAGGTTTCTTTTGGAGTTGACATTGTCTACAAGATTGACAGGAGGTTTGTATTTAGAGTCTTTTGCTCTGTGATGATCTTCAGTTTGAAGAGACTTTACGAGAGAAGATGTGTTCATCTTCTCTTGTCTATGACAAAGAGACTTCGTGAAATCTTTCCAAGAAGAAGGGAGTTTTTCGATTAGAGCTGCTACTTGCACATTTTCCACGAGCTTATATCCACTAGCAATAGATTTAGAGACAAGATTTTGATATTCAAGAACTTGTGCGAAGACATGCTTATTTTCTATCATCTTATAATTAAGCCACTAAATAAATGCATATTGTTCCAATCCCACATCTTGCATACCGAACTTATCATCTAAAGCTTTACAAAGTTCGAGAGCGGTAGGGTGCATATGGTATATGTCATAGAGCTCGTCGGATAAACTAGAGAGAATCCTACTGTTGTTCACGTTTTTCTAGGGACGAAAATTATTAATGATAAAAAGTCGATCGGTCGTTGCTTTTATGCCCAAAATCCGTGTCAACAAAAAAATTATTTTTTTTAAATTTTTGCTGCTTATTAACCTGTATAGCGGACATGGTCGAACTCAGGGAGGCTACAAATCCCGAGGGTTATTCAATTAATCAGAAACTAATTAAAAGAAAACAGGAATCTCAAAGGACAACTATCCTTGGGTTTTTGTGATTTTTTTATCTTTTTATTTTTTTTATTTCTATTTTTTGTATTTTCTGATTTTTAAATTTTTAGTGATTTTGATTTTGCAATTTTTTTTAATTTTCAAAAATAACAACAATAGAAACAGGGTCAAGAATATGCACACCAACTCTTTTGTAATTTTCAATTAGTCAAAAACTCAGAAAAATCTAAAGAAAATGTTTTGAGTTTTTAAAATGTTTTTGACAATTTTTGTAGAATTTTCGGATGTTTGTATTTTTCTAAAAATCAAATAGTGAGAAAATAAGAAAATGTGCACAGCCTGGAGTAATTTGCAACTTAAAAAAATTTTAAGTGCCCAAAATTCCTGACAACTATTTTTACGATAAAATAGAAATAATTATCTACAAACAGGAACTAAAATCACAATTTTTGGATTTTTCTAGATTTTTTTTATGATTTTATAAGATTTTTGATATTTTTCAATTTTTTTAGGTTTTGTAAAGAAATAATGCGTGAAAATTAGTCAGAAATTAAAAGACAATGAGATACAACTACTCTAATTTTTTTGGAATTTTCAGAGTTATTTTTGAATTTTTATGTATTTTGGAATTTCAAGCAAGGAAAAATGATATGTTTTTGATTTTTTAATAATAATAAATGAAGACAAAATGCAATGAAAATTTTATGCTAAGAATATAATCACATCAGGAGCATAGCATAATTTTCTCAATTTTTTTGGATAAAAAATAATCGTTATTTCAATGAAAAGACAATGCAAATTATTGTTCTTCAGTTCAGGGACCAAAATGTAAATAAGCAAAAGTTTTGGACTGAAATGTAATTTGTTCAAAGTTTTTGCAAAATTAGAACAATAAATAAAATCAAGAGGAATTTTGCAATTTACCCAGTAAGGAGCATGCAAAACATGTGACTTGAGTCTGGTAAGGGCTTCTTCACAATTTTTGAAATGTCCGAGGGCTTTAGATGCAATTGTCTAAATAGTATTTTTTTAATCAAAAGCCACAACCCTAAGGCTCCTTCGTTCCTTTTTTTCCAAGACAAGAGGGACTTCAAAGGGGGGCACCGCCGCCTATCTCTTCGGCAAGGCGGAGGGCATCAGCTATGGAGGGGCGGCGCGGGACGACGCTGGTGGGTTGGAGCGCGGCTCGGGCGGCGCGACGAGGAGGACGCGGCGAGGGCGCGGGCGGCGCTGGATGGAAGGCCGCACGCGGGAGGTCGAGGGCGGCGTCAAGCGCGGAAGGGGGCCACGACGACTACAGGAGATGGCGAGGTCGCGAGGAGGGCGCAACTGCGCCGTCGCCTAGAGGTCTTGTGCGGGCGGCGCTCGCGGCCGTGCTGGAAGGGGGCGCGGGGCGGCGCCCGCGGCGGTCGGGAGGTCAGGCTGAATGGCTGGGGCACGGGTTGCTGCCTGCGGAGGCGGAGGTCCGGCGGATGGGAGGCGGGGCGGCGCCGCCGCCTGGAGAGGAAGTCGTGGCAGCAGGAGCGGTCGGGGCTGCACCGCCGCCTGGAGATGGAGGCCGATGGAAGAGGGGCGACGGTGCCTGGGGCACCTGCCCAATTTTTTTTGTAATTTTATTTTGATATGTAAACAAGAAATAAAGAAAAACTTTTATTTATTTATTTTTTGTAAATTCGAAAAATAAGAAAATAAAGGGATGAAGAAATTCTTTTTTTTTATTTTTATATGATCCTGCAAAACAAAAAATTAGAGAACAACAAGAAACAATTTTTTTTATTTATTTACAAATCGGAAAATGAGCGGGGATTCAGCAAAAGAGGAGGATTCGAATCCGATCTCCGGCCACCGTACACGGCCAGAGTTGAGGGATCGTGGACGATAGAAACAGAACGCGTGGAGATCGATAAAGTGAGATGAAATATCGAGTCGGGGGGGATCAAAATCGCGATGGAAATTCTAGATCTAGAGAAATAAAAATGATGATAAAAAAATTATGATGAACTAAACTACGATTAAACTAAGATAAAAGTACGAAGAAAAATATGGATCTCACCTTAGGAGCGAAAAAGGACCGTGATCGCCTCGACAAGGTCGACTCGCTGTCACCGGACGACTTGGAGGCTAGGCACAATTCTCGACGAAATTTTCTCTCGGAGATCGGGCTCCTCTCTCTAAAGATTGATCAAGTTGGAATGAGGGAGAAGGAGCCATATAAATAAAAAAGAGATGAAATTTGAATTTTTTGAATTTTTAAATAAAGAGATAAGGGAGATGAAAATTAAAATGAATTTTCGAATTTTTTTAGTGGAAGGGAGATGAAATTTGAAATGAAAATAAAAGAGAGATAAAACTAATTACAAAATTATTTTTTTTTGAATTTTCGTCACTTTATTAATTTTAATTAAAAAATATTATTTTTTCTATTTTTAAAGAAGGTTAATTAAAAATAGCAACTATATACATATACTATATACATATATGACATTATAAACAAGGGTAAATGACAAAATTAGCCTTTTGTTTTTAAAGAATTTTAATTTTTTAATTTTTATTTTATTTTAAAAAAATTAGTGAGATTAATTTAAAAATATATACAAATACAATATTTACAAAATACAAGGAAAAATTGCACAAACCACCCCAGAAAACCCGACTTTTCAACCGTAACTCCAAAAATTATGAAAATACAACCATTTTAAAGATAATTTAATTTCGAGTCCAATGGACGTGAGATTATTCAATTTGAGCTCATATGGAGCCGGAATTGGTCTTTCAATTAGTGCTTAGTGGCTTTTTCCAAGTGTGGCTACTTTTATTCAGTACAAGATTTAATTGTGCAATCAATTTTAGTAGTTAGAACACATTTTTATTTACAATTTGATTTTGAATGTTATTTGATTTGAGGTCAATTAAGGTACAAATAAATTAGTGTCAGTTTTATACAGATATATACAAAATAAATGAGAACACATTTTTTTGTATTTTCTGGTTAGGGATCCTATCTCCCCCTACTTTATTCCTGGTCGATCAGGTCAAGTATTGACCTTCTCTCGGGGTTCGGCTCAGCCTGTATACAGTCTTCCTTTTTTTATTTTCTTTTCTTTATTTTTTCCTTTCTTTCCTTTATTTATTTATTTTAGGTTAAAATTAGTCAGAAATATATAATATTTACACATATGCAAGTTAGTAAGAATATGGAGTTAGCGTGATATGCAGGTGTTTTATAAGGGATTTTAAGCTAAAATAAATGAATAAAGATGACAAATCGCAGATTCATCACTACCATAACAAAGATAATCTATTTCTTTAGGTATTTTTGGATTTCGAGGTTGTAGAAAAGAGTGGATCACTTGTAAGTAGAAGCCTATTGCGAATAGAGTAGAATTAACATGAGATACAGAAGTGACAGGAGTGTCGAGTTCTTCAGGAGGAGTTATAGCAGAGACTAATCCTAAAGAAGCGAGCCAAAACCTCATTTTTTTTGCTATTCTATGGAAATGTAAGCCTACAAATTTTTTCGGGTCTAAGACTAGCAATGTCTTCCGAAGACATCATTGCTCTAGGATCTGTTTTAGAAGAAGTTTATTTAACAAAGACATAATCAAACAATAGATAGAAAACTCGCGGATCTATCTTCAAAATGTTGGAAAAAATCTATAATTTCTAGCACTGTTTGGTAAGGATATTTTATTTTAAATTGGCAAGTAAATATGATCAAAATAAGAATAAAGAAATCTTAGTTTGAACGAGCCAACCAGGGAAATGGAGGCACGTCGGAAGATGCTATCTGCGAAGACAGATTCCGCCACTCCTATGCCACGAGCTTGATGGTGGCCTTGCTCCCAGATTCAATCACCCCCTAGCTGGTTGCTGCCTCCCCAGTGCTAGCAAGAGAGCAGCGTCGAACATCCATTGGCCCTCGTTATTGTAGAAAAACAAAGCACAAAAATCTGCCTACACAAATTAGCAATGAGCGCACAAGTAGTGGATAGCAGATGGAGGTGGATAACTGAAAGATTGTTGATGCTTCTTGTTGTGTGTTGTATGTTCAAAGGCTAAAGGTACAGTCCTTTATATAGATGGATTGCCCATTAATAAGGAGCCAAAATTGTTCCCATCAAGATATTAGGTGACAATGAGTTCCTATGATCTCGTTTGTTGCGCCCAACATTACCAGGAGACTCGTTTAATGCGAAAACGACTATCGAAGCGATTAATGAATCTGGATGCAAAAGAGGGAAGGTGTTTGTTCAACTACATTTAATGAGTATCATTTTCGAGATCTCAGTGTGCAAATTGAAAATTGCGTAGACTTAAATCAAATCTTGGAAAAAGATATTTGTGGGACTAATGAGGTAGAGAGGTTTTGAAGGAAATCCAGCAACGACACTTGTTTCTCTAGAACTGTCCGAGATCAAACTGTTTCGAGATCTATTCTATGGAATTCGTTGATCCCTGGTTCTCCATCAATGACGAATTCACCGAAGAGGGTCTGTGTTGCTTCAACGAGATGCAACGTGTCGGGCACTGCCAAGATGATTGCAGCTTTGTGCACATGATCTGTTCGAAAAAAGAGTCAATATGTAGAGTATTTCTAATATTATTTGTATATGATTAGTATCCGTTTTACATTCATATTCGTCTTTTAAAGATATAATAACATATTTTTTGTCCATCAATATTCATATCCGCTTATGTATTCGTATTAAAAACGGATAAAGATATGGTATTATCTATATCTTTATAGTTTGTTTGCATCCTCAGGTATTAGTTGATTGCGGTAAGAAATGCATTAAGAAATATCAACATAGCAAAAAGTACCTTTAAAAAAACATAGAGAAAAGTATATTTTGTAGTGTTTATTGAATTTTGTGTAAATATCTTTAAAAAATGATATACAGAATTTTTTTAGGTGAAGAGCAGCAAGAAGGCGAACAGACTATGGAAGTTAATGCGGATATATATTAGTCTTTATGATCCTATCACAATATGGAGGTGTTTAATGAACATTGGTTGATCGAAGATTTAGCGAACTTCCACTTCAAGTTTAATCGCGTATGCATCTTATATTGCTTGTTAGAACCTCACTCGAAATAGCAGTGAAGATATCTTCTTCTTAATAATCAGAATATTATTTTGAATATGTATTTCAAAAAAATAAAAATATTGTTAAAAATTAGGGATTTTATCACTTGTGCCCCTCCGAGATCTCGCAATATCAGTTATGCCCCTATCTTTTTAGTAATATCAGTTGTGCCCCTCACTTCTTGCTATTTTATCACTTGTACCCCTCGGGTTAGTGACCGTCCATCCACAGTGCAAACGGACGTTAACTTTGAGGACATAAGCGTTATTAATTTTAAAAAAAGGGTTATAGGGTCATTTTACCCTCTTCCTCATCATCTTCTTCTTCCTCCTCTTCCCCCATCCTCTTCTCCCTCCTCCAACCTCCTCCTCCTCCCTCTCCGCCCGAAACTCCTCCCCAACCTACACCTCCTCCCAGCTCCGCTCCGAGCTCCCCGCACCTCCTCCCAGCTCCGCCCCGAACTCCCCGCACCTCCTCCAAGCCCGCTGCCCCTGCCCCTGCCCCGCGCCGCCCAGCTCCGCCCCGTCCCCCTCCCCGGCACGCGCCGCCCAGCTCCGCCCCGTCCACCGCCACCTCCCCCTCCCCCGCACGTGCCGCCCCTGCTCCTCCTCCCCCTTTCCCCGCACCGCCCCCTCCCCCCTTCCCCGCACCGCCCCCTCCCCCTCCCCCGCACGCGCCGCCCCTGCTCCCCCTCCCCCTTTCCCGCACCGCCCCCTCCCCCTCCCCCCACCCGCCTGCTCCCCTCCCCCTCGCCCCTGTCCCCCTCCCCCCTTCCCGCACGCCCACTCCCCCTCCCCCCTTCCCCCGCACCGCCCCTCCCCCTCCCCGCACGTGTCACCCCTGCTCCCCCTCCCCCCTCCCCGCACCGCACCGCCCCCACCCCCTCCCCCCTTCCCCGCATCGCACCGCCCCCACCCCCTCCCCCCCTCCCCGCATCGCCCCCTCCCCCTCCCCCGCACGCGCCGCCCCTGCTCCCCCCTGCCCCGCACCCTGCTCCCCCTCCCCCCTTCCCTGCCCCTGCTCCCCCCTCCCCCGCACGCGCCGCCCCTGCTCCCCCTCCCCCCTTCCCCGCACCTGTTCCCCCTCCCCCGCACGCGCCGCCCCTGCTCCCCCTCCCCCTGCCCTGCACCTGCTCCCCCTCCCCGCACGCGCCGCCCCTGCTCCCCCTTCCCCGCACCGCCCCCTCCCCCGCACGTGTCGCCCCCGACCCCCGCCGTCCGCGCTCCTCCCGCAGCCCGCATCTCCTCCGCAGCCTCGCACCTCCTCCCCAACCCTCCTCCTCATTTGATTTTATTTTGACCATAATACCCCTCTTAACCACACCATGGTTTGAGTAAACTATGGTTATTTTAATTTTTTGACGGTCAGTCTGATGGAAGGGCACAACTGATGACGGAGAAAGAAGTGAGGGGCACAACTGATATTACCAAAAAGATAGGGGCGTAACTGATATTGCGAGATCTCGGAGGGGCACAAGTGATAAAATCCCTAAAAATTATTATTATTTTAACGTTTACCCAAAACTATCTTAGAAAGAATAAATGCGGACTTCGGTTAGTTCAAAAAGGTCATACCTTACACAATCAAATTCTCCACCTTGTTGGTGCGGCAAGCGTGATTCTCATGGAACTTGTCGGAAAATAATTATATATATCTTTCTGAAAATCAAATCTTATATTAAGGTAGACATGTGCTATATGTTAAATATTTAAAAGCTTCTGAAAAATATAAAATCAAACTTCAATCCACAAAAACTTATCATCTTGATTAAGCTATAAAACGAAAAATTACATGAAAACAATATCTGAAACTGCTTGCAACCAGGTTATATGCATGCCTAAACGATAAATCTCTTGTATAAAATTTTTTATGTAGCATGCATCTTATAATTATAATTTAAAAACTATCATGATATTGATATATAAACACGAGATATCAATATGGCATATTATATTAACAATTGTATAATCATGTATATTGCACATTAAAATTAAGTATACATCAATATTTCTGAAGGGCTGGAAAATTTCTTTCATAAATCTAGATATGAAATCAGATGTTTAAGATATGCACATACATCAAATCAATTAGAATTACAACAATTGAGAACAAAAAATGAATTTATATCATACATATACACAATACATGAAAGAACATGAAGCATGCGATAAAAAAATACTTGAAAGGTCGTCCAAAAAAGTGTTTAGAAATCTAATTAAGTATGAAACCATGTTGATGCATAAGATAAGATATGCACATATATAAACCAATAAACATGTCAAAATTTACAAAAAAAAATTCTATCAGACACATATTACACCACAACATGAAGGAACATGCAGCATGTAAACAAAGTACCCAAGAGGTCATCTAGATAGAGAGAGAGTGTTACGCTAGAAACGAACTTGTAAATAGAAGAGGTCAATCAATATCTTTACATCGGAGACAAAAGTCCTAAATGGAGAGAACCTTACCTGGAGTTGAAGCCGATATCTTTAGTGTGGAGAGGTATTCCTCGAACCTTTGATCGATATTCGATTTTCATTTAGTCGATTTAGTATATCTAGACTTCAAAAATAACTAATTTTCACGGACATGGTAATGTTGCATAATAATACCTTCATGCTAATATATATTGGATATGAAATATAAAAAGATTGCAAAGAAATGCTAGAAAATAGCGACCACAATATTCTTTTCCTTATGTGCTTAGTAGTTTATCTGTAATAGATAACATATCTAGAAATTGCGAATCTTTAAACCTATGGATTACTTAATAATACTAATAAAAAATGATAATAATGAAGAACTATATAGAAATATCTTGTAAGGCATTGCCAATTGAATGTCTGCTTTACCTTAGGTGTTGTTTGCTTGTCATGTTGTGGTGGAGTCACTCATCTACACCACATTATTTTTTTATCGGTAATTAATTATTCTTCAAAAGTCTATAAGTTTGTTGTTAGCTTCCTCTAGGAAGTAGCTATATTAGCAATAACTATGTCCTTTAGAAAATACTTGCATACTATTATATATTGCATTTGAAGACGGTAAAGATTGTCAAAATATATTACAGGATAATAATCACAGTAGATCGGGGTCCTATCTTGGAGAACCTCCGTGGTAAAGAAATTCTACTACAATTAATATATATTCCAGGGTAATTGGAAAGGGAAGATAAAATACAAAATGTACAAAATGCACTTCCCTACTATACACTATAAGAAAACAAGCTGTGGCTACAGAACTATGCCTACGGATGTATGGTATGTGGCCACAGAATTGGGTTCTAACCACAATATGTCTTCTGACCACAATACGCTGTGACCTGTAATCGTAGCTACAAGTCTCGTCGCGAGAATTCTCTAACTACGAATATGTTGTGGCCACTACAAGTAACCACAAAAGTTATCGTGACCACAGTTCTTACATGAATGTCCTTACATCTTTGAAGACTTTGGCCACGTAATTATAGCCACGGGATACTAGTGGTCACGCAATTATCGTGAGCAGAAGTTTTCGTAGCACATTTTGTGACAACAACTCGTTTTCTTATAGTGATAGCACTAAATCATGCTTGGATTGCCTTAAAAAGTAAATTCATTTCTCATGTAATGTGATCGCGACAAAACAAATTTGAATATTGTAACATAGTTTCCAGAAATGTATAAATGGCATTGAGACATGTAAGCTCGATCTAATTAACAAATTTGTAAAACAACTAACATAAAGCTATTAGATTAAAATTATAAACCTAAAAATTGCATTCAAGAATTACAGTGGCGGGGTCAGAGCGTTCTTGGCTGGGTGGGGGGCCTCGCTGGCGGTAGGAGGGGGTGAGTGGGCATTGCTGAAGCAGGAGGAGGAGGGATGGTGGAGATGGAGCGGAACTCGCTCTGATACCAAGTTGGAGGGGGTGGTTATGGAGCAGAACCTGCTTTGATGCCAAGTTGAATGTAACTATTTTTCTTGTTGAGAAAGAAGACCCAGGGCTCCTTATATAGATGGAGTCATAGGATTAGGATTACAAAGGGGACGACTCCTACATAGTGAGTCGCCTGTAAGGGCTAATAAATACAATTCTCAACATAATTTATTTAGGAATAGGTGTTGGATATTTTATAATCATTCGACCTTTGATATTTAGATGGAGTGTCTTATTCTTAGAATTCTTGCGTTGGAAAGATAAATCCTTTGACTTTTAACTACTTATAATGGGTTGAATTGATTTGTATTATTAAGAGTACCGTGAGTCCTCTTCCTCCTTTTAGTGGTACATAAAGTCAAATAAAATGGGACGACTGACTCTGATGATAATTCTTAGGACGTGGTGACTTTTTCATCTCATTCTTAAATAAGAAGATGTGAAAGGAGTACTTGAATCTTGAGAAAAAATGAACATCGATATTACCAATAACATAGATATCAACAAGGAAGACATACCGATTTGCTAAGGGCATGATGAGGCAGTTTACCACTGGCAGCAAATGAAGTATCTGATCATCCAAAAGACTGCAGTGTAGATGGTATCATTTTATACTAAGATATCACCAGCAAGTGTGCGCCTGCTCGAAGAGACTGGAAGTCAAGATGACATCTCTTTAGAGGAAGGCGTCACAGGTGATCAATTGGTTGCTCGCAAAGATTTAAAGTAGGAGAGAATGGAAGTTGAGGTGTCACTTTAGAAGAAGGCATCATGGACATCGGTGAGCTAGTGGCTTCCATCAGAGAGAAAATATGTGGGACACATCACGTAGGCTTTAGAGGAAGGCGTCCTCAGAGTTGGCGAGCAAGTGGTTGATCGAACAGAACAGAGGAGATCTATGGGACATATCATGGAGATGAGAGCATGTGGAGGATGTCAAATCAAAGAGATGGAGAGCGGTAGAGGGAGGATACGATGAGCGCTTGAGAAGGAAAGACATAGGCCCATCCACGTGGCATAATGAAGGAAAGAGTTGGCAGAGCCCAACTTTAATATATGCACATATACACATGATTCACATTTTCCTACAAATTTATAATTTCAATACGAACACGAGGTCTTAAAAAAAGGCATTCCACTTGTCTCATATTTACACGTTTGCAAAAAAGTTATTTAACCAATGCATTATTAAGAAAATCTTGAATATATTCCTATTACAACTCCGTAATTATCTATTGCAATCCATTATTATATTTCACTACTTAATAATCAATTATTACATGTAACGTCCTGAGTCCTATACCTAGTCCGTTAATGAGGACTACTACCTTGGACATTCTATTGGGTTTGGATCTAACTTCAACCTTTGACCACTGCCCAAAATGCTTAAGCTCAGGTTGACTAGTAGTAGCCCCCACTACTTATAAGCAACTATCAAACTTTATGATTACTAGATATGGTACTATGTTTAAGGTGCTACAATACGATGAATCCCTGATTCATCATCAATTATTTAGATTTACTATCCCTCTATCTTAAACTATCTACTTAATTTAACAACAAATTAATTGCATTTAACATTTAACACATTGTAAATAATTAAGATTAATTAGTATTTACAAATAGATGCATATTATTTGTCTAATGGTTCCTTTATTTTATTTTATGTGCTTCCCTTTATTAAATTTTAAATAAAAATTAGAATAATATTATATATAATTTAACATATATTATTGTTTATATAAAATACCAAAAAATAACAAAATATATAAGAGAAGTATTTTTTATTTATTAAAAATACTTGCAAAAATAATAAGGATGCATATATGATGTATTTTAATTTCTGAGTTCTCCTTGAAAGTTATAGATCTTGAAAAGTTACGCAACTTTCATATTGAACACTTTTCAATTTGACATCATCTACTATTTTCCTATTATCTCGTATTGATTTAACCATTTTGGAATTTTATGATTGGGTTACGTGGCCCAATCACGAGCTACCATGTAACCGCTTCTTCATAAGGTTTGCCTTCATCTTGGATCGTCTGATCTTGTGATCAGACAATCTAGGTTCATCGCCGCGCACCTAAATCCGACCCCTTGATCAAGTTGATCAAGCAATCCAAGATATCCCAAACATGCATCGTTCTCTAACATCTGATCACGACATAAAACGGCTAAGGGTTGTCGTCAGCATCTACAGTACTGATAACCGTCCGAATGACTAAGGTTAAAGGTATGAATTGGTCGTTGCGACCTCAATCAAACGGACTAAGTGTATCAAGAAAAATAACCACTCAAAGAGATAAAATCGATCAAAACAAATACGAGCGGTCAAGCTATGTGATTAACCTGGTATAGCTCCCAGGGTCGAACACAAGGAGCACGGGTTGGCCTAGGGCCTACGAAGTAGTGTAAAAGAAATAAAATAAAATAAAATGATTTTTATTGGTTTTTGTTAATTTTTATATTTTTTAGGATTTTTTAATGATTAAGAAAATAAAAGAAAAGAAATACAAGGCAACTTCAACAAATTATTTAACACACCAAAAATATTGCAAAAATTCCAGAAAATTGGTTTTTAGGTTTTTTAGGTTTTTTACTGTTTTTGGTGAATTTTTGATAATTTTCTAATGGTTAAATTATTTTCTAAAAATCAAACAAGAGAAAACAGTGAAGGTACTGTCCAACAGGGCTTGAAACTCAAAAATAAAATATTTAAGAGTTTCAAAATGCCCTGGAGGTAATTTTCCTATAATCTATGAAGAACAAGGAAAATTTAGACACCCTACTTATTATTTTTGGATTTTTAAATTAATTGTTAGAATTTTTATGAGTTTTTAATGGTTTTTCAATTTTTTGGGTTTTTAAGCGATGAAAAATCACCAAAATCGGCTGGAAAATCAAACAGGAAGCAAACAACACTACCTAATTTTTTTAGAATTTTTAAAGGTGATTTTATAATTTTTTGGTATTTTTAAAGTCAAACAGTGGCAAAAATAGGGGTTTTTGAATTTTTAAAAATAGCAAATGAAATCAGAAATGTCCTCAAAAATCATAGAAATTCCTACACCATGGCAGGAGCCATGTGTCAAAATTTCATTGGATTTGGAGGTCGTTTGATATTTTATTCAAAAATAAAGGAGGGGCACTGTGCATAGGGACCTAAGTGCAAATACCCAAAAGTTCTGGGGTCCTGGTGCAAAATACCCAAGAAATCACGCGCGAGGCGCGTGCCAGGGGCACACAGGGACCTAAATGCAAGAAAAATAAGTTCCGAGGGCCTATTGGTAACAAGTACCAAAAGTCCAGGGGCTTATCTGCAAATAACCCAAAAAAAATCGCACATGCGGAAATAAAGCATTCACAGGGGTATATATGCAAATAAACAAAACATTTCATTCAATGAATAACATTCAGAACTACAGGGCGTCTTATGCAAAATACCCAAAATAACACGTGACGAAGCACGTGGTTCACAACTGGCGGGGGTATAAGTGCAAATAAAATAAGTACGAGGTCCTTGGTGCAAATATCCCAGAAAATAAACAACTGGAATTAAAAATTACAAGACTAAAATGAAATAGAACAAACAGAGGGGTCTAGGAGAAATTTACCCCTTTTATTATTATCGACGGCCCGATGTGTGACGCGTGGCAGATCGGACGGTGGAGAACAAACGCGCCTTTAACTACGGAAGTGCTGGCCTGATCCGACGGCTGGTGTGCGTCCACGTGGATGATTGAACGGTGGTGATGCAACGTGGTTCTTCGAAGGAGGCCAGGCTCAGATCGGATGGTCTAGGTGAAACCACGTGGATGATCGGATGGCTGAGGGACGTTGTGGCTTAACCTCGCTGCTCTACGGCGAAGATCGATCCTCGGGATGATCGGACGGTGGCAAGGCTCCGCAGATGGACGGTGAGGATCTGATCTGGAGCGAAGAAGGCGATCTGACGGCTCTGGAGGATGGTGGAAGAACTGATGGCCGGCGAACTTCGCCGGCCTCGTGAAGGTGTCTCCGCTCTCCTCTGCTGCGCCTGAAGGTCGGAGAAGATCCGGCGTGAAGTTGCGCAGCTGCTGCGGGTCTCCGATGCCCCTGCCGAGCCCTGGAAGGCTCCGGCGATGCCGGCGGAGGAGAAGCTCCTGGGAAGATGTCGGGAAGCCTCAGACGGCCTTCTCTTGACCTGCAAAGTAAACAAGGAGCTTCACGGGTCGAGGGCAAAATGCCTCGACCCAAGAAAGCGGGGTGAAGATGGTCTGTGCTGTGGAGCGAACGAGCTCCGGCGAGGCGGAGACGATGGAGCTCGACTCCCAGATCCTGTGCGATCTGGGTTGAGTGAAAGGGCGTAGAAGGTGCGTGAGGGGATGGCGAAGGTGATGATCGGGTCGGCTGGTCGAGATGTAACGCGAGATGGTCGGAATCGGAGAAATGCGTCGGAGATACGAATTGGGCGAAATCGGAAATTGGAAGAAATAGAAGAGCTAATTGATTACCTGGGTGGAGCGGAAGACTATGCTGGAGTGTGGCTAACTCCTGGTCGTAGCCTCGAAGGGCGTCAAGGCCTGAGGCTCGATGCTCGACGCTGGTGGCGGAGCAGCGGCGGCGAGGATCGCCGGATCAATGGATTCACCTCCTCGCCTCACTGCAACAAGGGCAGACGCTTGCTGTCACTTTCGCGGTGCCAATGGAGGTCACTGGAAAGAAGGAGAAGGTCCAAAGATGGGGCGCGGAGGTGGCGGAGGTGAGAATATATAAGGTGACAGGGGCGATTAGGGTTGAGTGGCGACAGTGATGGAAGGCGTTGATTTCATGGCGGAAGATCCGGCGAGGATGACGGGTGATCGGCGAAGAATCCGGGCATGGGATTTGCGTGGGAGACAGCCTGGAGACGCGTGGAAAAATCGGCGAAGGCGGGGCGGCGCGCGTCTTCCAGAAAAGGAAGGAGTCCGTGGGGGAGTTGACCGGGGTCAACAGTCCCCCGTGGACTAATCAGAAGCTGCCACGTGTATGCGATTTTTGTTTATTTATTTTAAGGTAGAAATAGGCCGAATTAAGGAAAACTCAAAACATGAAATATTTTTCTTTTATTTTTTTCTATTTTTTGGTGATTTTTAATTAATTTTTGGAAATAAGGATAAGGTATGTACATTATAGGTCTACACATAGGTATATGTACAATATGTTTTTGTATTTTTAATTTTGTAATTTTTATTTGATTTTTGTTTTGTTTCTTTTAATTTATTTTATTTACAAAATATAATCTAGAATATTTACAAAAAGTTTTGAAAATAAATGACTTTATTTACAAGGTGAAATGGATAAAGAAGGTGGTATATGTACATGGTGAAAAGATATTTTTGGATTTTTGATTTTGAATTTTTATTTTGTTTTTAATAGCTTTTACATATATACAAAATATATACAAATATTTACAACATATTTTTTTTGGTTGAGGAAAATATATAGTTTTATTTATTTACAAATATATACATATGTGAGCCCCTATCTCCCTCTACTTGGCTTTTATGCGGTCAGGCCCATGCTGAGCCCTCCCTTGGGTTAGATTGCTCAATATTTATTCTAAATATTTCCCTCTTTTTCTTTTTACTCTTTATTCTTTTATTTTTGCACAAAAACATGCTAATTATCTATTTTTACAAACATGCATGCTTTTGCTAATTAATCCTATTTACACATATCTACATGCATTTGCATAAGTTTTTGTAGCTAAAATATGAGAATAAAGAGTGATGAATGGGTATTCATCACCCCCCTATACTATACTTTGCTAGTCCCTTAGCAAACACTTATTTGAAAAAGAAGTGAAAAAGAAAGAAAAAGAAAAAGAAAAAGAGAAAGTACATGGATCAAGGTTGATTATTAAACTTGCCTTCATTAAATTGAAAGATGGAGCTCGATCAGATCTTTGGATTATTGATGTGTCGGAACCTTATTTAGATTTAAGCTTAAAACCTAACAGCCTTTAAGTTCCACTATTCTATAACCAAGACTCCTCAATGCTCCAGATCAGAACAAGTCATCAACTACAAACCCTGAAGACCATGAATCTTTTCTTGTCCTGTGAAAGTGAGGTCTAAGCTCTCCTCCTCAGAAATGGCAACTTGACAACCCTCCTCAACAAGGTAACTCTATGCCCTCAATCTGGCCACTCTTTCCTCGAGGAGCGGGGTATTCCCTTCTAAGTTCAAGTACAACCGACTCAAGAAGAGGGGGAAGAAGAGAATGGGTCAAGGCCAGTGTAGCCAAGTACCCTTGGGAGCCTGACCAGTGTAGCCAAGTCTCCCTGCTGCAAGCTACAACAGGTGGATCATGAAACCAAGCTTTGCTTATTGCACTTATATACATACTCCGGTGGGATTATCATTTTCTCTCAGACCCACCACTTTTTTGGAGTTCTTTTCTTTTTGCATTTTTTTTTCGAGTGCATCTATACAACATGTACATGTGCAGCATATATATACAAGGAGTTTTTCCTCTTGAGCCAGTAGACTATCCCTCTTTTGAAGCTTTATTGCAACCCACAACTCCCGTCGTTAGACTTCATGGCAACCAGACCAAGTTGAGACGCACTTCCTTCACTAAATGAAGAAGAGAGGTTCCGCCTAGAAGTACTACCCTCATATGCTACCCCAAGTCAAGGAAGACTGCCTCCTCACCACCTCATCAGTAGAGAGCTCGGTGCATAGTGCGGTTGTCCAAGTAAAGCCATAATCTATATGAGTCATGTGTTGTTGTTAAGTGCTCTACTTAGGCTCATTGAGATGACATATGATCATAGCCTAATGGACTCAAAGAATTAAGTCACCATGGACCTGAAAAGCCTTAAGCCTAAGCCTTGTAAGGTTCCTCTTAAAATTAGGTGGATTAAGATCTTAATCAAGCTCCATTTCTCAATTTGATTCCAGGCTAGTTTAAATATCAACTATCATCCAGAAAAACTATATACAAATGTACAAAAAGATGCATATTTACACAATGTTTTACAACCATGCAAAATTTTTTGAAAAATGTTTTGAAATCATGAATGATGATGCATGAAGTGCAAGTTTTGCAAAAAGAAATTTACACACATTTACACAAGATTTTTGCAAACATTTGATTTTCAGAACATTTTGGAAAAATTTTGTACTATATACATAATTTTGATACAGAAAATATTTACACAAGCTTTACACACAAAAGATTTTTGAAATCATTTTTTACAAAAATAATTTGTACACTAGCTATTTATGTGCAAATAAAAGAAGATATGTACATGAAATTTTTTTTTTGTGGTTTTTAGCCAATTTTATTTAGTAACACACTCACACAAAGTACGAGTTATGGCTAAAGTATATATGAAATATATACACACCCCCCTATATTTAGCTCGAACAATGTCCTCAGAGTCAAGAGCGATGAAGAAGACATAACTCGTGCTATGTATAGGGAAGTGAAAAGAAAGGCTATACAAAAGGAGATGAAAAAGTCAAGAGGGACTCGGGTCTTCCCCCTATACTTAGGATCAAATAATCCTAAGTATAGCAGGCTGTTCACAAAAGGGAAAAACCGAGTGGAGAATGTACAGGGTCTACCCCCCCCCCTATACTTAGGGTAAAATACCCCTAAGTATAGGCAACAAAACAGGGGTAGACAGACACAAAAGAAATACCCAAAATGTCTCACATCCCCCCTATACTTAGGGTAAAGTGCACCCTAAGTATAGCATAATCACAAGATGGAGAAAGGAATGTGGGACTAAAGAATGTGCTGATATGGACATCTGGATCTATATACAACGGAGGATCAGTAAAGCTCAGGCGTGAGATGTATTAGATGTGAGTCAATGACCACATCTCACGCAAAATGAATAGGGGCAAGATCTACGACTCGCGGCTCATGATCTAGAAATGGCTTGAGCCGCTGGCCGTTCACTCGGAAGGTACTCTCAGAAGACAACTCGGATATATCGATGCTACCGTTGTCGTGTACCTTCCGAACTAGATAGGGTCCTTTCCATTTGCTCTGCAGCTTCCCTGGAAATAACCTAAGCCTCGCATCAAACAGCCATACTTTCTGTCCAATCTCAAAATGTTTGTGGCTGATATGAGAATCATGCCACTCCTTAACTTTCTCCTTATAATGTAGGCTGCTCGAGAAAGCTGCATCTCTAAGCTCCTCCAGGGCTGCTAGCTCTGCCCTCCTCTGATCTCCTACACCATTTGGATCCATAAGAATATCTGTAACTGCCCAAAGTGACTTGTGCCTCAGCTCAACAGGTAAATGGCATGGTTTGCCATATACGAGGCGAAAGGGAGATGTGCCCAAAGGTGTCTTGAAAGACGTCCTATATGCCCACAAGACCGAGTCCAATAGCTGTGACCAATCCTTTCGGTCAGGGCGGACGACCTTCTGCAGAATAGTCTTGATCTCCCTATTCGACACTTCGGCTAGACCATTCGTCTGTGGATGGTATGGTGTAGCAACACGATGGTCTATGCCGAACTCGCTAGCAAGTGCCTTTACCTGGTCGTTGATGAAATGAGATCCCCCATCAGAAATCAGAACTCGTGGAACCCCGAACCGCGTGATGATATGCTTCCTCAAAAATCTGCAAACTGTCCTCGCATCAGCGGCTCGGGCGGGGATAGCCTCCACCCAACGACTCACATAATCTACGGCCAACAGAATGTATTCAAATCCCTGACTCTTAGGGAATGGACCCATGAAATCGATGCCCCATGCGTCAAAAACCTCACAGAAGTGAATGGGCTGCATCGGCATCATATCACGTTGTCCACAAGTGCCCATCCTCTGACAGTCAGTACACCTCTTCACGAACTCATCTGAGTCCTTGAATAGGGTAGGCCACCACAAGCCGGATTGGAGCACTTTCTGTGCCGTTCTCCTCCCAGAATGATGTCCTCCTGCCTCAAGCTTGTGGCAGTAAGTGAGGACACTATGATGCTCCTCCTGAGGAATACACCGACGCCAGACGCTATCCCCTCCTTCGTGGTAAAGGATGGGATCCTCCCAGTGGTAGGACTTGGCCTTCGCAAGGAAGGTCTCACGCCTCTGTCTGGGCCAATCTTGTGGGATTTTCCCAGCAACGAGAAAGTTCACAATATCGGCATACCACGGGAGTGAGGCGATAGCAAGGATCGCCTCATCTGGAAAGGTATCTCGAATAGGATCAATCTGCTCAGAATCCTCAGGCTGCTCTAGTCGGGAAAGATGATCCGCCACCACATTCTTGACTCCAGGCTTATCCTTGATCTCAATATCGAACTCCTGGAGTAGAAGGATCCATCTAGTCAGTCTGGCCTTGGCATCCTTCTTTGACATGAGGTACCTGATGGCGGTGTGGTCAGTATACAAAGTCACTCTAGATCCAATGATATACGATCTGAACTTATCTAGGGCAAACACTACTGCTAGCATTTCCTTCTCTGTGACCGTATAATTCCGCTGGGCAGAATCCAATGTGCGGCTAGCATAGTGTATGGCAAACGGAACTCCGTCCCTCCTCTGTCCTAGCACGGCCCCTACGGCAAAATCAGAGGCGTCCGTCATGATCTCGAATGGGAGAGACCAATCGGGTGGCTGAAGGACAGGAGCCTCAATAACACACTGCTGGAGAGTCTCAAAAGACGAAAGACACTTGTCATCGACAAGGAACTCGGTGTCTTTCGTCAAGAGGTCAGTCAACGGTCGGGCAATCTTGCTGAAATCATGAATGAATCTCCTATAAAAACCAACGTGCCCCAGAAATGACCGTAGCTGCTTCAAATTAGTCGGCGGTGCGAGTTTTCTAATGACGTCAACCTTGGCCGGATCAACTTCCATGCCCCTGTTCGAGATGATATGGCCAAGCACCGTCCCTTGAGTCACCATGAAGTGACTCTTCTCCCAAGACAGAACCAAGCGGGTAGCAATACATCGCTGGAGCACTCGGTCTAGGCATTCAAGACAGGAATCGAATCCGTCGCCGTAAACCGAGAAGTCGTCCATGAAGACCTCCAAACACTCCCCTACCATGTCCGAAGAGATCGACAGCATGCATCTCTGAAAAGTCGCAGGGGCGTTGCATAGCCCAAATGGCATGCGTCGAAAGGCGTATGTACCAAAGGGACAGGTAAAGGTGGTCTTCTCCTGATCCTCAGGAGCGATGGCGACCTGATTGTAGCCCGAGTACCCATCTAGGAAGCAGTAATGGCTCTTCCCTGCCAGTCTCTCTATGATCTGATCAATAAAAGGCAGGGGGAAATGGTCCTTCTTGGTGGCCTGGTTGAGTCTCCTGTAGTCAACGCAGACCCGCCAAGAGGTAGGTACTCGTGTAGCAATCTCCTCTCCCGACTCATTGATCACAGTCGTGATGCCTGTCTTCTTGGGCACCACATGCAAGGGGCTTACCCACTTGGAGTCGGAAATGGGATAAATAAAATCTGCACTCCACCATTTTGATATTTCCTTCATCACAACCTCTCTTAGGTTGGGGTTCAGTCGCCGCTGGAACTCACGCGATGGCTTTGCCCCTTCCTCGAGATAGATATGGTGAGAGCACAACGAGGGACTAATCCCATGGAGATCTGCTACGCTCCATCCAATTGCCTTGCGGTTCTTTTCAAGAACCTCCATCAGACGGGATTCTTGTTCTCCAGTCAGATCGGCAGATATGATGACTGGGTACATCTCAGACTCTCCCGCAAGGAATCGATACTTCAGCGAAGTAGGGAGCGGCTTTAGCTCTGGACAGCTGGGTGCTGGCAAATCTGGCTTCTGAAGAAGATGTGTGTATGCTGACAATTCTGCCAAATCTGCCTGGGAAAATGATAGAGAACTCTCACAAACTGGATCTGGAGAAGGTGGGCTCTCTGTATTGTCTCTGGTCTGCTCTGCCTCTACCTCCTTCTCATCTGTAGGCTCAAGTGGATCCAGGTCTGGTATCTGATCATCACAATCTGCCCAATCAGATTCTGAATCCGAGGGATCTGTATCAGAAGCGGTGGCATCAGTACCACCGGGAAACAAGGTGGCCTCAGTACCACCATCACTGAAAATCGTGTCGCGATCAAGGTCCGACTCTGCTGACTCACTAGTATCCTGAACCAGGGCTGTGCTTTCCAGACTGTCCTCTGCTATCATCTGTGCATCAGCTGTGTCTGAATATGAGAGGATGGTCTGTGCTGCAGGATCTGCCCAAGCTGCCTCATCATCTGTGATCACAAAATCACAGTCCTGGTGAATGTCTGGCTCTGTATCTGTCAGATGTTCTGAATCTGTACTGCCCTCTGAGCGGGATCTATCTCTGGCTCTGTGATCCTTAACCGTCTCTATTTGTATACTCTCGCCCTGGACGCGAAAGAATACCTTCCCACTGTCATGGTCAGTCACCGCCTTGGCTGTGGCCAAGAACGGGCGACCGAGGATGATGGGGGAATCGGTCAACGAGTCAGGGGTCTCCATGTCCAGCACTACGAAGTCCACGGGGAATTGCAAACCCTGAATCGTGACGACAACGTCTCGCAACAACCCCTTTGGCCTCTTGACAGATCGATCAGCAAACTGAAGGTATGTCCTGCTCTGTCTAAGAGTGCCCAACTCTAAGTGGTCGAGAAGGGCTGCCGGAAGAAGGTTGATCGACGATCCGCTATCTAGTAGAGTACGGTCGAACCTCTGCTCATTAATCTGACATCTGACATATGGGGCTCCTAAATCTGGCCTCTTGGTCGGCAGATGGTTCTGGATCGCGTAACACGTGGCTTTTGTCAACACATGAATCTCTGCGATGTTGTTCCTCTTCTTCCTCCTGACTGTGGTCCTATCTCTCAAGGATCGCTGAAGAAGAGGGATGTGCTGCAAAGCCTCATGGAGGGTCAGCTGGATGTGAAATCGGTCTATCATTCTCTGGCTGAACTCCTCCTGCTCTCTCTTTTTTGGATCTTTTTCTCTTTTCTTCCCCTTCCCCAACTCAAGGGCTCTAGGAAAGGGGATCACAGGGTCCTTCTCAGATGAAGGACTAGGAATAGGCCTAGACGGTTTGATGACCGGATCCTCACATACATCATTCACCACAGTGGGATCAGAAGAAACTAAACCTTTTCCTTTATTCAAAATAGAGTCCTGAGATACATTCATACGAGGAAAGACAACATCACTATCAAAATGAATATTGGTGGCCTCAGTGCCACCTCTAGCTGGCTCTACAACTAGACGTCTCGCGTCCTCAGTACCGCGGGCTGGTTTGGCTCTGCTGGTGGCGTCAGTACCACCTCCTCGATATGGTGAAGCGGCGGCCTCAGTACCGCCGGTGGAATCAGCATCTCGGGTGGCATCAGTACCACCGTCATCATCATGTGCGGCTTCAGTACCGCTCTCCTTTTCCTCATCTGGCGCTCTGGATGGATCCTCGCGTTGTCGCTCAGATGAGGCGCCGCCTGCTGGTCTTCTACCGCTCCTAAGTGTAACAAAATCAGCATCAAATAGATCCGACGACATATCATCAAATGAGTCACTAGGAGTGATAGGCTCAGTGTGAACTACCTGCTCAGACTTCCTCTTCAAGCTATTCGGATTAGGCTCGATCTGTGCAGGGATGGCAGCCTTCCCTCTCATCAAGTCCCGCATCTCCTGGCGGAACTCGTCCATCTCCCGTCTAAATGTAGCCTGCTGCTCTGTGAAGATGCGGGCTAGATCATCCAAGGCGGGGCTCTCATGGGAGCCCGACGGGTTGCCTCTCTGGTAATGAGGCTGTTGGACCTGGTGCTGCTGTGGTTGAGAGGGGTAAGAGGAAGGATGCTGCTGCTGGTGAGCTTGCTGCTCACGTCTCCAATTCTGTCCCTGCTGCTGGTAGGGACGAGGTACGAAGGATGATGGCTGGTGTGGCTGGTATGCTGGGGGCTGCTGGTGATCCCTCTGCTGGGAGTACTGCCCTCCCTGACCGGTTGGCTGCTGTTGGGACTGGTTACCCCCATTCCCCCACCTGAATCCGGGATGGTCTCGTCGGATTCCAGGTTGAGGACGGTCATACCAAATCCCGTTGACGTCCATCAACGGCTCTGCATCGAAGGAGTCTGGCGGCAGTACTGCCAGAGGCTGATCCGGCTGATATATCACCATCTGTAAGTCTGGAGATGGTGGTGACTGATAAGAGGGCTGCTGCTGCTGGTACGGCTCCGCCTGTACAAGGTGAACTTGTCTAGGCTGTTGCAAGGAGCTGGAGCGCTGGGACGAGCTGCGGCTGCCACCGGAATCGCCTCGCGACTGAAGACGGGGCTGAGAAGCCATCTGTGCCTCCTGAAGACACAAGAGGTGGGTCTTCACGTCGCTCAGAGTTTGTGCCATCTGCTCCATCTGAGTTATGCCCTGGCACTGCTTCTTCTCTATTATTTCCATGCGGTCCAACTTCTCACTGATAATCCCCATGTCCGCAGCGGCCGACTCAGCCTGTGCAGCTGCAACTGTGGACGAACTGGATGGACCTGCATCAACCCGTGCTATCCGCTGGTACTGCACGGGTCCTGGCGGCTGCTGAGATCTCTGTGTGTACAACCGAGTCTGGGACATCACCATGTAATTTTCGGCCATCTCCTCGTAAATGGCCCAGACTTGGTCGTGGTCCTTGGCAAAGTAGGACCCGCCGCAAGAAGCATTCACCAGACCCTGAAGCTCTGGCGTCATCCCACTAAAGAAGCTCTGAACTAGGTTCGGCTTGGAAATGTCGTGGTGTGGGCATCTATCCAGAAGCTCTCTGAACCTCTCCCATGCCTCATGAAATTGCTCGTTAGGGAGCATGGAGAAGTTGTTAATCAGGGCCCTCGCTGCATTCGTCCGCCCGAGTGGATAGTACTTGTTCAAGTACTCGGTGCGGAGCTGCTCCCAGGTGTAAACAAACTTCCCTAGATGCTTCAGCCAGGCGGCTGCTCTATCTGCCAGTGAAAAAGGGAAGGCCATCATCCGAATTGTATCCTGGTCCACATGACGGTCGTGGACAGTGCTGCAGATCATCAAAAACTCCTGGAGATGGAGGTGGGGCTCCTCAGTGGCAAGTCCGTGAAAATGAGGAAGCATCTGCAGGGTATTCGGAGGGAACTTGAAATCCCCTACGATAGCAGGTACCACCACCCAATGGTGCATCAGTGTAGATCCGGGGTTATGTAACTCCCGCATCGGTCTTGGTGGTCCCGCTGCGGCGGCGGCTGCCGCTGCGGCAGCTGCTGCTGCAGCTGCTGCTTGTGCATCAGCATCAGGAATGTCCTCAGGCTCGCTCTGATCTCTCTCTTCTCTTAGACGCTCCATCTCTCTTCTCATCTCAATCATGAAAGCTCCCTGATCGCGTAGCTGCTTCTGTACTGTCTCTAATGATGCAATCAGAGTGGAGTTGATCGCCCCCTGGTCTAGTACAAAATGTTCGGGTTGGCGATCCTCTGAACTGCCGGCTCCGGCCATAGTGACGTCTGCAAAATCAGATGAGCCCAACTCAGGTTCTGTCAAATTAATTCGTCTTTCCTCGGGCTCATGTCTCTCAGTAGCAAAAGAAAGGGGGTCGAGGGGGAACAGGGTGGAATCGTACTCGGGCCCAGAGAGCTGGTCTTGACTCTCACGGACCAACCTAGATGATAGAGTAGATGCGCCTGAAAGCGGTGCAGCCAAAGGCTGCTTAAGAGATCGTCTACCCATCATCTTGATCTGACGAGTTAGGTGGATGGGATCTGGAGAAAATATGATCGCAAAGCAAACCCCCGGTTCACCAACGCAACACAATCTGAAGACCGTGAAAGCTCGGTCAATTTATCTTGTCAATTTTATTTGGTGAACAAACAAAATATCAGAGCGCTTACGTGACCTGTTAGGATACCCGATGCTACTCCAACCGACTGGCCCGCACGGAAGAGTCGGTAGTCAGCTAGAAATAGCACCGGAGGGCTCTACCTAGGGTGCGGGTCACTCTCTCGCGCATCCAAACCATACAATGAGGGGGTTGCTCTCCCCAAGACAAATTTTTAATGTGAGTGTCTTTTAGGGTTAATAGTGTTATCCAGTCCCAATTTTTTTTTCTTTTTAATTTTTTTTTTCAAAATAAATACAAGCGGCCTAACGAATTTCCCGATTCTCTTGATGATTAAGTCAAAAACAGAGGGAGAAGACGAAAAAGCCGATGCGCGAAGAAATCAATGATGCATGCAGAGAAAGAAATGCGTACCTTGTCTCCAGCACTCTACATGCAAGTGATCCGCGCAGAATTTAAAAACAGAATTAAACTACCTAAATGATGCACGGTAAAAAGCCGAGTCCTAAACAGGCAATCTCTATTGATCGTGAAGCACAATAGTTAGTCAACCGAATCGAGTCCGGAGTCCGATCTTGGGAGTCACTCGGTGCCCGCCACAACGGGTCCTGCCAGCGCTGTATGTGACTCCTAACGGCACGTGGTCTCAAATCCAATTAAACTAACTTTTTCAATGAATTTTAGTAAGGTCCAATTACGTTCTATAGGAACAGATATTCTATTAAGTGTTGGGCCTTAAAGATCTTACGTCACAATCAACAGAAATCCTATGTCTAGGGGCTCGAGCAAAAACCGCGAAAACCGGAAAATGGCAGTAAGAAATAAAAAGAAAACCGCGTAAAAAGCCGCGTAAAAACCGAAGGTCCTAATGGGTCCCCCGAGCACACCGGTGCTCGGCGAAACAGACCCGCTACGGTCTAGGTCTAAGAGTGTCTGAATGTCCTGTATTATTACAACAATAATGAGTGAATGAAATAAACTATCCTATTGCCTCACTCCACTCAGCTCTCTCCTCTCGCTCTCTCCTGCGGCTTCGTAGAGAAGGAAGCCGCCTCCGAGTCTCGCGGCTGCACCGGCTCCTCGAAAGTCGCCTCCGCGGTCCTCAGGCCCTCGCAAGAAAAGAAAGAAAGTGGTCAGACCAATAAAATAATCAAATAATAAATGAAAATAAAAACAAGAGTATATGTGCAGAAATGGAAATAAAATAAACACACAAAAATAAAACAAAAAGAAAATAAATACAAAAGCCGCGAAAAACCGCGAAAACAAAAACAAAAAAAATAAAAACACTACTAAGCCGTGCTCCCCGGCAACGGCGCCATTCTGATAACCGTCCGAATGACTAAGGTTAAAGGTATGAATTGGTCGTTGCGACCTCAATCAAACGGACTAAGTGTATCAAGAAAAATAACCACTCAAAGAGATAAAATCGATCAAAACAAATACGAGCGGTCAAGCTATGTGATTAACCTGGTATAGCTCCCAGGGTCGAACACAAGGAGCACGGGTTGGCCTAGGGCCTACGAAGTAGTGTAAAAGAAATAAAATAAAATAAAATGATTTTTATTGGTTTTTGTTAATTTTTATATTTTTTAGGATTTTTTAATGATTAAGAAAATAAAAGAAAAGAAATACAAGGCAACTTCAACAAATTATTTAACACACCAAAAATATTGCAAAAATTCCAGAAAATTGGTTTTTAGGTTTTTTAGGTTTTTTACTGTTTTTGGTGAATTTTTGATAATTTTCTAATGGTTAAATTATTTTCTAAAAATCAAACAAGAGAAAACAGTGAAGGTACTGTCCAACAGGGCTTGAAACTCAAAAATAAAATATTTAAGAGTTTCAAAATGCCCTGGAGGTAATTTTCCTATAATCTATGAAGAACAAGGAAAATTTAGACACCCTACTTTTTATTTTTGGATTTTTAAATTAATTTTTAGAATTTTTATGAGTTTTTAATGGTTTTTCAATTTTTTGGGTTTTTAAGCGATGAAAAATCACCAAAATCGGCTGGAAAATCAAGCAGGAAGCAAACAACACTACCTAATTTTTTTAGAATTTTTAAAGGTGATTTTATAATTTTTTGGTATTTTTAAAGTCAAACAGTGGCAAAAATAGGGGTTTTTGAATTTTTAAAAATAGCAAATGAAATCAGAAATGTCCTCAAAAATCATAGAAATTCCTACACCATGGCAGGAGCCATGTGTCAAAATTTCATTGGATTTGGAGGTCGTTTGATATTTTATTCAAAAATAAAGGAGGGGCACTGTGCACAGGGACCTAAGTGCAAATACCCAAAAGTTCTGGGGTCCTGGTGCAAAATACCCAAGAAATCACGCGCGAGGCGCGTGCCAGGGGCACACAGGGACCTAAATGCAAGAAAAATAAGTTCCGAGGGCCTATTGGTAACAAGTACCAAAAGTCCAGGGGCTTATCTGCAAATAACCCAAAAAAAATCGCACATGCGGAAATAAAGCATTCACAGGGGTATATATGCAAATAAACAAAACATTTCATTCAATGAATAACATTCAGAACTACAGGGCGTCTTATGCAAAATACCCAAAATAACACGTGACGAAGCACGTGGTTCACAACTGGCGGGGGTATAAGTGCAAATAAAATAAGTACGAGGTCCTTGGTGCAAATATCCCAGAAAATAAACAACTGGAATTAAAAATTACAAGACTAAAATGAAATAGAACAAACAGAGGGGTCTAGGAGAAATTTACCCCTTTTATTATTATCGACGGCCCGATGTGTGACGCGTGGCAGATCGGACGGTGGAGAACAAACGCGCCTTTAACTACGGAAGTGCTGGCCTGATCCGACGGCTGGTGTGCGTCCACGTGGATGATTGAACGGTGGTGATGCAACGTGGTTCTTCGAAGGAGGCCAGGCTCAGATCGGATGGTCTAGGTGAAACCACGTGGATGATCGGATGGCTGAGGGACGTTGTGGCTTAACCTCGCTGCTCTACGGCGAAGATCGATCCTCGGGATGATCGGACGGTGGCAAGGCTCCGCAGATGGACGGTGAGGATCTGATCTGGAGCGAAGAAGGCGATCTGACGGCTCTGGAGGATGGTGGAAGAACTGATGGCCGGCGAACTTCGCCGGCCTCGTGAAGGTGTCTCCGCTCTCCTCTGCTGCGCCTGAAGGTCGGAGAAGATCCGGCGTGAAGTTGCGCAGCTGCTGCGGGTCTCCGATGCCCCTGCCGAGCCCTGGAAGGCTCCGGCGATGCCGGCGGAGGAGAAGCTCCTGGGAAGATGTCGGGAAGCCTCAGACGGCCTTCTCTTGACCTGCAAAGTAAACAAGGAGCTTCACGGGTCGAGGGCAAAATGCCTCGACCCAAGAAAGCGGGGTGAAGATGGTCTGTGCTGTGGGGTGAACGAGCTCCGGCGAGGCGGAGACGATGGAGCTCGACTCCCAGATCCTGTGCGATCTGGGTTGAGTGAAAGGGCGTAGAAGGTGCGTGAGGGGATGGCGAAGGTGATGATCGGGTCGGCTGGTCGAGATGTAACGCGAGATGGTCGGAATCGGAGAAATGCGTCGGAGATACGAATTGGGCGAAATCGGAAATTGGAAGAAATAGAAGAGCTAATTGATTACCTGGGTGGAGCGGAAGACTATGCTGGAGTGTGGCTAACTCCTGGTCGTAGCCTCGAAGGGCGTCAAGGCCTGAGGCTCGATGCTCGACGCTGGTGGCGGAGCAGCGGCGGCGAGGATCGCCGGATCAATGGATTCACCTCCTCGCCTCACTGCAACAAGGGCAGACGCTTGCTGTCACTTTCGCGGTGCCAATGGAGGTCACTGGAAAGAAGGAGAAGGTCCAAAGATGGGGCGCGGAGGCGGCGGAGGTGAGAATATATAAGGTGACAGGGGCGATTAGGGTTGAGTGGCGACAGTGATGGAAGGCGTTGATTTCATGGCGGAAGATCCGGCGAGGATGACGGGTGATCGGCGAAGAATCCGGGCATGGGATTTGCGTGGGAGACAGCCTGGAGACGCGTGGAAAAATCGGCGAAGGCGGGGCGGCGCGCGTCTTCCAGAAAAGGAAGGAGTCCGTGGGGGAGTTGACCGGGGTCAACAGTCCCCCGTGGACTAATCAGAAGCTGCCACGTGTATGCGATTTTTGTTTATTTATTTTAAGGTAGAAATAGGCCGAATTAAGGAAAACTCAAAACATGAAATATTTTTCTTTTATTTTTTTCTATTTTTTGGTGATTTTTAATTAATTTTTGGAAATAAGGATAAGGTATGTACATTATAGGTCTACACATAGGTATATGTACAATATGTTTTTGTATTTTTAATTTTGTAATTTTTATTTGATTTTTGTTTTGTTTCTTTTAATTTATTTTATTTACAAAATATAATCTAGAATATTTACAAAAAGTTTTGAAAATAAATGACTTTATTTACAAGGTGAAATGGATAAAGAAGGTGGTATATGTACATGGTGAAAAGATATTTTTGGATTTTTGATTTTGAATTTTTATTTTGTTTTTAATAGCTTTTACATATATACAAAATATATACAAATATTTACAACATATTTTTTTTGGTTGAGGAAAATATATAGTTTTATTTATTTACAAATATATACATATGTGAGCCCCTATCTCCCTCTACTTGGCTTTTATGCGGTCAGGCCCATGCTGAGCCCTCCCTTGGGTTAGGTTGCTCAATATTTATTCTAAATATTTCCCTCTTTTTCTTTTTACTCTTTATTCTTTTATTTTTGCACAAAAACATGCTAATTATCTATTTTTACAAACATGCATGCTTTTGCTAATTAATCCTATTTACACATATCTACATGCATTTGCATAAGTTTTTGTAGCTAAAATATGAGAATAAAGAGTGATGAATGGGTATTCATCAAGTACCCATCCCAAGCGACGAGACTCTCCAACTAACCTATATTCTCCACTTACCACTGATCGTAATATGTGTCCATATCCCATGATTTGGGTACCGTTACGCAGTTCAAACCTCCCTCTTCTTCGCCTAATCTCCGTGGCCAAACCCCCCTTCACGTGACTCAACTAGCGATGGTGAAAACCACCACCTCCAACTGCCTCGAGCCACAAAACCCCCCCAACTCCTCCTACTATTTGCAGTTATCCATATCTACGTGGGGGCTTTCCCTAGCCCTTATCCTCCTCCGGTGACAGTGGGGGAGAGGATTGAAGGGCCTCGATGGAGCCACCCCTGGTGTGATCCATAGCCTATGGGTCATGTGCAGGGACGTGATCATGGCCGCCAGATCTTCTTGTTGTGGCTGAGTGGATGAAGTGAAGATCCGAGATTTTCCTCAAGCCCATGTCGATTCCTCCACCCTTAAACATTCTTTAGATATCCAAGTAAGGCCATGTTCTTCATCTTCTTGTTTCTTCTATTTTTATACAACAACACTCACACTCCATATTCGATATGAGCATACCTTCACTTTACCCACACAATACTGATCTAGGCGAGCTATTCCCATCATCTTCCTCTCTTCTCCAGAGTCTCCTCTACCTCGGCCCCTTTCCTCCTCCTACAAGGAGGAGGAACCCATTAGGGATCCGCCTCCATCCACCAATACATCCCTTCATTCATCTCTATTTCCTCACACCAACATGTACATGCTTCGACTATGCAATCTAACCTTGCACATACAACCATTCTTCAGTGGTCGGAGTTTCATGAAGAGCTCCATTCTAGAGCTTCTTCTTTTGCAACATGTTATTGAGCCACTGATTCAAAGATCCACAGTCCTCCTCTGGCCTTAAATGGATTTCACCAACCATTCACGAAGGTACTCTGATGAAGAGTCAGGAGCAAGGTGGAGGCAAGCAGCGTACACCGGAGCTCCATTGTTGCTTAACCTTGTGTGGAGGAGTCCAGTATCGATAAGGTACATGAACCATCGGATGATCAATCTGATCTGACAGTCTAGAGGAGTTTTAAGCCTCCATTATAAGCTTGAAGACTCGGTCGGACTGAGCCACTTCTCGAAGCACTTGGGCCTTCCACGTGGCACGAGCCACCTGCACCGATGATGAACCTCAGTTTCATCATCTTTATTTCCCTTAATTAACCCCCTTGCTTAAAAGTTTGTCAATAAATCCCTGTTAGTGTCTAATAATTAACAGAGTCCTTAATAAATTAAAAACCACAAAAAAATGGCAAAACAAAAATCGTGGTATTTTTAGACTTAAAAATACCCTCAAAAATATTTCGGGCCCTTGTTTGATCTCTTTTCGAGTTTTGGTCAACATGAAACTTGTAGATCTTGTCAAGATCTACAACTTTCATGTTTTGAGTTCTCTCAAATTCGGCCAATAAGGCCCTCAAAAATCAAAAATACCCTTGCAATAATCTGATTGGGCCACGTGGCCCAATCTGGGTGAGCCACGTGGCCCCGCCTCCTTTGTCCTATCCGCCTCCATGGCTAGCCGTTGGATCCGCCCTCTTGATCCAACGGCCAGCGCCTTGTCCACGCCCGCTCCAATCCTCAGCCATCAGATCTTATCCCGCCTCTCATCTGTGCCGTCCCTTAGCGCCGCGCCCACAGCTCGCCACGTGGCGCGCTGAGCGCCCTTTGATTTCGATCCGGATCTCGCATCTCAGCCGCTCCTTGCCTTGATGCCCCTCAACCGTTCGATAGGCCTGAGCTCTCCATCGTGACCCTCCGTTAGCGCCGCGATCACATGACGCCACGTGGCGCTTCCATCGGCCCTCCGATCTCACCGCCGCAGATCTGATCGCAACCGCTCGCTCGCGCCCAAACCCTAGCCATTGGATCTCACGATCCAACGGCCAGGACTCCGTCGTCTACCTCCCGTCAGTCTCTCTCCCCCACGAGTTTTACTCGCACGCACCACTCCCCCTTCCATTTTTAGCAGCCTCACCTGACCACCTCTCCTCTCTCTAATCACCCCACGACCGAGCCCATTCTTCCGTCTTCCCCGCGCACATCCCACAAACCCCGTTCTCCTCTCCAGTCGCCCCATGTGCGCCCTTGAAACCCGCGACTCCACTCATCAACTCCGCCATCGCCACCTTTAAATACCACGCCTCCGCCCCACTTCACCCCGGTCCATCAACCAAGGGGCGGTGGCCCAGCCCTCTAGCTCCTCCCTGTGACAGGGGGAGGAGCTCGGATCGAGCGACGACGACCTCCTGCTCCGATGAGACCCGCCGCCCTTCAGGCGGCGCTGCGGTGGCCTAGAGCCCCGCTCGAGCTCGCTGGCACGGCCGGCCAGTATGTGTGACGACCCGAGCATCCTCTCCGATGCTCAGCCCAGGCCATCCCCTCCATCTCCGGCCAGGTAAGCTCCCTGATCTCCTTTTGTTTTTCTTCTTATTTTTGCTTAATTTTCGTAGCTTCTTCAAGTTCTTTCCCTCGCCATTAATCACTCCACGAGCTCCGCCATCCATCCATCTTTCTCGCCGACCAGATCAAGCACCCCCTTCCTCCGTCACGACCTCCCTCCATCCCAGGCATCCTCCTCCGCCGGAGGCGGAGGAGGACCCACTAAGGGCCTCACCTTCTGCATCCCCTGAGCCCTCCATTCACCTCGCATCGCACGCACACACGCCTCTAATCCATTTTGCAGGTCCAACTCACCAATGGCCGGACTTCGGGCGGAGCTAGGTTCTAGAGCTCCGCCTCCGGCGATCCAGCATCGACGTACGATCCCAGACACTCCGGCAGCTCCCCCGACCTCAGATCTTCATCGCCGGAGCATCAGCGTCCTTCACCGATCTTCACCGAGCACGACGAGGCGCGGCGGAGCTCCAGGCTTCTCGCCGGAGCTCTAATCGCGCCACCACCTGACGAAGGAGGAGGAAGAGCAGCTACCGTTGGATCTCGCCCCACGGCGGAGATCCAACGGCCCTGGAGCGTCCACGTCGACTGTCCCGGAGCGCGGAGGCTCGGTGGGACCGAGCCTCGCCCGAGTCACCTCGAGCCGCCACGTGGCCCGAGCCACCTGCATCGGCCACCCGACGCTGCACCGAGCCTCGCCCCCACCCGAGCCTGAGCTCACGTGCCACCCGCACGTGGGTCTGGGCTTTTTGCATCGGTGCCCTCGCATGTCCCGCATTTTACATCCAGGTCCTGATACACGTGGCTCATCCAGAGACCACGCCGAGCCTGATCGCCACCAAGCCTGGAGGCTCGGATGTCCCGAGCCACCCCGAAGCAGCAGCGAACCTCTGTTGAGTCCGAGCCACGTCCGAGCCTAGAAAGGGCGCGTGCCAGGCACGTGCGTTCTAGGTTATTTGCAGAGTCGCCCTCGCACCTTCCATCATTTGCAACCAAGTCCTGAGCACGTGCAGCACCTGCGCGCCTGGGGCTATTTGCACTCATACCCCTGCGGGTTTCAATAATTGCAAATATGCCCCCGCGCGTATGGTTTATTTACAGGGAAGTCCTCCACACTTATTTTTATTGCATTTGAGTCCTTCCCAGGGACTGGTTTGTAAATATATTTCATGTTTTTATTTCATTTATGCCCTTGCGTTCCTTTATGCATATCTTGAGCATCATGTTTCCGTTTCAGTTGATTTCAGTTTCATTTCGAAGCTCTTTTCGACATCTTTAGTATGGCATGCTTAGATTCTCATTTTGACACCATGATCTGTAATGCTCTAATTGGTTAACGAAGTGTCCTGTTTACCTTGTCTCTCATGCATACTTGCTATATGAATAAAAAGTGCTTCATTATCTGATTATGTTCAACTCGTATCTTTTTATGACTCAAGTAATGATCATTTCGGGCATATTTTCCATTGTATTTCATGGCATTTATTTGCATGATAAAAATGTATAAAAAAATGCATGTTTAATTTTAATGCATTGCATTGTCTTGTTGTGTCTTTGCATCATTTGACCTATATGCTTTATTTCAACACTTGATTAAACACACCTAAATCCGATTAATACAGGAGAAGCGCGTGTCCCTGAGTTCGACCTTGGTTTCTTGCCAAGTAAAATAAAAATAACGATCGCCTCGTTTTGATTCATTATCATACATATTTAAACGAGGTGATCTTTTGACGACCAGAATCGGCTCGACTACGATGACGATTTCGAGTGCTAATTCAGCATTATTAAAGGGCCGATTCTGCGCTTCGTCAAATGGCGCCGTTGCCGGGGACACGGCTCATTTCTTTTATTTTTTGGATTTTTGTGTGTTTAATTTAGTGTATCTTTTTATAGGTTAAATGGTCACATATCTTTGCATATAAAATTTTTTCTTCGTGATCTCTAACCATTGTTTCTGTGGCAGGGGCCCTTGATGGATCAAGGAGGCGAGGAGCAGGACGTTCCCCACTGCGAAGAGCCGCAGGAGCATGCTTGGAGCAAAGAAGGAAGAAAAAGCGAAAAAAAAAAAAGAGTGTCGCAATTTTGCTGCATTTTATTTTTAATAAACTCGTCTTTTACAGCGGTCTTCGATTGAAGACTCGCGTGTGTAATCGAACGATTGTGGTTGTGTGGGGATCGTCCCCACTTGAGTGTCGACCTAGGACTTAGGCACGCGGCTCTCTGAGCTCAATTTTCATATTCTCTTGTGCTTGATCGTAGGTTAGGACACACTTAAATAAAGACGCACATAATCTCGTATCACTGAGCTAAAATTAATGAAGATCACACACCGCTAATAGATGTATGATTAGGTGCGGCTTTTTCGACTTGCATACATGTTGGATTTGAGTTTCAAAACGGCCCCAGATTTTTCGCGGCTTTTATCGTAAAAATCACTGCATGATTTCTCGCTTAGCCCCTATCGCGTTTTTCCTCATCGAATACATGTTTTTCTCGGCTTTCATTTTTCTAGATTGATCACCTAGGATAAATGGAAAATGGAATGAACGGTAGACGATGATTTTCTGATTGATGGCTAACCTTAAATCAGTGACAATTTAAATAAAATTGGGACTGTTAATTGCAAGTCAACTTAAAATGGGGTAAAATTCGGTTTTGGGAGAGCAACACCCGCGCTTATGCCTTGATTCACATTTTCTTCGCGTAAAGATTTAATGTTTTATCACCAATAAAATGGACAAGATAATTAACCAACCTTGGTTGGTTTCATGTGTGAGTTGGTGAAACTATGGGTTTGCTTGTTTGAATTGAGCCATGTTTGCTACACACACCCCAAATCCAAAGACACTCCATTTCATCTCCGAAGATTCAGCCGCTCACTTGTATATCCATCCCCCTTCTTCGTTCACCTTGGGTCCTTCCCGACATCAAATTCTATCTTTATACTTAGGCTAATCTCAGCCTAAGTATAGGGGGGACCCAAGTCCCCGTGATTTTCTCTACTCATCTTTTCTTGCCTTTATACTTAGGTTATTTCTAACCTAAGTATAGGGGGGTCCCTTCTTAGTCCCGTATATTCTTCTATATTTAAATGGATCTATGTTCTTGTAACATCTAGTGCTATGAGGACATAGCAAAGTTTAAGTATAGGGGGGTATACCGTATATACCGTATATTTACTTTAGCTAAAATCTGAAAAATTTGAAAAATTAAAAACTTTTTGGCTAAGGTAAAATTCATTGGACTAAGAAAACTCAAAGGATTTTCGCGGTTTTTCGATATTATGTTACACTATTTTATAGAAATATTTTCGAAATTAATTTTTGAAAATGTTTTGAAAACTTTTTATTTGGTGTGACATGGTTTTGAAAATCTTTTTATCAAGGAAAGTTGAGTCTAACTTGTGTTTTAACTCTCTTATTAAAATCCATAAAAATTGCAAAACCCCTAAAAACCTTTAGGAGCTATTAGTGACTACTAAGCCCCATTAAGTAGCCGTGTTCAGTGAGGGTTCGCCCTTAGCAGAGTGGATGGTTTAAAGGACATCGCGTAAGGCTCCGTCCTTAAGGAACGGGCTCCGGCCTGTACTTACATCCATACTGGCTGAATGCAGATGCAACTATTTAATGGAGATTAGGCAGTCCTCTTATCTCTTGAAAAAAAAAAAAAAAAAAAAAGAAAAAAAAAATGTGTGTTTTGGAATGAAGGAGTTGGATTAAACCTCTACACTTACACTTTCACCCAGGATCTGAAATGGTCAAGGAAGCTTGGTTTTTGAGGTCTTTGAGATTTGCGGTTAACCAGCCTTAGTCATCAGGGTCTTAGACTTAAACATCCACATTCCCCTAGGTTTCTAGATTTGCATGCTATATTCCATGCTTAGTCTCAGACAGAAAGAATATGATCAGCACATCACATGCACGACTGCGGTTTTGATTGAGATGAGTTGATTTTTCACCTGAGGGATTGGGATGAGGAAGTCGAGTTTGGATTTGATCTAATGATGCTCGAGGATGGGATAAAATCTTTGAAGGCTTCAGGAAACCTGAGTGTCAGCAATTTAGCCAGTATGAGAACTTGATTCTTGTACTAATCTCTTGACAATGACCTAAGTGCCTGGGTGTGAAATAAATAAAAAAATTGTTGATCAGTGTGCGCCAACTTTTGGTAAAAGCAGTGGAGCTAGCCACAAATTATTCAAGTCAATGAAATCTCAAAGAAAAGCTCTCATTCCACAAAGTCAAATTATCAAAGAGCTTCCACCAAAGGCGAGCGCTCCCAAACTTTTCAAAGTGTCCACTTGGACCACCGCTATTAGGACCAGGAGTCGGGCTTGCACCAAAAAAGGGCTCTGCATCGTAAATGCTACAAGTCTGGGTGTAGAAGGTACATTAGGTACTCAAAAGAGACACACCCCGGTGTACTCCCAGGAAAACAAGTGCAGACGGCTCCAACTTCTCTTGACGGACGCACTGATCAACACCAAAAAAAATTGTGTTGCGTAAAAGGCACTAGAGAGAATCCTTGTTCCAATGAGAGGGAGAGAAGAATTGACACAATCCCATGCCCTCCATTTTCTGGCCTGCCATCCACATTTTCTAAGTCTGACAACTAAAGAGACGGTGGACTGATTACAAGATTTGATTTATTCCCTAGTGCTGAGGATTGGGTCCTTAGGAGATTTTCTCGGACCAAGATTTTGGGTGACAAATTGACTCTACTCTCAGAATTGCAGTCAACACTAAAAGTCATATCCTTTAGATTATATGTACATCAGAGAGAGTCTAGAGAATTAGAGGAATTGGGTACCTCTTGATTAAGGCTGGGTTGAACTCTAGAATTTTGGATCTCTGAAGCCGAGTCGACTTGATCAGATTAGATCCTGTATTCACATGCACAAGGGGGTTAATCCAACTTAGTCATTCTTTTTGATGCTCGAGGACGAGCATAGTTTAAGTATAGGGGGTTGATGAACCTCAGTTTCATCATCTTTATTTCCCTTAATTAACCCCCTTGCTTAAAAGTTTGTCAATAAATCCCTGTTAGTGTCTAATAATTAACAGAGTCCTTAATAAATTAAAAACCACAAAAAAATGGCAAAACAAAAATCGTGGTATTTTTAGACTTAAAAATACCCTCAAAAATATTTCGGGCCCTTGTTTGATCTCTTTTCGAGTTTTGGTCAACATGAAACTTGTAGATCTTGTCAAGATCTACAACTTTCATGTTTTGAGTTCTCTCAAATTCGGCCAATAAGGCCCTCAAAAATCAAAAATACCCTTGCAATAATCTGATTGGGCCACGTGGCCCAATCTGGGTGAGCCACGTGGCCCCGCCTCCTTTGTCCTATCCGCCTCCATGGCTAGCCGTTGGATCCGCCCTCTTGATCCAACGGCCAGCGCCTTGTCCACGCCCGCTCCAATCCTCAGCCATCAGATCTTATCCCGCCTCTCATCTGTGCCGTCCCTTAGCGCCGCGCCCACAGCTCGCCACGTGGCGCGCTGAGCGCCCTTTGATTTCGATCCGGATCTCGCATCTCAGCCGCTCCTTGCCTTGATGCCCCTCAACCGTTCGATAGGCCTGAGCTCTCCATCGTGACCCTCCGTTAGCGCCGCGATCACATGACGCCACGTGGCGCTTCCATCGGCCCTCCGATCTCACCGCCGCAGATCTGATCGCAACCGCTCGCTCGCGCCCAAACCCTAGCCATTGGATCTCACGATCCAACGGCCAGGACTCCGTCGTCTACCTCCCGTCAGTCTCTCTCCCCCACGAGTTTTACTCGCACGCACCACTCCCCCTTCCATTTTTAGCAGCCTCACCTGACCACCTCTCCTCTCTCTAATCACCCCACGACCGAGCCCATTCTTCCGTCTTCCCCGCGCACATCCCACAAACCCCGTTCTCCTCTCCAGTCGCCCCATGTGCGCCCTTGAAACCCGCGACTCCACTCATCAACTCCGCCATCGCCACCTTTAAATACCACGCCTCCGCCCCACTTCACCCCCGTCCATCAACCAAGGGGCGGTGGCCCAGCCCTCTAGCTCCTCCCTGTGACAGGGGGAGGAGCTCGGATCGAGCGACGACGACCTCCTGCTCCGATGAGACCCGCCGCCCTTCAGGCGGCGCTGCGGTGGCCTAGAGCCCCGCTCGAGCTCGCTGGCACGGCCGGCCAGTATGTGTGACGACCCGAGCATCCTCTCCGATGCTCAGCCCAGGCCATCCCCTCCATCTCCGGCCAGGTAAGCTCCCTGATCTCCTTTTGTTTTTCTTCTTATTTTTGCTTAATTTTCGTAGCTTCTTCAAGTTCTTTCCCTCGCCATTAATCACTCCACGAGCTCCGCCATCCATCCATCTTTCTCGCCGACCAGATCAAGCACCCCCTTCCTCCGTCACGACCTCCCTCCATCCCAGGCATCCTCCTCCGCCGGAGGCGGAGGAGGACCCACTAAGGGCCTCACCTTCTGCATCCCCTGAGCCCTCCATTCACCTCGCATCGCACGCACACACGCCTCTAATCCATTTTGCAGGTCCAACTCACCAATGGCCGGACTTCGGGCGGAGCTAGGTTCTAGAGCTCCGCCTCCGGCGATCCAGCATCGACGTACGATCCCAGACACTCCGGCAGCTCCCCCGACCTCAGATCTTCATCGCCGGAGCATCAGCGTCCTTCACCGATCTTCACCGAGCACGACGAGGCGCGGCGGAGCTCCAGGCTTCTCGCCGGAGCTCTAATCGCGCCACCACCTGACGAAGGAGGAGGAAGAGCAGCTACCGTTGGATCTCGCCCCACGGCGGAGATCCAACGGCCCTGGAGCGTCCACGTCGACTGTCCCGGAGCGCGGAGGCTCGGTGGGACCGAGCCTCGCCCGAGTCACCTCGAGCCGCCACGTGGCCCGAGCCACCTGCATCGGCCACCCGACGCTGCACCGAGCCTCGCCCCCACCCGAGCCTGAGCTCACGTGCCACCCGCACGTGGGTCTGGGCTTTTTGCATCGGTGCCCTCGCATGTCCCGCATTTTACATCCAGGTCCTGATACACGTGGCTCATCCAGAGACCACGCCGAGCCTGATCGCCACCAAGCCTGGAGGCTCGGATGTCCCGAGCCACCCCGAAGCAGCAGCGAACCTCTGTTGAGTCCGAGCCACGTCCGAGCCTAGAAAGGGCGCGTGCCAGGCACGTGCGTTCTAGGTTATTTGCAGAGTCGCCCTCGCACCTTCCATCATTTGCAACCAAGTCCTGAGCACGTGCAGCACCTGCGCGCCTGGGGCTATTTGCACTCATACCCCTGCGGGTTTCAATAATTGCAAATATGCCCCCGCGCGTATGGTTTATTTACAGGGAAGTCCTCCACACTTATTTTTATTGCATTTGAGTCCTTCCCAGGGACTGGTTTGTAAATATATTTCATGTTTTTATTTCATTTATGCCCTTGCGTTCCTTTATGCATATCTTGAGCATCATGTTTCCGTTTCAGTTGATTTCAGTTTCATTTCGAAGCTCTTTTCGACATCTTTAGTATGGCATGCTTAGATTCTCATTTTGACACCATGATCTGTAATGCTCTAATTGGTTAACGAAGTGTCCTGTTTACCTTGTCTCTCATGCATACTTGCTATATGAATAAAAAGTGCTTCATTATCTGATTATGTTCAACTCGTATCTTTTTATGACTCAAGTAATGATCATTTCGGGCATATTTTCCATTGTATTTCATGGCATTTATTTGCATGATAAAAATGTATAAAAAAATGCATGTTTAATTTTAATGCATTGCATTGTCTTGTTGTGTCTTTGCATCATTTGACCTATATGCTTTATTTCAACACTTGATTAAACACACCTAAATCCGATTAATACAGGAGAAGCGCGTGTCCCTGAGTTCGACCTTGGTTTCTTGCCAAGTAAAATAAAAATAACGATCGCCTCGTTTTGATTCATTATCATACATATTTAAACGAGGTGATCTTTTGACGACCAGAATCGGCTCGACTACGATGACGATTTCGAGTGCTAATTCAGCATTATTAAAGGGCCGATTCTGCGCTTCGTCAAATGGCGCCGTTGCCGGGGACACGGCTCATTTCTTTTATTTTTTGGATTTTTGTGTGTTTAATTTAGTGTATCTTTTTATAGGTTAAATGGTCACATATCTTTGCATATAAAATTTTTTCTTCGTGATCTCTAACCATTGTTTCTGTGGCAGGGGCCCTTGATGGATCAAGGAGGCGAGGAGCAGGACGTTCCCCACTGCGAAGAGCCGCAGGAGCATGCTTGGAGCAAAGAAGGAAGAAAAAGCGAAAAAAAAAAAGAGTGTCGCAATTTTGCTGCATTTTATTTTTAATAAACTCGTCTTTTACAGCGGTCTTCGATTGAAGACTCGCGTGTGTAATCGAACGATTGTGGTTGTGTGGGGATCGTCCCCACTTGAGTGTCGACCTAGGACTTAGGCACGCGGCTCTCTGAGCTCAATTTTCATATTCTCTTGTGCTTGATCGTAGGTTAGGACACACTTAAATAAAGACGCACATAATCTCGTATCACTGAGCTAAAATTAATGAAGATCACACACCGCTAATAGATGTATGATTAGGTGCGGCTTTTTCGACTTGCATACATGTTGGATTTGAGTTTCAAAACGGCCCCAGATTTTTCGCGGCTTTTATCGTAAAAATCACTGCATGATTTCTCGCTTAGCCCCTATCGCGTTTTTCCTCATCGAATACATGTTTTTCTCGGCTTTCATTTTTCTAGATTGATCACCTAGGATAAATGGAAAATGGAATGAACGGTAGACGATGATTTTCTGATTGATGGCTAACCTTAAATCAGTGACAATTTAAATAAAATTGGGACTGTTAATTGCAAGTCAACTTAAAATGGGGTAAAATTCGGTTTTGGGAGAGCAACACCCGCGCTTATGCCTTGATTCACATTTTCTTCGCGTAAAGATTTAATGTTTTATCACCAATAAAATGGACAAGATAATTAACCAACCTTGGTTGGTTTCATGTGTGAGTTGGTGAAACTATGGGTTTGCTTGTTTGAATTGAGCCATGTTTGCTACACACACCCCAAATCCAAAGACACTCCATTTCATCTCCGAAGATTCAGCCGCTCACTTGTATATCCATCCCCCTTCTTCGTTCACCTTGGGTCCTTCCCGACATCAAATTCTATCTTTATACTTAGGCTAATCTCAGCCTAAGTATAGGGGGGACCCAAGTCCCCGTGATTTTCTCTACTCATCTTTTCTTGCCTTTATACTTAGGTTATTTCTAACCTAAGTATAGGGGGGTCCCTTCTTAGTCCCGTATATTCTTCTATATTTAAATGGATCTATGTTCTTGTAACATCTAGTGCTATGAGGACATAGCAAAGTTTAAGTATAGGGGGGTATACCGTATATACCGTATATTTACTTTAGCTAAAATCTGAAAAATTTGAAAAATTAAAAACTTTTTGGCTAAGGTAAAATTCATTGGACTAAGAAAACTCAAAGGATTTTCGCGGTTTTTCGATATTATGTTACACTATTTTATAGAAATATTTTCGAAATTAATTTTTGAAAATGTTTTGAAAACTTTTTATTTGGTGTGACATGGTTTTGAAAATCTTTTTATCAAGGAAAGTTGAGTCTAACTTGTGTTTTAACTCTCTTATTAAAATCCATAAAAATTGCAAAACCCCTAAAAACCTTTAGGAGCTATTAGTGACTACTAAGCCCCATTAAGTAGCCGTGTTCAGTGAGGGTTCGCCCTTAGCAGAGTGGATGGTTTAAAGGACATCGCGTAAGGCTCCGTCCTTAAGGAACGGGCTCCGGCCTGTACTTACATCCATACTGGCTGAATGCAGATGCAACTATTTAATGGAGATTAGGCAGTCCTCTTATCTCTTGAAAAAAAAAAAAAAAAAAAAAGAAAAAAAAAATGTGTGTTTTGGAATGAAGGAGTTGGATTAAACCTCTACACTTACACTTTCACCCAGGATCTGAAATGGTCAAGGAAGCTTGGTTTTTGAGGTCTTTGAGATTTGCGGTTAACCAGCCTTAGTCATCAGGGTCTTAGACTTAAACATCCACATTCCCCTAGGTTTCTAGATTTGCATGCTATATTCCATGCTTAGTCTCAGACAGAAAGAATATGATCAGCACATCACATGCACGACTGCGGTTTTGATTGAGATGAGTTGATTTTTCACCTGAGGGATTGGGATGAGGAAGTCGAGTTTGGATTTGATCTAATGATGCTCGAGGATGGGATAAAATCTTTGAAGGCTTCAGGAAACCTGAGTGTCAGCAATTTAGCCAGTATGAGAACTTGATTCTTGTACTAATCTCTTGACAATGACCTAAGTGCCTGGGTGTGAAATAAATAAAAAAATTGTTGATCAGTGTGCGCCAACTTTTGGTAAAAGCAGTGGAGCTAGCCACAAATTATTCAAGTCAATGAAATCTCAAAGAAAAGCTCTCATTCCACAAAGTCAAATTATCAAAGAGCTTCCACCAAAGGCGAGCGCTCCCAAACTTTTCAAAGTGTCCACTTGGACCACCGCTATTAGGACCAGGAGTCGGGCTTGCACCAAAAAAGGGCTCTGCATCGTAAATGCTACAAGTCTGGGTGTAGAAGGTACATTAGGTACTCAAAAGAGACACACCCCGGTGTACTCCCAGGAAAACAAGTGCAGACGGCTCCAACTTCTCTTGACGGACGCACTGATCAACACCAAAAAAAATTGTGTTGCGTAAAAGGCACTAGAGAGAATCCTTGTTCCAATGAGAGGGAGAGAAGAATTGACACAATCCCATGCCCTCCATTTTCTGGCCTGCCATCCACATTTTCTAAGTCTGACAACTAAAGAGACGGTGGACTGATTGCAAGATTTGATTTATTCCCTAGTGCTGAGGATTGGGTCCTTAGGAGATTTTCTCGGACCAAGATTTTGGGTGACAAATTGACTCTACTCTCAGAATTGCAGTCAACACTAAAAGTCATATCCTTTAGATTATATGTACATCAGAGAGAGTCTAGAGAATTAGAGGAATTGGGTACCTCTTGATTAAGGCTGGGTTGAACTCTAGAATTTTGGATCTCTGAAGCCGAGTCGACTTGATCAGATTAGATCCTGTATTCACATGCACAAGGGGGTTAATCCAACTTAGTCATTCTTTTTGATGCTCGAGGACGAGCATAGTTTAAGTATAGGGGGTTGATGAACCTCAGTTTCATCATCTTTATTTCCCTTAATTAACCCCCTTGCTTAAAAGTTTGTCAATAAATCCCTGTTAGTGTCTAATAATTAACAGAGTCCTTAATAAATTAAAAACCACAAAAAAATGGCAAAACAAAAATCGTGGTATTTTTAGACTTAAAAATACCCTCAAAAATATTTCGGGCCCTTGTTTGATCTCTTTTCGAGTTTTGGTCAACATGAAACTTGTAGATCTTGTCAAGATCTACAACTTTCATGTTTTGAGTTCTCTCAAATTCGGCCAATAAGGCCCTCAAAAATCAAAAATACCCTTGCAATAATCTGATTGGGCCACGTGGCCCAATCTGGGTGAGCCACGTGGCCCCGCCTCCTTTGTCCTATCCGCCTCCATGGCTAGCCGTTGGATCCGCCCTCTTGATCCAACGGCCAGCGCCTTGTCCACGCCCGCTCCAATCCTCAGCCATCAGATCTTATCCCGCCTCTCATCTGTGCCGTCCCTTAGCGCCGCGCCCACAGCTCGCCACGTGGCGCGCTGAGCGCCCTTTGATTTCGATCCGGATCTCGCATCTCAGCCGCTCCTTGCCTTGATGCCCCTCAACCGTTCGATAGGCCTGAGCTCTCCATCGTGACCCTCCGTTAGCGCCGCGATCACATGACGCCACGTGGCGCTTCCATCGGCCCTCCGATCTCACCGCCGCAGATCTGATCGCAACCGCTCGCTCGCGCCCAAACCCTAGCCATTGGATCTCACGATCCAACGGCCAGGACTCCGTCGTCTACCTCCCGTCAGTCTCTCTCCCCCACGAGTTTTACTCGCACGCACCACTCCCCCTTCCATTTTTAGCAGCCTCACCTGACCACCTCTCCTCTCTCTAATCACCCCACGACCGAGCCCATTCTTCCGTCTTCCCCGCGCACATCCCACAAACCCCGTTCTCCTCTCCAGTCGCCCCATGTGCGCCCTTGAAACCCGCGACTCCACTCATCAACTCCGCCATCGCCACCTTTAAATACCACGCCTCCGCCCCACTTCACCCCGGTCCATCAACCAAGGGGCGGTGGCCCAGCCCTCTAGCTCCTCCCTGTGACAGGGGGAGGAGCTCGGATCGAGCGACGACGACCTCCTGCTCCGATGAGACCCGCCGCCCTTCAGGCGGCGCTGCGGTGGCCTAGAGCCCCGCTCGAGCTCGCTGGCACGGCCGGCCAGTATGTGTGACGACCCGAGCATCCTCTCCGATGCTCAGCCCAGGCCATCCCCTCCATCTCCGGCCAGGTAAGCTCCCTGATCTCCTTTTGTTTTTCTTCTTATTTTTGCTTAATTTTCGTAGCTTCTTCAAGTTCTTTCCCTCGCCATTAATCACTCCACGAGCTCCGCCATCCATCCATCTTTCTCGCCGACCAGATCAAGCACCCCCTTCCTCCGTCACGACCTCCCTCCATCCCAGGCATCCTCCTCCGCCGGAGGCGGAGGAGGACCCACTAAGGGCCTCACCTTCTGCATCCCCTGAGCCCTCCATTCACCTCGCATCGCACGCACACACGCCTCTAATCCATTTTGCAGGTCCAACTCACCAATGGCCGGACTTCGGGCGGAGCTAGGTTCTAGAGCTCCGCCTCCGGCGATCCAGCATCGACGTACGATCCCAGACACTCCGGCAGCTCCCCCGACCTCAGATCTTCATCGCCGGAGCATCAGCGTCCTTCACCGATCTTCACCGAGCACGACGAGGCGCGGCGGAGCTCCAGGCTTCTCGCCGGAGCTCTAATCGCGCCACCACCTGACGAAGGAGGAGGAAGAGCAGCTACCGTTGGATCTCGCCCCACGGCGGAGATCCAACGGCCCTGGAGCGTCCACGTCGACTGTCCCGGAGCGCGGAGGCTCGGTGGGACCGAGCCTCGCCCGAGTCACCTCGAGCCGCCACGTGGCCCGAGCCACCTGCATCGGCCACCCGACGCTGCACCGAGCCTCGCCCCCACCCGAGCCTGAGCTCACGTGCCACCCGCACGTGGGTCTGGGCTTTTTGCATCGGTGCCCTCGCATGTCCCGCATTTTACATCCAGGTCCTGATACACGTGGCTCATCCAGAGACCACGCCGAGCCTGATCGCCACCAAGCCTGGAGGCTCGGATGTCCCGAGCCACCCCGAAGCAGCAGCGAACCTCTGTTGAGTCCGAGCCACGTCCGAGCCTAGAAAGGGCGCGTGCCAGGCACGTGCGTTCTAGGTTATTTGCAGAGTCGCCCTCGCACCTTCCATCATTTGCAACCAAGTCCTGAGCACGTGCAGCACCTGCGCGCCTGGGGCTATTTGCACTCATACCCCTGCGGGTTTCAATAATTGCAAATATGCCCCCGCGCGTATGGTTTATTTACAGGGAAGTCCTCCACACTTATTTTTATTGCATTTGAGTCCTTCCCAGGGACTGGTTTGTAAATATATTTCATGTTTTTATTTCATTTATGCCCTTGCGTTCCTTTATGCATATCTTGAGCATCATGTTTCCGTTTCAGTTGATTTCAGTTTCATTTCGAAGCTCTTTTCGACATCTTTAGTATGGCATGCTTAGATTCTCATTTTGACACCATGATCTGTAATGCTCTAATTGGTTAACGAAGTGTCCTGTTTACCTTGTCTCTCATGCATACTTGCTATATGAATAAAAAGTGCTTCATTATCTGATTATGTTCAACTCGTATCTTTTTATGACTCAAGTAATGATCATTTCGGGCATATTTTCCATTGTATTTCATGGCATTTATTTGCATGATAAAAATGTATAAAAAAATGCATGTTTAATTTTAATGCATTGCATTGTCTTGTTGTGTCTTTGCATCATTTGACCTATATGCTTTATTTCAACACTTGATTAAACACACCTAAATCCGATTAATACAGGAGAAGCGCGTGTCCCTGAGTTCGACCTTGGTTTCTTGCCAAGTAAAATAAAAATAACGATCGCCTCGTTTTGATTCATTATCATACATATTTAAACGAGGTGATCTTTTGACGACCAGAATCGGCTCGACTACGATGACGATTTCGAGTGCTAATTCAGCATTATTAAAGGGCCGATTCTGCGCTTAATGCTGAATTAGCACTCGAAATCGTCATCGTAGTCGAGCCGATTCTGGTCGTCAAAAGATCACCTCGTTTAAATATGTATGATAATGAATCAAAACGAGGCGATCGTTATTTTTATTTTACTTGGCAAGAAACCAAGGTCGAACTCAGGGACACGCGCTTCTCCTGTATTAATCGGATTTAGGTGTGTTTAATCAAGTGTTGAAATAAAGCATATAGGTCAAATGATGCAAAGACACAACAAGACAATGCAATGCATTAAAATTAAACATGCATTTTTTTATACATTTTTATCATGCAAATAAATGCCATGAAATACAATGGAAAATATGCCCGAAATGATCATTACTTGAGTCATAAAAAGATACGAGTTGAACATAATCAGATAATGAAGCACTTTTTATTCATATAGCAAGTATGCATGAGAGACAAGGTAAACAGGACACTTCGTTAACCAATTAGAGCATTACAGATCATGGTGTCAAAATGAGAATCTAAGCATGCCATACTAAAGATGTCGAAAAGAGCTTCGAAATGAAACTGAAATCAACTGAAACGGAAACATGATGCTCAAGATATGCATAAAGGAACGCAAGGGCATAAATGAAATAAAAACATGAAATATATTTACAAACCAGTCCCTGGGAAGGACTCAAATGCAATAAAAATAAGTGTGGAGGACTTCCCTGTAAATAAACCATACGCGCGGGGGCATATTTGCAATTATTGAAACCCGCAGGGGTATGAGTGCAAATAGCCCGAGGCGCGCAGGTGCTGCACGTGCTCAGGACTTGGTTGCAAATGATGGAAGGTGCGAGGGCGACTCTGCAAATAACCTAGAACGCACGTGCCTGGCACGCGCCCTTTCTAGGCTCGGACGTGGCTCGGACTCAACAGAGGTTCGCTGCTGCTTCGGGGTGGCTCGGGACATCCGAGCCTCCAGGCTTGGTGGCGATCAGGCTCGGCGTGGTCTCTGGATGAGCCACGTGTATCAGGACCTGGATGTAAAATGCGGGACATGCGAGGGCACCGATGCAAAAAGCCCAGACCCACGTGCGGGTGGCACGTGAGCTCAGGCTCGGGTGGGGGCGAGGCTCGGTGCAGCGTCGGGTGGCCGATGCAGGTGGCTCGGGCCACGTGGCGGCTCGAGGTGACTCGGGCGAGGCTCGGTCCCACCGAGCCTCCGCGCTCCGGGACAGTCGACGTGGACGCTCCAGGGCCGTTGGATCTCCGCCGTGGGGCGAGATCCAACGGTAGCTGCTCTTCCTCCTCCTTCGTCAGGTGGTGGCGCGATTAGAGCTCCGGCGAGAAGCCTGGAGCTCCGCCGCGCCTCGTCGTGCTCGGTGAAGATCGGTGAAGGACGCTGATGCTCCGGCGATGAAGATCTGAGGTCGGGGGAGCTGCCGGAGTGTCTGGGATCGTACGTCGATGCTGGATCGCCGGAGGCGGAGCTCTAGAACCTAGCTCCGCCCGAAGTCCGGCCATTGGTGAGTTGGACCTGCAAAATGGATTAGAGGCGTGTGTGCGTGCGATGCGAGGTGAATGGAGGGCTCAGGGGATGCAGAAGGTGAGGCCCTTAGTGGGTCCTCCTCCGCCTCCGGCGGAGGAGGATGCCTGGGATGGAGGGAGGTCGTGACGGAGGAAGGGGGTGCTTGATCTGGTCGGCGAGAAAGATGGATGGATGGCGGAGCTCGTGGAGTGATTAATGGCGAGGGAAAGAACTTGAAGAAGCTACGAAAATTAAGCAAAAATAAGAAGAAAAACAAAAGGAGATCAGGGAGCTTACCTGGCCGGAGATGGAGGGGATGGCCTGGGCTGAGCATCGGAGAGGATGCTCGGGTCGTCACACATACTGGCCGGCCGTGCCAGCGAGCTCGAGCGGGGCTCTAGGCCACCGCAGCGCCGCCTGAAGGGCGGCGGGTCTCATCGGAGCAGGAGGTCGTCGTCGCTCGATCCGAGCTCCTCCCCCTGTCACAGGGAGGAGCTAGAGGGCTGGGCCACCGCCCCTTGGTTGATGGACGGGGGTGAAGTGGGGCGGAGGCGTGGTATTTAAAGGTGGCGATGGCGGAGTTGATGAGTGGAGTCGCGGGTTTCAAGGGCGCACATGGGGCGACTGGAGAGGAGAACGGGGTTTGTGGGATGTGCGCGGGGAAGACGGAAGAATGGGCTCGGTCGTGGGGTGATTAGAGAGAGGAGAGGTGGTCAGGTGAGGCTGCTAAAAATGGAAGGGGGAGTGGTGCGTGCGAGTAAAACTCGTGGGGGAGAGAGACTGACGGGAGGTAGACGACGGAGTCCTGGCCGTTGGATCGTGAGATCCAATGGCTAGGGTTTGGGCGCGAGCGAGCGGTTGCGATCAGATCTGCGGCGGTGAGATCGGAGGGCCGATGGAAGCGCCACGTGGCGTCATGTGATCGCGGCGCTAACGGAGGGTCACGATGGAGAGCTCAGGCCTATCGAACGGTTGAGGGGCATCAAGGCAAGGAGCGGCTGAGATGCGAGATCCGGATCGAAATCAAAGGGCGCTCAGCGCGCCACGTGGCGAGCTGTGGGCGCGGCGCTAAGGGACGGCACAGATGAGAGGCGGGATAAGATCTGATGGCTGAGGATTGGAGCGGGCGTGGACAAGGCGCTGGCCGTTGGATCAAGAGGGCGGATCCAACGGCTAGCCATGGAGGCGGATAGGACAAAGGAGGCGGGGCCACGTGGCTCACCCAGATTGGGCCACGTGGCCCAATCAGATTATTGCAAGGGTATTTTTGATTTTTGAGGGCCTTATTGGCCGAATTTGAGAGAACTCAAAACATGAAAGTTGTAGATCTTGACAAGATCTACAAGTTTCATGTTGACCAAAACTCGAAAAGAGATCAAACAAGGGCCCGAAATATTTTTGAGGGTATTTTTAAGTCTAAAAATACCACGATTTTTGTTTTGCCATTTTTTTGTGGTTTTTAATTTATTAAGGACTCTGTTAATTATTAGACACTAACAGGGATTTATTGACAAACTTTTAAGCAAGGGGGTTAATTAAGGGAAATAAAGATGATGAAACTGAGGTTCATCAACCGACCAAGTCGAGATCCAAGACTTCACCCACAAGCACTCCACATGTGTGAATTGGTGAAGTTTCAATTAAAGACCACCGTCTTCTCCAAATTGCAGATCAACCTTTCGGCCTCACGCACGACACATGATGCGCATGAAATCTTGCATCTATACCATGTCAGTTATATTTAATAGAATAAATAGCCATGTACAGGGTTATTTACATAAAGTTTCAAGTCAATTTTCCTTAATTACATTTATCCCCTTGCTTGGAATGGAATGTGTCCTTTTATGAATTTAAAATTATGTTTTCTTTACATTAATACCCCTAGATAGAAACTTGGATATTTTGAACATCGTAGATCCAGTTAACTTGATTTTGGTCTTATTTTAAATCCCTTATGATGTTCTTTAATTAACATAATTGATTTTCCGAGTTAATCAGTGTGTCGTTATTTAGAATTATGAATGATGCCTTGATCATTGATTGAAGAGTTAAAATTCCATGGATATATTCTTTTACAACAATCGAACCCTGATTTTACTTGATGAATCTAGAATTTAATTAAGCCATAAGATTATTGATTCCAACATTTCAATGGCCTGATTGTTGGTTAGATAACTATTATTGATCTAAGTGGCTTATGAAATAGACACATTAGAATTAACTTAGATATTGAGCATGCATCAATACCTTAGGGCTGAGTTTTTATAAAATGGATTTCATTAATATCTTGTTAATTCAGAAGTATTCATTTCATTCAGTAGCATCTTATTATTCTAACTTATATAACAAAATGAATAAAAAGATAAAATGCATTCATATGTACCTCTATGACCTAGATAATTTATGAATCTGCATTTTATCATTTTTATTCATTTATTTTAGAATAAAATACGTTCTAAAACACATATAAATATTAATAAATCATTATTATATAATTCTTCATTATTTTGTAAATACTATATGATTATCATTGTTTTTAACTTAATATAAATAAATAAATAAATAAATAAATAAAGGAAAAATAAAGAAAATGAAGACTATATATATGCAATAAATACAAGATGAAACTGACACCGAGAGAAGGTCAAGATTTGACCTGATCGACAAGGAATAAAGTAGGAGGAGATAAGACTTCTTGTAGATTAAAATAGAAAATTAAATTCCATTCAATCATCTTGTACAAATTGCACATACATCATTATTTTGTATATAATTCTTTACTCTATTTTATTTATCATCCAATTCATCTCAAATAAAAATATTTTCTTCTTGGAAGTTGTACGTAAAGATAAGTTGTAAATATTAAAAATTATTGCAAGAAGATTAATTGTACATTGTGTAAATAATGACACTTCGAAAAAGCCATAGAACTAAATTTGTCAGATCAATATCGTCTTCACAAAAATTCAAAATAAAGCAAACTCACTTTATTGTACTATATATAAAATATGCTTCAAAATGAAAGTGGTTTCATTTAAATCGGAATTAGGATGTAAAAATTGGCTTTTTGGAGTGTATTGTATATTGTGCTTATATTGTACATTGTGTGAATATATTATTTAATTTATGCTATGCACATATTTGCATATATTGTATTTTTAAATAATTATAAATATTGTATTTTATTCAAGAAAAATGCAAATAAAAATTACAAAAGCAAAATTCACAAAAATAAATTATTGTATATATTGTACATGTACCACTATGTATATATTGTAAATATACCTATTTATTTAACCTATTAAATTATTCATAAAAATAAAATAAAAATATGAATAAAATCATCAAAAATGTTGTAGATAAATAAAATATTAAATTATGTATTTATTTGCTAAAATATATAATCAAAAAACATTGTGTATATAGGTAAGAATTCCTATGAATAAAGGTAATTATTTATTATAATCTTATTATTTTAATTTATTTAATTTATTGAAAATCACCAAAAATAAGATAATTTAACTACTAACCATTTTATTGACATGTTTTATTTATTTAAATTCATTTACTAATTTGTTTTTATATTATTTACTTTTTCTAGCTATTTTGTCTTTTCTACTTTTGTCATGTATCAAAGCATGCCTCCCATTGGCGGACTCGGGTCTGTTGACTGATGAATCCATGATTCATCGCCTTTATTCTTTCATTTTGACTAAAATCCTTGATAAAATACATGTAAATATCCACTAATTCCAACTAATTATCATTCTAACCACAATTATTAATATTGTATATTTAACACTTTTTATATCTAAAATAAAAGAATAAAGATAAAAAGAAAAATAAAAGAAAAAAAGGCTGGGTATATAAGATATATACATACTGATCCTAACCTCGAGATCATGTACATATTGACCGGGTCGACAAAATAAATAAGTAATAGGAGATAAGGATATTAACGTATCAAAACACCAAGAAAATCAAGATCAAAAATATAATTTACCCATTTTTCACATTGTAAATAGTTCCCATATTTTATTTATCATCAAGACAACTCCGAACCAAAAACTTCTTTTGTAAAAGTTGTTCATAAAAATATATATTATTTTATAAAAATATAAGAAAAATATTTCATCACAAAAATAATTAACTGTAATGAACCGTAAATGCCGCAAAAGCTGAAATCCAAGGTTCATAACTATTTATAGAAAACTTCAAACAAACTCACTTTTAAAATCTATTTTAACTTAGTATTATTTATTAAAAATATTAAAATTGAATAAAACCGATGAGTTTTGACTTTTGGGATCCGTTGTATACTTGTACTATATGTAGAAACTTACTGGATTTTTAATTAAATAACCCTAAATCTGATTAACTTAATTTCTTTTCCTAAAATCTTATAAAATTGTGTATAAAAATATAATATAATCAAGTCAAAATACCAGTAAAACCCGAAGCCTCGAAGCTGTTACCTAAATTTTCCGAACCTCATAACTCGACTGTATGAACTCTGAATTGAGCAAACTCAGTTCTAAAATTCATATTGTTCAATTATCTACAAATATATACTAGTTTCCCTAAAATCGGAGTTAATACGAAAAACGTGATTTTTGGGTCCATATTGGTATATTGTACAATGAACCATAATCTATATTATTCTTTGGGTTTTTATCAGTTGTGCCCCTCCGAGATATCGCAATATCAGTTATGCCCCTATCTTTTTGGTAATATCAGTTGTGCCCCCGACTTCTAGCCAATATTTCACTTGTGCCCCTCAGAGGGGCATAACTGATAAAAGATTTTTATCAGTTATGCCCCTCTGAGGGGCACAAGTGAAATATTGGCTAGAAGTCGGGGGCACAACTGATATTACCAAAAAGATAGGGGCATAACTGATATTGCGATATCTCGGAGGGGCACAACTGATAAAATCCCTTATTCTTTTATTATTAAATTTAAGTAAATAATTTATTTATTTATTTATTTATTTATTTATTTTATTAATCATTTATTTATTAATTTAAGTAACCACTTAATTATATCCTTAATTATTAAATAAAGTAAATATTTAAATTAATCTCTTAATTACATAATTACCCTTTTTAATTAAATCTTAATTAATTAATTTAATTATTACTCTAAGTTATTATTAAAGTATATTAATTAAATTTAATTTTATTATTTTCTCTCTCTCTCTCTCCCCGCTCTCCTTCCCCGACTTTCTTTTCTTCCTCTCCATGTCCGCCTGCCGCGGCTACCCTTCTTTTTCCTTCCTCCGCCTAACGGCGAAGCAGTTAGGTCATTGCCCAACTACCCGCCGGTGACACTATCCCCGGCAGTGTCCAGATTCGGTTCCTTGGTGACCACACCATCTCCGCATCTATAAAAGCCCTCTACCCTACTCGATTCAGCAGATCCGCCATTTTTCACCGAATTCCTTCAACCTCCAGCTTTGAGAGGAGTGACAGTCCACCACTGTTGAGTGAGTGAGGGAGATTAGGTCGACGTGATCATCTTCGTCGGTGCACAGCTCCGCCGTGTGTCCTCGTGACAAGTGGAGGCGACAAAGATCCACAGAGCTTCGTGCTCCGTTTCCAGAGGAGAACACCAACATTCATCCGCAATATCTAGGTTCTCCTTCCTCTCTTCTGCTCTACCTATTCCTTTCTCTTCTCAAATCTCTCAACTTTTCTCTGTTTCGATCCAATTTGTAACGAAATCCACTCCGAACCCCTTCACACCCTTCATCACTACATCGCCTATCACATTTCCCCCTTCAATTTCACTCGATTTCCATTTCATCGCATTAATTACCGATTTTCCGCCGTTTAATCTAGATCTAATCACCTTCCTGCATTTCCGATCTAATAGCATTAATTGCATCAATCCTCTTCCTCCACTCACCTACGGTTTATTTGATCAAGACCGAGTCTCGAACTCGAGTCAAGTTACTCACTTGTAGGTATTCCAAGTTGATCCACCTGGAGATCAACGCATGTACGAGTAACATCACAGTAGAGGATCGTTCATCTAATCGTAGCTTATAGGTGCCGACAACTGAAATCAAAATTTCATCAAAAATCCTCTTCGACTTCAAATCCATCAATGGATTCAAGCATACGCACCATCGGTAACCGACAACCGAATAGGGAAGAACTTGGAGCAATTACATACGGTTGGAGACTCGATCGAAATCACCGTAACTCACTACTAGAGATCGGAGCATCGTCGACTCGAACCACAGTCATAGCAGCCTTGGACAATCGTGCACACCACAAGAGTTGCACGAAGAACGCTAGAACCGCCACCCGTATGAAGGAAAGAACACCGCTGCTTGGAGCATCTCTCGCATTGGGGAAGAACGAAACTAACCTCCAGATCAAAGCTTGACCGCTCGATTGGGACTTCATCCGACGCCAGCCACTGCGCCACGTGTCACCACTTAATCGAAGGCATACTCCCACTGCTGAAGGGTGGCACACGTGCACTGCACATGTCCGCCAGCTTCAGCCAATACATGAGACGTGCATGCGGTAGCATTAATATCAGGGAGAACTTGCATACACATCCCCGAACTTTTTAATATTTCGAAGAGGCCCTCGCCTGCAACCTGAGAACATGTGATCTGCAAAAGGCTTAGTGGTTAAATTGAGCAAACACCCTGAAGTTTCTGATATTCACACCCACGCCCATAATTTTCTGGAAATTTCATGCATGCCCCTCTAATTTCTGCATATTACATATATACCCCTATAAACACCTACTATAATATCCTATACATATTAAAAGAAGTTCAAAATATAAAAATACAATAAAAATACAATAAAAATACATAATAATACTGTAAATATCCTATATATGGTATTAAATAAAGTTTTAAAAAATAAAAGTATTTTCCTTCATTAATAATTAAAAAAATAATAACAAAAAACCACATAAAAAATAAAAATGCCTCTAAAAATCCTATAAACATTACCATTAGCATTTTTTACTATATTTTACATAATCAACAAAAAACAAAATAAAAATCTAATATTAAAATCAATAAAAAAGAAAATACATAAAAACTTTAAAAATCATAACTAAATAAAGAAAATTCACCTAAGAACGCACAACTTACCGTATTGAAGATAATTTCATCAAATTTCTAATAAAAATAAAATAAAAATATTTCACTATTGTTTAATATCATAAAAAGTGAAAACACTTCACAGCTTTCAATAAAACCCAATTTTCTTACATTAAAAATAAACTAGAATCCATAAAAGGCCTAAAAACCTCTTAAAAATCTATAAAAAAACATGAAATAAAATAAAGATATAAAAATAACAAAATAAAAACCAAATAAAGATTACAAAAACATTTTCTAAAATAATAAAAATTACAAAATACTTAAAAAACATAAAAATAATATAAAATCCATTAAAAATCACATAAAACCCGGAAAAATTCCTAAAATAAAGTAAAAATTAGGAAACCCAAAACCTAAGCTTTTCTACCGATTTTCCCTAGTTTCAAACAATTTGTCTCCCTGAGTTCGACATTCATGTGCTTAACCGATATACACTTCAGTTTAGGAGTATAAATAATAATAAGAAGATTAAAAAATAATCTTTTCTAGCAAAACTCACCTGATCGATACAACAATCAAAAACTCTCTCTGATTCTTTTACAGATTCAGAAGTTCAGTTATCATGTGGTTTTTCATTGACCCGGGTCAACCTCACCTCCTTCCAGGTCTACTTGAATAAAGCCTCGTTTTCCCCTATTTTTTCCCGATCAATCCGCTTATCATTTTAATCTGAATCCTTCTACAAATCTTTCACCCGAATAATCCTTAATCTTGCTCGATTATAATTTTGGCTTGGTTAGCCTCGATCCACATGCTTTTTTTCTCGATTCAAAATTCCCTAGCTTCGACGTCTATAAAATCCCCCTCCATATCTCTTTTTCCTCCTGAGTTTTTTTGGAATTTCTTCATCCAAGGGTGTACCTGGTGAGCTGAGGCAGTGACAGGGTTGAAGCTCCATCATCCGGGAAAGTGTTGGAGCACTAAAATTGCGAGATCCATATGATGCCAGAGATTTTCGCAGGTCATTCAAGCTTCTTCGACCGTCACATAGAATTGGGGCCACGATCTGTCTCATCCACTATAGATATTCTAGGTGGTTTTCCTTTAATTTGTATTTTCAATTTTGTATTTAAATTCCAATATTAGATGGATCCGATCATCCTCATTTCTGATCTCTGATCTGCTCGATCGGAGCTCTCCGATCAATCATTTTTCATCTGATCACCCCATCACATTTGCCCCTTCCTTCTCTAGCTTCCTAGCATATCTATTCACTCTAGATCATCTCGGATGAAGGAGATCGACTTCATTTCCGTCCATCTTCGCCAGAGTCACCCATTCACCTCCATTCTTGTGTTTCTGTTCAATAACCATGGCCGGGGCATTGTTTCCGAGCACAGGAAATAATGTGCAGGTGTGCAGGAATAGTTTGGAGGAGGGAATCAATACCTGGAGCTTCATACTTAGCCGCGGGCCACTTGCAACCCCAGATCCTTAGCCAGCCACCATCGAGATTCATTGAGACCTTCCATCGACACGGAGGAGCTTCAGGGACGAGCATCGACTGTTAGAAGGGGTCTTGGAAGGATATCGGCAGAGATCCTACCGATCAAAGTTCATTCAGCCACTCCTTCAATTCAGTTCTTTCATCGTCTTTCGTCACCCTTCGATCAAGATCGAGTTGGCCCAGATTCAACTCAGCCGATCGATTTGCCAAAAAAATGGGCCGGTGATCCAGATCTGCTACAGCCATTCACAACCATTCGATGCACAAGTGATTCATCATATACCCAATTACATTTTGCTCTTTTACCCTTGCTTTTGTTGAAATTTGTAAATAAACCCCCAATAGGGAGTGAGTTAGTTTATAGTGGTTTGGAAATTTGTATTGTAGCCCCTTTTGCTTGTTATAATTGTTATCTAGTCCTTTGTGAAATGATAAACGTGCCCCACACGTGATTAATTGGTGTTTTTGCAATAATAATCTCGTTTTATTTTGTTACTGATTACACCTTGGAAATAAAATAATAACCAATAGGTATGTGCCAATGTGACTCACATGTGCGGGTACACACCCTTTTTTGGTGAAATTGCATTTATATCCTTGCCTTTCTTATTTTGGTTATTATTTCAATCCTATAGTTAAGTTTTCTTTACACATAAGTCCCTATGAACGATTAATCGATAAAATAAATGCAAAAATAGAGCCTAAGACTAAACAAAGCTAAGAAAATGCAATAAAAACAAACCTCACCAGCCAAGATCGGGAAGAAGACCTCACAACGACGGGGGTTGCCGGAGATGGTGGAGTGCCACTTCGTGCCACCTCCTCGATCGACCTATAGGAAAGGAGAAGGAGATGTCACCTCCTTCGATCCTTTGAGCGCGTGAGGAGGAGATGAAATAGTACAAAGAGGGTTCGAAATTCAAATGGAAAGAGAGGAGGTGTTTTGTACATGTTGACGAGTGGACGGGAAGAATGAGGGATCACATGTGCGTCGAAGCTGCTCTGCCCAAGGAGAGGGCTCGATGTAAATCCTGGATGATAGGTCGTGACATCTCATGAAGAAGTCAACCGTCCTTGATGCGTGGATCGAGTGGAGAAATATCGAGAATAGAGGGAGTGGTGAAGATCTGTTGGTCACAGACTTGGGGTCATGGAGTTGACCCCTTGTCAACGGATGGTGTGGCCTGATTGGGTCACGTCATCCACAAAAAGATAAAATTAAAAAAAGATTTGTAAATTCAATTAAAAATAATAAATGACTTTATTTATTTTATATTATAAAATAAAAATGTTTATTATTTTCTAAGTTATTTTATTATAATTTTTATTTATTTTTTAAAGGTATGCAATTAAAAGTTACTTTTTAGGGTTACATTATAGGTATATAATTATAACTTATTTTTATATACTTAAATATATTTTTATTATAATTTTTATATAATATATACACTTAAATAATTAGATATATTAAATACATAGGTATAAGTATATGTATTTCATCTATGTATTATATATATTATTTTAGTATTTTGATTTATTGTTTTATTCTTGTTTACGTATATTATAAATAATATTTACAAAAATATAAAAATATAAATTTATAAAAATTATAAATAATAAATAAAATGAATATTTTAATCGGATAAACTATATTATAGGGGTCCAAAACCTAACTTTCACACCTTAACTCAAAAAAATATGAAACCACCCTCATTAAATAGCTTATTAAAAGTTATATATCATTAAAGGTGATTCTGATATATTTTGAGTTTTTATTTAAGAGATATGGGTCTGGAAAGTTGGGATTTTGGAAACTTATTTAGACCATAACTTTTATTTTATATATTATTTTTGTATAAAATAAATTTTATATTTTTCTATATTTAATAATCTACAACTTCATGTCCAAAGTTTTTTATTTTAGGTATAAAAAGTAGACATGAAAATAGGTCCCAAAAATGAATAAGAAATGAATAAATAAATGGAATTGTATTGCATTATCGACCCTTATCTCTCCCTACTTTATTCATTGTTGACCTAGTCATCTAGATGCCTCAGTCTCGGGGTTTAGGGTCATAAAATATGCTCAATATTGTATTCTTTTTCTTTTCTTTTGTTTATTATATAATTTTGGCATTTAAAAACTATATTTTGTACAGTATTTACACAACAATGCATGAATGCTAAATTATGTAAATTAAGGGTATTTACATGCATTTATTAGGGGTTTTAAGGCCAAAATGATAGAATAAAGGTGATGAAATGAAGAATCATCAATTTTAGAATTTTGTTCTTTTTATTTTTTTATTCTTTGAGTCGTTGTTGTATAGATTCTTTTCACTTTTCTATACATAGCACAAGTTATGTCTTTCTTTGTCGCTTCTTGGGCACTATGAGGACATAGTTCGACCTAACTATAGTGGGTGTTGTATATATATATGTTTAGCCCGAAAATCGGTGATCTTAAGTTCCACACAAGGCGGGAACTCAGTCGCTGAATCGACCACGCGAAATTCGGATTAAAACAACAATTAACCCACGACAAATAAATCAAGCAATTAAAATAAATGTGCGGAGTTAAAATTTATTATAACTCTACAACAAGATGTGTATAGTGCAAGTATGTGTAGAGGTCGAACACAGGGAGCAGACAGGTAGATCGGGGCACAAGTGCTCAAAAATGTGTGTGCAAGTGATCAAATGCCTATTAAGCTATTTTTTTGTGGGTTTTTAATTTTATATTTTTTATTTAATTTTTAATTTTATATTTTTTGTATTTTGATTTTTAATTTACTGATTTTATATTTTCTTTTTATATTTTATATTTTTTTTATATTCTTTTTCAATATTGGAAAATAAAGACAATGTAATAAAAGGGAAACTAAAGTATTTATAAAAATAGATAAAAATGTTCAAAAATAGGGAAATAAAGTCTTTTTAGTCTTTTTATACTTTTTTCCTGTTTTTGTGATTTTTGAGTAATTTTTAGAATGTTTTTGGTATTTTTAATTATCAAAATAAGGAAAACAGTGGTAAAAATGCAAGACTGAAATTAAAATGGAGAAATAAAATATCAAACAGTAACAAAAATTCTCCAAATGAATTTTCGCTTAAAGATAATCAAACAAAGAAAATTCAGGAAAAGAAAACACTATTTTTGGATTTTTTATGAATTTTATAAATTTTTATGAAGGTTTTTAGAGTTTTGCAATTTTTTGGAGTTTGGGTTTTATATTTTTTAATGATTTTTGGCTGGGAGTTAAAACTAACTAAAAGACACAAAATATATTTTTTTGGGATTTTTCTGAGGTGTTTTTATATTTTTTAGTGATTTTCTAATGCAAACAGTGCTGAAAATGGACGTTTTTGATTTTTAATAAATAATAAAATGCAATAATTACAAAAAATAAAAATATGATGATGAACTACTATGCAACAGGAGTTTAATCTGATTTTTGAGGATTTTTTGGGGTTTTATAGATGCGTGCATAAAATATAAACAACAAAAAGAAAAACCACAACTACAGGGGTATTTTTAGAATATAATGAAAGTTGGAGGGCCTGCATGCAATGTTTCCAGAAAGTTCCACACTTAAATAAAAAGTTACAGCACCTGTTAAAAATAAACAAAGCCGCCAGGGCTAAACCACAAAATGTCCAAGGCGCGCGTGCGTCACACGCGCGCTTGGTAAGGGCGCGGATGCAAAATGCAAAAAGCCTGAGGGGTAAGATGCAAAAAATCTCCAGAAATTAATAACTAGACTGTCATCTTTTACGACTAATTGGCAATACAGGGAAGGTGGAGCCCTTGGATGCAAAATGACCAAGAGCACGTGCTCGCGCACGTGCGCCCAGCTGCCAAGGTCTTCTGCGCAATAATCAGAACCAACAGGGCGTGTTTTGCAAATTTTACGGAAATAAATTAACAGCAGTTGCAGATTATAAACTGTTAACTAATAACAAAAATCGCTGGGGTGAAAACGTAAAATACCCAGCACTGAGGCGAATCCGACGGCAGTGGGCGTCTCACTAACGCCACGTGGCGGCTCGAGGCGCACCGATACCCTTTCGATTATAACGGCCAGGATTAGATCCTGGCCGCGATCTAACGGCTGGAGGTAGGCGAGATCGGACGGTAGATGGGACGCCTAGAAGAACTCAGACCATCTGACGGCGGCTGGGTCGTTTTGAAGAACAGGGAGGTGACCGGCGGCGCTGGGGTTCGGCGGCCCTTCTCCCTTGTCTTCGTCGGCAGATGGGGTGGCAAAAAGGGGCCGCACGGGTCCTGGGCGTCTCCCCGAGGGAACGGCGGGGTCAAAATACCCCCTGGAGGGCCGGAGATCCACCGTTTCGTGAAGCGGAGGGGGCTGCGCCGGGCGGTTGGTTCTTCAGCAAACTCGATCCCCAGGGGGGTCTTCGGCCGCCTGAGACCTGCAGAATGAGCACAGAATCGACAGTATCTGATCCCAGCGGCGATTGACTAATGGAAGGGGATGTGGAACCGATGATGGTCGCCGGAGCTCGAGAGCTCCGGCAAGGGAATCGAGATGAAAATCTACACTAAGAGTGGCTTAAATGACGATCTAAACGCACGAAGTAACTACTAAAATTAACAGCAAACTACTGAGCAAGAAAAACAATGCAAAAATAATAAGAAACGTGACCTCAAGGGCTATAGAGCCCAAGGTCGACCTCGACGGCGGCACGGCCACCGGAGGTGGTGGAAGCGCCACCCGACGTCGCCGCGACCTTCTGGAGGAAGCTGGAGGAGAGCTGTCACCTCTCCCGTCCAGAGCTTGGCCAAAGGGGAGGCTTAGGCTAGTCAAAAATGGGTTCAAAGGCAAATGGGAAGAGAGGGGGCTGTTTTGAAAGTTGGTCGAGGAGCTCTCTTCGAGGCACGATCACGGGTGGCATGATGATCCAATCCCCGAGATAAAAGCTAGGCGTGATAGATCAGTCATAGGGGAACATATCTCGTGAAGAACTCGACCCCATTCGGTGAAAGGAGCGCCCTCCAAAAAACCGCGAAGTTGAAGAAAAGTCATTCTGACAACAACAGGCACTGGGTCAGAGAGTTGACCCAGGTCAACTCTCCAACCCTCCTGGTTGGTCCACGTGGACCAACCAGGAAAAAGCCTGAAAAAAATGATTCTAAAATCATTTAAAAATAGTAAACGATTTTATTCATTTTTTATTATAAAATAAAAAATGTTTATCTTTTTATGAATTAATTTATTATGATTTTTAATTATTTTTATGATACATATTTTTACAAGTTTGCATTTATAACCCTATAGGTATCTATATCTATATATTTAAGTATTTTATTTTTATTTAGGTATTTTTAATTTATTTTATTTTGGTTTTTATTTTCTAAAATTATAAAATGCTTTTATATACACAAATATATTTTTATTTTAATTTTCTGATATATTTTATACACTTAATAAAATGAAAGGGTTATTTGTATAGGTATAGCTACATGTATTATACCTATGTATTATAATATATACATGTATTTTTATTTGTATTTTATTTATGTTTTTATTCTGATTTTAATGCACATAATTATTATGAGTATTATTTATAACATTATAAAAATATAAAATTATAAAAATAATAAATAAATAATAAATTGAATATTTTAATATGTACAAGGTACAATAGGGGTCCAAAAGTCAACTTTCAAACCGTAGCTCCGCCAAATGCGAAACCACCGCCATTAATTAGCTTATTTTCTTCTATATACAATTAAAGGTGAGTTTGGTGCATTTGGAGATTCCGTTTGTGAGATACGGGTCTGGGAAGTTAGCTTTCTGGATTTTTATTCAGACCATAACTTTTTATCTGTATATTATTTTTCTGTGAAATCAATTTTGTATTTTTCTTTATAAAATTATCTACAATTTCATGTACAAAGTTTCTTTATTTGAAGTATAAAAAGTGGAACCAAAAATAGGTCCCAAAATGAATAAAGAATGAATAAAATGTATAGGTATTTTATCTGTATTTCTGACCTTATCTCCCCCTACTTTATTCCTTGTCGACCGAGTCATCGAGATGCCTAGGTCTCGGGGTTTCGGGTCATAAAATATTTACAATATTTTATTCTTTTTCTTTTCTTTTCTTTATTCTATTATTTTGGCTTTAAAAACCGCAATTTATACAATATTTACACATATATGCATGAATGCTAAAATGCCTATATTAAGCCTATTTACGCGCATTTACTAGGGTTTTTAAGGCCAAAATGATAGAATAAAGATGATGAAACGTGGATTCATCAATATATTATATATATACTTCATTCATAATTCATACTTTTGTTGGTCTAATAATATGGCTAATAAAACTGGAATAAAATTTTTTTGAAAGAGTTTGAAATTTTTCTTTGAAAAATACTTTTGTAAATATTTTTGTAAATAGTTTTGTAAAAAGCTTTATAAACTTTTTTGTACAAATACTTACTATAATATTTGTAAAAGTTCTTTGTAAAATTTTTATAAAAATATTTGCAAAATTATTTGTATAAAAATGGTTGTAAACTTATTTTATTTACCAGCTTCCTAGCTAGGGGTAAAACGAACCGAACTTGAGCGAACATACAATTTTTATTTTGGGTTTGTTTTTTAATCGAGCATAAACTTCTGTTCCAATTTGGTTCTTTTATTTTTGAACCGAACCCGAATCGAACCTCTATTTAGTTGAATCAAATCTAAGAGAATATCAAACATGAAAATTTTCTTATGAGAGTGGGTGGAAAGAAAAGAAATGAAAATTAATATTATTAGAATAACTATTCGTTCAATTTTTTTCTATCTAATTATTTTTTATCTTTAAAAAAACATCGATAAAGATTCATCTCTTTGAAAAATATAATCATAGTATATTTTTATATTCATTCAGATGATGGATAAGGAAAATGATAGGAATAGATGACAAATAAAGTTAATACTTGTTCTGTTGATTTGAGGGATAAGAAAGAGAAAAGTACTGGACACATAGATAACGGATATTGTAACCACGATGTGACCATTTATCTTGGGATAGTTTACACCAACATAAAGTCTATTTATCCCACAAATATTCACTTATCTCTAGAGAAAGTCCACTTATCTCGGAACAAAATCAACTTATCCGGAAATAAGGTCCGCATATCCAGATAAGGATTGATAAATAGGCATAGATCAAACTTTTAATGATCCGAACCTGACCGAACCTACAATTTTTACATTTGGTTTGTTTATTTAATCGGGCCTAAGCTTGTGTTGAGGTTCGGTTTGTTTATTTTCGAATCTAAACTGAATCAAACTTTTAGCGAGCTGAATATGAGTGAATATTGAACTTGAGAATTTGTTGAGTGAACTTTATCTTATTAGTATTAGTTGACCTAAGTCGCACCATTACTGCTGGGGTGGGGCTCGACCTCTGAACTGTACATGGGACGGGTTTCTGCCTCAAAAGAGGATGTGAAAAGGCCTCTTCCAAAGATGCTTCGAAGTGCATGGGGAAGGCCACGCGCTCTGGTCTTGACTTCAGGCAAGAACTATGTGTCGGGGGTAGGGGGACCTAGTGTGCACCTCCGAGATTAGTGTTTGGGTATGGGTTATACCGAAGAGAAATAAAGAAAGGCCTCTTTCCTGATTTCTTCGATCATCGAGTTGGCGGTATATGTGGCATCAACTATGATGCCCTGGGATCCGGATGCCTATTTATAACACATTCATGGTATTTTATTCATTAATGATCGTACAAGTTATATGAAAATACTGGGAAATTTTTCGTGTTTCTGCAATGACATTCCACATCAATGTAATAACCACAGAACCAACAACAAGTATCACCAACATTTCATTTCATTAATTTTCCATATATATACATCATGTAACAAAAGAGTTGATAGTGTATACATGTATCCCATAATATATAAAAGAAAAAGAGAGCATTTCACATCATAAACTGAACAAAAACTATGATAAAAGTAACTATAATGTCTGGAATAGCAGTGGATATCTGGAATCATCAGTCAGCTACTGAGTTGCATGCTACTTGCATGCCACACATGAACCTTTCAAGAGACGTCAGCAAGCGCCGGTACTTCCCGAGACTTATTAAAACAAGCAGGCATTTAAGGTGATTTCAACAGAAACAAGTAATAAGGCATAACAAACCAAAAATTTACAACTACTTGTTATGAAAAGGTTTTTCCCAGCTACTTTGTATGTACGACATATATTCATCCTTTATCCCATAATCGTCCATATATAATATTTTTATATATAGCTAATGATCTATATATATGTATAAGTTATTGACTTTTCATCATTTAAGATAAGGTTGATGGATCTTAAGATTTAAGATAATGTATTTCATATCCGATTATCGATGACTGATAATTTATAGTTGAAGAAAATAAATGATTCTGCATCCATCTTAATTATAGTCAACTCTGGACAACACTATTCTAATCGATCTCAACTCTAGTCACATTCCATTATAACCCATTCAAGCTCAATTGTAATACCTCCAATCCTCAACTATAACTGATTCAGATATGGACATCCCCAAGCCTAGTGGCGGAACAGTAATCAAAACTCAAGCGGTGAGGAAGTCCTTTAAGTGACCCTTCCGTCTCGCCCTTTAAGTGGAAGTGTAGTCCATTAAAGGGATAGGTATACTTCAAAACTATGCCACTAAGATGGGTGAGAGAGACTCTCCGGAAAACTCACTCTAGATGGGTCCGACCGGTATGGGTAGATGAGCTCGTATGGAAAATTAAAAATCAAAGATCCCCCACATGAGTATCTTAAAACAGAGAGTCAACGAAGCTGGTCAAAAGCTGGGATCCCAATGAGGCGTAAAAAAATTGCGAGCTCGGGTAAAAAATATGAAAAGGTTTGGGATCCTAAACCCTTGTGCTTGGCGGTCGCTTCCCTAACTAGGCTTCCTTTCCTTCGTCCAGTTGAGGGACGCCACAACCTCACACAGTCAGGTATAAAGGTCACCTGACCGGCACTCTAAATTATAAGTCATTCACGATCATCATTACTTGCTTATCAACTGATCTCTTTCTCAATTCTTTTCAATGGCTAGTCTTACAGATCTAGATCTCTTGATCAACGATCTTTTTGATGGTGATCCATATATAGTAGGGTATACATAAAGGATGATTTCACGATATGATCAACCTTGTGGTCACATGTTATCATTTATTATTATTATTTTCATAAGTTTTGAAGTTACTTATTAGATCTGTATCTAAGTTTAATTTTATGCTAGATTATCCAACTCTTTTATTCTTTAACTCATGAGATTAGATCTCTCAATGATTTCACTTCTTAAATAAAATTCAATTTTGGCAATTCAAAAAGCAGTCATGTTTCTTACTGAGAAGAATAATTATGATGTGCCAAGTCAAAGTTACAAATCTACCAAGATAATGTCTTCAAAATTATACTTATTGTTAAGAGGAAAACTACCGACATCAAATAGTAATGGACAGTAGTAAATCCTACGAAATTCACTTCATGCGGTAATTCGGTTGAGCTGACTCTTCACAAAACTTCTCTTGTCATTACTCCATCAGAGAATGTCATAAGCCTTCATTTAGTTGAGGCATCTAAGCACGCATGGCAGTCTTCATAATCATTCAATGCACCAATAGAACAAACATTTCCCAATGAAGACTGCCAGGTGGAGACGTCTCCAAATCAAACCTCTCTTCAATGCTTTGTAGGGCAATGGTGAAAGGAGCCCATGATCTCGATCAAATGTAGGGAGGATGAGAAAGATTAACACCAAAAAAGTATATTATGAAGTAACATCATTTTCGCGCTCAGAAAAATCATCATTTCAATCACTTGCCCGTGATGGATGGCTAAATGCTTGAGAGAGTGATTCTTTTATCAGAATCAAGGGCTGAAATTCTCTCTAGCAGATCTTGGAAATGGGTCAACATCTTTGGATCCTTTTCACGAAATCTAGTAAAAAGGGCACCGATGTTTTCTTGCTTAATATTAAGAAACAACCTCTTTATAGTCTTCTTTATTTCCTGATCCTCACCTATATCATGAAAGTTCATGTCCTGATCAAAAATGTCGTTCAGTAAGACACCCTTTCAGAGCATCTTCTTTAGAAAAACAAGGGGTCTTTTAGTTCCATGTGAAGCCAAAGCATATCATTATTAGTTGGATTAGGGAACAAATTTTTTTAATATTAAGTTCAAACAAGCAACGATCAACAAACCATATGCCCATGGGATGATCATATGCTAACCCTAAAATTATTTCATGTTAATTGACATAATATCCATTGACCATACATAATAAGTGGAACATATTTCAGAAACATTTCAAACATTTCACAGAAACTTGATGATTAGTTCCCAAAAATTAAACCCCCAAAATTATTAGATTCCTCCAAATAATTAATTAGAAAAAGAGAATGTGAATATATCTTATGTATAACAGCAATAGAGAGCCTAAGGATTGTACATAAGTCTTTCAAATTGGAGGAAAGATGATTGCATGTAGAAGATTTTGGGTACAACAAGGGGCCGGCATCTGCAATTGGAGTTCTCCAAGGAAGGTCTTCCAGCTACTCTTCCAAGATTTAGCTTGCAGCAGATGGTTGCTGCAGTAGCTCCATCAGTAAGGTGGGGATCTTAGGTGTAATTAGGGGATAAAATAGGGAAAGGGGAGAGGGCTTTGTTGGGATATTTATAAGGGAATGGGTGTGCTCTTATCTAGACAAGTGGAAATAGCAATAAACACGTGGAAAGAAGAGAATAGGTCAAAGAGAGAGAGAGAGAGAGAGAGAGAGAATGAGTGCCATCTATTGTACATACAGTTGTCTGTACAAAAATAAAATTTTATTTTTTTGAAATCATTTTTCTCTTCTTTTATTTGACATATAAATGTTGGCCGAGTTCACACCTCAGGCCTTGGATTTTGACGCGAAATATCTCGATTTGATCGCCTCTAAATGACGATCAAAATGAGTATAATATTGATATACTTTTGATCGGGTTTGAATCCCGAAATTTTCGAGATACGGTTTTGATTTGGGGTTAAATTTTGTGAAATTAAAATACCAAATGATCTTCGATTGATGAACTTTCGATTCCATTAGTCTTGGTTCATCAAATCGGATTTTATGACGGTCTCGTTTGTTTTGCATTTTCCAAATTTGCGTCGGGCTTTTTCAGGAATGCATTACGATACGCTCGACTTTTGATCGATTTCGTCTGAATGACTTTTAATTCACAATCAATTGATCGATTTAAGTTATTTAATACTGCATGATAACTTTATTAGGTTAAACGGACTCTAATAGGGTTAATTTCAGATTTAATTAGATCAGGATGTTACAAATATAAAAACCTTAAGGGGAGTCTCGTCCTCGAGACTCGAGTCAAGGTCATTATTTGACTTGTTTGGATAGCTAAAAATCTCAAAGGATTTTAAATCCATAGAAACCTCAAAGGGAAAACAAGCCCTATCTTTTTAATCATGTATATATTTACAAAAGCTTTTCTTAACGATTACCTGAGAAGAGTTGCAAGTATCATGCCCGCATGTTAGCTTCGGTCTCCCACGTCGCCTCTTCGATGCCATGTCAGTGTCACAACACCTTGACCAACAGGATCTCCTTGCTGTGAAGCTTCTTCACACCACTGTCTTGTATTTGTACTAGCCTCTCTTCATATGTCAAGTCTGATTCCACGTTAAGATTTTCGTAGCTGATGATGTGTCGAGGGTCGTATACATACTTCCTCAGATTGGATACATGAAAAACCTCGTGAATACCGAAAGATGTGGAGGAAGGGCTAACTGGTAGGCCACCTTCCCCACTCTAGCCAGGATCTTGAACGGACCAACATATCGTGACATCAGCTTTGTCACGAACGTTGAATCTCTGTATTCCCTTCATGGGAGATACTCGAAGGAATACCCAATCTCCTACCTCTATTTACATAAAATTTGTTCATATTAAGCTAAAACTTATTAAGTTATATTGCGAAAGGAGTAAGAGAAGGGGATTGGATACCTAAAACTCCAAATCTCTCCTCTGACAGTTCGCATAGCTTTTCAGGTAGCTCTGTGCCATCAGAAACTTCCGCCTCACTAGATCAACAACTCTCACAGTATCATCCAAGAGATTCATGGAATATAGAGCATGATCACCTACTTCATGCCAACTGAAAGGTATGAGGCATCTCCACCCGCATAGGGCTTCGAATGGTACCATGTCGATATTAAAATGATAGTTTTTGTTGTACATGAATTCCACCAAAAGCAGATGGTCCTTCCAGGACCCTTTCCACTCCAAAATGCATGTACAAAGTAAATCCTCAAGCGTCTGTATGATGAACTCACTCTGTTTGTCGGTCTATGGATGGTATGCAGAACTCATCTTCAGATCTGTCTGTAGTGTTGTCATGAATTGATGCCAATAATATGATGTAAACCTCGAGTCTCTGTCAAACACCACCTCGCTTGGTATACCATGAAGTCCGATGATATTCTGCGCATATAGCCTAGCCAATCTGGATGGTGTAGAGGTCATGCTGACAGGTACGAAATGGGATGATTTCTTCAACCTATCAACAACAACCCAAATGGAATCATGACCACATGTTGTCTTCGGTAAATCGGTGACAAAATCCATAAACATACTCTCCCACTTCCACTCGAGAATGGGAAAAGAATGTAATAGCCCTGGTGGTCTTCTGTGTTCAGCATTGACCATCTAACAAGTCATGCATCTGCTAACATGTTGGGTCACGTTATGTTTCATTAAATCCCACCAGAAATGTCGAATCAAATCACGATACATCTTTGTGCTACCAGAATGAATAGATAGTCGTGAACTGTGTGCCTCATCGAGAATGTCGTTGTGTAGATACTCATCGTTGGACACAACGACCCGGTTGGCTTTCCATAAAACAGACTTAGTCACAACAAAATCATCAAATTTATCCTTGACGGCGCACATGTATCTATCTTGAATACAAGGATCTGTCTTCTGTCTATCTACAATGCAATCCCACAAACTACTGAATCATGGAGGTACGACAGTAAATATGGATGCTCTCTTCTAAGGAAGCCAATCTGTCAAAGATGTGAGCATATCCCACGTGTATAGCCAGTTCACTGTACCTTCTGCATGAGCTCTCCTGCTAAGCGCATCTGCCACCACGTTTCCCTTATCGGGATAGTAAGAGATCGTACAGTCGTAATCCTTCAGTAGCTCGAGCCACCTTCACTGTCTCATGTTCAGCTCTTTGTAATCAAATATGTACTTCATGCTCTTGTGATCAGTGAAAATCTTGAAATTCTCCTCATAAAGATAATGGTGTCAGATCTTCAAAGCGAAGACAACTGCTGCCAACTCCAAGTCATGTGTGGGGTAGTTCCGCTCATGCAGTCTCAATTGTCATGATGCATAAGAAATCACATGACCTCGCTGCATCAATACTGCTCTTAGACCTTCTCCTGAGGTATCTGTGTAGACTGCATAGTCTTAGGCGCCTGGAGGAATAACAAGAATAGGCATTGTAGTCAACCTCTCCTATAGTGTCCTGAGGGCATGCTCACATGAATCATTCGATATGAATGGAACTCCTTTCTGTGTCAATCATGACGAACAACTTGAGAAAATCCACTGACAAAGCGTCTGTAATAGCCCGTTAATCCGAGGAAGCTTCGAATCCGAGTGACTATCTTGGGCTTCTCCTAAGACATGATTGCCTCGATCTTCGTAGGATCAACTGCGATACCTGCTCCAGAAATGATATACCCCATAAATGAGACATAGGATAACCAGAACTCGCACTTGCTTATCTTGGCATATAGCTTATGCTCTCGCAATGTGTCAAAAACAACCATTAGATTATTCGCATGATCTCATTCATTCCGAGAATATATGAGTACATCATCAATGAACACCACCACAAACCTATCCAAATATGGACGGAAAATCATGCTCATCATATACATGAATGTTGTAGGTGCATTGGTGAACCCAAACGACACCAGCATAGACTCGTAGTGTCCATAACGAGTTCTAAAAGTTGTCTTCGAAATATCGGACTCTTGAATCCTCAGCTGATGATAGCCCGAATGAAGATCAATCTTCGAGAATATCGAAGAACCCTGGAGCTGGTCGAACAAATCATCGATGTGCAACATTTCTGATGAAATTGAAGAAGTTTCAGTTGAACTCGGAAGGAAGCATATTGGATCTTGTCTAAAATATGAATCAATTATAAGTTGTGTTGGTCAGAGTTATTTATAATTAAGTTAGTGGACGTGTTGAAAACATAGTTAGGATGCATAATACCCCATCGCATTCCTACGGAGGCACCCCAACCCTAAGGTACTCTTCATTCTTTAGAGTCATAGTGTAAGGTCACACACAGACAAACACCACAGACTATCCATTAATCTTGAGAATTTAAATAAAATCAAGAGTCGATTCAAAACCTAAATCTTTCTCATTATCAAAATCCATATTTTAGATATATATATATGAGTCATTGATCACGGTATAAAAATATGATATATAAAAGGTAATGGGTAAAATTTGGGGCATTCCTTCATGATAGCGTGAAAACTTTTTCATAACAAGTAGTTGTAAAATTTTTGTTGTTTATGCCTTACTACTTGTTTCTTTTGCAACCACTTTAAATGCATGTTTATTTTAACAAGATTTTAGGATGTGTCAGCGCCCGCTAATAAGTATCTTGTTCCTTTTATGTGTGGAAGACAAAGAGCCTGCACTGTTATAGTGGTTGATGATTACAGACATCCGTTGCTATTCCAAACAATACAATTACTTTTATCACAGTTTTATTCAGTTATGATGTAAAATATTTTTCTTTCTCTTCTGAATATTTGTGGGAATACATGTATGTATTGTCATCTCTTTTGTACATGTTGTTTAATTATATGAAAATTAATGAATGAAAATTTGTGGCATATTCTATTGTTGACTCTGTGATTATTACTTGAATTATGAATGTCATGACAGAAACGCGAAAAAAATTCCCGTATTTTCATATAATTTGTACGGATCTTTTGTGAATATAATACATCAAATGTTTTGTAAACGGGTACCCGAATCCTCGGGGGTTCACAATTTTGTATCAAAGCAGCATCAGCTTTTCGACTTAAAGCCCATAGGATGTAGCCTCTTAAAAATGTTGACCCTCCAGGTCAACATCCTCTTCTCTCTCCTCTATTCTTCTGCTGCAAATCCGAGCCATTGAATCTGACCCACCTACACGTGATCAACCCGAGTACCTTCGACCCAGTAGATGATCTACCTACTCCAATGGATCCACTTTTGTTGGAAATTCTTCGAAACCACCATTTGTGCTCGAGTTTTCCCTTCCTCTGGATCATTTTTCTCGTCTATATAACCCCTTCCAGTAGCTTTCGTTTCCCTTTGATCCGCTATAGCTCCACCATAGTCCCAGCACCTAAGCAATACGCCAGGAGTGATGCTCCCCGTGCGAGAATCTAGTGAGCGAGGAGCGTGTCGAGTTTGAGCATGATCCCATGGCGTTCTCAACTCCATTATTGTTGGTCTAGTTGGAGCAGCTGATCCTCCGTGTGTTCGACGACATGACAAGATCTGGTTCCCAGCGACCCGCTCTTCTTCATCCATTCATTCTGTAGGTATTTCCTTCGTCTTGTAATTCTTCATATGGAGAATAGATTAGCGTTGATTGCTTGTTTTCGTTTCTCTGTTGCTTTCTGTTCCTTCTCAATCCAATCTGCTACTGTTGATTGCCATTACACACACCATACATCAAATCACTATATTTTCTCGTCATCTCCTCCGTCATTTGTTCTCCTTAGATCACTCCGATCTGAGTCTGATCCCATCACATACTTCACAATTGTTTGCAAATATGGATTTGAGCGTGCTTATTGGTTCATAGACGTTGCAGCTAATTTGATGTGATTTGTAGTTAAAATCTGATCACGGTTTGAGGATTTTTCATATCAATTTATGTTGTCTCAGATTGAGATAGCATGCAATGTTAGGTTTTATAGAGAAGGTAAGAAATGCTGCTGTATTTTGTTGGGGATATGACCTGGTATCATCTTCGTTCCGATACTAGCTGGTGGGATACGACTCAGCATCACCTCTGCTCGGATATCGGATGAACTTTTGGATACAGACACACAATCAACTACCACCATGGAAGCACGCGAAAGAAAGAACCACCAGATATAACGGTGGTCGATCACCTATCACGACCATCGGAGAAGAAAGATCACCATAAATTAGAATAAGTACAACTCTATCCGTTCCCTCGCTCTCTCATATCTTTCTTCTCTCTTTCTCTCCCCCTCTCTAGGGGCTCGTTTGGTTAGAGGGTTGGGCAGGGTTGGCTTGGCCCAACCCGGGTTGGCCCTCCAACCAAACAGGGTTCTCCTCCTCACAGTTTACTATTCACAGGGGTACCCCTGCCCAATCCAACCTGTCCAACCCTGCAACCAAACGAGCCCCTAGGGTTACATTGTTTTTGTTGTGGTGTAGAGGCAATGCCTCTACTTCCCTCTATATATAGCACAATTATAATTACATAATCCTTCTCCCAATGGGACTATAAATAGAATACAACTCAACTACTATTAGTATTATGAGTCTCACTCCATTAGGATTCTTAATCCTAATATGACTCTAATCCTAACAATCTCCCCCTTAAGTCCATCATGATCTCTTCATCGTTTTGGGTCTATATTGAGCCATCCTCGTCATCTACATGTCTCATTTGGAGGAAATCACCATCTCTGGGTGATGCACCCATTGCTGGGTGCCTGTAACGTTCCAACTTTCACGATCTCCTTCCAACCGTCGCTAACAGTATTCTTCGATGCCTCAGGTCGATCTATCCAAGATACCACCATATCATGGATTATGAGGATTGTACATTTGTTGCATCACATCGTCTCATCAACATCGAACCTCGCTTTGATCCGATGCATCGTGTCCCCTCAACAACGTTGAACCCGACTCTGATACCAGTTGTTGGGGATACGGCCCAGTAACTTCGCTCTAATACCAGATGTTGGGACACGATCCAGTATCGCCTCTTCTCGGATATCAGATGAACCCTCCGATACGGATGTGCAATTGACCACCACCATGAAAGCACATAAAAGAAAGAACAACCAGATATAACTGTGGTCGATCACCTCACGTGACCACCAAAGTAGAAAAATAATTATAAATTAGATGGAGTATAACTCTCTTCATTCCCTCGCTCTCTCATCTCTTTCTTCTCTCTCTCTCCTCCTCTCCAGTGGGTACATTGTTCTTGTAGTGGTGTAGAGGCAATTCCTCCACTTCTCTCTCTATATAGCCCAGTTACAACCACATAGTCCTATTCCCAATAAACTAGAAATATAATACAACTCAACTACTATTAGTGTTAGGAGTCTCACTCCATTAGGATTCCTAATCCTAATAGGACTCTAATCCTAACAATCTTCCCCTTGAGTTGAATTCCATAATGATCTCTTCATCGTTTTGGGTCTATATTGGGTCATCATTGTCATCTGCAAGCCTCGTTAGCAGGAATTCACCACCTCTGGGTGATGCACTTATTGTTGGGTGCCAGCAACATGTCACCTTGCACGATCTCATGTTAGCTGTCTCTAGAAGTATTCTTCGACATCTAAGTTCGATTTATCCAAGAGATTACTATATCACGGATTTTGAAGATTTGGCATCTATTGCGTCACATAGTCTCGTCGATGACGAGCCATGCTCTGATCTGACGCATCATGTCCCCTCAACAAAATTGAACTTGGCTCTGATACCAATTGATGGGGATACGACCTGATATCATCTTCGCTCTAATATTAGTTGTTGGGGGCACGACCCGGTATCAACTCTCCTCGGATATGGATGTGAAATCGACTTCCACCATGGAAGCACATGAAAGAAGAAACAATCATATATAACAGTGATTGGTCACCTCTTGTGACCACTAGAGAAGAAAGATCACTATAAATTAGAACGAGTACAACTCTCTCCGTTCCCTCACTATCTCATCTCTTTCTTTCTCTCTCTCCCTTTGTAGGGGTTACATTGTTCTTGTGGTGGTGTAGAGGTAATGCATCCACTTCTCTCTATATATAGCCAAGTTACAATCACATAGTCATATTCCCAATAGGACTATAAATAGAATACAACTCAACTACTATTAGCATTAGGAGTCCCACTCCATTAGGATTCTTAATCTTAATGACTCCAATCCTGACAATCTTCCCCTTGAGTTGAATTTCATTACGATCTCTTCATCGTCTTAGGTCTGTACTAGGTCATCCTCGTCATCTGTAGATCTCGTTATCAGAAACTCACTACTTCTGGGTGATACACCTGTTGTTGGGTGCCCGCAACGTGCCACCATGCACAATCCCCTGCCAACCTCTAGCAGTATTCTTAGATACCTCAAGTCAATTTATCCAAGAGACCAGTCTCACCATATCACGGCTTATGAGGATTGTGCATATGCTGCATCATATCGCCTCATCGACGTCGAACCTTGCTCTGATCCGACGTATCGTGTCCCCTCAACAACGCTGAATCCGGATCTGATACCAGTAGTTGGGGATACGCCATGGTATCATCTTCGCTATAATACCAGTTGTTGGGACACGATCCGGTATTGCCTCTGCTTGGATATCGGATGAACTTTCGGATACAGATGCACAATCGACCACTACGATGAAGCACATAAAATAAAGAACAATCAGATATAACGGTGGTCCGTCACCTCTCACGACCACCGGATAAGCAAGATCACTATAAATTAGAACGAGTACAGTTCTCTATGTTCCCTTGCTCTCTCATCTCTTTCTACTCTCTCTCTCTCTCCCTCTTTATAGGTTACATTGTTCTTGTGGTGGTGTAGAGGCAATGCCTCCACTTCCCTCTATATATAGCTCAATTATAACCATATTCTTATTCCCAATATGACTATAAATAGAATACAACTCAACTACTATTAATATTAGGAGTCCTACTCCGTTAGGATTCCTAATCTTAATATGACTCTAATCCTAACACATTTCACTAATAATTCATATTATCTACTGTTGCTTATATAGGCAACGGTCTTGGATGTTACAACGGAAAGAGATACCGTGATCCTCACAGTACCAGATGATACAGGTAATAGGCATAAATTACATATTAGCCCTTGTATTTCTCAATATGCTCCCTCAAACTTATGGCCTGGGACTTATCAATAGTTTGGTGCATTGAATGGTTTGTTGAGAAGGGGTTTGGTTAAAATGTCAGCCAACTGACCTTCATTCAAAATGATTCGGATATGAAGCAATTGTTTTGCAACTTGATCTCGAACAACGTGATAGTTGATTCCAACATGCTTGGTGCGTGCATGAAAATTGGATTATGGGACAGATATTGGCTCTAATGTTGTCACACCATAGAGTTGGAGTTGCGGTGAAGGTAGGTCCAAGTTCTTTGAATAGAGATTGTAGCCAGATGATTTCAACAGTTGCATCAGCAATGGCATTCAGCTTCAGTCGACGAGCGAGCAACACTTGATTGTTTCTTTGATTTCTAGAAGAAAGGGGCTTTTTCCTAAAAAATGGTGTATTGAGAATTGGACTTACGATCAGTAGGACAGGCCCCAGTCGACATCAGAGAATGCTCGAAGATGCATATTATAGTTGGTAGTGTAGGATAATCCCGCATGTAGTATGCCTTTGATGTATGGAAAAAGATGCTTGAGAGTTCGAGATGTAACTCACTGGGGCAGTGCATGTACTGAGATAATTTGTTTACTGCAAAGGCAACGTTTGCTCTTGTGAATGTTGCATATTGTTGACTTCCAATGATTTGCCGATATGGTGTAGAGTCTGAAGTGAGGAAGCAATCGTTTGCCAGCCCAGACATGGTTGCTGATGCCATGGGTGTTTGCATTGGTTTGAGACCTTCATATGAGTGTCGACTGAGAACATCAGTGAGGTACTTCTATTGAGAAAGATGCAAACCATGTTTGGTCTTGCATATTTCAATGCCCAGAAAGTATGATGGAGGTCCCATGTTTTTGACTGGAAATTCATTGCCCAAGGAATTAACGAACTGTTGTATATGATGGGGGGAGTTGCTGAAGACAAGCAGGTCATCTACATAAATGAGCATATATATTATATGATTAGTAGATCGATGAATGTAGAGAGAGCTATCTATTTTGGAGTCTTGGACCCAGTGAAACCAAGGGGTTCAAGATGGTTTGTTAATTTCCCGAACTACGCTCTGGGAGCTTGTTGAAGTCCATATAAGGAGAGATGAAGTTTGTATACATGATTTGGTCTGTTAGGATATGTGAATCCCTGTGATTGATACATATATACATCATCTTGTCGATAGCCATGTAGAAAGGCATTGTTTATGTCAAGTTGAAGAGCATGCCACTACTTTGATGTCCAAAGGATGAGGAGTACTCTAACTGTGGGCTTGACTACAAGATGGAATGCAGGGACGAAGCTAGAAAATTCACCTTGGGGGGCTAAACTATTTAGATGGGGCAAATTATTTAGATATTATTTATCTAGTTTATCTTGTCATTTTAGTTCTTAATATTTAAGGAAGGTTTTCTTTATTGTGATGTGAGTTACAAAAGAGGTGTTGTAACTATTTTTTTCAAATTTATTTCTTAAAATCTAACCTTATATATAGAATCTTCGACTAATGTTAAACATATCCTCCAAATTTCGCTCAAATCCAAGATCATTTGTTATTTTATATCAATGGTAAAAAGTTTATTTCTCTTCTAAATGGGATTCAAGTTGCTTAAATATTGATTGAACTTTTAACCACTAAGATAAAATAGGAAATGACATCAGATTTGAGCGAAATTTGGAGGCTATGTAGAACATTAACGGAAGTTTCGATTTACGAGGTTGGATGTGCAAACAAATTCAATTTATAAGACGAGCTTTCAATAATTCCATAGCTGATTGAAACGAATATTTTGAAAGTATTTTTTTTACAAAAAATCCATATAAACTTATAATCAGACATAAATATTATCTATAAACATCATATTGACAAAAAGATCCCTACAAAACTCCTCATATCACTGAAATACACATTTATTAATGTGATATTAAGTAATACCACTAGATTTAATATGTTCAAACAAGTAACACTATACAATACATTTTACTTATAATGATGCAAACAAATAAAGATATGCGTACCAATCCCTTATCGCAATTGTTATACATATTTTGATACGTGTATAAGATGGAACATTGTGTGTGTGTGGATCGGGCCCGGGTTCTCATTTTTCTGAAATATCAAGCTCGGGACGGGCCCAGCCCGAACCCACTATGACCCTGGTTAGCCTGACCCGGCCCACCTCACTCACACTGATTCTGCATGCCATGCCTCTCTCACCCGCAGTCCCCTCTTCTAAACGTTCACGCTCGCTCTCTCGCCCAATCCCCGCTACCACATGCTGATGGTCCCTCCATGTTACTGTTATATCAACTTTTTGTTTTGAGTTTGGCCCCTATATCGTCTGGAATAATTCTTTTCAGAGGCAACGACTTATTTAAAGTTGAAGATCATGTCTAATTGAAGGCTGGTTAGTACTTTAATGCATAGGATTTTACAGTAAAGAGTTTATTTAGCTTAAATACAATAACCTTGATTTAAGAATTAAAAGTCTAATTTGCAAACTGTTGCACTCATCCATCAAACTCTTTTAAATTGTGTATTTTACGTGTAAGGATTCTGAATTTTATTGGATATATATGTGTAGTACTGTAGATGTATGCCATGGAGCATTTATCTATTTAGATAGCTAGACTCCTTCGAGTTTTGCATTCTTTATTAAGTAAAAAATATATGGATTCATGCTAATCAAAAGTACATATATGTCTCATTCAGTTTCTCGATATGGTTTCAATATGCAACATAAAAAGCAGCTTAATAGGCCTTCTGGGGGGTCATAGACCCATAATACATCAATTTTTTGTGTAACTAACACAAAAGATGATGCGTAATGAAACCTAAGTGGATGCGGGCTCGGCTCAAACCTGAGCCTGACCCTACGGGCCTCGGGCTGGGCACGAGCCCTTGGTTTGCCCAAAAACTTGGGCCTCGACCTGGCCAAGGCCCGAATAAAATTAGCGGGTTCGGGCTGGGTTTAATTTTCTCAGGTTGGGCCGGATCGAGCCGAATGCTCCACCTTACATGTGTACATGTATCTGCATACTATTTTAAAATTGATGAAGATAAAAATAAGATTTCAAACATGCATTTACAAATATGTATCTGTATCCATATATGCATACACTAGAAAAATATGTAACCATATCCGTTTTAAGATCCTAAAAAATGAAAGAGGTATCCAAATCCATATCCATATATGCAGATAAAATAATAACAAAAAACATTTTCTATAACATATATGCTAAAATAAAAACTATATATCAATGGGGTTTATAAACGGGTACGATGATGGACCACTACAATAAAATTGAGCTATGGTGACGGTTTTTGAAAATTCTGTCACTAAATTTGCCGTTGTTAAATATATAATGACGATATTATTCGTTGCGAACTGAGTTTTCGTATTCAAAATTAGCAACGAATATCATATCTGTCGTTATATCATTAGCAACGGTCCATATAGCGATGCTTATCTGTTGCTATTTTTCAAAATATCAACTAATAGTCTCTATTTTTTAGTTCAAAATTTAGCGATGATTAATTAAAAGTTAAAAAAATAGCAACGGATAAGCGTCGCTATGTGGACCGTTGCCAATGATATAGCCACGTATATGATATCCGTCGCTAATTTTGAGTACGAAAAATAATTTTGCAACGAATAATATCGTTGTTATATATTTAACAACGGCAAATGTAGTGACGGAATTTTCAAAAACCGTCATTATAGCTCAATTTTTTTGTAGTGGACATATACGGATGGATCAATATCCGGTTATGCACATCATGTAATGTGAACATTTAATTATTGTAATTAGATCATATACATTAATTTTTTTGTTGAGATATGGGGGGTTATTATACATAATATGTAAACTTTAATTATTAAATAATGTATTTAGATCCAATATAGTATTATATATTAAACATATAATATCCATGCATTGTTTTGTAGGAGAGCAGTAAATTCATTTGACATTGCATACTTCCAATGTGTATGTTTGGAGGCTTCAATGAAAGAGGAGGGTTCCTGGTCATTGGTTGGTGGGGCTGTATGTTGGGTATATATTAAATCCGGTCCCACCTTGGGGGTATCTCTACAAATACTTCAAGTTTTGAGGAGCACGTTCTGGAATTGGAGGAGGGCATCCACGTCTTTAACATGGCCCATGCATACACGACTCAATATTGTGTCCTATTTCAAGTAGGACTTGGAGAGAGAATGGATGGAAGTTGTGACGTCATCGAATCTGGGCACCCGTTTATGCCGCATTCGCACTATTACATTTACAATTGATCGCATTAAGTTATTGAAAATCAGGATAATTTTTCCATATTTGATATTTGCACATGACATCCAAATCAATATAATAACCAAAAAACCAACAATGACATGTGCCACCAACATTGTATTTCATTAATTTCCATATTTTATACAACATGTACAAAAAAGGCTGACAGTTTATACATGTATCGCCAATATATATATATATATATATATATATATATATATATATATATATATATATAGAAGAGAAAGAAAGCATTTACATTACGGATTGAATAAAAACAGTGACAAAAATAACTGTACCGTATGGTATATACCCGGATGTCAGGAATCATCCACAACTACTGAGATGCAGGCTGCTTGCCTGCCACACATGAAAGATGGAAGAGGCGTCAGTGAGCGATGTTACTTTCAAAACACTTATTAAAATAAGCATGCATTTAAAGTGGTTGCAAAAAATACAAGTAGTAAGGCATGATATTTCATTTTAACAACTACGTGCATAGAGAATGATTTTCCAAAAGTTCTGTAGTTATTTACCTTGTTCATCCATTATCCAATATTATAATATTTTTATAAAGTAGTTGATGGTCCATGTACATATTACTTCCTTGTTATTTAGAAGATATAATTTTAGATTATTGGGCATTGAGATGACGATTGATTTGACTCTTGATTTTTTGATGATGGAAAGAATAATATTCTAATCTGGTTCTCAATTCTATCTATCTTTTTAAGTCATATGGATAGTCCGTGGTCTTGGTCTATGTATGACCTCACACTATGACTCTAAGGTATGAATAATGCCTTATGGTTGAGGTACCTTTGTAGACATGCGGTGTTGTGTAATGCATCCTAACTAAGTTCCCAACACGTCCACTAACTTATAGAGATTCCGAATCCAACTTAATTATAGTCAATTCTAGCCAAAACAACTTATCATTGATTTCATCTCTTAACCAAGATACACTATCACCCATTCAACTTTTATTGTTACTCCTCCAATCTCCAACTGCAGCTATTTCAGATGTAACCTTAAGAATTCAGATGTAGTATCGTCAAATCTATTGGCGGAAAAGTAACCACAACTCAAGCGTTGAGGTAGTCTCCTAAGAGACTCTTCCGTCTCGCTCTCTTATTGGAAGTGTGGTCCAATAGAGGGAAAGGTCTACTCCAAAACTATGCCCCAGAGACAGGTGAGAGAGACTCTCCGGAAAGTCACTCTAGAAACTGGTTCGACTAGTACGGGCTAACGAGCTCGTATGAAAAACTAAAACCAAGGATCCTCCGCAAGGGTATCCTAACACAGAGGGTCAGCGGAGTGGTCAAAAATAAGGATCCCAACGAGGCATAAAAGCACTGCGAGCTCGCGTAAAAATCGTGAAAAGGACTGAGATCCTATATCCGCATACTTGGCGGTCGATGTCCTAACTGGGCTTCCTTTCCTTTACTCAGTTGAGGGTCACCGCACCCTCGCACGGTCAGGTGTAAAAGTCACTATGACCGGCACAATATTAATCGTCCATGCTTCTGATTTACACTTAATAAGGTATTCCCATCTACCTTTCTTGGATATCAATCACTTCGATAATGCAGATGACCCCACCTTCTTTCATACATCCAAGTGAACTATATTCAATGAGCTCATTATCCTTACCCAACATCTCCTTCTACCGTACTTGTGAATCCCATACTGATATGCAAACCACTACTCAGAAAATGCAAGATCCGCCTTGAGCCATTTTGATATTGTTTGTACTTTCAGGTCTGCCTATTAGGAAATCCACTATGATTGTCCAACAAGGGATTTTTGGTAGCCCCACTTAGGCAGGAGCTGAAAGTAATATTTTTTTTAAAAGGAAAGGAATGATCATATTTAGATATTTCTATTTTCACCACAATAGCTGGAACCATAACATGGATTTTATTTTTGACTTGATTGTACATTCAAAGTCTATACTAGGGATTTTACATTTGGCTTGATAGTATATTCGAGATGTACAAGCCCTAAGCTTAGTATATTACTATTCATGTAACACAAGCTGCAAAAACCATCCATACTTCATATTCCTAATAATCCAATTACCAATGTTTGATAGCCATGTCCTGGTGTAAATCTATTAAAAGATGCATGGTCTTTTATTCATGTACAATCCTTCTTCCTATCCTCCTTGCTGCCATGCGTGAACAAGTTATAAATCCTTCCCCTCTTGCCATTTAAAATGGATTTTCTTCCATATTTTTGTTTGGGAATCTGGAGATTTTCGATTGAACGGAGTTATCCAGAGGTAATAATATCAATTTCTTTTTCATACACTGCATGCTAAGGAAATTGTCAAGGCCAAAAAAAAGTCACGTTCAATTTAGGTAATAAATATGAAAGAGGGTCATGTTGATTTCAATAAATCTGTGTTGTTGTCTGAATATAGAAACTCCGATTAATTCCAGAAACAATCGTCTGTTGATGTTAGAAATAACATTTCATATAGATCCCTTTTATATATTATTTTTTGGACCATACTAAAAGTTTTGAATCAAAACAAATGAAATTCTATTCCAATTGAGCTGTATCAACTTTTCCAATTTCACATTCATCATTTCGTAACATTGTTAATCAGAGCAATTAAGATATCATCCATTTTAACTATACAATGAATTAATTAATTTAAAATATGAGAAATACTAGTTAAGAATACAATGTGCTGTGATTACAAGTTGTTCTTTGGTTATCTTGAATCGATAGCTTTTAGTATCTCAGTATTTGATTACGGACATGACATTGTACATGAATAAAAGAACGTGCATCGTTTAATAGATTTACACCAGAACATGGTTATCAAACATTGGTAATTGAATTATCAAGAATATGAAAGTATGGATGGTTTTTCCAGCATATGTTACAAGAACAGTAATATACTAAGCTTAGGTTTTGAACATCCCGAATATACTATCAAGCCGAACGTAAAATCCCTAGTATAGACTTTGGATGTACAATCAAGTCAAAAACAAAATCCATGTTATGGTTCCAGCTATTGTGGTGAAAATAGAAATATCTAAAGATGATCATTCCTTTCCTTTAAAAAATTACTTTCATCCCCTACCTAAGTGGGGCTATCAAAAAGTTTTTGTTGGACTATCATAGTGGATTTCCTAATAGGCAGAAATAGGAATAACCTGAAAGTACAAACAATATCAAAATGGCTCAAGGTAGATCTTGCATTTCTGAGTAATGGTTTGCATATCATTATGGGATTCATAAGTATGACAGAATGAGATGTTGGGTAAGGATAATAAGCTCATTGAATATAGTTCACTTGGATGTATGAAAGAAGGTGGGGTCATCTGCACTATCAAAGTGATTGATATCCAAGAAAGGTAGATGGGAATACCTTACTAAGTATAAATCAGAAGCATGGATGATTAATATTGTGCCGGTCATGGTGACTTTTACACTTGACCGTACGAGGTGCGGTGACCCTCAATTGGATGGAGGAAAGGAAGCTCAGTTAGGACAGCAACCGCCAAGTACACCGGTCTAAGATCCCAGTCCTTTTCACAGTTTTTACGCGAGCTCGCAGTGTCTTTACGCCTCGTTGGGATCCCGACTCTTGACACTCCACTGACCCTCTGTGTTAGGATACCCATGTGGGGATCCTTGTTTTAGTTTTTTGTACGAGCTCATTAGCCCATACTAGTTGTGCCGGTTTCTAGAGTGCCTTTCCGGAGAGTCTCTCACCTGTCTCTGGGACGTAGTTTTGGAGTAGACCTTTCCCTCTATTGGACCACACTTCCAATAAGAGGGCGAGACGGAAGAGTCTCTTAGGAGACTACCATACCACTTGAGTTGTGGTTACTTTTCCTCCAATAGGCTTGGCGATGCTACATCTGAAATCTTGAGGTTACATCTGAAATAGCTGTAGTTGGAGATTGGAGGAGTAACAATCAAAGTTGAATGGGTGATAATGTATCTTGATTAAGAGATGAAATCAATGATAAGTTGTGTCGCTAGAATTGACTATGAATAAGTTGGATTTGGAATCTCTATAAGTTACTGGACGTGTTGGGAACTTAGTTAGGATGCATTACACAACACTGCATAACTACGGAGGAACCCCAACCCTAAGGCATTATTCATACCTTAGAGTCATAGTGTGAGGTCATACATAGAACAAGACCACAGACTATCCACATGACTTAAAAAGATAGATAGAATTGAGAACCAATTGGAATATTATCCTTTCCATCATCAAAAACCCAGAGTCAAATCAATCATCATCTCAATGTCCAAAAATCCAAAATATTGATTTCTAAATAACAAGGAAGTAATATATACATGGATCATCAACTACTCTATGAAAATATTATAATATTGGATAATGGGTGAACGTGGTAAATAACTACGGATCTTTTGGAAAAGCCTTCTCTATGTAGGTAGTTGTTAAAATGAAATTTCATGCCTTACTACTTGTATCTTTTGCAACCACTTTAAATGCATGCTTATTTTAATAAGTGTTTTGAAAGTACCAGCGCTCGCTGATGCTTCTTGTACCTTTCATGTGGCAGGCAAACAACCTGCATCTCAGTAGCTATGGAAGATTCCTGGCATCTGGGTTTATACCAGATGGTACAGTTATTTTTGTCAATGTTTTTGTTCAGTTCATAATGTAAATTCTTTCTTTCTCTTTTATATATATTTTGGGGATATATGCATACATTGTCAGTTTTTTTTGTACATGTTGTATAAAATATGGAAATTAATGAAAATACAATGTTTGTGGCACATGTCATTGTTGGTTCTTTGGTTATTATTGACTTGGATGTCATATGAAAATAGAAAATGCGGAAAATTTCTCCTGATTTTCAATAACTTAATGCGATTACTTGTAAATATAATAGTGTGAATACGGTGTAAATGGGTGCCCAGATCCGAGGGCGTCATAGTTCGGTATCAGAGATGTGGTATCCCGCTACACATATTCGTAGTATTACAATTCCGATCGCATTAAGTTCTCGGATAACGACAGTCTTCTGACTTCTCGTGAGTCCGAGAAGGGAGATGTGACATTCGATATCAATAGCCACATGTCATCAATTTCATTAATTTTCAAATGATATCCCAAGAAGAGAAAAAGGATAGATCATAGTATCCGCAAACAAAATGACTAATAATGATTCTTATGTAGAGCTATGATGTCCAGAGCTGCTCAGGATATGATTGACCATTTGGAGCGAATCATGGCCGCTTTCACCGACCTCCAGCAGCAGCAGGCTGCCATGCGAGGTCACCAGGACCAGATTCTGGCACAGCAGACAGAGATTGCGGACTGACAGACAGATATTGTGATGAGATTTAAGGAGTTGTCAGATTACACCTACCATCCATCTCAGGATGGGACCAGACATGACCAGCCTCAGTCAGTTGAAGTACACCAGCCTCATTTCGATGATCCAGATAAGGATGATGTCATTAGTGACATCATGGAAGATGATGTCACTAGTGATGTCATAAGGTGATGTAAAAAAATGCATTTGAATCACAGTTTAGTATCAGAATCGTGGTACCCCAATAAGCACATTCATAGTATTACAATACCGATCGCATTAAGTTCTCAGATAGCGACAATATTCAGACTTGTTGTGAGTCCGAGAAGGGAAATATGACATTCGAATTTGATAACTACAAATGTCACCAATTTCATTAATTTTCATATTATATCCGAAGAAGAGAAAAAGCATATACCATAGTATCTGCGAATAATAAATTTTATGACTAATAGTGATTCTCATGCAGAACCATGATGTCCAGAGCTGCTCAGGATATGACTGACCATTTGGAGCGCATCATGACCTCTCTCACCAAAGTCCAGCAACAACAGGCTGCCATGCGAGGTCAGCAAGATCAATGCGAGGTCAGCAAGATCAGATTCTGGCACAATAGATAGAGATTGTGGACCGACAGATAGATATGGAGATGAGATTTGAGGAGCTGTCGGATTTCACATACCATCCATCTCAGGATGGAACATAGCAAGACCAACATCAGTCACTTGAGTTACAACAACCTCATTTCGATGATCCACATGAGGAGATGCTAGAGCATGGAGCAGATAATGGAGATTATGAAAGGGAGCAGGACCCTATAGACTTTGGAAATGAGGATGCACACGAGTACTCAGTTATCCACAGGCATCAATCAGTATTCACTTCCTACCAACGGGCCAATGTGCCCATGTTCGAGGGCACCGGTATATCAGATGTTGCTGAGCAATGGCTCAAGAGGGTCATGAAGTTATTGAGGATGATTCGTGCACCACGAGACATGTGTCTATCTTTCGCGGAGTATTCATTGATAGATTTCGCAGAGAGATGGTGGGATGCAGTAGTTTCTGAGTTGGGCTGCGAGCCCACATGGGATGACTTTGAGACGAGGTTCAAATTCCACTTCTTTTCTGCGAAGTGGAAGGATTCCCAACACCGACTTTTTGCAGAGCTTCAACTGGGATGGATGATAGCCAGAGATTACTTCGTCTGATATACCAAGCTGTCTCGACACACACCAACAGCTGCCACATTTCCAGAGGAGAATTTGGAAAAATTCAACAAAGGCATGAGGAAGAGGTGCAGGAGAAGTTGGCCAGATTACACATCACTTCTATCTCTGAGGCTACTGACGCAATAGAGAAGTTTGAGGATATCTGTGAGAGATGATTTGGGAGCTCTCTGGAGCGGCACCTAGACCACAACGATCATTTGGGCTGATACGTCGACCATTCTAGTAGCAGAGGTCAGCCAGACGATTCCGACCTACAGGTTCGTCATTCTCAGACAGTATTCGCTCATCTCCATCGATTACCTTAGGAGGAGCACTTGCTAGATGTGGCGCAGATTTCGCTCGACCATCTGGGTCGCAGCGAGCAAACAGACCCCTAGCAGGACCGAACAGACACAACCACTCCATCTACTCGGCCAGTCCGATGTTACTTGTGCCATGAGTGGGGACATTACCGGCATTAGTGTCCCTAGAGATCTGGTGAGCCTCGCCCATAGTCGTAGTCGTCACAGCTACATGTACAACATACAGGGAGTTCCCGTGGTAGGAACTCCAACTTCAGGAGGCAGTAGTAGAGACAGACACAGAGTATGACATGTTCCAATACTGCACCAGCCAGACAAGGACAGCTATCCGTAGTGACCGAGGAGCATGCACGTTTAACAGCTACTGTGGTGAAAGGTATGGTCTCAGTCTTGGGCCGACCTTTCCATGTTTTGTTTGATTCTGGAGCGACTCATTCTTTCCTAGCATCGAGATTGCTAGCTTATTTAGGCAGAGTTGCAGATGCTCTATCTTCTCCATATCATATCCATGGGCCAGGTGGCCAGTTGTTTACCATTTCACTAATAGTGAGGCACTTGCCAATACTGATTGGTGGTCACGAGATGATCGCAGATTGCCTACTACTACAACTTGATGAGTTTGATTTGATTCTAGGCATGGATTGGTTATTAGCTCATCATGCTTTTGTTGATTGTTTTAGGAAGATGCTTGTCTTCAAGATTCCAGATTTGACTGACTCTGATACCATTTGTAACGTCCCGGGCTTAAGTCCCCGGTCTGTTATCGAGGAAAACTGACACTGACAACTTGTTGGGTACGGGCCCAAATGGAGTTCACTTTTGAGGGTACATTACATGACTCCAAAATGGAGTATATTTCAGTGTTGCGAGCTCAGCGACTTGTTGACCAGGGATGTGATTCATATCTAGCATTTGTTCGGGAGGTACTGATCATGAGCCGATGACAAGGACATCAGAGTAGTATCTGAATATCCAGATGTTTTTCCTGGGGAGTTACCAGGATTACCTCTCGATAGAGAGATTGAGTTCGAGATCACATTGCTACCAGATACATAGCCGATCTCGATGGCACCATACCGCATGACACCAGCTGAGTTGAGAGATCTGAAGGTGCAATTGCATGAGTTACTTGACTTGGATTTCATGAGGCCGAGCACTTTACCTTGGGGTGCTCCGGTTCTATTTGTCAGGAAGAAAGATGGATCCATGAGATTATGCATCAATTATAAGCAGCTGAACAAGAGAACGGTGAAAAGCCATTATCCTTTCTCGCGTATTAATGATTTGTTTGACCAGCTCCAAGGATCTTCGGTGTTCTCGAAGATCGACCTTCGTTCGGGCTATCATCAGCTGAGGATTCGAGAGGTAGACATTCCGAAGATAGCTTTCATGACTCGTTATGAACACTACGAGTTTGTGGTGATGCCGTTTGGGCTCACCAATGCACCTGCAGTATTCATGGATACGATGAACCGGATCTTCCGTCCATATTTGGACAAGTGTGTGGTGGTATTCATTGATGATGTGCTCATATATTCCCGAAATGAATGGGATCATGTGAATGATCTAAGGATTATTTTAGACGTATTGCGAGAGCACAAGCTATATGCCAAGCTAAGTAAGTGTGAGTTCTGGTTATCCCAGGTCTCATTTCTGGAGAATGTCATTTCTGGAGCAGGCATCGTAGTTGATCCTGGGAAGATTGAGGCAGTTATATCTTGGGAGTAGCCCAAGACAGTCACTCAGATTCGAAGCTTCCTTGGTCTAGCGGTTATTACAGACGCTTTGTCAGCGGATTTTCACTCATTGTTCACCTTTTGACACGATTGACGTAGAAGGGAGTTCCATTCATTTGACATGATTCATGCGAGCAGACCTTCAGGACACTGAAGGAGAGATTGACTACAGCACCCAGGACTATGCAGTTTATACAGATGCATCTGGAGAAGGTTTAGGAGCAGTGTTGATGCAGAGAGGTCACATGTTTTCTTACGCATCACGACAGTTGAGACCGCATGAGAGGAACTACCCTACACATGACTTGGAGTTGGCGGCAGTTGTCTTCTCCTTGAAGATCTTGTGTCACTATTTATATGGGGTGAATTTTGATATTTTCACAGACCACAAGAGCATGAAGTATATCTTCGATCAGAAGGAGTTGAACATGAGACAACGCAGGTGGCTCGAGCTACTGAAGGACTACGACTGCATGATCTCTTACCATCTCGGTAAGGGAAACATGGTGACGGATGCGCTTAGCAGGAGAGCTCATGCATAGGGTAAGGTGAATTAGCTATATATGTGGGATATGCTCGTAAAATTGACTAATTGGTATCCTCAAGAGATGCATCCATATCTACAGTCGTGCCTCCACGATTCAGCAGTTTTTGGGATCGCATTGTTGAAGGACAAAAGGCAGATCCTTGGATCGAGATAGATACATGCGAGCCATCAAGGATGAGGTTGATGATTTTGTAGTGGCGGATTTTATTTTATGGAAGGCAAGATGGGTCATTGTGGCCAACGATGATCAGTTGCGCAGAGATATTCTCGATGAGGCACACAGTTCACGATCATCTATTCATCCAGGTAATACCAAGATGTATCCTAATTTGCCTCAACATTTCTGGTGGGGTGGAATGAAGCGCGATGTGGCGCAACATGTTAGCAGATGCATGAACTATCAGATGGTCAAGGCTGAGCCCAGGAGACCATCGGGATTACTATAGTCTCCCCCCATTCCCAGAAATGGGAGAGTATCTATATGGATTTCGTCTTAGGTTTGTCGAAAACAACAGGTGGATATGATTCTATTTCGGTTGTTGTTGACAGGTTGACCACGTCAACCCATTTCATACCTGTCAGCATGACCTACGCTCCATCCAGATTGGCCAGACCTTACGTGCAGAATATCATCAAACTTCATGGTATACCACGCAAGGTGGTGTCTGACAGAGACTCGAGTTTTACGTCGTATTACTGGCACCATTTCATGTCAGCACTACAGACAGAGCTAAAGATGAGTTCTGCTTATCATCCATAGATAGATGGACAGAGTGAGCGCACCATTTAGACACTTGAGGATTTGCTTCGTGCATGCATTTCGGAGTGGAAAGGGTCCTGGAAGGACCATCTTCCTTTTGTTGAATTCACGTACAACAACAGCTATCATTCTAATATTGGCATGGCATTATTCGAAGTCCTATACGGGCGAAGATTCCTCACACCTCTCAGTTGACGTGAGGTAGGTGATCATCTCTATATGAGTCTAATATTCATATACTTTCGATCGGTTTTGGATGCCCGAATAATTTGAGATATGGTTTCGGATTGGTTCTAAATTTTAATTAAAATATCATATGATTTCCAATTGACGAAAGATCAATTCCGTTGGTCTTCTTTTGTCGAATCGGATTTTATGACGGTCTCGGTTTGTTTTGCAGTTTCCGAATTTGCGCCGTGGCTTTTTCGTGGCATGCATTACGATGCGATCAACTTTTAGTCGATTTCGCCTGAACGACTTTTAATTCACGATCATTTGATCAATTTAAGTTATTTAACATTGATTAATAACTTTATTGAATTATACGGACCCTAATCGGGTCGGGTTCGAGTTTATGCGAATCCTGTTGTTACAATTTCAGATAAGAGTCCCGAAGTCACAAGGTAGGCATATTGTTCCACTTTACGTAAGTAGAGAAGTCAAGCATGGGATAGGTGTTGAGCTGGTCAAATAGGCATAAGAAAAGAGATCGGGGATATGAAGGCTAGCCAAATGAGGATCCCACTTTCTTTGTTGGTAGCATGTTTCGTAGAAGATCAGACGAGAAGAGAAATTCAAGAGAGTAAACTAGGTCTTTTTTGCCGTATTTCAAAAGGAGAAAGGGTCTTCTCCAAATATTGGTGTCTAGTATTCCAGCAAGGAAATCTTGCGAACAACTATAACAGAGCTAATGATCAGTTCTGCTTATCATCCGCCGACATATGGACAGAGTGAGCGTGCCATTCAGACACTAGAGGATTTGCTTCGCGCATGCACTTTGGAGTGGAAAGGGTCCTGGAAGAACCATCTGCCATTGGTTGAATTCACGTATAACAATAGATATCATTCCAGTATCAACACGGCATCATTCGAAGCCCTATATGGGTAGAGATGCCTCACACCTCTCAGTTGGCGTGAAGTAGGTGATAATGCTCTCTATTCCATAGATCTCTAGGAGAAGACTGCGAGAGCTATGGATCTTGTAAGACGGAAGCTTCTGACGGCACAGAGCTGCTAGAAAAGCTATGCATACCGTGGAGGAGAGATTTGGAGTTTCAGGTATCCAATCCCTTTCTCTTACTCCTTTTGATATATAACTTAATAAGTTTTAGCTTCATTGAACACATTCCTATAATTACAGGTAGGAGATTTGGTTTTCCTCTCAATATCTCCCATGAAGGGAATACATAGATTTGGCGTTCGTGGCAAGCTGGCGCTATGATATGTTGGTCCGTTCGAAATTATGTCTAGACTGGGGAAGGTGGCCTATCGAGTAGCCCTTCCTCCACATCTTTCTGCTATCCATAACGTATTTCATGTATCCAACCTGAGGAAGTATGTGCGCGACCCTCGACACATCATCAGCTACGAGAATCTTGACGTGGAGCCAAATTTGACATATGAAGAGAGGCCAGTGCATATTCTAGATAGTGATGTGAAGAAGCTTCGCAGCAAAGAGATTCCTTTAGTCAAGGTATTGTGGCACTGACATGGCATCGAAGAAGCGACTTGGGAGACCGAAGCTGATATGCGGCACGATACCCACAGCTTTTCTCAAGTAATAATCATAATAAGGCCTTGTAATTATATGCATGTTAAAAGAACATGTCTTGTTTTCTATTTGAGGTTTTTATGGGTTCAAAACCCTTTGAGGTTTTTATAATCATATGAAATTAAAACGAAACACCTTATGACCTTGAATCGAGTCTCGAGGACGAGAATCCCTTTGAGGTTTTTATATTTTGTAACATCCGGAACTAAATAAACCCGAACCCAAACTGATTTGAGTCCGATTAACCCAATAAAGTTATTGGGCAATCTTGAATAATTTAAATCGATCAATTCATCGTGTATCAAAAGTCGTTCAGGCAAAATCGACCAAAAGTTAGCGCATCGTAATGCGTGCCCAAAAAAGTTGTGACGTAAATTCAGAAACGTGAAATAAATCAAAACTACCTAAAATCTGACTCGACAAAATAAGACCAATGGAATTGATCGTTCGTCAATCGGAAGTCGTTTGGTATTTTTAAATCGCAAAAATTTAAACCCAAATCAAAACCATATCTTGAAAAATTTCTCCTGATTTTCAATAACTTAATGCAATCACTTGTAAATGTAATAACGCAAATGTGGTGTAAACGGGAACCCAGATCCGAGGGCGTCACCGTTTGGTATCAGAGTTGTGGTACCTCGCTACACACATTCGCAGTATTACAATTCCAATCGCATTAAGTTCTCGGATAGAGACAATCTTCCGATTTGTCGTGAGTTCGAGAAGGGAAATGTGACGTTTGGATTCAATAAGCACAAATGTCATCAATTTTATTAATTTTTATATGATATCCCAAGAAGAAAAAAAAGGATATATCATAGTATCTGCGAACAAAATGACTAATAATGGTTCTCATGCAGAGCCATGATGTCCAGAGCTGCTCAGGATATGACTGACCATTTGGAGCGAATCATGACCGCTCTCACCGACCTACAGCAGCAGCAGGCTACCATGCGAGATCAGCGGGACCAGATTCTGGCACAACATACAGAGATTGCGGAACGATAGACATATATGGAGATGAGATTAAAAGAGCATATTACACCTACCATCCATCTCCGGATGGGACCAGACGGGACCAGCCTCAATCAGTCGAGATACGCCAGTCTCCTTTCGATGATCCACATGAGGAGATGCCAGAGCATGGAGTAGAGGATGTAGACTATGACAAGGGACAAGACCCTATAGATTTTGCAGATGAGGATGCACATGATTACTCTGCTATCCACAAGCACCAATCAGTTTTCACTTCTTACTAGCGGGCCAATATGCCATGTTCGAGGGCACAGAGAAGTCAGATGTTGCTGAGCAGTGGCTCAAGAGGGTCGTAAAGGTGTTGAGGATGATTCGCATGCCACGAGACACGTGGTTATCTTTGATGGAGTATTCACTGACGGATTTTGCAGAGAGATGGTGGGATGCAGTAGTTTCTGAGTTAGGTCGTGAGCCTACATGGGACGATTTTGAGACACGATTCAAATCCCACTTCTTTTATGTGAAGTTGAAGGAGTCCCAGTACCGATTATTTGCAAAGCTTCGTCAGGGACGTAGGACAGCCAGAGACTACTTCATTAGATACATCGAGTTGTCGCGTCACACTCGAGCAGTTGCCGCATTTTCAGATGAGAATCGGGAAAAGTTCATCAGAGGTATGCGAGAGGAGGTACAGGAGAAGTTGGTCGGATTGCACATCACTTCCATCTCCGAGGCTACTGATGCATTAGAGAAGTTTGAAGACATCCGATAGCGATTATTTGGGAGCTCGTCTAGAGCGGTGCCTGGACCACAGCGATCATTTGGGTCGATACGTCGACCATTCCAGCAGCAGAGGTCAGCCATGCATTTTCGACCTAGGGGTTTAGCATTCTCAGGCAGTGCTCGCTTGTCTCCATCGACTACCTTAGGAGGAGCACTTGCCAGATGTGGCACAGATTCCGCTCGATCATTTGGGTTGCATTGAGCAGACAGATCCCCAGCAGGACCGACTCGGAGCACAGACACGACCACTCCATCAACTTGGCCAGTCTGTTGTTACTTGCGCCATGATTGGGGACATTACAGGCATCAGTGTCCCCAGAGATCTGATGAGCCTCGCCCACAACCACAGTCGTCACAGCCACAAGCACAACATACGGGGAGTTCCCATGGCAGGAACTCCAACTTCAGGAGACAGTAGCAGAGATAGACACAGAGTGTGGCAGGTTTTAGTACTGTACCTGCCAGGCAGGGTTACTAGACCTTTTCCTCTATTGGACCGCACTTCCAATAAGAGGGTGATACGGAACAGCCTCTTAGGAGGCTACATCACCGCTTGAGTTTTTTACTTTTCGCCAACAGGCTTGACGACGTTACATCTAAATTTCAAGGCGAAATCTGAATTATTCTGAGCTAGGTCTGAAATGGCCATAGATGAGGATTGGAGGAGTTACAATCAAAGTTGAATGGGTTATAATGTATCTTGGTTAAGAGTTGAAATCAATGATAAGTTGTATTGATCAGAATTGATTATAATTAAGTTGGATTCGAAATTCCTATAAGCTAGTGGATGTGTTGGGAACTTAGTTAGGATGCATTACACAACACCGCATGCCAACGGAGGCACCCCAACCCTAAGGCATTATTCATGCCTTAGAGTCATAGTATGAGGTTATACATAGACCAAGACAATAGACTATCCACTAGACTTGAAAAGACAAATAGAATTGAGAACCAGACTAAAATAGCATTCTTTCCATCATCAATAAATTAAGAGTAAAATAAAGTATCACCTCACTAATGATGAATCTGTGATTCATCACTCTAAAAGTTGAAAATAGAGTCTTGTTCCAGAGTAAATAGATGCATATTTCCCTTTATCTTGCACAATTAGCATTCATACATGCATTCATAATACATGCATTTTAGCACTCACATTTGCATTGAATAAGAAGCCAGATCACTTGTAAAAAGTCCATCTATTAAAAAAAACCTTCCTTACAATTTATACACCTTTAGTAATAATATAAGGAAGAGGGTCGGAAATCTCCTTTGTAAAAGCACCCAATAAAGCCCTAGAACTTCTGGATCTTAGAAAGCATGTAACTCCCTCATACAACCTCCAAAAAAGATCTACTCACCTTCAGATTAATACACATTAAAAGACCTTTAAAATGAGACTAATTTCATCCAATTTGGAGCTCATAGGAAGAAGTGGGGTTTTTTGGGCCTCTATGTATACTATATATGTGTATATTTGTACTCTTGTATTTTGTATCATATTTAACCTCATCTCCATATTTGGTCAACATGAAACTTGTAGATCTCATCAAGATATACAACTTTCATGTTTTGAGTTTTTCCAAATTCGGCCTCCTTCTCTTTTTAAACTCATTTCTCTTCTTAGCCAATCACAGCTGGCCACGTGGCGCCCTCTGATTGCGCCACGCGGCCCGCTCCCCTTGCCTTAGCCGCCCGCGCCCACAGCCGTTGGATCTTCATCCAGATCCAACGGTTGCGCCGCCTCCACGTACGCCTTTATTCCCTACCGTCATATCACTTCCCATCTCAGATCTGATCCGCCCGTTCACGCCGCTCCCACAGTTAGCCACGTGGCGCATTGTGCGCCTTCCGATTACCTTAAAAGCCCTCCATCTCCGCCGTTATCTCCACACCAATTCTCAACAACCCGATCAAGTCCTTGGCTCCATCTGTGCCATCCCTTAGTGCCTTCACCATATTCCTCCACGTGGCACTACTTGCGCCTTCAGATCTCGCCCTCATCTCTTGATCCCTTCCGTTCTTTAGCACCAGACCCTTAGCCATCCGATCAAACCCCTGGGTTCATCTCCACCGTTCGCCAGCGCCGCTCCCATAACGCGAAGCGTGGTGCAATCGCACCCCTTAGATCGCTTTGCTTCGGATCTAGTCCTACCCGCTCCTTAGCGCTTCGATCTGGGTCGTTGGATCACAAGATCCAACGATCAAGACCTTGTCTTCTACCTCCGGTCGCCCTCTCTCCCATGATCTCGACCTTGCGCAAGACGTCGCCCCTTTCTATTTTCGCCTCCACTCCTGCCACCCTCTCCGACCGCCAACATCTTCACGATCTTCACCACTCTCCCCTCATCCTCGCCAACTCCCTCTATTCCCACGACGTCCACCAGAGACGCTCCACGACGACCATGAACCTCACCTCGTCACCAGCTAACCCATCAACTTCGCCCTATAAATCCTCACCCTCCGGCCACTGTCATGCCTATCCGCCATTCCAGAGAGATTCCTCGAGCTCAGATCGATCCATTGGTGACAGCAATTGGGCGTGTCTTCGAGCGAAGACAGGCGTCTTCTCCGGTGAGATCCACGGCCACCACCGTCATGCTGCAACCTCCAACCGCGAGCTGCGTGAGCTCGGGATTCTACCGATCCCTCGAGCGACAACCTGCAGCTCAAACTTGAGCTCCATTCCCCAGGTAGCCCCCTACATCCTCTTCTGATCTTCTTCTTGTTTTCTTCTTGATTTCTCCGATTTAATTCGCCTGCCACCATTGTCTTCTCGCTCCACTTCCCCTCGCCGAGCTCCGCGACGGAGCTCCGATCTTCACGCATCCTTCCGTAGCCTCAAACACTGTCACCCACCTTTCATCGACTCCAGCTCCGCCACCTGGGCGGAGCACCATCGCCGAACACCCATCACTCTGATTAGGCCTCGCAGTTCACTTAGCACAAGTCCACATAAATTCCGCGTGCTTCGGCTATAGACCTTTCTTGATCGGTCAGAAGCTCATCGGAGCTCCCATCGAGCTTCACCGCCACGGTGCTCTAGCACTCCTCCTCCGCTCCTGAGGCCACCTGAAGCTTTGCCGACCATCCGCGCATCTTTCGAGATACCTCCGACTCGCCATCGACCTTCATCGATGCCTGGAGGATCGGGCGGAGCAAGGCCAGCTACGCCGGAGCCCCGCCTTCTCCTCCACAGGAGGCGGAGGGCCGTTGGAGACGAAGTTCAGCCACCGTTCGATCATCTTGATCGAACGGTCAGAATCCAGCCACGTCACCAAGCGCCAGAGTAGCACAGAGCCGTTGGATCCATCTAGATCCAGCGGTGCTTAGCGTGCCACGTCGCCATCTCAGGAGCGTTCCATCACCGTTGGATCGATCAGTGATCCTACGGTCCGAAGCCAGCCACGTCGCCCTCTTCATCGAGCCAAGGCACCGTTGGATCAAGCCAGATCCAACGGTCACTGATTCGACACGCCCCAACATCTAGCCATAGTTGGATCATCCTTGATCCACGGTCTTGATCGCACCACGTAGCCCCGATCCGAGCCTCTTCCCCGACCTCTAGGCTTGGATCCCTGAAGCTTCTCCGAACCTCCAGATCACCTGAACCGTCACCGAGCCTCCAGCTGAACCTCCAGAGCACCCGAGCCAACGCCCGAGCCTCCGAAGTCACCCGAGCCTAAGGTGCCCCACGTGAGCAGCACGCGCGGCCTGGGCAAATTGCACGGAGGCCCCCGGAAGTTTCAGAAATTGCATTTCAGTCCCTGTGAAGCGCCCCCACGTGAGAAGCATGTGCGTCAATGGAGAATTTGCAATACACCCCCCTGCATTCTAGGAAATTGCATAAAGGTCCCTGTCAGCATATTTATTTTTATCAATTTTAATTTTCTGTATTGCAGTTACACCCATGTCTTTGCACGCATATTTAGATGTCCATATTTCATCATTTTTAAATTCCAAAAATTGCATGTTGTAGTGTAACTTGTCCTTTATCTTATGCGACACTTGGCACATTTTTGTGATATCAGTGGAATTTTTAATTAATTAATTGGTCTATTTCTGTGATATTTTGCCCAATTTCACCTTTTAGTTAATTGTAATTTCTCTGTGACTCCAAAAATTCCCAAAAAATCACATTAGCTCTAAGATAATTAACTTCAATTTGCATAAAAATTCATCTCATTTGCATGCATTTCTAGGCCTAAATAAATTAATTGGTGATTTCCTTAGTTTATTTTTAATAGGTTCATTTCACATCAAATTAAGTTCTGATAATTTTCCTAGATTCCTCATCTTTAGGTCTATCTAGGACAATTTTAGTTCCCCAAAATACTGTGATTTAATATTTATTAAAATTAAATTAGTCAAAATCACCCTGCATTCATTGTTAATTCATAATTAATTCATTTGGTGTCAGAAAATTCCAAAAAAGTTAGGGTAGCTTAATTACATCATATTTCATCATATGGCTAATTTTCATTATTTTTGGAGTTCATTTGAATATCTATCTGATTTAAGTTCTAAATTGGCCTGATTTTTGCATGTGTCTTGCATAGAAAATAAAAAAAGACCAAAAAAATTATTCCTCGAAAATCGAACACTGGAACTTGCTAAAAATTCACCTAAGGAGATAGATGCCTCCCTGAGTTCGACCTTGGACTTCCACCAGGGCAAAAAAATTTGCCGCTCAAAATTAACTTGAATATAATTGAAAGTGGTTTTTGATTCCCTCTCGTTATCCGACTGCAACAAACATCAGAAATAATTTGGACATTAATTTGCTCGAATTAACTAGGGTAGCGGGAAGCGATATCAAAATGGCACCGTTGCCGGGGAGGCACGGCTTAGGTTAATTTGCAGTTATTTCTGAGTGTTTGATTTTCTCTCCCTGGGTAGTCTGATCCTCGAACCACCTTGTAATTATTCCATTTTTTCAATTATTTTTTTTATTTTTTTTATTTTTTTCTCACTGATATTTTTGTATCTTTTTGTGCGAGGGCTCGGTGGACTTGGAGCGGCTTTCTTGAAGTCGACGCATCTCGAAGTGCATCGGAGGCCGACTATTCGTGGATCAAGTCGGCTGTTGAGACGCCAAAAGGATTTTTCCATTTTTTTTATTTTTTAACTTGTAAAAAGTGTCTGCATTTACAGCGGTTCCCATTTGGGTTCTCGCGAGTGTAAACATAGTGAAACTGTGTCCCCGTCTCCTGTGTGGTTTGAATTTTTAGAATAGGCTTGCACTAGCGGCTCTTCGAGCCACTCTAGGGTTTGCTTGTGCTCGTAATATTTAGGACCACACTTCACATAAAAGACGCACTTAGACCGCTTGACTTAGCCAAATATAATTGGTTCTTCACTCGCTAATAGAACTGCTTGTCTAGGAGCGGCTTTTCTCGTTTGCATTTGCATATAGTGTAAAAGATCTCAATTCGGTTCTGCATCCTGCATAAAAGTGAAGGAATCACTGTAAGTATTCTCTACTCAGCATACGCATCATTGTTTTTCTTGCATCGACTTTTCTCGATTTCCCTCTGTGTTTTTCAAACTTAAATTAAACGGAAATTGGGACTGGACGTTAGGCGTGCTGTGTGGATTGGACTAAACTAGTGATAACATAACTTAAAATCAGGACTGCTAACATTATTGACCAAAAAATCAATAAAATTGGAAAATCTGCTTGCGGGAGAGTAACCCCGACCTTGTTTTCAGGCTGAGTGAGGGTACTTGAGTGTGTGTGAACACCTTAAGGCAGAGCCCAAATCCCCGCCTTCCATATCATGTTCCGACTAATCCTAGCAAATATCACAAGTTGAATTTATTAAGGTTCACTGACTAGTACCAAGTAGCCTCCGCCTGTCTCAGGTAGATAGGGGCGAAATTGCGGTACTTCGCGACAAGTTGCCAGTAACCTCCCGGGGTGAAGTTCTGGCCTTGTCAGCCTTCGCCTGCTTGCAGGTAGATAGGGGCAGGTCTTTGAATCCATCAACTTGGGATAGGAGCGAAGAAAGGAAGGACCGATGGTATCTTAGGCGACAGGTTAAACAGGGAAGACGCATCCGGCTCTGAGCCGACTTCCCTATAGGCCGCGTAACCTTTGCTATCTTGTCTGATAAACTCACTTAAAATCAACCAGATTAATCGGACTCGGTTTCGGGTCCTTCACCGTGTTGAGTGTGAACTCGGGGTTTGCTCTTGCATTTGTCTTTGTGTCTGTCCGTGTGTGTTATCTTGTGTAATTGCACGTTTTCTACATCAATCTTCTTCCTTTCCTCTTCAAGATGTCGGGATATTGGTCCTCATACCCTATGACCTCTGGTCAATCCTCCTCGACCATATACTGTTCATCTTCGCCTTCTCCTTCTTCCATGTACCTTCCGCCATCCACAGGAGACCCTTACCCGTGGTCGGTTCCACCTCAACCTGATTACGAAGTCAGAACTTTGACTGACTTCTCCACTTCTTCGTATTTCTCATCTACTCCATATTCTAACACTCCGGATCTACTTCCATCTTGGGCTGACTGTACTTACTCTCGAGAGCTTGCAGGAATCAAAGAATCGAATGAAGAGCAAGCCACTGCTGAGATAGATGATTGGGAAAATTATATGCCGCCGCATACTTCATTCTCACCTCAAGTAGGGACCAGACAAGAATTCACACATACACATCCCGACTTGACCTTAGGGCATAACATGGTTGATCGAACATACCAAATGGAGAGGTCTGCACATCATGATTTCCCAGACTTGATTGACTTTAGTGATCAAGATTCCATTAACCAGCCTTCATTCGGAGAGCCTATACATTCACAAGATTGGACTCATGAGCTAGACTTATCAGTCCCTGTTTCATCGTATGAGGCTCCGACCTTTACCATCTAGATGGTCCATACTCGACCCAACATTACATACCAGAGTCTAGGTATGTTGAGTATGAGACCCCAATATCTCAGTAGTATCCTCCAATTGAGAAGAACTCTCCCATGATTTGTCATGAGAATTTTTTGGAGGATGACATCTCTAGATTTATTAAGAAAAATGAATCATTTGGTAATGAGTTGAGAGATGTCATGGAAATATTGAACTCAATATCTGCCAGCCTAGGTATGAAAGTGGAGAAGGAAGTAAGTAGATCCGATGTTGAAAACCGAGCAAGCATCAAGGAACCCACAACGTTTGTACAGCTGGAGTCCATTCTATATCCCTCTTATACTAACCACTTACCCTCCAATATAGAATCTGATCATTCATCCACCAAAAATACCGAAAAAATTGATGAAAGTGGAGAAGGAAGTAAGTAGATCCGATGTTGAAAACCGAGCAAGCATTAGGGAACCCACACCGTTTGTACAGCTGGAGTCCATTCTATCTCCCTCTTCTACTAACCAATTACCCTCCAATCCAGAATCTGATCATTCATCCACCAAAAATACCAAAAAAATTGAAAAACCAAACAATCACATAAAAATTGAAAATGAAAAAGACCTAAAAAAATTGGATCCTGCCCTAAGGGAAGCACTCGATGAAGAATTGATTTTCAAACTTCCCTTGATTAAAGTCATAGATTACTTTCCCGACCTCAAACGATTTGTGAGAAGTAAATTGATGCCCAAGAGGTCGGGTAATAAGAGGACAAGGACTGAAAGACACATAGCGTCTATAGCCACCTCCTTGGTGATGGGGAGAAAGACCAAAAGCCGTAGAGTGAAGCGGTTTCCCCGAGTTGAATGTGAAATCAAAGAAATCATATTTTCCCATGCAAGAATCAATGATGACTCACCGATAAATATACTCCCGACCTCTGTGTTTGACAAGCTCAAACTCAGGCCACTTAGGAAGTTGAGAGAGATCGTTCAGCTGGCTGATCGATCTATCAAACGGCCGAGAGGAAATATTTCAGTCATCGTAACTTTCCAAGGTGCTCTACTCCAGGTGGACTTCATGATCATTGACATTGAGCACGAGGAGAGTTTTCCCAGTCTCCGATTATTCTCGGGAAGCCCTTCTTAGCCTTGACTAAGGCGACTATAGAATGCAAGACTCAGGAAATCGATTTTTCAGCATTGGGAGCGCTTCGACCTCACCCATTCTTTGATACACTTTACTCTAAGGTGACCCGCACATCTGCTAACAGTCATGACCATCGAGAGCTGAGTCACACCTCTCTGCTACACCTGAGAGACTGACTGTCCAGACGACCGTTGGATCAGAGACTCCCCACACCTCCACTTCATCAACTACTTGCACCACCACCGTGACAGCTTCTAAGGTGGACTCACAACCAGACGCTAACATTGAGTCGGACACAACCTTTGTGGATTGTCTTGATCATTTCGGTGATCCGACACAAGAGCCTAATAATGCCAAGCCAACTGAGACCACTAGAACCTTCCCGAGATATGTGCTGACCCTTCAGGAATATTACAATCTATATGGTGACTCGTCTAATGAGGAACCCATAGTCAGCACCACAACACGACCCGGACCTTCTAAGGAAAGAACCCAGACAAAATTGACTCCACATAAAAACACGGTTGCTCCCTCTTCTATTCGGCTATCTAGTGAGAGGAAGTCGAGAATTGATTCCTCGAGATGTTCCCCCGAACCTCTCAAGGCGTGTCGCTCTCATCTCCCTCTCAATAATTCAGGTTCTAGAAACCGAATAAGAAAGTTTCCTTCAACACACCGAAGAAGGAATTTTCTGAGGAGTCCTCATCTGGTCCGGATAAGGTGATTTATATGAGTGAGCTCACTTCGGCTATTCTCAAGCCTTATCTAAGCAAGCAGTCGTGTATCGACCCTCATTGGATAATCCCTACACCTTACTATTATTCGTCTGAGGACGATTCCGACAGCGACACATATGTATATTATCCACCTCCTCGCGTCCGCAAGAAGGTACGTCACAAACCTTCTTGATCCATGTATATTCTCAATTCTCCTTGTATATATTTTCCCTCCCCCCCAGTGATTCGAATCACTCGCCCCGGCTCCATATCATTTCATTTTATGGCTATACTTAGGATGATCAGATCCTAAGTATAGGGGGAGAGTGACCCGAGTCTCTTCCATGTACATTCTCTAGATCTCATCGGTTCTCACACTCACTCCTATCCTATACTTAGGCTGACCAGAGCCTAAGTATAGGGGGGACCGATGCTCGCAGTGTATATACTCCTCCACTTCTCCTCTTAACCTCGTCCGCCCAATTTTTGATCTTCTTCTACACTTAGGCTGCCAGAGCCTAAGTATATGGGGGCGGAGCGACTTCTATACTTTTTGTTATTTTAGCTCTCCTGCTCTTAGCACGAGCTATGTCTTTTTCCTTGCTTTTCGTGCTTTGAGGACATAGCACACGCTAAGTATAGGGGGGCGTGTATATATTACATATATACTTTACCCATAGCCCGTACTTTCGCGAATTTTCGCATACTTTTTGTATTTATTTTGCATTAATTACGGGTGGGTAAAAATTGAAAAAAAATTGTATACTTGTAAACCTTTTGTAAAAATTGAAAAAAAATATATACTTGTATATTGTATAACACTTGTATAATTTGTATAATACTTATAAAACTCTTGTAAATTGTTGTAACATAGGAGGTATACCAAAGTTTTGAAAAACAAAAAAAACAAAAAAATAAATAAAAATATAGGCTTCTTATTTAATCTTGCATATCATCTCTGCATCAAAAAAAAGAGAGTCTTGCATTTTCATTCATTTACATAGTATGTCATCCACATCTTGCATATGCGAAGTGAAAAGCTAGTGGGTTCTGAACCAAGTTATGAGTAGATATTGAGGATGGACTTGATTTGACCTTAATCCACCTAATTTCATAGGAACCTTATAGGAACTGGAGTTAAGATTTCTCAGATCAAGTGACTTAATTCTTTGAGTCTGCAAGTCTATGTTCACATGTCATCTTGATTAGTCTAAGTAGAATATCTGGTGCACACGCATGATTCTTTTAGATAATGACCTAACTTGGACAAGCACTATGCACGTAGCTCTTCATTGATGAGGTGGTGAGGAGGTAGAATCCTTTAGCTTGGAGTAGCACATGGGTGGAAACATCCGTCCTCTAGGGAGGGCAGTGCATCTCAACCTAGTCGGTGGTGTTGACATCTAAGGACGGGATGTTGTGGGTTGCAATAATGCTTCAAAAGAGGGATAGTCTACTGGCTCAAGAGGAAAAACAACTGATGTACATGCTGCACCTTGTATATAGTTCAAAAAAAAGAAGAAAGAAAAAATGCAAGAACTCTAAAGAAATCAGACAGGTCCAAAAAAAGAAAAAGAACAAGAAAAAAAACATGTAGGAGTATGTATATTAGCAAAGAAAATGCAGCTGGATGACTTGGCTACACTGGTCAGGCATCCCGAGATAGGTAGCTACACTGGCTACCGTCCATTCTTTTCTCTACCCCCTGATAACTCAGATTTTGCGAGGGTCAAAATAGTCCACACAAGGCGGGACTACAGTGTCGCTGAGCGACCGTTTACGAAACCCGAATAAATCAACAATTAACCCACGACAATTAAATCAAGCGATGAAAGTAAATGTGCGGAGTTAAAATTTATTATAACTCTACAACAAGATGTGTATAGTGCAAGTATGTGTAGAGGTCGAATACAGGGAGCAGACAGGTAGAACGGGGTAGTGAGGTACCAAAATGTGTGTGAATGTGATCAAGTGGCTGCTAAGCTATTTTTTGTGGGTTTTTAATTTTATATTTTTTAATTTAATTTTTAATTTTATAATTGTGTATTTTGATTTTTAATTTACTGATTTTTATATTTTCTTTTTATATTCATATTTTTTTATTTTCTTTTCAATGTTGGAAAATAAGGACAATGTAATAAAAGACAAGCTAAAGTATTTATAAAAATGTGCAAAAATAACCAAAAATTCAGAAATAAGATGTTTTTGATATTTTTAGGATTTTTTACTATTTTTGTGATTTTTGGGTAATTTTTAGAATGTTTTTGGTATTTTTAATTAGCAAAATAGAGAAAACAGTAAATAAAATGCAAGGCTGAAACTAAAATGGAGAAATAAAATGGAAATCGGTGGCAAAAATTCTCCAACTCAATTTTCAGTGAAAGATAATGAAATAAGGAAAATTTAGGCACAAAGTTTGTATTTTTAGGGATTTTGTAGAATTTTTAATATTTTTATAAAGGTTTTTGGGGTTTTGCAATTTTTAGGAGTTTGGTTTTGTATTTTTTAATTTTTAATGATTTTTGGTCTGAAGTTAAAACAAACTAAAAGACACAAAATATATTTTTTTGGGATTTTTCTGATGAGTTTTTATATATTTTATGATCTAGACAGTGCACAAAATAGCTATTTTTGATTTTTAATAAATATTAAAAATGCAATAAATATGAAAATAAAAATATGATGTTAATCTACTATGCAACAGGACTCTACTATGATTTTTGGAAATTTTTTTGGATTTTATGGACACATGCAAAAAATACAAGCAACAAAAGGAAACATCATGTTCGCAGGGGCATTTGTGTAATTATCAGAAATATTATAACTAAAGAAACTACGTGCTGGATTAAAAAGAAATGCTCAAAGTGCCAAGGCTATGCCCGCAAAACTCCCAGCCCCACGTGCATAGGCACGTGCGCCTGGGAATGGTGTATAATCAAATAGCCAGAAATAGGAGGGTCTATGCGCAAAATTGCCAGAACTATTTGAACTGCAAGCACAAGTTTCAGTAGTAAAAATAAATACGAGAAATCCCCGGGAGGTCACTGCAAAAACTCCACGCCCCTCGTGCACAGCACGTGCCTGGCGGGGATATAAAAGTAATTTACGGAAACATTGGGGCGCGTATGCAAAATTTACACAAAGTTATAAAGCTCAAAGGAATGTTTAAGTTCTACAGTTGAAATACAAAATCGCATGGGGTATGGAGCGAAATTTACCCACGGACGCGCGATCGGACGGTGGGCCAAAGCCCACTTAGACCCGTGTCAGCTCACGACGCTACGATACCCCTTCGGGTTATAACGACCAGGATTAAAAGATGCTTCACTGATCGAACGGCTCTGGCGAAGATGGATCCTGCGGCTACTGTACACCCGCCTGGGTGTTCTTGATCCTACGGCGGTGGATGCGACTGGAAGATCCGAGGAAGAACTCGGCCTTGCCGAGTTTCGTTCACGCACAGGGGCTTGCTCCAGCGCCAAAATCACGGCCGACAGTTGTAATCACCTCCAGCTACTTCTCCCCGACGTCCAGGTAGCTCAGATGGGACAGAGGGCCGACGAATGGCCCCCAGCCGCACGAGGAAGCTCTCGCCGACCTGGGACTGATCTCGGGCACAAAAAACGAGGCGCAGATGCCTCTCCTGGGTCCTGCAAATGTCAAGAAAACGCAGCAGCAAAATGGAATGCAAACCCAGCGTTATTGGCGGATAGGAAGGCGGATGTGGAGTGTACGATTGTTGCCGGAGCTCAAGAGCTCCGGCGAGGTGTTCGATGGTGGAAACTACACTAATAAATGCTTAAACAGCAAACTAAAAGCACAGATTGATGGTTGAAACGATCAGCTAATTAATGGTCAAGAAAAAGTACAGAAAACACCTCGACTCAGCAGGTGCTAAGGAGATATTGGACCTTACGGCCATGGATGGCCGGAGATAGGTTGGAAGCACCTCCCGGCCGCCTCACTCCCCTCCGAAGGGCTGGAGGACTTGCTGTCACCAAGTCCAGTCCAGAGCACGTCCAAGAGATGAAGGAAGGTGGTCAAAAAAAGGTTCAAAGGGAAAATGGAGGAAAGGGGGTCGGTTTTGAAACTTGGCTCTGGCGCGACTTTCCAGGGGTGATCACGGGCGAAACATTGAGCGAATCCCCGAAATGAGGTATGGGCGTGTAAGAGGTATCTTCGAGGACAAAAACTCGTGAAGAAACCATCATGAAACGATGCAAGATGCGCCCTCCAAAAAGGGGCAAAGATCAAGAAAAACGCATTTCTGACAATAGCCAGACCTCAGTCAGAGAGTTGACCGAGGTCAAACAAGGAAGAAATCTGGTTGGTCCACGTGGACCAACCAGAAAAAACCTTGGAAAAAAGATTTGTTAATTCGATTTAAAATAGGAGATGATTTTATTAATTTTTAGTTATAAAATAAAAAATGTTTATTTTTTTTATAAAGTATTTTATAGTGATTTTTATTTATTTTTATGAAGTATATTTTTACAAGTTTGCATTTATGCCCTTTATAGTATATATATCTATATATTTAAGTATTCTATTTTTATTTAGGTATTTTTAATATTATTATTTTTATTTATAATTTTATAAAATTATAAAATACTTTTATCTACACAAATATATTTTTATTTTATTTTTATGAAAAGTTTTGTATATTAAATAAAATATAAAGGTATAATGTATAGGTATGGATATAGGTAGTGTACCTATGTATTCTATATATGTTCATTTTTATTTTTATTTTTCTTTGCATTTTTATTCTGATTTTAATGCACATAATTATTATATGTATTATTTACAACATTATAAAATTATAAAATTATAAAAATAATAAATAAATAATAAATTGAATAGTTTAATATGTCCAAGTATACAGTGTGGGTCCAAAACTCAACTTTCAAACCGTAGCTCCGCCAAATGCGAAACCACCGCCATTAATTAGCTTATTTTCTTCTATATACAATTAAAGGTGAGTATGCTGCATTTGGAGTTTTCATTTGTGAGATACGGGTCTGGGAAGTTGGGATTCTAGAATTTTATTCAGACCATAACTTTTTATCTGTATATTATTTTTCTGTGAAATCAATTTTGTATTTTTCTTTATTAATTTATCTACAACTTTCATGTACAAAGTTTCTTTATTTGATGAAAAAAAGTGGAACCAAAAATCGGTCCCAAAGTGAATAAAGAATGAATAGAAGATATAGGTATTTTATCTGTATTTTGGCCCTTATCTTCCTCTACTTTATTCCTTGTCGACCTGTTCATCAAGATGCCTAGGTCTCGGGGTTTCGGGTCATAAAATATTTACAATATTTTATTCTTTTTTTTCTTTTCTTTTCTTTATTCTATAATTTTGGCTTTAAAAACCGCATTTTATACAATATTTACAAACATATGCATGAATACTAAAATGCATATATTAAGCCTATTTACACGCATTTACTAGGGTTTTTAAGGCCAAAATGATAGAATAAAGATGATGAAACGTGGATTCATCATCCCCCTATACTTGCCTTTGCTAGTCCCTAGCAAACACTTATGCAATAAGTGTAGAAAAAGAAAAATAAAGAAAAGAAAAAGAAGAAAGATGGACTAAATTTAATTGTCAAACTTGTCTTCACAAAATCAAAGTTTGGAGCTTAAGTCGGACCTTTGGAATTTTAGTGCGGGCGGAACCTTATTGAGAACCGAATTTGAAATCCAACAGTCTTCGAGAATCCCAAAACTCTGCCCAAGTCTCCTCAATAGCCAGGTCAGAAATATCTCAATTCATACGCAAACCCTTACGACTATGAATCTGACTTGTACAGTGTAAGTGATGGTGGCTCTCCCCAACTAGAATGGCAAAGAAACTGACTTCTCCAGTACAACAACCCAATGATTCCCCAATCCAATGACTCCATCCTCGAGGAGCGGGGTATTCCCTTCTAAGTTCAAGTGGCAACCAGCTCAAGAGGTGGGGGTGAAGAGAAGAATGGACGGTAGCCAGTGTAGCTACCTATCCGAGGATGCAAGACCAGTGTAGTCAAGTCATCCAGCTGCAGGCTCACATGATATGACTTTGGAACTCAAGCTTGCTTATTGACTTTACAACATATGTACATACTTTGCAGGCTTTTTATTTTTGTACATGCCTGAACTTTTTTCTTTTTTTTCTTCTTTTTTTTTGAAATACTATTCACAGCAGCATTTACATAAGGAGTTTTTCCTCTTGAGACAGTAGACTATCCCTCTTTTGAAGCTTTATTGCAACCCACAGCCTCCTGTCTTTAGACTTCCTAATCTTTGGACGGGTTGGGGTGCACTTCCCTCCCTAGAGGAGGACAAGTGTTTCCACGTGTGTGCGTCTCATACCGGCAAATCCAATCCCCTCACCACTCCAACTGAGTTGAGCCATGTGAACGGTGCAGGTGTCCAAGTTAGGTCATTATCAACAAAAGTCATGCGTGTGCTCCGAAATATTCTACTTAGGCAGTCACGAATCCATTGAACTAAGTCTCGTGATCCTCAAAGAATTAAGTCAATAGACCTGTAGTACCTCAAACCCAGTTCCTATAAGGTTCCTGTTATTAGGTAGATTTTAAGGTCCAATCAAGCTCCAATCTCCGGATTTTACTTAGACTCGTTCAACTATCAAACTCAATCCGAAAAATGCGAATGCCATGCAAATGCAATGCAGAAAATATTTTTGTGATGCAATTTTCAAAGATTTTGAACTTTTTATGGATTTTTGAAAAGATGATGATGATGATGATGATGATGATGCATATGCATTTTTTTGTATTTTTCAAAGAGATTTTTCAAATGTTTTTGGAATTTTAGTTTTGCAAATGTTTTTGGGATTTTTGAAAACAAAAAGTTTTGGCTGAAAACTAGGTTAAAATATGTACACGAGAGTGCTTCTTATATATACAAGAAGTGGATTTTAAGGATTTACAAGGGTAAGTGATCGATTTTATACACATATATATATAGTGGATTTTGGTGTGATGTAAGTATTCCTCAAACTTATTTGACACAGATTTTTCAAACAATTTTTGAAAACTATAGTCCAAAATAATTTTTACAAACATTTTTGCAAACATGTACACACATTTGAAAATCATTTTGCAAAGGCTTTCAAAACAGTATGTATAGGTTTTTCAAAATATTTTTGCAACCATTTTTCAAACCATTTGCAAATCATTTTTCAAACATTTTATTTCACACAAAGAAAATAAATTTTTACAAAACACACATTTTTCACAGGTTGAAAACATGTAACAAAATATTTTCAAAATAGTTTTCAATAAATGTTCACGAGGATTTTCAAACTATTTTTCAAACATTTTGCAAAAAACATTTTCACCTGATTTATTAATCAGTAAATACAAAAAGAATTTGAGGAATAACCACATCTTTTTATTAAGGATTTTTAATGATATTTAAGGAATAATTAGCCATAATTATTAGGAAAATACGAAAGTACGAGTTATGGCTAAAGTATATACGTAGTATATACGACCCCCCTATACTTAGCTTGAGCTATGTCCTCATAGATCAGAGAGAAAAGAGAAGACATAACTCGTACTAAGTATAGGAAAATCTAAAGAATAAAGGAATACAGAGATGAATGAACGAATGAGAAGTTGACCGTCCCCCCTATACTTAGGATCAAATAATCCTAAGTATAGCAGACTGTACACAAAGCAGGGAGGGTCAAGGGTGGGAATGAACAGATAGTACCCGGGTTGTCTCCCCCTATACTTAGGGTAAAAGAAGCCCTAAGTATAGGCAACAACAGGAGTGATCAGACGGAACGATGAATGAACACCCGGCTCGTTCACCCCCCTATACTTAGGACAAAGTACATCCTAAGTAAGGCAGACACGAGGAATGGGCGAACGAGAAATACGGTAGAGAGAACAGAGGTACACAAAAGTGAATATACAACAGAGATGGATATACAGATGATCAAGAAGGTTGAAAGCGAACCTTCTTGCGAGACCGCGGAGGAATAGATCTAGTGTGGTGCAGGTTGACATCGGGGTCTACAGTGGACGGAAGCCGATCAGGGTCGACAGAGTGAAGGTCCTCAGGGGCCCTAGGGTGTGAAGGCACAGACGGATCAGTGAAAGAAGTGTGACTAGGTCCGGCCTTGGGAGTCTCGCTGATATCAAAGTGAAATGGGACGAACTCATCATCATCGGAAGTAGTGTAATCAGAGTCATCCTGCGAGGAGTCATCCAGGTCAAAACCAAAAGGCACGAACTCATCGGTGGAAGTAGTCGAACTCTGGTCGTCCTCTATAATTTCAACTGGATCATCTTTCTCATCAAAAGGCCCGAATTTCTGAAGAAAAGCAACTAAATCAAATTCGGCCTTAGTCTCATCAGTATCTACATGGTCAGAAGCGGACTCATCAGTGGAAGTAGTCGAAACATGTCCGTCCTGTATAGTCTCTAAATCTGCCCTCCGCTCTATGGTGTCTATCGTGTAAATCCCGCGGATATCATCAACACATCGCCAAGTCACGTAAGAAGGAACGTCGAGGTCCATGCTTTCCGAGTCTTCCTCAACAGGGAGGAATTCTCGGGTCTCAGTGGAATCCAATAAGCAGCAAAATTCTCTGATAGTATCATCAAGGTCATGGTCCTCGAGGTCAGCCAGAACAGGTGTAGTCACATCAGGTGCAGATCTCTGGTCGATAGTGGGTACGGTGATCGAAACTTCGCTCTCGCCAGCAGGGCGAAAGCGAATCTCTCCTGATCCATAATCAATAACGACCCTCGCAGAGGCGAGGAACGGTCGTCCCAGGATGATTGGAGAGTGCTCCCCAGTGGAGGTCTCCATGGGAAATACGACAAAATCAACTATGTGGCTTGTGTCCTGAATCGAAATGACGGCGTTTTCAAGGAATACCCTTCGGCCTCTTTATTGATCCATCAGCAAACTGTACGATCATCCTGGTCTTCTTGAGAGGCCCTAAGTGAAGAGACTGTACCAGCGAGAAGGGTATGATACTGATCGGTGCACCGTCGTCTAGGAGAGTGTGATCACATGTGTGGTCAGAGATGGTGCAGCTAATGAATGGTGTGGCAGTGTTCTTCTTCCGAGGAATGGGACGGTGTGTGATGGCGTGGGCAGTGGCCATGGTCAAGATGTGACGCTCAGATCTGCTCCTCCGCTTTCTCTTCTTGGGAAGAGGAGCCGATAAATCGGTCATGGCCTGCTGAAGTGGGGCACGGATGATCTCATGAATGGTGGCCACCACTTCGGGTTCAGTCAATATTTTTTTGAATTTTTGGACCTCCTCCATACAAGGGAGGAAGTCGGAATCATCATATACACGAGGCATGCCAAGAGCAGTCTGTACAGCGGCATCCTTGGGGTCAAAGGTGGGACCGGGTGTGAAAGGTTGTGTGGTCAAAGGGTCTGGCAAGTGGTACCTCTCCTCACAGTCTGGCTCGATCATGTGTCTCCCGAACTCTTTTTGTATTTTCAAATTTTTCTCATTTTTTTGTAATTTTGGTGATTGCAAGCTCTCATGGAAATCCTCGAGTGAACCCATATCATCAAATGGTGGAACATCATGGTCGCTCTTATTGGTACTAGTGAGGTGGTCAATCCTCTGTCTCATATGATCCATCATCTGGGTCAAGTGCTCAAGGGTGGACTCCATGAAAGGTGACTCCAACAGCTCGGCCTCGGGTGGATGTGAAGGTGGAGAATACGAAAGTGGAGGTGGGTGTGGATAGAAATCCGAGGCCTGATACTGTGGCTGAGGCGGATATGTACAAAAGTCAGGAGCAAAGTCCTCCTGGAAAAAAGGAGGTGGACCGGCTGGAGTGAACGAATGATCCGCAAAGTCCGGATAAAATACGCTCCAGTCGGCCATCTCGAAACAAAGGAAGAATGATCGGGAGAGCACGATGGTCAAGTCAAGAGAAGTGAGAAGAAAGGCGCAAGTGCACAGGAGCGATCTAGGACACACACAAAACAATCACAAGCAAAAAATGAAAACAAGTCAAACCCTCAATTCACCTACTCAACTCGGTGAAGACCACAAATGCGGTCTTTTTATCTTGTCTGTTTTAGAGTTAGGTGAGAAGTCCAAAAATTGCACAAACACTTAGGGGGCTAAAATGGGATTTGGGCACTAATCCTTAGTGTGTGCGCGAGCAAGTAAAAGCGAAGACAATGAGGGGATTACTCGCCCCAAGAGAATATTTTCTTTTTGGTCGATTTTAGGGTCGAGTAATATTAGCAGTCCCAATTTTATTGGTTATCACTTTTTTGGATTTTTAGTTAGAAATGCACGAGCCTAACGAGGAGTCAATTTCACTTAGCACCTAGGTGATCAAAATCAGAGGGAGAGTCGGAAAAGCAATGCAAGCGGCAAAAACGGTGATGAATGCTAAAGCGTAAATGCTCACCTTGCCTCCAGCACTCTACATGCAAAGATGCTCAGCAGAATTGAAACCTATCTATATGCAAATGCAAAGCCGATGAAATCGCCCTAAGTTTCAGAAATTGCTATTAGCGGGAAGCACCACAAGTCGACCACCAATCCTCAACCCTAGATTCCGGTCTAGGCTCACCCCTCCTCTGCTCAACACACTTGAGTTTAGGAGAAAGCGCTTTGCGGGGAGAGCTCGCGGCGCGGCGGATTGAAGGTGATGATCAACTGTTTAAAATTTTGACTAAGTCCAAACGAGACTATAGGTGCATGCAAAATATTAGGTGTTTGGCCTTAGTCTATCGCAAGCAATCCTAAAACTAGGGGCTCAATCACACAAAATAAATAAAATCGAAAACCGGAAAACAAAGTAAAAAAATGCAATGAAAACCGACAAAAAGCCGCGACGAGCCCCCAAGTGAACAATCACTTGGAAATTAGGCTCAAGAGTCCAAGTTCGGGGGTACCTGTATTATTACAAATATAGTGGTCTCTCTCTCACAGAAATTACAAAAATATAAATGCAATAAAATCAAAGCTCAGAAGTTGTCTTCAAAATTCCCTCCAAGTCCGCCTTGGTGCGAAGCCGAAACTGCCTCACGTGGTTGCATGAGCGCTCCTAGAAAGGAGTGCCTCCCTCGATCCACGTACCTCGCACAAAGCCAAACAAGAGGGTGGTTAGATAATTCAACTGATATATCAAAATAAAAGAGCAAAAATAAGCAAAAATAAGCAAAAATAAAAACCGCGAAATAGACAATCAATTCACAATTACAAACAAGACCCGAACTACGCGCTGTTGCTCCCCGGCAACGCGCCATTTGATAACTCAGATTTTGCGAGGGTCAAAATAGTCCACACAAGGCGGGACTACAGTGTCGCTGAGCGACCGCTCACGAAACCCGAATTAATCAACAATTAACCCACGACAATTAAATCAAGCGATGAAAGTAAATGTGCGGAGTTAAAATTTATTATAACTCTACAACAAGATGTGTATAGTGCAAGTATGTGTAGAGGTCGAACACAGGGAGCAGACAGGTAGAACGGGGTACTGAGGTACCAAAATGTGTGTGAATGTGATCAAGTGGCTACTAAGCTATTTTTTGTGGGTTTTTAATTTTATATTTTTTTATTTAATTTTTAATTTTATAATTTTGTATTTTGATTTTTAATTTACTGATTTTTATATTTTCTTTTTATATTTTATATTTTTTTATTTTCTTTTTCAATGTTGGAAAATAAGGACAATGTAATAAAAGACAAGCTAAAGTATTTATAAAAATGTGCAAAAATAACCAAAATTCAGAAATAAGATGTTTTTGATATTTTTAGGATTTTTTACTGTTTTTGTGATTTTTGGGTAATTTTTAGAATGTTTTTGTATTTTTAATTAGCAAAATAGAGAAAACAGTAAATAAAATGCAAGGCTGAAATAATGATGGAAGAAATAAAATGGCACATCAGTGGCAAAAATTCTCCAACTCAATTTCAGTGAATGATAATGAAATAAGGAAAATTTAGGCATAAAGTTTGTATTTTTAGGATTTTGTAGAATTTTTAATATTTTTATAAAGGTTTTTGGGGTTTTGCAATTTTTAGGAGTTTGGTTTTGTATTTTTTAATGATTTTTGGTCTGAAGTTAAAACAAACTAAAAGACACAAAATTTATTTTTTTGGGATTTTTATGATGAGTTTTTATATTTTTTTGGTATTTTATGATCTAGACAGTGCACAAAATTAGCTATTTTTGATTTGTAATAAATATTAAAAATGAATAAATATGAAAATAAAAATATGATGTTAATCTACTATGCAACAGGACTCTACTATGATTTTTGGAAATTTTTTGGATATTTTATGGACACATGCACAAAAATACAAGCAACAAAGGAAACATCATGTTCGCAGGGGCATTTGTGTAATTATCAGAAATATTATAACTAAAGAAACTACGTGCTGGATTAAAAAGAAATGCTCAAAGTACCAAGGCTATGCCCCGCAAACTCCCAGCCCCACGTGCATAGGCACGTGCGCCTGGGAATGGTGTATAAGCAAATAGCCAGAAATAGGAGGGTCTATGCGCAAAATTGCCAGAACTATTTGAACTGCAAGCACAAGTTTCAGTAGTAAAAATAAATACGAGAAATCCCCGGGAGGTCACTGCAAAAACTCCAGCGCCTCGTGCACAGCACGTGCCTGGCGGGGATATAAAAGTAATTTACGGAAACATTGGGGCGCGTATGCAAAATTTACACAAAGTTATAAAGCTCAGAGGAATGTTTAAGTTCTACAGTTGAAATACAAAATCGCACGGGGTATGGAGCGAAAATTTAACCCACGGGCGCGCGATCGGACGGTGGGCCAAAGCCCACTTAGACACGTGTCAGCTCACGACGCCACGATACCCCTTCGGTTATAACGGCCAGGATTAAAAGATGCCTCACTGATCGAACGGCTCTGGCGAAGATGGATCCTACGGCTGCTGTACACCGCCTGGGTATTCTTGATCCTACGGCGGTGGATGCGACTGGAAGATCCGAGGAAGAACTCGGCCTTGCCGAGTTTCGTTCACGCACAGGGGCTTGCTCCAGCGCCAAAATCACGGCCGACGGTTGTAATCACCTCCAGCTACTTCTTCCCCGACGTCCAGGTAGCTCAGATGGGACAGAGGGCCGACGAATGGCCCCCAGCCGCCACGAGGAAGCTCCCGCCGACCTGGGACTGATCTCGGGCACAAAAAACGAGGCGCAGATGCCTCTCCTAGGTCCTGCAAATGTCAAGAAAACGCAGCAGCAAAATGGAATGCAAACCCAGCGTTATTGGCGGATAGGAAGGCGGATGTGGAGTGTACGATTGTTGCCGGAGCTCAAGAGCTCCGGCGAGGTGTTCGATGGTGGAAACTACACTAATAAATGCTTAAACAGCAAACTAAAAGCACAGATTGATGGTTTAAACGATCAGCTAATTAATGGTCAAGAAAAAGGACAGAAAACACCTCGACTTAGCAGGTGCCAAGGAGATATTGGACCTCACGGCCATGGATGGCCGGAGATAGGTTGGAAGCACCTCCCGGCCGCCTCACTCCCCTCCGAAGGGGCTGGAGGACTTGCTGTCACCAAGTCCAGTCCAGAGCACGTCCAAGAGATGAAGGAAGGTGGTCAAAAAAGGGGTTCAAAGGGAAAATGGAGGAAAGGGTGTCGATTTTGAAACTTGGCTCTGGCGCGACTTTCTAGGGGTGATCACGGGCGAAACATTGAGCGAATCCCCGAAATGAGGTATGGGCGTGTAAGAGGTATCTTCGAGGACAAAAACTCGTGAAGAAACCATCATGAAACGATGTAAGATGCGCCCTCCAAAAAGGGGCAAAGATCAAGAAAAATGCCATTTCTGACAATAGCCAGACCTCGGTCAGAGAGTTGACCAAGGTCAAACAAGGAAGAAATCTGGTTGGTCCACGCGGACCAACCAGAAAAAACCTTGGAAAAAAAGATTTGTTAATTCGATTTAAAATAGGAGATGATTTTATTAATTTTTAGTTATAAAATAAAAAATGTTTATTTTTTATAAAGTATTTTATAGTGATTTTTATTTATTTTTATGAAGTATATTTTTACAAGTTTGCATTTATGCCCTTTATAGTATATATATCTATATATTTAAGTATTCTATTTTTATTTAGGTATTTTTAATTATTATTATTTTTATTTATAATTTTATAAAATTATAAAATACTTTTATCTACACAAATATATTTTTATTTTATTTTTATGAAAAGTTTTGTATATTAAATAAAATATAAAGGTATAATGTATAGGTATGGATATAGGTAGTGTACCTATGTATTCTATATATGTTCATTTTTATTTTTATTTTTCTTTGCATTTTTTATTCTGATTTTAATGCACATAATTATTATATGTATTAATTTACAACATTATAAAATTATAAAATTATAAAAATAATAAATAAATAATAAATTGAATAGTTTAATATGTCCAAGTATACAATGTGGGTCCAAAACTCAACTTTCAAACCGTAGCTCCGCCAAATGCGAAACCACTGCCATTAATTAGCTTATTTTCTTCTATATACAATTAAAGGTGAGTATGATGCATTTGGAGTTTTCATTTACGGGTCTGGAAGTTGGGATTCTGGAATTTTATTCAGACCATAACTTTTTATCTGTATATTATTTTTCTGTGAAATCAATTTTGTATTTTTCTTTATTAATTTATCTACAACTTTCATGTACAAAGTTTCTTTATTTGATGAATAAAAAGTGGAACCAAAAAATAGGTCCCAAAGTGAATAAAGAATGAATAGAAGATATAGGTATTTTATCTGTATTTTGGCCCTTATCTTCCCCTACTTTATTCCTTGTCGACCTGTTCATCAAGATGCCTAGGTCTCGGGGTTTCGGGTCATAAAATATTTACAATATTTATTCTTTTTTTTTCTTTTCTTTTCTTTATTCTATAATTTTGGCTTTTAAAAACCGCATTTTATACAATATTTACACACATATGCATGAATGCTAAAATGCATATATTAAGCCTATTTACACGCATTTACTAGGGTTTTTAAGGCCAAAATGATAGAATAAAGATGATGAAACGTGGATTCATCACCCCCTCCTCTTGAGTTGGTCGCACTTGAACTTAGGAAGGGAATACCCCGCTCCTCGAGGAAAGAGTTACTGGACCGGGTTATTGAGTTACCTTGTTAGAGGAGGCTGGTTCTAAGCCATTTCTGATGTGGAGAGTTACACCTCACGTACACAGTACAAGTAAGAATCATAGTCATCAGAAATTTGCGTTTGAGGATTTGTTCTGACCTGGACTGTTGAGGCGTCTTGAATAGAAGACTTGTGGAACTTGAAGTCTGTTAGGTCTTAAGTTCAGGTCCCAATAAGATTCCGCCACACAATTAATTCAAAGGTCGAGTCAAGCCTCATTTCAACTTTTGTTCATGACCTTAGTATGGAACCCAAAATCATTTCACTCTTGCATTTCATTCAGTTGCTCGGGGACGAGCAAGGTTTAAGTATAGGGGGTTGATGAATCTGTGATTCATCACTCTAAAAGTTGAAAATAGATTCTTGTTCCCAAGTAAATAGATGCATATTTCCCTTTATCTTGCACAATTAGCATTCATACATGCATTCATAATACATGCATTTTAGCACTCACATTTGCATTGAATAAGAAGCCAGATTACTTATAAAATGTCCATCTATTAAAATAAACACCTTCCTTATAATTTATACACCTTTAGTAATAATATAAGGAAGAGGGTCGGAAATCTCCTTTGTAAAAGCACCCAATAAAGCTCTAGAACTTATGGATCTTAGAAAGCCTGTAACTCCCTCATACAACCTCCACATTAGGTCTACTCACCTTCAGATTAATACACATTAAAAGACCTTTAAAAATGAGACTAATTTCATCCAATTTGGATCTCGTAGGAAGAAGTTGGGTTTTTTGGGCCCTTTTTTTTGGGCCTTTATGTATACTATATATGTGTATATTTGTACTCTTGTATTTTTGTATCATATTTGACCTCATCTCCATCTTTGGTCAACATGAAACTTGTAGACCTCATCAAGATCTACAACTTTCATGTTTTGAGTTTTTCCAAATTCGGCCTTTTCCTCTTTCTAAACTCATTTCTCTTCTCATCCAATCACAGCTGGCCACGTGGCGCCCTCTGATTGCGCCACACGGCCCGCTCCCCATGCCTTAGCCGCCCACGCCCACAGCCGTTGGATCTTCATCCAGATCCAACAGTTGCGCCGCCTCCACGTACGCCTTTATTCCCTGCCGTCAGATCACTTCCCATCTCAGATCTGATCTGCCCGTTCGCGCCGCTCCCACAGTTAGCCACGTGGCGCATTGTGCGCCTTCCGATCACCTTAAAAGCCCTCCATCTCCGCCGTTATCTCCACACCAATTCTCAACCACCCGATCAAGTCCATGGCTCCATCTGTGCCATCTGTTAGCGCCTTCACCATATTCCTCCACGTGGCACTACTTGTGCCTTCAGATCTTGCCCTCATTTCTTGATCCCTGTCGTTCTTTAGCGCCAGACCCTTAGCCATCCGATCAAACCCCTGGGCTCCTCTCCACCGTTCGCCAGTGCCACTCCCATAACACGACGTGTGGTGCAATCGCACCCCTTAGATTGCTTCTCTTCGGATCTAATCCTTCCTGATCCTTAGCGCTTCGATCTGGGCCGTTGGATCACAAGATCCAACAGTCAGGACCTTGTCTGCTACCTCTGGTCGCCCTCTCTCCCACGATCTCGACCTTGCGCGAGACGTCGCCCCTTTCTATTTTCGTCTCCACTCCTGCCACCCTCTCCGACCGCCAACATTTCCACGATCTTCACCACTCTCCCCTCAGCCTCGCCAACTCCCTCTATTCCCACGACGTCCACCAGAGACGCTCCACGACGACCATGAACCTCACCTCGTCACCAGCTAACCCATCAACTTCGCCTTATAAATCCTCGCCCTCCGGCCACTGCCACGCCTATCCGCCATTCCAGAGAGATTCCTCGAGCTCATATCGATCCATTGGTGACAACAATTGGGCGTGTCTTTGAGCGAAGACAGGCGTCTTCTCCGACGATATCCACGGTCGCCACCGCCGTGCTGCAGCCTCCAACCGCGAGCTGTGTGAGCTCGAGACTCTACCGATCCCTCGAGCGACGACCTGGAGCTCAAACCTGAGCTCCATTCCCCAAGTAGCCCCCTACATCCTCTTCTGATCTTCTTCTTGTTTTCTTCTTGATTTCTCCGATTTAATTCGCCTGCCACCATTGTCTTCTCGCTCCACCTTCCCCTCGCCGAGCTCCGCGACGGAGCTCCGATCTTCGTGTATCATTCTGTAGCCTCAAACACTGTCACCCACCTTTCATCGACTCCAGCTCCGCCACCTGGGCGGAGCACCATCGCCGGACACCCCTCACTCCGATTAGGCCTCGCAGTTCACATAGCACAACTCCACATACATTCCGCGTGCTTCGAATATAGACCTAACCCCTGCAGGTGATATCTTCTTGATCGGCCGGAAGCTCATCGGAGCTCCCATCGAGCTTCACCGCTACGGTGCTCTAGCGCTCCTCCTCCACTCCTAAGGCCACCAGAAGCTTCGCCGACCATCCGCGCATCTTCCGAGATACCTCCGACTCGCCATCGACCTTCATCGATGCCTGGAGGATCGGGCGGAGTAAGGCCAGCTACGTCGGAGCCCCGCCTTCTCCTCCGCAGGAGGCGGAGGGCCGTTGAAGATGACGTTCAGCCACCATTCGATCATCTTGATCGAACAGTCAGAAGCCAGCCACGTCGCCAAGCGCCGGAGCAGCACAGAGCCGTTGGATCCATCTAGATCCAGCAGTGCTTAGCGCGCCACGTCGCCATCTCAGGGGCGTTCCATCACCGTTGGATCGATCAGTGATCCTACGGTCCGAAGCCAGCCACGTCGCCCTCTTCATCGAGCCCATGCACCATTGGATCAAGCCTGATCCAACGGTCATTGATTTGCCACACCCCAGCATCCAGCCACCGTTGGATCATCCTTGATCCACAGTCTTGATCGCGCCACGTAGCCCCGATCCATGCCTCTTCCCCGACCTCTAGGCTCGGATCATTGAAGCTTCTCCGAACCTCCAGATCACCCGAACCGTCATCGAGCCTCCAGCCGATCCTCCAGAGCACCTGAGCCAACACCCGAGCCTCCGAAGTCACCCGAGCCTAAGGCACCCCACGTGAGCAGCACGTGCGGCCTGGGCAAATTGCACGGCCCCCAGAAGTTTCAGAAATTGCATTTCAGTCCCTGTGAAGCGCCCCCATGTGAGAAGCATGTGCGCCAGTGGAGAATTTGCATTCCACCCCCCTGCATTCTAGGTAATTGCATAAAGGTCCCTGTCAGCATATTTATTTTTATCAATTTTAAATTTCTTTATTGCAGTTACACCCCTGTCTTTGCACGCATACTTAGGTGTCCATATTTCATCATTTTTAAATTCCAAAATTTGCATGTTGTAGTGTAACTTGTCCTTTATCTTATGTGACACTTGGCACATTTTTGTGATATCAGTGGAATTTTTAATTAATTAATTGGTCTATTTCTGTGATATTTTGCCCAATTTCACTTTCAATTAATTGTAATTTCTCTGTGACTCCAAAAATTCCTAAAAAATCACATTAGCTCTAGGATAATTAACTTCAATTTGCATAAAAATTTCATCTCATTTGCATGCATTTCGAGAACTAAATAAATTAATTGGTGATTTCCTTAGTTTATTTTTAATACATTCATTTCATATCAAAATTAAGGTTGCTATAATTTTCCTAGATTCCTCATCTTTAGATCTAACTAGGATAATTTTAGTTCCCCAAAATACTGTTATTTAATATTTATTAAAATTAAATTATTCAAAATCACCCTCCATTCATTGTTAATTCATAATTAATCATTTGGTGTCAGAAAATTCCAAAAAATAGGATAGCTTAATTACATCATATTTCATCATCTAGCCCATTTTCATTATTTTTGGATGTCATTTGAATACCTATCTGATTTAAGTTCTAAATTGGCCTGATTTTTGCATGTATCTTGCATAAAAAATAAAAAGACCAAAAAAATTATTCCTCGAAAAACTGGAACTTTGCTAAAAATTCACCTAAAGAGACAGATGCCTTCCTGAGTTCGACCTTGGACTTCCACCAAGTAAAAAAATTTGCCGCTCGAAATTAACTTGAATATAATTGAAAGTGGTTTTTGATTCCCTCTCATTATCCGAATGCAACGAACATCAGAAATAATTTGGACATTAATTTGCTCGAATTAACTAGGGTAGCGGGAGGCTTATCAACTAACTCCTTATTAAAATCAATAACCTGATCTCAATGATAAGAAAATAATATATATTTATTGGTCGCAATTATTATAGGAAAATGTTATAAATGGATAATATTGGGATATTGAGTGATCAGGGGAAAAATACATACATAATAATTTGAAAACCTTTTTCTACGTAGGTAGTAGTAGATTTTAAATTCATAAATGCTTGTCTACTTGCTTTCTTTTGAACATATTAAATGCATGCTTATTTTAGTAAGTTTTTTAGAAGTACCAGTGTTCGCTGACACCTCTTGTTCCTTGCATGTTTTGGCAAGCATGGAGCCTGCATTGCAGTACCTGGTTGATGTTTTCTAGCATCTGAATTATACTAGATGGTACAATTTCTGTTGTCCCAGTTTTGTCCAGTTATGATGTAAAATACATTTTCTTTCTCTTCTGAATACTTTGGAATACATGTATGTGCCGTGAGCCTTTCTTGTACATATTATATACAAAAATATGAAAATTAATGAAATACAATATTGGTGACACATCTTCCTATTGTTGGATTTGAGTTGTTACATTGAATGCGAATGTCATGGTAACAAGCGGAAAATTTTCCTGATTTTTAATAACTTAATACGATCATTTGTGAATATAATAGTGTGAATATGTTGTAAACGTATGCCTGGATCCGAGGGAATCACTAAAGCTAATATAAATAGGGACCCATGCACGGCCAGGAGAGGCATCCCAAGCCGTATCTCTCTCTCTCTCTCTCTTCTATTCTTTCTCCTCTCGTAAGGAGAAAATCAGTTCACACAAGAGGCTTTAAGGGTAACGCGCAGGAGGTGTGAGGGGCTACGCAAAAGAGGCACAAGGAGTCGCACACAAGAGGTACAAGGTGCAACCGTAGAGGGTCTGTTCTCGAGGAGGGGCATCACGTGATGAGGAGAAGCAACAGTATCATGTTCTCCAAGTACGATATGATAGTTATATGATTTTATTCTTATAACTGAGCCTCAGTTTTGTTGAACAACAAAACTGAGAAGACATTGTGCCCTCTCATTTTTTCCGGCCTAGTGGATTTTGTTGCGGGTCGTCGTGTCCTGTGGATTTTCCCTCTCTCACATCAAGGAGGATTTTCCCACGTAAAATTTCTCGTCTTTCTGTAGTTGTTTGATTATTGTGCTACGATTCCTTTACTTTGTTCTCGTATGAAGAACGTTCCGCTGCTAGTCATCCTTTGTAGGGCAGGTTAAGGGAACCTTGCGTTTTCCCAACAAGTGAGCTAGAATCTAATTGAAGATAATAGTTTCTTATATTATCTAGTTGAGTTGTTTTATATCGTTTTTCATGGTATCAGAGCTCGTGTTGTCGAGATGGGGAAGGATGATGAAGGCACGGTGATTAAGCTGACGAACACGAATTGGCAGAAATGGAAGGTCGAGATGGAGGACATATTGTATTTGCAAGGACCTCCATGATCCGGTGGAAGGAGAAATAGCCAAGCCCGAGGGCATGTCCGCAGGTGACTGGACGAAGCTGAATAGAAAAGCAATCGGTACCATCTGAAAATGGTTGGACATATCAGTATTCCACCATGTCACAGAAGAGACAGATACGAAGAAACTATGGGAGAAACTAGCTGAGCTCTATGAGCAGAACGACCACTAACAAGGTGTTCTTGATTCAGAAGTTGGTGAATCGAAAGTGCAAGGATGGGATGAAAGTTGCTGAACACTTGAATGAATTCTAGAGTCTCATCAATCAACTTAGTACCATGAACATGGCGCTAGATGATGAATTACAGGTGCTTCTTCTACGGGGTTCCCTGCCAGATAGTTGGGAAACTCTGGTGACTACCGTTAGCAACTCTGCTACAGACGGCAAGCTGGCCATACCTATGGTCAAGAGCAGTCTCCTAAATGAAGAAATCAGACAACGATCATCTGGAGAGTCCTTTTATTCACATATGTACGCAGTTGAAAGAAGAGGAAGGCAAAGAGCAGGGGAAAATCATGAGAGAGGCCCAGAGCGAAGTCCAAGGACAGAGGAAAGTACCATCATTGCAACAAGCCTGGTCACTGGAAGAGATACTGTAAGGTCTGGAAAAGAGAGCAAGCAGAAGTCATAAAGAATCAGAAAAAGGATGAAGATGGAAACATTGCTGCAATAATAGCTGATGACAACGAAGATCAGATGGTTCTCACTCTTCAGGAGCAGTGTCTACATGCAAGGGATGACTCCGAGTGAGCCGTTGACATGGTCGCCTCCTACCATGTGACTCCACACAGGGAGTTTTTCACTTCCTATACAAAGGGAGATTTTGGGAGAGTCAAGATGGGGAACAACGGTTACTCCAAGATCATTGGCATGAGCACCGTCTCAGTTCAGACTGATATTGGATGTGCAATGACTCTGCAGGATGTTAAGCGCATTCCTGACTTACGGCTTAGCCTCATATCCGAATCTCAACTGGATAGAGAGGGACACCATCTGAAGTTTGACAACAACAGATGCAAGATCAGCAAGGGCTCTCTTATCATGGCTAGAGACAGGTTGTGTTGCATGCTCTACAAGACTCGGGTGAAGGTCATCGATGGCAGCCTACATGCTAGTAAGGTTGACATGTCGGATCTCTGGCATCGGCAGCTCGGACACATGAGCCAAAAGGGCATACAACTTCTGAGCAAGAAGGAGTTAATACCATGTCACACTGACATAACGATATAACCTTGTGATTCATGTGAGACTGGAACGAACAAGTGTGCACCTTCAAGATCATATCAAAGGTGAAGGAAGACCTTCTATAGTAGATTCACTCCGATGTGTGTGGTCCCATAGACACAACGTCTTTGAGAGGAAACAAGTATTTTCTGACTTTCATTGATGATGCGTCAAGGAAGGTGTGGGTTCATATGCTGAAGACAAAGGATCAAGTATTTGAATGCTTCGAAAAATTGCATGCTATGGTAGAGCGTGAGACAGACAAAGTGTTGAAGTGCCTGCGCACGGACAATGGAGCGGAGTACACCTTTCATGGCTTCCAGAGCTACTGTGCAGGGATCAGATATGAAAGGACAGAGCCCGGCACACCCCAACACAATGATGTCGCTGAACGAATGAATAGGACCATTGTGGAGAGAGTTCATTGCATGCTAAAGATGACGAAGCTGCCCAAGACCTTTTGGGCTGAGGCGGTTCGGACCACCTACTATTTGATTAATCGATCTCCATTTGTTCTCTTGAATTTTCAGTCCTCAAGCATATTTGGTCTAGTAAAGATCCTTCAAATGCTCAAATGAGGGTGATCGGATGCAAAGCTTTTGCATTTATACCAAAGGAACAGAGGAAGCTTGATGATAAAGCGGTGCCATGCATTTTCTGTTGGCTACGGAGATCAGGAGTTTGGATATCGACTTTGGGATCCAAAGAAGAAGACCACCACTAGGAATAGAAAGGGGATTTTCTATGAGAACCAGACTTTGGCTGAGGATGATAGTGGTGATGGTGACTCAGATGGGGTTGCTATGGATGATGACAGCGACGAGGACTTAGATCCTTCTCCAGTACCAGGTACAGATGGAGAAGATGCACAACCAGAATAGCATGAGCCAGATGCAGACCCCACTACTACAGGTACAGGGGTTCCTGGGCAGGGGGAGCAACCTCATCAAGAAACAGATGCAGCAGAGCCTCAAGTCAGGAGATCTGGGAGGGCACATCAGCCATCATCTTGCTATCCTACTTCCCAGTACGTGATGCTGACTGATCATGATGAGCCATGCACTTTTGAGGAGGCACAAGAGCATAAGGAGAGAGATCATTAGCAGAATGCAATGAATGAGTAGATGCAGTTTCTGAAGAAAAATCATACCTATGATCTTGTTGAGCTTCCTGCAGGTAAGAAAGCGTTGAAGAATAAGTGAGTCTACAAGCTAAAGTCAGATATTGGTGGTAAGAAACTAAAGTAAAAGGCTGGATTGGTTGTGAAGGGATTCAACCAGAAAGAGGGTGTGGACTATGATGAAATATTCTCACCAGTTGTGAAGATGAATTCTGTGAGAGTGGTGCTAGGCATTGTTGCAAGCCTAGACCTTAAGCTAGAGCAGATGGACGTGAAGACGACTTTTCTTCATGGTGATCTGAAGGAAGAGATCTACATGTAGTAGCCATGCTGATACCAGGAGAAAGGGAAAGAGCACATGGTTTGCAGACTAAGAAAGAGTCCTTTATAGCTTGAAGCAAGCTCCTAGACAGTGGTACTTGAAGTTTGATACCTTCATAATGAAGCAGAACTTCAAGAGAACTACAACAGATCCATGTATATACGTTTGACATCTTCCCAATGATAGGTTCATTATCCTATGATCTATGTGGATGACATGCTGATAGTTGTTCATGATCCCAGATTGATTGCAAAGCTCAAAAGGGAACTCTCCAGGGAATTTGAGATGAAGGATTTGGGCAAGGCAAGCAACATGCTTGGGATGCAGATCACACGTGACAGGAAGAAGCACAAGTTGTGGTTATCACAAGAGAAGTATGTTGAATGCATTCTGGAGCGGTTCAACATGAAGAATGCAAAGCCTGTCAGCACGCCCCTTGCCGCTCATTTCAAGATGACGAAAGAGACATGCATGTCTACTTCTAATGATAAAGTTGAGATGACCAAGATTCCCTACCAGTCCGCAGTTGGCAATCTTATGTATGCCATGGTTTGCACCAGATCCGACATTGCTCATGCCGTGGATGTAGTGGGCAAATTAATATCTAATCCAGGGAATAATCAATAGGAAGCTGTGAAGTGGATTCTGAGATACTTGAGAGGGACCTCAATTATGTGTCTGATTTTTGAGAAGTCAGATCCCAAACTCTGTGGATACACAGATGCTGACATGGCAGGAGATGTGGATCAGAGGAAATCAACTTCTAGATACATTTTCACTTTTGAAGGGGTGTGTCAATCCAAGTTGCAGAAATGCATTGCAACTCTCAACAACTGAAGCTAGGTACATTGCAGCAACAGAAGCATGGAAAGAAGCACTGTGGTTACATCGATTTCTTGGTGAACTTGTATGCGAAGACAATGAGCCGATTGTCTTCTGTGATAGACAGAGCACCATTGATCAGAGCAAGAGCACGATGCACCATGCTCGCACAAAGCGTATAGATGTGTGATATCATTGGCTGAGAGATACTATTAACAAGAAGCATCTCATTCTGAAGAAGGTCCACACAGATGAAAATCCATCAGATATGCTGACGAAGGTCGTGACTCGTGACAAGCTGCAGCTCTGTCAAGAGCTGAGCGGTGTCACCTCTCAGTGATCATCTTCTTGGCGACACCTCCCCATTGGGACCGGAGGGGGAGGTTGTTGGGTATATATTAAATCCGGTCCCACCATGGGGTTTATCTATGCAAATACCTCAAGTTTTGAGGAGCGCGTTCTGGAATTGGAGGAGGGCATCCACGCCTTTTGCATGGCCCATGCATACACGACTCAAGATTGTGTCCTATTTCAAGTAGGACTTGGAGAGAGAATGGCGGTGGAAACTAATATTAATAGGGACCCATGCACGGCCAGGAGAGGCATCCCATGGCGCATCTCTCTCTCTCTCTTCGGTTCTTTCTCCTCTCACAAGGAGAAAATCAATTCGCGCAAGAGGCTTGAAGGGCAACGCGCAGGAGGTGCGGGGGGATGCACGCAGGAGACACGAGGAGTCGCGCACAAGAGGTACGAGGTGTAGCTGTAGAGGGTTCATTCTCAAGGAGGGGCATCACATGACGAGGAGAAGCAAAGGTATCGTGTTCTCCAAGTACAATATGATAATTATCTGATTTTATTCTTGTAACTGAGTCTTAGTTTTGTTGGGTAACAAATTGAGAAGACATTGTGCCCTCTCATTTTTTCCGGCCTAGTGGATTTTATTGCGGGTCGTCGTGCCCCGTGGGTTTTTCCCCTCTCTCACATTGAGGAGTGTTTTCCCACGTAAAATTTCCCATCTTTCTGTGCTTGCTTGATTATTGTGCTACGATTATTTTGCTTGATTCTCGTGTGGAGAATGTTCCGATGCTAGTCATCCTTTGTAGGACAGGTTAAGGGAACCTTGCGTTTTTCCAACACTTTATTTGTATGATAAGCCTTCTTTTTAGTTGTGTCATTCATAGCTCTTGTTGTCATGTGGTGAGTACGAAGGGGGGCAATGATGGGTGTGGGAGAAGGGGTGGTCGTGGGATTTGTTGTAGTTGCATTATTTGGTGGAGTGGATTGAATATGGGAGGAGTGCTGGGTGATGATGGTGTTGTAGGTAGCCTGGGTACTGTTGTTGGTTGTAGAGGATGGGTGGTGGATGTGAGAATGGATAGTTTTGGTGGTGATGAAGCTCTAGGTGGTAGAGGTGATATTATTGATTGTGGTATAGATGGAATGATGGGTGGAGAAGCGGGGTAGTGAAGATGGGTTGTTGGATTTTGTATGTGATGAAAGGGGTATAAACCTTCATCAAAAGTGACATGGCGAGCTATGATAAGTTTATTTCTAGACAGATTAATGCATGTGTAGGCTTTGTAATTGGGTTGATATCTCCGTCAGCACATGCTAGATCTTCGACGTGAGGAGGCTAGCGATGATGCGAGGGGGTGAGCGCGTTCCGGGATCTGTGCTCTGATACCAGTGGAGCGTCGAGGTAAGTCGTCGACTTTTTCTTGAACGAGAGAGGAGGATGGTGGAGAAAGGAGAGAGAGAGAGAGATAGGGATGGGGGCTTCCGATGTTGAGGTTCCAATCGTGAATACTTTTCCACTCCCTAAGGAAGGTTTATATAGGGCGTAAGCCCTCCCATCGTCCGCCCCCACCTCCACGCCCGGGTGGTTAGTCTTGCCGCGAGATCCGGCCTTGTACAACCGTCGTTGGCGGTTTTGATCATTCGGTCATCCGCGCGACTCGTTCTATCAAAGAACACATGAATAGTAGAGCATGGCAGTAATTTGTGTTTATTGTAAGGTCGGATATATGGATAAAACCCACAGCCAAACATACGAAGAAAGGTATAGTCAGGTGTTTTTATTGAAGAGAAGTTGTACTAGTGATTAAGATCTATTGTATGGGAGGGTAGCATATTTATAATGTGAGTGGTTGTATGGAAAGCTAGGGGCCAATATTTGAGGGGCACATTCGAGTGATACAACATAGCAAGTGCCATTTTTGTAAGATGTCTGTTCTTTCATTCTGCACTTCCATTTTGTTGAGGGGTATGGGTTGCAGATATGCAGATATGAACTTCATTGGTAGTACACAATCGTCGAATGTGATGATTTTTAGTGCCACCATTAGTATGAAGAGACTTCAGGTTCATGATGAACTGTGTTTGAACGAGTTTTTGGAATTGTAAAAAAGTATTTAATGCATGATCTTCAGTTTCCAAAGTATAAATCCAGATATGCTTTGTAAAAACAACAATGAAATTCAATTCGTAATGATGGCCATTGTATCCAAGAACTGGAGACAGCCACATATAAGAGAAAATTAAGGCAAAGGCCTCATTATTTGTAGAAAAGATTTCCGGAAGATATTGCCTACTAGCTTTAGAACATTGACATGACCTGTATATATTCGAGAAAGAAGAACTGAGTAGACGTAACTGAGAAGTACGCATTATATCTTTAACTAGAATTTTATTTGTGTAGCGCAGACGTTGATGCCATACATCATAAGAAGCTCAAGCAGAGAGCATGGGAAAATGAGACTGTTCTTCAGGAGATAGTTGTGTGGTGGAGGCTTGTGATGGCAACCAAAGCTGATAGAGTCCCTTTTTAGTGTGGCCTTGGAGAAGTAACTTGAGTCTTGATATCCTTTACCTCTAGCTTGTCAGGAAACATCTTAAAATAATAAGAGTTGTCATTAGAGAAATGTTGGATGGATAGTAAATTCTTTGTTGTTGAGGGTACTTGTAAAACATCTCGTAAGGCAGGTGGACGAGATGAATGAGAGAATGACTTTTAGCCAATGTTGGCAATGGACAAACTTGATCATTAGCGATGGTAACCTCATCGTAGCACCAATAATGTGCAGAGAATTTGTAAGATGATGCATAGCTCCAGAATCTAGGTACCATAGCTGAGGACTGGCATTGGCAATGTATGACTGAGTATTGGAAATCCCAATGGCCTGATTGTATCTGAAATTGCATCTATCGGCAATGTGGTGTGTGCGACCACAAATCTAACAGGAAGTAGTAAATGGAGGTGTGTTGTGACCTCGATTGGTCAATGCTGAATTTGTATGACCTCGAGCAAGAAAGATACGGCCTCAATAAGGAAATCTACCTTGACTCCATGAACGATGGGTAGCACATCGAGCAGACATGGTGGTGTGGTGAAGAGTATCATGGATGTTCGTATTGTGAGAGACATGGTTAACTTCTGGAGGTTGATTATTCTTAAGTATACAGTGTTCATGGTTAAGAAAAGGTCCTAATACTTTATCAAAAGAGCTTGCCTTTGATTTACCAGTGACAGATGTAATGACAGACCTTGATCGTATTTTCATAAACACATTTTTGGAATCGCTTTGCCCGAGCATTCTTATTAAACGCCTGCTAAAGACTTACTCTGATCACAACTCCCAATTGCTAATGGGGGGGGGGGGGGGGGGGGGGGGGGGGGGGGGGGGGGGGTTCTTTTAAGAAGACCATATCTTCGTTCAAGGTTGAATCCTTCTAGTTACGTGACTGTTCGTTCGTTCCCCTGTTTAAAACTCCTGGGAAAAGCATATCCATTCGCATAATGTGTTTCATCATTGGGCTTCGAAACTAAAGATGCTTAAACCAATCACTAAGTATTGGCGGAGAGAGCAAATATCGGATATAAATATTGAAATCAATCACTTGGAGGGAGAGATTAAGGACATTGAATCCAAGCTTTTAGATGGTCTTTACTTTGAATCTCATTGGTGGAGTTCAATACTTCTACAATCCAGAAAAAAGATAAATCAAGAATCATTACATAGAAATTGATGGGAGACGGGCAACAAGCTGCGTCGCCAATCTCGTTTGGATGGCAAATCCAATCCTTCGAAATGCAACATTCATAGATCTAGGAACCTAACATTGCTATGCATAATTTTTTGGATCCTCTTGAGGAGCTCCACTGCTTCACTTGCCAAGAACTCAAATGTATCAAAACCAAATGGGATGAACGTAGAAGGCACATCACTGACCGTGATGACGGAGTTACATCCCACGACAGACGCGAATTCCATTTTCTTTTTGCCTTTGTTTTCAGGTATTTTAGAATTTCCTGACTTCTTCTTGTTGGGACAATTGACCTTGAAATGGCCATATTTGCCGCAACTATATCAAGAGCCACGTGGATATTTCCCACTCTTTCCCTTGAAATTCGCTTTGGAGGGGCCGAGCCTTTTCTTCGTGTGCACGACATTTGCTTCTTCTTCTTCCTCGACCTCAAAGATCTCAGTTTTTGATCTTTGTTTTGAGAGGTCTTGCTCGATTGCCAGCTGTGCAGGTAGATCCGTCGCGGACTTAATATTGCCATTCATCCGCAGAGATGTGGCAACCATGTCGAATGACGGTGGAAGACTTCCTAATATGGATGCGATCTTCATCCTCTCCGGAATCGCGCAATCAGCAGCCGCAAGATCCTTAGCCATCACAATCATCTTGTTCACATGCCCGAGGACACTTTCAGATTCCTTCATTCTACACGAGTTGTACTTGTGTAGAAAAAGCCGGACGCTCACTTCCGACTTGGAGTGATATATGTCCTTAACCGCGGTCCAGAGCTCGTAAGCTGATTCACGGGTCTCAAAGACCCGAATCAGGTTCAAATCCATGTGGGTCAGTATAAAGCTCCTAGCCATATTATCCATTTTCTCCCACTATTCGCGGGACCTAATTTCCTCCATAGTTGGATTTTAAGATAAAGTTGGGTCGGGTCAGTCTATGATGGTGTGTTTGCTATCGTACAGCAGGCCATAGTAGATCTTTGTACTCTATAATTCGTAATTAGTACCGTTAAGGTACTCGATTTTCCCCACCTCAGTGGCAATTGTCTTGCTTGTCATTTTCTTATTGATCAAATGAAAAAGTAAATTTATATAAGATTGTGTAATTTAGCAGGAATAAACATAGAGTTTTTTTTAACAAAGCAGATTGATAAAGAAACTTATTTAGATGCTTAATGAATGCCAAAAAACATGCAGATATGTTTCAAGAATGTTAAAAAAAAATCTAATCAAAATATTTAATAATTTAAAGTTTTTTTTGTAAGTAAAAAAACTTAAATGAGATGCCTACAGAAAAATAGGTTTCCTTAACCGTTTAATCAAATGCATCAAAAATTTTTATTTGTTAAAAAACTTCAATTAATTAAAGAAACACAACTTCCATCTTTTGTTTGGTAAAAAAACTTCGGAGAGCAAAAAAACGTGACTTTGGGGATTGAGCCGTAGTCAGGAAATTTAAAAAAGGTCAAAGTTATTTTAATTTTGCAAGACTGTAAGGGGGTTTCTTGCTAAATAACAAAAAAATAAAGACAATGACTGACTTCGCTTTAAGGTTTTTGTTGGAATCCCAAAAAAACATATAAGCTAATGCAATGGAAGGAATTTAAGAATTAAAAAAAACTTTAATATCAAAGCCGAATCAGGTTGGCAAGAGCGAATAAAAAAACTTTTGATTTGAGCAGAAAAGCAAACAATAAAAAATATATATACTATCCGAACCTTGTCCTCCAAACGGAAAGGTTCATAACAAGAGGGGTAAAAATGAAAAAAAATATACCTCAAAGAACAAGGGTGCAATGTGTTAGGGTTTCGTTGAGAAACCACGACTCAATAAATGGTGTGGCGGTGGCGGATCTGAACAAGTTCGACGTCGGCAGCGATGGATCTCGAAAATGCACGTGGCTTGTGATAGCGGGATCGATCTCACGAGCTCTGATACTAGTGATGGATGATGTATCGACTCTAGAGCAACCAGACACATCGTCAAGACGAAGGAAGGCTTGGTGGACTTCAAGGAACTGAGCAAAGACGAACAGAGGATCTTCATGGGAAACAACACCTACCTGGATGTAGAAGGTGTTGGGACATACAGATTTGACCTGGGGGATAGCATTATGGTACTGAATGATATACTGTATGCCACAAGGATACGTCGGAACCTGATCTCTGTCCCAGTGCTGCTCAAGAAGGATTTTGAAGTCCGCATTTATAATAAGCATGTTTCTATTGGCAAGAATAATAAGGTTTATGCGATGGGAAAGTTTGTGCCCGAGCATGACCTATTTTGTCTTCCTGTAATAAATTCTAGTGAATCAATGAATGTCGCTTCTGATCATTCCTTGTGTATTCTGTCTGATTATGACTTGTGGCACATGCGACTGGATCCTCCAGGAAATTCTAAAATGGATCAAATGATGAAGGAAAATCTGTTATCTAAGATCACAGGTGCAAGGACATTGCCCTTCGAACATTGTCTGGCCGGTAAAATGATGAGAAGACCCTTCTCAACCGGAACTCGATTAACAGAGTTACTAGGTTTGATCCATTCAGACATATGTGGACCACTGAGCGTCATCACACATAGAAATAAGGAATACTTTATAACATTCATTGATGACTACTCGAAGTTCTCCTATGTCTATCTCTTAGGAAGAAAGTCGGAAGCACTTGAAACATTTAAGAGATATAAGACGGAAGTGGAGACAAGATTGGGAAAACCAATCAAGACTCTTAGGACAATTAGAGGTGGGGAATATACCTCAAAGGAGTTTGAGGATTACTGTATTCAGAAAGGCATTCGTAGGCAGTCGGGTTTAAAAAATTGGACCGGACTGGCCGGTCGAACCGGTTGGATCAGGAACCGGCTCTGACCCGATCGGTTCGACAGGTTCTTTGTAATTAATTTCAAAAAAAATAAAAAATAAAAAACCGGGTCCGACCAGTGGTCGGATCGGGTTGACCTGAATGGTCAGATCGGGTTGACCCCGATTGACCCAGTTTTGATGGTTTGGTAATTTTCATTAAAGGTTTAAATAATGAAATAATAGGATTTTTATCATGTATGCCCTTCTTAACTTCTGCGATATAAGGTATGTCCCTCTCTTTTTTTGAATATATGTTATGTCAATACTTTCTTAGAGTAATTTTCTTGAAACAACTATAAATAAATGATTACAATATTATATTCATATATAATTCTAGAAAATACGACTAACTTTGTAGAGTTTTACTCAAAATAGGCAATCATGTTATTCTATTTAAAGATTTGAAATTTCTAATGATTATTTCATTGATATATAAATACATACTTACATATATGTATCTAATTTTATTGGTTCAAAAAACTGATTCGACCTGTCTGACCGGTAAATTAAGCCCGATCCGTTTTTTTTCGAGTCGATAAGAATGATGATGTAATGCTTACATCATCATCAGTCCGACCTGTTTGGACCGACGGTTTGCCCTGATTGGACCAAATCAAAGACTAACTGGTTCAATATCCGGTCTGATTTTTAAAACCTTGGTAGGCAGACTACAATGGCCTATACACCACAGCAGAATGGTGTAGCAGAAATAAAGTACCGAACTTTGATGAATGCAGTAAGGTTTATGCTTTCACACTCAGGACTCTCCAGGAAATTCTGGGGAGAGGCAGTATTAACTGCGAACTATATACATAACAGAATTCCCATCAAGCCCATCAAATTAACGCCATATGAAATATGGAATGGCAGAAAGCCCGAGTTGGGCCATCTCCAGAAATGGGGATGTGTTGCACATGTTCTGGTACCGAGTCAACTTAGGGACAAGGTAGACTTTAGGACATTAAAGTGCAAGTTTATTGGATATAGTGAACACTCTAAAGGATATAGGTTCTTCCATGAAACTAAAGGTCTGATCGAAAGTCGTGATGCAACTTTTCTTGAAATTCATCAAGAAAAGGAGCGTGAAGTGGAGGAATCAGATCCTCTGATTTTCCTACAGGATAATGAAGATGAGTTGAGCATTAGACAAGAACTTGAGGATGATATCGATCATCCAAATGTAGAGAATGAACCTATGAAACATGATGATCCTTTAGAAGAAGTGGGTGGACCCACACAACCCACGAGTATAATCGGCAATAAGAGACCCATAACACGGCCCGCATGGATGGAAGATTACCATTTCTATGGATGTGAAGCGTCGTGCTATACCATGGATGAGGATGTCGCGGATTGTACAGATCTCATATCCTTTGATGAAACTATGGCTTCGTCTGAGTCGGAATCATGGTCGGCCGCCACGAGAGATGAGTTGGACTCTATCGAGCGAAACGATGTTTGGGAAGTGATTTGCCAGAAGGTAGGCAATCCATAGGATGTAAGTGGGTATTCAAGAAAAAATACCGAGTTGACGATACTGTTGATAAATACAAAGCCATATTAGTTGCCAAGGGTTATACTCAACAAGCTGGAATAGATTTCTAGGAAACCTACTCTCCAGTGGCTAAGTTTACATCCATTCGGATGATCTTAGCCATAGTCGCATATATGGATTTGGAATTATTCCAAATGGACGTGAAGACGGCCTTCCTTAATGGAGAATTAAAGGACGAGATTTATATGCGACAACCTGATGGTTCTCAAGGTGTAGGTCACGAGAAAAGGGTTTAAAAGTTAAGAAAGTCATTATATGGCTTGAAGTAGTCTTCACGGCAATGGTATCTCAAATTTCATGAGAAAGTTATCCAATTTGGATTTGTTTCAAATAAATTGGATAACGGTGTGCATGTCATGAAGAGTGGGAGTAGTTTTGCAATCATGTCATTATATGTGGATTACATTCTACTTGCAGGTAATGACATACAAATGCTCAATGAAATCAAATAGAAATTGAGCAATGAATTTAAGATGAAGGACATGGGCGAAGCATCCTATATTCTTGGAATTCAAATAACAAGAGATAGGGATTCAAGGACATTGAGCCTTAGTCAAGAAAGATATTTGCATATTGTATTAAGGAGATTTGGAATGCAGAACAGCACTCCAGCTCCACCATCACTTGTGATGGGAAAAAGACTCAGTGAGAGTCAGTGTCCCAGAAAAGGGCAGAAACCTTTAGATGTACCATATGCACAAGCGGTGGGAAGTTTAATGTATGCAATGATGTGTACTCGACCTGATTTAGCTTATCCAGTGAGCTTAGTCAGTAGATATCAAAGCAATCCTGGTGCAGTACATTGGGAAGCTATAAAGAGGATTCTTCGATATCTGAAAGGGACAGTACATCTGAAGCTTGTGTATCAAGCAGAATTGCTTGAAGTGGTAGGATACTCCGATGCCGATTTCGGAGGGATGTGGATGATAGAAAATCCACATCGAGTTACATGTTCATGTTTGGTGGTGCAGCCATTTCTTGGGGTAGCAAGAAACAAGAATGTGTATCTCGACATACACAAGAGGCTAAGTACATTGCATGTAGCATGGCCACCACTCATTATGTGTGGATCAGACGTTTTCTAGAGAACCTAAGCCTCAAATTGGTCAAAGGACCAATTAAAATGTATTGTGACAATCAAGCTGTGATAGGCCTGATCAATAATGGGGCTAATAGTTCTAAAGGAAAATACATTGAGATCCGGTATCACTATATACAAGATATAATGGGAAAATAAGAAATCATGGTAGCATACATACCTACCAGTGATATGTTGGTTGATTCCCTAACCAAGGGAATAGCTGCAGGAACATACATTAAACATGTCGGTTTAATGGAACTCCGGAATGTTTGAGTTAAGGAAGAGGTTTCATAGATAATGATCCTCACATGATAAATCTCCACATATATACTACACGAATAGTGGGAGTATATATATGTTTTGACCATTTCGGTCAAGTGGGAGATGTAGAAGGCCCGCGTGCATGACTGGTGTGGTCAAACAACCTCCTCCAGTGGTTGCGACGAGGTCGGGTCTTGGGGAAGACCGTAATCGTCGGGTGTGGGGGAGGGGGCAGACTTGGCGAGGGGACGTACACGCCCCTATATATATCTACCTCCATGGGGAGGGGAATATCAATCGAGAACAACCTCACCGTAGGGAGCCCTCTCCCATCCCTATCTCTCCATCTCTCTCTCGTTCTCTCTCTCACAGCCAACGAAGGAAGGCATACCTCATCGTATATCGTCAACCATCACAATGAATACATGTTGATTGTCAATACAGGCCTTCTCATGCTTAGCTACTTTAGCTGAGGCAGCTTTTTGTGCAGCGTATCCCACAATAAAATCACTCTTTGTCGGACCCACCAATGGAGAAACTCCAGTCAAATCGACACATGCGTGTTTTCCTCCAATCCATCCAAATATTAAAACATCTGCTGGTCTAAGTGTTGATCTCGCCTCTTGTGGATCAGTCAAAATTCACCGATGCTTCTTTTTTTGAAGCAACCCTCGCATGTTTGAGTAAACAAAAAAGGACATCCCTGATAAAATTATGTCTATATTTAAAACCTGGAAAGTGATAATGAATGGTATTCTCCCCAAAAGCATTTAAGTAGGATTTGTGACATATTGGGCAAGCCTCATCTGCTGAGAATAGAGGAATCATGAGGCGGTACTTGATAATAGTACGGTATTCAATGGGTGGTATATGCATTGCAAACCCCTCAATAGGAATGAGAAGAAGGAAATCTTGAGCATGTTCAGCTTGTAAACATCAGAAAATTACTTTTTGTCTAGCAGTCATGTCAAACTCAACTTCCATTTCTTTTATAATTTTGTTAAAAAAAGGAACTCGCCAAAGCATTCTATGCTTTAGGGGGGACGGTATCCTTACTAGCAAAATATGTAAGATCAAGAGATGGAAGTGTGACACGTAGGCCTTCTAGAGCATTAAGAAAATCAGAATCCATGCCATGTATCATGTTGTCTCGTAGCATGTGGTCTTGGAGCGTCCATGATTGAGCTTTGGAGATCACAAAGGCATATGAAGAAGTCTCAATAGCCGAGTACAAACCTAAAATATCAAGTCTGATGGGTAGCGACGTCACTTTCCATGAAGGTCACCAAAGAAAGGACCTCCATAAACCACAATATCCTCAATAGCTCCACGTAATCCTTTATCGAACCACGTAGCAGCCCATTCCATGTATGCAGGTTGACATGTTCATAAGCCGAACATAAGCTTCGCACCACCCATACAAGATCGTAATAGAAGTAGCTCACTTTGTGGATCATCCAACTGAGGAAATAAATGCATTAAGTCAACAGCTTTGGTAGCCATCATCATAGCCAAGTCTTCAATAAAGTCTTTATCCCTACTCACTGCTCCTCCAAGTAACTTCACACCTAGCACCAACCTCCCAATATCCACGGGAAACAACCCTTTACGGATCTTCTGACCATCACATGAAGGACAGAAAAGCTCTATTTTTTTATATTCAGAATAAGCCCTATCCCTAGACCCCTACATTGAATAATGTCAAGTGCCTTGGTCACCTCTAATGTATCTCCAATGATCATCCCGTCATCAAGATACCAAGCATGGAGTAGGAGTTTACCATTATCTCTGATCTCATGAATAAGTGGGTGCAATACCAGAGAAAAACGAAGTGAACCTAAGGGGTCACCTTACTGCACTCCTGTTGATGACCACATATAATTTCTTCAATATATAATCTGTTAACTTGAGCGTGCATAAATTCCACACATGAAGAAATAGATGGGCATCTCCTCTTAACTTCACTAAGCATCAGAGTTTTCTTAATCAAGTTGAAAGCATTACAGAAATCCACTGTAAGCATAGAGAGAGACCCGTCTCCATGAAACTGGCTCAAAAGACGGTTGGTGTGGTGTAAGATGGCTTCCGCTCCTCCAGATACATCAACTCCAACTTGAAAGTCGTTGAGGTACGTAGACATCTCCTTGACCACCTACGTCATAGCAACTTTGGATACAAAGCACCTCTAGATAGTGCCTACAGCAATAAGACGTATGACATTTTCCGATTTGAGCAGCGGAGTAAGAGGTGCAGAGGCTACAAACTTATCCAGACTCAAGGGACATCTCCCACTTAGACACAAATTAACTACTAAGGAGATAGCATGTAAGAGATCCTTGGTAATCGCTGACCCCTCCCCACAGAGGGCATCTAAAATGTGTTGACCTCTTAGGGCATCTCTTCCACATGATGTCCCTTTAGGAAAGGATTTGATAGCCCGTAAAATAGCATCTGCATCAGCTGTAAGAGGAGTTTCTGAAACCAAGATGTCTGGTATGGAAGGAGGCGGGTTATACGGATGTTTAGCCTATAAGGCTTTCAAGGTGTCTTCATGTAGACTTGATGAACATCTTTGGTGGCCCTCATCATAGCCAGTCTTCAATAAAGTCTTTATCCCTACTTACTGCTCCTCCAAGTAACTTCACACCTATCACCGGCCTCCGAATATCCATAGAAAGCAACCCTTTACAAATCTTATGACCATCACATGAAGGTCAGAAAAGCTTTATTTTTTTAAATTCAAAATAAGCCCCATCTCTAGACCCCTATGTTGAATAATGTCAAGTACCTTGGTCGTCTCTAATGTGTCTCCAATGACTATTTGTTCATCAAGATACCAAGCATGGAGTAGGAGTTTACAATTATCTCTGGTCTCATGAATAAGTGGGTGCAATGCCAGAAAAAAAAGTGGGGCTAAGGGGTCACCTTACCGTACTCCTGTTGATGACCACATATAATTGTCTCCAATATATAATCTGTCAACTAGAGCATGCATAAATTCCACCCATAAAGAAATAGATGAGCATCCCCTCTTAACTTCACCAAGCATCAGAGTTTTATCAATCAAGTTGAAAGCATTAGAGAAATCCACCGTAAGCATAGAGAGAGACCAGTCCCCGTGAAACTTGCTCAAAAAACGGTTGGTGTTGTGTAAGATGGCTTCCGCTCCTCCAGATACACCAACGCCAAATTGAAAGTCGTTGAGGTACTTAGATATCTCCTTGCCCACCTATGCCATAGAAACTTTGGATACAAGGCACCTTCAGATAGTGCCTACAGCAATAGGACGTATGACATTGTCCGATTTGAGCAGTGGAGTAAGAGGTGCAAAGGCTACAAACTTAGCCGGACTCAAGGGACATCTCCTACTTAGCCACAAATTAACTACCAAGGAGATAACATGTAAGAGATCCTTGGCAACCGCTGACCCCTCCCCACAGAGGGCATCTAAAATGTGTTGACCTCTCAGGACATATCTTCCACATGATGTCCCTTTAGGAAAGGATTTGATAGCCCGTAAAATATCATCTGCATCAGCTGTAAGAGGAGTTTTTGAAACCAAGATGTCTGGTATGGAAGGAGGCGGGTTATAAGGATGTTTATCCTATAAGGCTTTCAAGGTGTCTTCATGTAGACTTGATGAACATCATTGGTGGCCCTCATCATAGCCAAGTCTTCAATAAAGTCTTTATCCCTACTCACTGCTCCTCCAAGTAACTTCACACCTAGCACCGACCTCCCAATATCCACAAGAAACAACCCCTTACAGATCTTCTAACCATCACATGAAGGTCAGAAAAGCTCTCTTTTTTATATTTAGAATAAGCCCCATCTCTGGACCCTTACATTGAATAATGTCAAGTGTCTTGGTCACCTCTAATGTGTCTCCAATGATCGTCCCGTCATCAAGATACAAAGCATGGAGTAGGATTTTACAATTATCTCTGATCTCATGAATAAGTGGGTGCAATGACAGAGAAAAAAAAGTGGGCCTATGGGGTCACCTTACAACATTCTTGTTGATGACCACATATAATTGTCTCCAATATATAATCTGTCAGCTTGAGCATGCATAAATTCCACCCATGAAGAAATAGATGGGCATCTCCTCTTAACTTCACCAAGCATCAGAGTTCTATCAATCAAGTTGAAAGCATTAGAGAAATCTACCGTAAGCATAGAGAGAGTCCCTAGTTGGAATCTTCAAGGTGTCTTCATGTAGATTTGATGAATATCTAATGTGGGAACAAAAGATGGAGAGTTTTAAACTCCTAATTGGAATCATGTAGACTTGATGAACATCTAATGTAGGAACAAAAGGTGAAAGTTTGATATCTTATGGAGGGAAATTCAAATACCAAGTCTCTTAAGATAATCGCCTCCTTCAAGACTTCGCGAAACCATATATTTGCTCTTAGGAGTATGGACGAAATTCTGGGATACCACATTGATGACATTAGTCAAACCGTTATTAACTTCTTCACTAATTTGTTCGTAGACCCATTGCCAAATTCTCACGTCTGTAACATCCCATACGGACTGATATTCAAATTGGAGGATCACAATGCTTTCACAAAACCCTTCATCCTTATAGAAGTAGAAGACACAATTGGTGGATTCAAATCGAATAAAGCTCTAGGGTAAGATGGCTTATCTATTGAATTTATCAAGCATTGTGCCAGTGATCAAGATCGATTTTATGAATTTGTTGGTGGAAATGCAAAGAAAATCTTTCAAACATCTAAATAACACCATCATTTCTCTAGTTTGCAAATAATGGAATGCTTACGAAATCGAAATTTACAGACCAATCGGCATCATTAATCTCTCCATGCTATTATCTCTAAGATTTTGGCTAACAGCTTGACCCCCTTGCTTGCCAACTCTATCCCTCCTTCATAATGTGCATTTCTGAAAATCGTTTCATGGTGGATGCGTTTCTAGTTAATTCCATGATCATCAATGATTGGGATAGATCAGACAAAAAAGCTCCGATCATGAAAATCGATTTCCACAATGCTTTTGATACATTACGTTGACCTTTTAAGTCCGCCAACTACCTAAACATCTTCATAAATTGGGTGTGGGCTATCCTTGAAACAACGGGTATTTAAAAGGAAGCTTTTTGGGTTTTATCCACCCGTCTCATGGTGTTCGTCAAGGGATCCACTTCCCCGTTCCACTTTATTGTATCGCTTTCCATCCTTGATGCAATTCTCACGAAGTTATGGGAGGAGTGGCAGATGCAAAGGTTTCTTTTAAAAAGGGAATGGATTATATGGTTAGAATATTCAATTCGTGGATGACTTACTCTTATTCCTGGAATATAATGAGGATCTTTCCGAGGTGGCGTATATGCTTAAGTTGTTCAACCGTCTTTAGGATTTGGAAATCAAACAAAACCAAATTCGAATTCTTTGGGATAAATATCTTTGTTGAAGAGGGTGTTCACATAGAACAAATTTTGGGATGGAATTAGGGAAAATTCATGCTTATCTACCTTGGATTCCCCATTGCGATGAAAAGAATACTCACCAAAGATTGGTCTGAGATTGTTGAAAAATTCTTGAAGCAGCTTCTAGGTTGGAAAGCAAAATTTCTACCACTGTCGGTAAGAGTTACCCTACTTAACACCTATCTCACACCGTTACAACCCATGTAAAATCCTGCTTGAAAATCTCTTTTCCAGTTATCGATAAAATTGACAAGAGATCAAACAAAAATTCTTATGGAATGGAAACACGATCAGGAATATTTGCAACAAGGTGGCTTGGGGGAAAATTGCTAGGCCACGTACAAATGATGGTTGGCGTATCCTCAAGCTTAGATCATTTAATGATGCTCTTCTCTCAAAACCGACTCTTTCTCTGATAAACTGCAAAAACCCGTGGATCACTTCATTCTCAGCACAGTTAGTTTTAAGGGTGGTCCAATATTCTCACTGAATAAACCAAAATCTACCGACTCTACCATCTGGGAAAACATTGTCAAAGGGGCCTCTCCTCCGGCTCATGTTTGGAACAAAGTACTGCGGTATCAGGGCAAACTCTTCACTTTGGAGAGATGCCTTAAATGGTAATATGTCGTTCAAACTCCGATTTTCAAAACTTTGGAAATTTGTGGAAAATCAATGCCACTATTGTCGAAGGACTTAGTTCTTGCAACGCTCGTTTCAAGGGGTTTAAAAGCCTTCATAACAAAGTTCCTCTTATTCTTTGGCCTTCAATCTAAAAATTAAAAGCAAATCTTTCGGAGATTAAAGGCTCGTTACACACAAGTTATCCAGATTTCCTCTTCTTTCTATGAACCATGAATCTACTCGCAGTTCGGTATGTAAACAACTCTACTCTTTGTTTGTCGAATGGGGTGTTCGTTTCAAACCGAACCACAACTTATGGAACAAAAACTTCAAATTATTGGGCTTCCACATAAAAATATTTATTATTATTATCATTATCATTATTGTATTATTATTATTATATTTTTTAAAGGGTGGCTCATGATGTGAAAGGATGCATCCCATTAAAGGGTTGCCTTTGATATGGTGGTTAGCTTAATAGAGAGACAACCATTCATGTGTATAAATACATGGAAAGGGGTCCCCTCTCCCTCAACCAAGTGTGTGTGAAGATCCATTACTCAAGCATCTTAGGCAAGGTTGAGAAGGAGAAGGAAGCCTAATTTGCCCCGCTTCTGTTCTGCTTTAAGTCTTTGTCTCGTCACGATGGCCTCCAGTTAATACTCTAATTATTTAGTATAGATCTATATTTTGGATTAATATTGTAGATCTATCCGTCGGTATCAGAGCTAGTTATAGTGAAGAAACTAGTTGTCATCATTTTTTCGTACGGAATTTTTTTGACTTGCAAGATTTGATTTTACGATCTGTAATATCTCTGTAGTATTACTTTAATCTGTGGTTAATTTATTACGTTGACAAACCATTAAATTCCACTCAAGGGTTTTCGCGTATATGGAAATTCCCCCTTTTTTAAGACCGAGGATGTCCGTGTTTTAAAGTTTGTGTGTAAATCACATGTTGGGAAATTAAGAGATGCTTGTTTGAAACATGATCTCCGCAGATTTAATTTTTTGAGCTATTCATTTTTTCCCTAAGTTCATAAAAGATGACACGAAAATTAAGAAATTTTTAGTGTGCAATCAACGTTGGATTTGGTAATGAAGTGTGTTATTTTTTTATCCACTCAAAGCATCTACTTATGATGTAATAAAGTAACAAGTAGAAATTACTTTTGATTAACTCCCTTTAATGTCTTCCAGGCTAATATTTATAATTGAATTGGAAGGAGTAGCTACAGAATCCTATCGATTCGTATTGTATATATTAGTTGTTGACAATGGATAACTATTAGTTAGTAATCCTAGAGTAGCCACAAAATCCACGATTACAATGTCAATAGTTACGTTAAGCGACAGAGTAAATTGAACATCTAAATTTCATCTACATCAGTTTGTGATCCATTGATGTCATTTGGTATACTTTGTATATTGGATCAGGAGGAATAGCCACAGCATCCAACCGATGCCTATGCAGCGTCTCACTTTAGTGTGTAATCATTGGTCGGTTTATCCTAGAGTAGCCACATCATCTAAGAATATAATGTCAATGATTACATTAAGTGGTAAAGTTAATTGAATCAATCAAATGACATCTATGCATCTATATTGATAGAATGGGAAAATAATTTTTCCTTAGGTATTATAAATATACACAGGTACAGAATGTCGAGTGATCTTTTAGGAATTTTTTGTCTCATTAATTAAGGAAATCAAATGTATGTTACAATTCTATAGTCATAGCAAGTCTTGTAATGATAATACATTGATTTTTCAAAATGTTAAATAAGTTAATGTTTTAACTTAAGTTATATGCTTGAGTTATTGCTTGAAAATGGTAGTCTTATTCAATGAAATTGACATTGCAGATAATTCTGCTTTCATGTCTACTCAATTCAATGTCTTGAATTCTGTTCTGATTCTCAATAGGAATAATTTTTTAGATTGGGAAGAGAAGATTCTTCTTGCATTAAGATGTATGGAACTTGACTATGTGCTTCGTATTGAGGAACCCGTGAAGCCTACAGAGGATAGTAGTCAAGGCATAAAGGATTTGCATGAACGGTGGGAGAAATCCAACCGATTAAGTATGACGATCATGCAAATAAACATAGCCAAAAATATTCGGGGCTATGTTCCCGAATGTAAGATAGCAAAAGAGTTTTTAGAAGATGTTAAAAAATAATTTTAAGCTTCAGAAAAGGACATGACCAGCATACTCCTTACCAAGTTATCTTCTATAAGGTACAATGGTAACACCGGGATAAGAGAGAATATAATGGAGATGAGCATTATTGTTGCTCAACTGAAGATGATTAAATTTGATATTTATGAGCCATTACTTGTCTATATAATTCTCAATACCTTACCTTCGCAATATGAGTCATTCAAGATTTCCTACAACATACATAAGGATCACTGGACTCTAAGAGTTATTAGTGATGTGTGTACAGGAGGAAAAGAGTCTCAAGCAAGGTAAGCTTGAGAGTGTCCATTTGGTTACTCGAGATAAAGGGATTAAATGGAAAAGGTAGGTAAAGCATTTAGAAAAGAAGCATGTTAACTTTAAGAAAGCGAAATGCTTCTTTTGCAAGAAACCTGGACATGCCAAGAAGGAATGTATTAAGTTTAAGGAATGGCTTGCCCAGAAAGGTATACATCATTATCATGTATGTTATGAATCTAATTTCATTGATGTCCCTTTTAATACTTGATGGATTGACTTCTGTACTTCAATCCATATTTCCAACTCCATGCAGGACTTTCTAAGCACAAGGATGCCACTAGAAAATGAGAAAAGTGTCTATATGGGAAATCGCATGTCTTCACAAGTTGAAACATTGGGACACAAAGGCTCATTTTTTAATCTGACCATGTACTTGATTTGGAAAATATCTTTTATGTATCCAAGTTCTCTAGAAATTTAATCTCAATATCTAGACTTTGTAATCTTGTATACAATTTTTTGTTTGAAAGTACATCTTTCCAAATGTTTAAGAATGACAAGTTAATTAGCACATGCGGCTTAGTAGATTATTTATACAAAGTGTGTTTAGATCCGCATTTTGAAAATAATCTCCTTATTTGCAATGTAGTTGGTAAAAAGCAAAAACGCAATAGCGATCATCAATGCTTTGACATAAAAGATTAGTCCATTTCTCCGTTAAAAGGATCAAGAAATTAGTAAATGGTGGAGTAATTGATGCTCCAGATTTTACTGATGCTCAAGAAATTGTGTAGGTTATATTAAGGGAAAACATACCAACAAACATGCTAAAGGGTCAAGAAGAAGTGTCTTTTAGAAATTATACATACTGACATATGTATGATGAATCTCAGATTCATCACTTTAAAAGACATGAATTAAGCTCAAATCTCTAAAATTCATTGGCATTTCTTCATTTATTTTGCGTAATTAGCACTCATGCATGTTTTGATAAGAACTACATTTTATCACTCATTATTGCACAAAATAAGAAGCCAAAAGTCTCAGCCAAAATGACCTGTAAAATAGCCTAACTTTCCTGATTTTTAACTAATTCATGCTAACTCCAAATGACATGAAACCACCTCCACTATGTACATATCAGTAAAAAGAATAAAAGAAAAATACAAAAAATTAATAATTGAAATAAGTGGACCAAAAACCCAAACCCAAGTTCAGGATTTTCGGATTAAAACTGTGATATCTTCCTCATCCAGTGTCCAATTTAATCCTCTCACTTTTCAACTAATGTACATTCAAATACCTTCAAACAAGATCAAGTTCAATTGAATCGGAGCTCCTATGTGAAGGTTGGGTTTTGGACCTCTTTTGTACATTTTGTATTTTAGCGATCTTTGACCTATTATTTTATGTACATAATTAATTCGTTTTATTTTATTTCTTTTTCATTTATTTTCTTTGATAAAATTTTTATTAAAATGCACAAAAATCCAAATCCAAAATGACTTGAAATCGAAGAAATTAATTAAGTCCGAGTCTTCACTAACTGTATGTACAAAAATTATCATTTTTGCATTTAATAAAAATACAAAAAATAGATTAATGCGTAAATATTTGTCTTTGATTTTATCATACTTTTTTCGGATTTTTATCTGATTTAAAAATTACAAAAAATTATAAAAAAAACCAAAAATTAAGGTATTCTATGTACATGGGATATCCCAAAAATATCATTTTGTGCAAATGATCGATTTTGGTTTTGGTCCCATCATGAAAGTTATAGATCTCGTCGAGACGAGCAACTTTTGTGAAGAAAAGTTTTCGATCCAATGTCATTTTCTATTTTTTCTGCATTTATCTTTATATTTTATTTTTTTTAATTTTTGTGGGGCTAACACATGGCCGCTCCTAGAGCTGCCATGTGTCACCCATTTTTAGCCTTATTTTTTTCATTTATTATATAAAAATAAAAATAATAAAATAAATAATAATAATAATTAGGCCACATGGTGCGTCTAGGACTGTCCGATCTCGACCGTTCGGACGGTCCAGCGATCATCCCCTTCCTCTGTCTTCTTCCTCCCCATTCCCAATCGGGAGGTAGCGTTGCCCCGCAAATCTCGCCAATGCCTTCCAGATCTAGCCGCACCACCTCCACCACAAATCACGGCACCGCCCTCCCGCAAAACCTTCCTTCCATAGTTGCCGCCCTGATCTCATATTCTCCATCAAATCTCCAATCTCCGATTACCTCCATTCAATCAGACGCTGCCACCCCACTTATGACCCCTTGTCCAATTCCATCGTTGACACCCCTTCTTCCCCTCTATTTAAACACCACTGCCACTCCTTGCCAATCGATCCGCCGTCTGCATAAAGATCAAAAGAGTGGCCCGGTGGTGACATCCCAGAGCCACCTCTCCCCCGACGAGATCCGAGGTCATCGCACCTCAGAGCAGCAACGCCCGCAGCAGTTCCTACCATTGCTCCGGCTCCTGTCATTGAGCCAACGCCAACATCTCCTCTATACAACAACACTCCAATGCCGACTTCACCAACGTACATTTAACATTCCTCCGCCCGCTTGGATCCATCTTCAACCTTACTATCCGCTCCAAGAGACCTCTCTGCTCCGCCTTCGTCTTCGACTTCTCACACAAGCAGATCGATCTCCCTGGAGCTACGACGGTGAGCTAAGGCTTGACCCCCTTCTCTAAAGAGCCTCCCCAACGACGACGCTCGTCGCCCACCACAACGTACTTCTCCACCTCTAGGTGTCCTCCACAGCAGACTCAGCCGCAGATGCCGTCAATGGCCAGAGGACCTCCCTCCTCTGCCTTCGGTCCTCCAGCTTCGAAGGTCGGCGCTCCACTAGGCTCAAGTCCCGAGACCCCCGCCCACGTGCTTGGCACATGCGTTGGGGGACAACTTTCAAAAAGTCCCTCGAAGTCCATGAATATTCAAGGAATACCTCAGTCATGTGACCTACACGTGATAGAGGGTAAATTATGCAGAAGTGATCTCTATATTGCCAATTCACGTAAGAGCGCATGCCGCTCAAGGGTCGCGTGCCTAGCACATGACCGCTTGGGAATATTGTAGAAGCTCCCTTGAGGGTCTCGATAATTTCATTTATACTCTTGCTCTGCATATTTTTATTTTTTTTATTTATTATAATTGCAAACAGACCCCCGTGTTCCCCTTATATTTTGAACTTCTACATCGCATCATTTTATTTATTAAAAATAGATATTTTATTCTATAATTAATTCTCTACATTAAAGCATGCTTTTGATATTTTTGTGGTCTGTGGTTAATTAATGATTAATATTCTTGTGGAAGTTTACATATTTTACCCATCGTGTGCCTCAAAATTCATAAGTAAGTAACCATAGCTCTAAAAATTACCAAAAATTCATGGATTCGTGAATAAATTGTATTTAACATCGTATCCAAAAAGAGTTATATTTGCTTATCAGGTTTGCCCAATAAAAATCATTTTGCATATTTCAATCTTTAATTTTTAATAGGTATTAAATCTCATATTTTTAAAATTAAGGATTTGTCTAAGATCAATCATCTAGTGCTAGATCTTGGATAATTTTATCTCTTGAAAATAATTAGGTCTAATATTTATTATAATTAATTATTGAAATTCATTGTGTGTGCATTTGTAAATTCATAAAATATTTATCTTGCATCCAAAAAATCTAGAAAAATACAGTGCATTCTTTCACTATATTTTACATCTCCACCAAGTTTCATAATTTTCGGATATTGTTTGATTGAAAATTACATTTTGGTCCCTTAAATTTGCCACTTTGCATTTTTCATCCCAAAGTTGCATTAAAAATAACAAAAAAATAACGTCTCGAAAACTGTGCACGAACTTTGATAGACAAAATTCTATGTTATTCCTTTGTCTCCTTGAGTTCAACCTTGGGACTTGTCCAAGTAAAATAAACATTAAACCACTTCGAATAAAATTGAATAAATTATTATGGTTATTTCTTGGTTGATTCTGAATTCCCGACGTAATTACAACAACACATTCATCATTAATTTTAAGGGTTTTTATCAGTTGTGCCCCTCCGAGATATTTCAATATCAGTTATTCCCCTCCTTTTTTGGAAATATCAGTTGTGCCCCCAACTTCTTATCGTTCTATCACTTTTTCCCCTCCGTTAGTTTAACCGTCAGTGAGTTGACTTAACTATGATTTTTCCAAACCATGGTGCAGTTAAGAGGGGTATAATTGTCCAGACTTCTTCATCTTCTTCTTCCTTCATTTATTCTTCTTACTTTCTCTCTCTTAATTATATCTTCATGCATCCATTAAATCAGTTTTTTTTTGCATTTTCAATGATATATATCACTCATTGTGGATCAAATGGTGAATTTTATTGCATTTTTTGATGAACATTCATGAATCAATTAATCAAAATTTTATCTTACTTAAACAAATGTTGAATGGTCCACGCGCCTCAGCAAGCAGTAGACGAAGCCCTTGTGAAATGCAGGTAGAGGTAGGCCTTCTGCGCCTTGGAGGAGCCATCGACGGAGATCCTCTCGTAGGAGGGGCACGTGGTGATGGCGGCGGTGGAGGGTATCTGCATGTAGATAAGGGCAAGCTTGATGGCCTTAAGCTCCTGCAGCTTCCTGTAGAGCCACATGTTCTTGTCTGTCAGTGTCTCACAACACCTCTTGAGGAGCTCAGGGCGGAGAGAAGACCGGGGGGCATGGCAAGGAGGCAGGGGAGGCAGGGGGTGGGGGGGCAGGGGCAGGGGCAACGAGATGCGTAGGGGCGGCAAGGGGTCGGGGACATTGGTACAAAGGGTGCCGGGAGGACCCAACGGCATGGGGACGACAGGGGGCATGGAGGAGGACCTCGGGGCAGAGGGAGATCCCTGGGGTGGGGAGGAGGCTGGGTGGCAGGGGGAGGCGTAGGGATGGCAGGGGTTGGGGGAGCTCGAGAAAGGGGGTGGAGGAGGACCTGGTGGCATGGGGAGGCATGGAGGTGGCATGGGGTAGGGGGATGCTCAAGGGTAGGGGGCAGAGTGGGGGGGATCTCAAGAGAGGGGGTGAGGGGAGGAGGCCTGGCTAGAGGTAAATGCGAGGGTTGGGGAGGTGCGATGGAGGAAGGGGTAGGGGCGGTGGGGAGAAGCTCTGGAACGGAGGCAGTGCGAGGGTAGAGAGGAGGAGCTCAGAGCGGAGGGAGGATCTGGGGGTAGGGGGAAGAGGCGGTGGATGAGTAGGAGGCTGGGGAGGAGGAAGAAAAGGGGAGGAAGAGGATAGGGAAAGAGGAAGAAGAAGATGAGAAAATGACTTTTTTGACCTTTAAATTTAATTTTATTCTCATTATGTCCCCAAAGTTAACGTTCGTTTCCATTGGTAACGAATGGCAACTAACTCGAGGGGCACAAGTGATAGAACAGAAAGAAGTCGAGGGCACATCTGATATTCCCAAAAAAGGAGGGGCATAACTGATATTGCAATATCTCGGAGGGGAACAACTGATAAAAACCCTAATTTTAAAGCTTAATTCTCACAAATTAATGAAGGCAATTTCGGATTCGTCAGATGACGTCGTTGCCGGGGAGGCAAACGACTTAGTTTTTGTCTAAAATTTTTTGTGTTCGGTTTTCCACATTCGGGTAGTCTGACCCCCGAATCTTTACTGTAAAATTTCCATTTTTGCATTTATTTTCTTTTTTTATTTTTTATTAATTTTTGTGTCACCCTCTTACACACACTCTCTCTCTCTCTTATTTTTCTTGCGAGGTACTCGATGTACGTGGAGCAGTTCTCTCAAAACCGACACATCTTCACCGACCGCAAAACTGCAATAAAATTAGGATCGAGTTGAGTCGTGAGAGAGCGTAGAGTTTAGGATTTATTTTTCTGCAATTTTAAATTTTGTAATTATATACTCATTTACTGCGGTGTCAGTTTGGACTCTCGCGTGTAACAAGATCTTGAACTTTTCTTGTTGTGTCATGGCATGTTTCACTCTCCGGTGAGGGTGGTGCCCGACTTGAGTGGCTTGTAGGTTGACCTGCATGTATGACTATTAGATCCTCTATATTTTCTAATTGTGCTCGTAGAATCTAGGACTATACTTTACTTTAATCGAGACACATTAGATCGTTCAATTTATTCAAATTTAACTCATTTCTTCACGGCTAATAGAACTTTCTACTAGGTGCAGTTTTCATCGGTTTGCATTCATATAGATTATTTTCTTTAATTTTTGTATTGCATCCCACATGGAGATTGCAAGGAATTATTGTAAGTCTTCTAACTGAGCTTACATCATCGTTTTTCACGTGCATCGGCTTTTCCTGAATTTCTCCATCCTGTTTTGTTACTTAAAAATCAAAGGAAATTGGGACCGGACGGTAGACGTGCATTTTTATTCATCTAATTTTTTAGTGATTGCCTAATTAAAATTGGGACTTTAAACAAAGCCGACTAAACTAACTCATAAAATCAAGAATTTTTATAGGAGAACAACCCCAACCTTGGACTCATTTATCTGTCTGAGTGAGCGAGAAACGACACTTAGGGTTAGAGCTCAACTCCGAAATTTTCGTTCAGACTACTGATTCTAAAAACGATTAGTTACTTCTCAGTGAGGAAATAACGGGTAGCTGGTAAACGGTCTGGATTTCCTTAGCATAGTGGGTGGTTTAAAGGACATTATGTAAGGCTTCGTCCTTAAGTAACACGGGTAGCCATTTTACGATCCGTACTTACACCTATACTGGTTGAAAGTGGATGCAACTAGTCGTAAGAATTCAGGCCAGTCTTTAAAAAAATTTCGGAACCTAACAGCTCGCTAAATTTTTGCCAAGATTGATTTATCATCAACTAAAATTGAAAAGATAATTTATCGAACTCTTACGACTTCATCGTGTGAGTTGACAACTCCAACCGACTTCAATTTCTCCTCACCATAGTGTTGGAACAGGTCAATACTTAACAAATCCACAACTTGATTTGACCGTTGGAAATAAAATGAAGATCCGAACAAATCAAGAGGATTGGCCCGCACCTGATAATCTTCCATCTTGGATTAACCGTGACAACCCCATCTTCAGATATAATGCTCATACGGAGGAATGGACTGATGATATTGACATACACAAATCCTGTATGTTGACTCCACAGTACAAGGTTCTGACCAATCATGACCAAAGGAATGGACTCTACTCAAATCAACAATACATGCCTGAGTCACAACATGTTGAGTATGAGACCAATAGTGACCATCACATCAAGCAGACTCCTTCCATGATTTTTGAGGAGAAATTTCCAGAAGATAAAGATCAGATATTAAATATTCCAAGAAGATCTTCTCCCAGGTCATATATGAAAATGGAAGACGCAATGATTGGATCTCAAATTCAAAAACTTGAAACCACACAGATTGCTTTGAAAAATTCTTTGGAGGATGACATTTCGAGGATAAGTAAGACATATGAATTGATGGAGGAAAAATTCAAAAATTTCACTGATCGACTAATTTTATTTTACAGAAGCTCGGGTATGAAAGTAGAAGATGAAATAAATCGATCTAATGTTGAGAAACCTGAGGATATTCAGAAACCCATGGACTATGTTCACCCTAGGACAACTCTGACAACGACACTTCTGCATATTACTCCCCTAAGAATAACTCTGACTCTGATTCTGACTCAGCACATCAAAGCCCCTTCTCATCTACGGAAAACACCACTTACCACCCCACATAGAAAATACCAAAACATTGAAATATTCAAAACATCCAAAAAATCGAAAATCCATACATAAAAATTGAAACTGAAGAAGATTTAAAGAATTTGGATCCTGCTTTACGAGAAGCATTGGAGAAGAGACTGATTTTTGAACTTCTCTTTATACAAGCCACTGAACATTTTCCGACCTTAAAGGATTTATAATGAGCAAATTAATGATGAAAAAGTCGAACAGGATAATAACAAAGACTGAAAGACATATCTTGTCAATGGCCACCTCTTTGGTGTTGAGAAGAAAAATCAAGAGCCGCATAGTGGAGCGGTTGCCCAGATTTGACTGTAGAATTAAAGACACCATATTTACCCATGCTTGAATCGATGACGACTCATCAATCAATATCCTCCCAACCTCTGTATTTGACAAGCTCAAACTCAAACCTATCATAAAATAAGAGAGATCGTTCAACTGGCTGATTGATCTATAAAGCGGCCGAGAGGAACAATTTCTGTCATTGTTACATTCCAAGGTGCTCCGCTCAAAGTAGACTTCATGATCATTGATATTGAGCATCAAGAAGAATTCACCCAGTCTCCAATCATTCTCAGAAAGCCATTCTTGACACTGGCTAAGGTAATTTTTGAATGCGAGACTCAGGAAATCAATTTTACAGTATTAGGAGCACTTCGATCTCAACCAACCCTTGAGGAAACATGATATTCTGAGGTAACCCATGAAGCCGTCAATATTCGTAACCATCAAGCGGTAGATGAGCCCTACCCTGTTGCTACACCTGAGATAGCGGCTGTTGAGGATACTATTAGTTTAGAGACTCCCCCCCCCCCCCCCGTTCCATTTCCCACTTCTCTCACCATGGGAAATGACTTCTCATATGATCCTGAGATATATGCATGGCGCATCCTGAGTCGACCGAAATCTTCTCTGACCACATTGATTAAATCAACCTGGCACAAGAATGCACCAACATCAGATCAATTGAGTATAATATGCAGAGACTCTCCCCACTATTCCATTTCCCGCTGCTCTCACTATGGGAAAGGGTTTCTTATATGATCTTGAGACATATGCATGGGCTCACCCTGAGTTAGCCAAAACCATCGCTGACTACCTTGATCAAAATCAAGCCAACTCAGGAATGCACCAACATTAAGAAAACCAAGGACAAATACGCGAGACGTGCATTGACCAAGGAGAAAATTTTCAATGGGTATTCATCTGGAGACTCGAGTGTCAACACCTCACTCCCAGGACCAACACCTTCACGGACAACACGAAACAAAATGGCTACCCCTTCATCTAAAAAGAAAGTTACCTTCGATCTTCCGGAAGAGGAATTGTCTGATGATCCCTCATCTGGTTTGGAAAGGGTAATCTACATGAGTGAGGTCTGTTCGGCAGTACTAAAACCCTATCTTCGCAAGGATCCAAACTTTGATTCCCGTTGGATGACTCTCGTTCCGCAAAATTATTCATAGGAACAAATTTTGAGAAAACAACTGAGCAACTAAAAAATAAGAATATCTGGAGTGATTCCACTTTCAAATACTTTCCAGCATTATTTCTCTAAGGATAACACTGATAATGGTTGGGAATCATATGCTTTATCTCCTTCTTATCATTACGATCTCCCACCATAGGCTCACAAAAAGATCGGCCGAAAACCACCTTAATCATCAAGTACGCTCCCTCCCTTCTGACCCCATCGGTCTCCTTGTACACTTCTTCCTCTACTTAGGCCAAGGCCTAAGTATAGGGGGACCGATGCCATCTGTACATACCATTCTCTCCATCTCACGATCTCCTCATTTCCACCTTCTCCTATACTTAGACTGACCATAGCCTAAGTATAGGGGAAACCTATGCTTATTTGTATATACTCTCCTCATTCACATATCCCGACCGCCTCATTTTTGCTCTTCTTCTATAATTATATTGTTCACAGCCTAATTATAGGGGGACGGGCCAATCTATCTTTTTCTTTTTCCCTCTCTTACGCTTAGCCCGAGCTATGTCTTCACTACACTTCTTATGCTCTGAGCACACAACACTCGCTAAGTATACGGGGTGTGTATATATATTGTGTATATATTTTACCCATATATCATACTTTTGCGTAAGTCTATATGTATTTACAGGGTGGGTAACTAACTTGAAAAAAAGAAAGAAATTTTGCTACTAACATTGATTGTGTCTAACTCAAAATTTTGAAAAAAATGGCTTCTTATTCATTTTTGCATAAAAAAGTTTCTTACATTAGAAAAAAATGTGTCTGCATTTCACGCACATGCGCTTCATCTAGCATTACATGCATTTACATTTGTGAAAAGCCCTTGAATTCTGAACTGAGTTATGAGCTGAAATCGAGAGTGGTCTGGACTTGACCTTAACCCTCCTAATTTTCAGAGAAACTTCACAGAGAAATAGGATTTTAGAAGCTTCAGGTCTTTGACCTAATTCTTCGAGTTCCACGTGATAATTTGCAAAGTTTGACTCTTAGTGTCTAACATGGTCTCTTCATTCTGAGTACAACTCTGGAATAGGGAATTAATTTGTACTCTCGCACTATGCACTTAGCTTAACTCAGACGGGATGTTCGAAGAATGTGTGAATTTCTTTTCTGGTGGCGTGAACATCTAAAGACCAGAGTACGGTTTGAAATAAAGCTTCGGAAAAAGGATGGACATCTAGGCACAATTTTTTCTAAGACCCCAAAATATGTACGAAAAAGGATTCCATATTCGTAGGGGCATAACAAGATCCAAGCAGAGCTATCAAAAATCCAAACACAAAGAAGCCTACTACCAAATAAACACTTAACCAAAAAAGGGTCCAAGCTTCAAGAAAACCTGCAGATCTTGGTGGAGACTTGGCTAAACTGGCCGGCTTCACAAGGAGAGCTGACTACACGGCCACCCTCCAATTCTTTTCTCCTTCTTCTAATTTCTCCCTCTATTCAATTGTGAACACAGCACGATAGACCTTAGAAGGAAATAGCTGACTCCATGAGGATGAGTTACCGGAGAGGAGGTTTGCATGATAGTCTGGCATTCTGGATGGGAAGAGTCAAAATCTTTCACACACATGAGTCGATTGTTCAATGTTCATGAGGTATACTTTGGGAGGAGGATCGATCTAAGATGACTTCTGAGATGAAGCTGTGACAATGATGTGTATAACTTGAAGGCTGTTGATTTTAAAATTCTAAGTCTCACAGAAGTTCCGTCAAACTAATAATTCAAAGGTCGGGTCTAGTTTCGTTTTCACCTATTGCTCATGGTCTTGGTATAAAACCCAATCTCATTTCACCTCATTACAGTTCTTTTGATGCTCAGGGACGAGCATGGTTTAAGTATAGGGGGATGATGAATCTCATATTCATCACTCTAAAAGTCATGAATTAAGCTCAAATCCCTAAAATTCATTGGCATTTCTTCATTTATTTTGCATAATTAACATTCATGCATGTTTTGATAAGAATTGCATTTTATCACTCATTATTGCACAAAATAAGAAGCCAAAAATCTCAGCCAAAATGACCTGTAAAATAGCCTAACTTCCCTGATTTTTAACTAATTCATGCTAACTCCAGATGACCTTAAACCACCTCCATTGTATACATATCACTAACAAGAATAAATGAAAAATATAAAAAAATCACTAACTGAAATAGGTGCACCAAAAATCCAAACCCTAGTTGAAGGATTTCTGGACTAAAAATGTGATATTTTACTCATCCAGTGTCTGATTTAATCCTACTCATTTTTTAACTAATGTACATTCAAATACCTTCAAAACAAGACCAAGTTTAAGTGAATCAGAGCTCGTGTGTGAAAGTTGGGTTTCGGGTCTCTTTTGTACATTTTGTATTTTAGCAGTCTTTGATCTATTATTTTATGTACATAATTAACTCATTTTATTTTATTTCTTTTTCATTTTCTTTGATAAAAATTTTATTAAAATGCGTAAACATCCAAATCCAAAATGAGCTTGAAATCAAAGAAACTAATTCCGAGTCTTCACTAACTGTCTGTACGAAAATTGTCATTTTCGCATTTTATTTTATTTCTTCTTTTTATTATTTAATAAAAATCCAAAAATTAGATTAATGTGCAAAAATTTGTCTTTGATTTATCATATTTTTTCTGGATTTTTATCCGGTTTAAAATGACAAAAAATATAAAACTCAAAAATCAAGGTATTCTATGTACATGGGATACCCCAAAAATATCACTTTGTGCTAATGATCGATTTTGGTTTTGATCCCTTCATGAAAGTTGTAGATCTCGTAGAGATAAACAATTTTGTGAAGAAAAGCTTTCGATCCGAGATTGTTTGCTATTTTTTTCCGCATTTATCTTTATATTTTTTTTCGATTTTTGTGGGGTTGACACGTGGCCTCTTCTAGAGCCGCCATGTGTCACCCTTTTTTAGCCTTATTTTTCATTTATTTTATAAAAAAATTAAAGAAATAATTGGGTCGTCATGTGGCGTGTCTAGGGTCGTCTGATCTCGACAGATCGGACGGCCCAACGATCATCCCCTTCCTCCGTCCTCTTCCTCCCCCTTTCCCAATCGGGAGGTGGTGCCGCCCCGCAAATCTAGCCATCGCCTTCCAGATCTAGTCGTGCTGCCTCCTCCGCGAATCACGACACCGCCTGCTTGTGAAACCCTCTCTCCATAGTCATCGCCTTAATCTCATCTTCTCCATCAAATCTCCAATCTTTGATTGCCTCCTCTCAATCAGACACTGCGACTCCACTTGCAATCCCTGGTCCGATTACATCGCCAGCCCCCTTCATCCCCGCTATTTAAACGCCATCGTCGCTCCTTGCCAATCGATATACCGTCTACACAAAGATCAAAAGAGTGGCCTGATGGCAACAGCCCAAAGCCACCTCTCCCCCGGCGAGATCTGAGGTCATCGCACCTCGTAGCAACCATGCCCGCGACGGCTCCTACCATTGCTCCGGCTCCTGCCGTTGAGCCAACGCCAACATCTCCTCTGCGCGACAACACTCCAACGTCGACTTCACCAACGTACATCCAACATTCCTTCGCCTGCTCGGAGCCATCTTCAACCTTACTATCCACTCCAAGAGACCTCTCTGCTCCGCCTTCGTCTTCGACTCCTCGCACAAGCGGATCAATCTCCCAGGAGCTACGACAACGAGCTCAGGCTTGACCCCCTTCGTCTAAAGAGCCTCCCCAACGATGACGCTCGCCACCCACCACAACGCACTTCACCACCTCCAGGCGTCCTCCACAACAGACTCAGCCGCAGACGCCATCAACAGCCAGAGGACCTCCCTCCTCCGCCTCCAGCCCTCCGTTGAGCTCAAGTCCCGAGGCCCCCGCCCACGTGCTTGGCACGTGTGTTGGGGGGACAACTTGCAAAAAGCACCTCAGAGTCCATGAAATTTCAAGGAAGACCTTAGTCACATGACCTGCACGTGATAGAGGGTAAATTGAGTAGAAGTCATCCTTATATCGTCAATTCACGCAAGACCGCCCGTCGCCCAAGGGTCACGTGCCTAGCACGTGACCGCTTGGGAATATTGCAAAAGCTCCTTTGAGGGTCTCAATAATTTCATGTATACTCTTCTCTGCATATTTTTATTTTTTATTTATTGTAATTGCAAACAGACCCATGTGTTCCCCTTTTATTTTGAACATCTACATCGCATCATTTTATTTATTAAAAATAGGCATCTTGTTCTACGATTAATTCTCTACATTATGGCTTGCTTTTGATATTTTTGTGGTCTGTGGTTAATTAATGATTAATATTCTTGTAGAAATTTACATATTTTATCCATCTTATGCCTCAAAATTCATAAGTAATTAACCATATCTCTAAAATTGCCAAAAATTCATGGATCTGAGAATTAATTGTATTTAACATCATACTCAAAAAGAATTACATTTGCATGGTGGTTTGCCCAATAAAAAATATTTTGCATATTTCAATCTTTTATTTTTAATATGTATTAAATCTCATATTTTTAAGTTTTAGGATTTTTTTGAGATCAATCACCTAGTGATAGATCTGGATAATGTTATCTCTTGGAAATAATTAGGTTTAATATTTATTATAATTAATTATTGAAACTCATTGTGTTTGCATTCATAAATTCATAAAATATTTAACTTGTATCCAAAAATTCCAAAAAAATTACATTGCATTCATCTCACCATATTTTACATCTCGGCCAAGTTTCATAATTTTTGAACATTGTTTGATTGAAAATTGTATTTTAGTCATTAAATATGGCCACATTTGCATTTTACATCCCAAAGTTGCACTAAAAATAACAAAAAATACCATATCGAAAACCGTGCTCGAACTTTGATAGACAAAATTCTTTATTGTCCTTTTGCCTCCTTGAGTTCGACCTTGGGACTTGCCCAAGTAATATAAACATTAAACCACTTAGAATAAAATTGAATAAATTATTGTAGTTATTTCTTGACTGATTCTGAATTCCCGACATAATTACAACAACACATTCATTATAAATTTTAAAACTTAATTCTCATAAATTAACGACGATAATTTCGGATTCGTCAATGTGGTCCATTTCCTATAGAACATTTTACTAGTCAAAAATACTCCATCAACTTCATAGATGATTTCTCACGTTACATCTATCTATATCTATTATTTTATAAATCAGAGACTTTAAATACTTTTAAGGATTATCAATTGAAGGTAGAGAGACAGTTAGAAAAGAAAATCAAAATTATGAGATCAGATAGAGGTGGTGAGTATTATGTAGGTATGTTGGAGGAGAACAAAAGTTTGGACCTTTTGCGCAATTTTTTAAGGATAAAGACATTGAACATCAATTTTCAATGCCTGGTGAACCGGATTAAAACGGTGTCACCGAAAGACGGAATCACACATTAATAGATATGGTTCTAAGTATGATGAGTACTCCTCATTGCCATTACCTTTTTGAGGTAAAGCTCTAAAGAGAACCGTGTATATATTGAATAGAGTTCCAAAAAAGCGGTTTCATCCACTCCATTTGAGCTTTGGAAGGGATGGAAATCAAGGTTGGAGCACATACACGTTTGGGGTTGTCAAGCTGAGATTAGAATGTATAATCCACATAAAATAACTGGATATGAAGACTACAAGTGGATACTTCATTGGTTATTCAGAATGTTCTAAAGATTATAGATTTTATTGTCCAAATAGAGAATCGAGTATTGTAGAATCAAGAAATACCATATTTTTGGAAAAATAGCGAGAATAGTTGGAGCAATATGGTAATATCATACTTGATGAAGATCTGGATCTTGTTATACCACTAGAAAGGTGGAGCAAAATATTCAACACGATATCTTGGATGAGTCACAACATCAGGATGGTTGTTCCTCAAGCTCAAGATATCCCTTTGTTTGAACCAATGGTGAATCCTCCATTACCTGAGAATCAAGTTGATATAGTACAAAGTGTTCAAAAAGGTGTTGTTACAACTAGATCTGGTCGGATAGTAAAATCTACAATCTCATCAGATTGAATAACATACCTACAAGAATGTGACTACGACATGGGAATATTAGAGGATCCAATATCGTTTTCACAAGCCACAAATTGCATTAACTCTACTCATTGGTACAATGCCATGAAAGAGGAGATGCAATATATGAGTGCAAATCAAGTATGGAACTTGGTTGAGTTACCCAAAAGAGAGAAACCTATTGGTTGCAAATGGATCTTTAAAATTAGAAAGACTCATTAGGTAACATTGAGAGATAGAAAACTAGACTTGTGGCTAAAGGTTTCACTCAAAAAGAGGGTATATATTATCATGAGACTTTCACTCCGGTATCACGAAAGGACTCCTTGCGAGTAATCATGAAATTAGTAGCTCATTTTTGACTTAGAATTACATCAAATGGATGTGAAAATGGTCTTTCTTAATGGATATTTGGACGAGGAAGTTTATATGCGACAACCTGAGGGATTTCTTACAAATAAAAGCAAGCATTTAGTTTGCAAATTAAGGAAATCTATATACGGACTAAAACAAACATCTCGGTAATGGTACATTAAGTTCAACAATGATATAACTTCATTCGATTTTGTTGAAAACATTGTTGATAATTGCATATACCTTAAGACGAGTGGGAGTAAATATGTTTTTCTAGTCTTATATGTGGATGATATTTTACTTGTTTGTAGTGGCCTCGGGATGTTACATAAACAAAGATATTTCTTTCTAATAATATTGAAATGAAGGATATGAGAAATGTAGAATATGTCATTGGCATAGAAATTCATAGAGACAGATCCAAGAGAGTGCTTGGAATGTCTCAAAAGGCCTATATCGAAAAGGTATTATAAAGGTTTGGTATGAAATATTGCTCTCCTACTCCAGCACCTATGGTAAAAGGAGATAATATTTTCTCAAACAAATATCGTCAAAATAATTTAGAAAAGGAATAGATGAAGGACATCCCATATACATCTATCGCTGAGAATCCAATGTATGCTCAAACATTCACTAGACAAGATATATATTTTATAATTGGGATGTTGGGTAGATATCAAAGCAATCTAGGCATAGACCATTGGATAGTGGCAAAGAAGATCTTACAATATCTGCAAGGAACTAAGGATTTTATGCTCATTTACCAGCATTCAGATTCCTTAGAAGTCATTGGCTATTCGGATTCGGATTACGCGGGTAGTAAGGAGGATAAAAGTCTACCTCCGGATACATATTTCTACTTGTGGGAGGTGCTATTGAAGGATATGGGATAATCCTCAAGCGCATCACGGAAGCGTGAGCGTCGTATCGAATACGACGAGGAACGACTAGTTACACTATTTATTCTATACAGCAGAATTTAAAAAAAATCATGCGACGAAACCACATGATCCAAGAACACTTCTCCGATCATTTCGTCTAAACCACAAACAAGTAATAGGATTACCTCTTGAAGCGTGGTTGTGATCGAATCTCTAAACGAAGAGACCTCCTGTCTCAAGTCCGATCCGACGGAGGAGACGCGAGCGTGTTGATGAAATACGTGCTTCTCGTAATCCATGTTGATGATCCAAGTGGCGGATCTCCTGATCTCGACACACGAGATCTGATGTCTTCTTCACGAGCGAGGTGCACTGAAGGATATGGAGATCTACAAGCAAACGATCGGGCAGCATAACGACAACGCTGCAGTGATGGAGATTCCCTCTAGGGCATTCATGGTTGACGGCCATGAGAGAGGAAGAGAGAGGGCTGACGTGTAGAGAGAAAGAGAGAGAGAGAGAGAGAGAGAGAGAGACTTATGTTCTCTTGTGTGTAAAGAAGAGCAAAGGGGTACCCTTCTATTTATAATATTTTGGGATCCATGGATCTCAATCCATGGGCAACACAAATCCAACGGCTCTCATTGATTTGTGTTTCTTTTAATGGCCAAGATTTGTGTTGGTAAAAACCAACAATAATTAATTTAATTTGGATTAAATATATATTGATAAATCAACATAATTTAATCCTCAAATTAAATCAACTAACATTGGAGATAATGGAAAGGAGGCTCCTCCCTTCCATATATAGGAAGAGTGGACAGCCACCCTTTCCTTTAGGGATTGGTGGCCATCCCCCCTCTCCTATTAGGAAAGGGGGAATCTCAATGCAATATCAAGATTGCATGATTCCATATGTCTCTAATTATTTACAACAACAATTGTTGTAAATTATTCTACAAAATAATTCATAATTATTTTGTGAATATTGCAATCTTGCCTTTGGAAATTTGTAAATCATATTCACAACCTAAAATAAAATGTGAATTATATTTTCAATTAATTGTCCAATGTGAATTCAATTCACGTTAACATTTAATTAACAAATGTAAATTACAAATAGCTCTCTCTTATATATTATAAATCATATTTATAATATATGTGATTAATATGGATAGTGTTATCCACATTATTCAATATCCATGATAATTAAATCACATTCAATCATCTTGGATCTCTGTTCTCATGTGCTCAAATAATATGATTCACAATCACATTATTTATATCTTTGATAATCAAATCATATTTAATTATCTAAGATAGCTCTCTTTATAATATTAATCGAATTCATATTAATCATGATAATTAAATCACATTTAATTATCCATTTTTTCAATGCTCAGATACTTATATCAATAATGAAATTATCCTAAACTCTTTCAAGGATAATGCACTTTCTCCGCGAATACTTGGAGATAAGGACATGGCTATTGTATTGTTCCACGTATAGTGACTTGGATATTGAGATCACATCTCAAATATAGATCTCGGGCCTCCCAAAGATGCTTGATTAAATCAAGACCGTAAATCTAATCTTCTCATTGCATCTGAATCACATTCAGATCAATGTCCAATATTTAAACCAAGATCAGATTACTTCTCTACTGAGAGGAGTCACTTAAATCCAGACCTGTTTCATCACTCCCTAGGAATGGAAGCGTCATGGTTATATAATCGTTTATGATCACATCACCCTCAGGTATTCCCAATACCTGTACATCCTGCATACTGGAAGACTCAGAATAAACCCGAAATATAAGATCAATTTTACACTGTATACTTCAGAGGTTTTATCATTAAGTTTCTCATTTGGTCATTGGGAGTCGGTATCGATCATATGCTTTCCAAAAGCATATATCATACCCAGGTGTTGATCATATACTTTCCAAAAGCATATATCAAACCTACAAATTCAGTCAAGCTTCCAAAGCAAGACGACCATGCACGGAATTTGGTTTTTCTCAATATCTCATGAGTGAGTTCATGTCTTCCGGTTCAGTAATGAACCTGTATGATCCCTTAGAGAGATCGTATTACTCATATGCCCTTGCATGCACACCAACGCGCCGGTGTATAGACCATTATTAGGTCATCAACCTATTGGTCTGCCAAATATACATATTCAGTCATATAGTAATACATCTGTCTCCGGTCAGAGGATACGTGCCTATATCATGACAGCATACGATATAGGTCTTTGGTTATCTCGATCTCGTTAAGTCAACTCTTTGACCTAACTAATCTGACACCTCCGAATCTCTATTCCCATGCAGAGGACATGCATCAAGAGGTCGGTCAGATATCAGCCTAAATGAGAAAGGATTGCCATCTCCTACTCAGGCTGGAGATCATTTCTCAACAATCATTTGACGGTACTTGATGAGTCCTCAATCTAACTCTTTAGATGTTCATCCAAGCACCAGCTTCTATGATTCAAATATTGAATCAACACTGTATGATCATCAAGATGGTCATGGTACATAACCCTAATTGTACTAAGGGACCTATTATGCAAATTATCTATTCTTCATTTCAGATTAGGGAATGATATTCGCAATAACATTTATTGCATAATGGCTCGCCGTGGGCTCGCATGTCCAACAGCTATTTCATGGAGAAGTGTGAAACAACCACTTGTTACTTCAAGTACCGTGGAAACCGAGTTCGTGGCATGTCATGAGGCTACTACACAAGTACTTTGGCTAAATAATTTCATCGAGGGTCTGAAGATAGTTGATTCAATCTCAAGATCATAAAAGATTCATTGTGATAATTTTGCAGTCGTATTTTTTGCATATAACAAGTATACGCGTGCTGGAATGAGAATTGACATCAAGTATCTTGTTGTTAAGAAGAAAGTAAGAGATCATCTAGTATTGATTGAACATATAGGTACTAAGTAAATGATTGCAGATTCTATGAGAAAGGAATCGCCACCTAGTGCATTCATTAATCATGTAACTGAAATGGGCATATTAAGTACCTTGTAATAATATCAATACATCCAGGTATATACACTTTAAGTTTTGGTATTCTGATCTATTTTTTTATTGCATGTTACCTTCAGTTGCATGCACTTCATTAACAACCTTAAAGTAAGGACCCGTGTTGATATTGGATATTGGCACAGGAAGTTTGTTTTGTTAAGTTAAGCATACCGATAGTAGTGTAATGCTTGGAAAGGAATATTTGTTTGATAGGTCTTGACCGACAAGATTCATGCTAGTGGAACTTAAGTTAACATATGAAAGGAAACAAATCTGTCACATGAGGCACGTGAGAGAATGTTGGACTTCCACATAATAATATATTATTATTATCATCATTATCATTATTATTATATTATTATTATTAAAAGGGTGTCTCATGATGTGAAAGAATGCATCCAATTAAAGGGTTGCCTTTGCTATGGTGGTTATTTTAATGGAGAGGCAACCATTCATGTGTATAAATGCATGGCAAGGAGTCCTGTCTCCCTCAATCAAATGTGTGAGGATCCATTACTCAAGCATCTTAAGCAAGGTTGAGAAGGAGAAGGAAACCCGATTTGCCCCACTTTCGTTCCGCTTCGAGTCTTCATCTCGCCGCGATGGCCTCCGATTAGTATTCTATTTATTTAGCATAGATCTATATTTTGGATTAGTATTATAGATCTATCATGAACCTCATGTTTTGTACTTCATCTGGTTGATTCAACATAATAAATTACCTAAATTATGATGGGTAGATTAAATATCACGAATGTTAATCGTTGCCAACTCTATCTTTGCAACCTCGAAAGCTATGCACCTCTTTATGAAGAGTGCATTTTCACTCGGAATACGTTCGACCATTGCAACTTACAACCGCTCTTCTCTGAACTAATCGAGTTGATCAGCTTCGCCTCCTTGGGAAAGTTCTCACTTGCGATTAGTCAACGATCATCATCCACACAACTCTTTTGTGGCCAATCTGGAAAGAAAGATGCGAGAAAGCTTTATTGGGCATACCATGTTCTATCCCTAATGTAATATCTAGGGCTTCGCTTAAGTGTAAACTGAGCGATTGGCATTTTGTGAAGGTGGCGAACTGCTTCAAAATATGTGAACAAGCTAGCTCCGCTTTTCTGTTGATCCGTAATTGCAGATAACTCTATTGGTCACCTTCTCTACAAGTACTCTCAGCTTGGATTTTTCTTCGAAGCCGTCCTCTCCTATTGTGTGTTTTGTGGGAACTGCTAGCGAGATTGTGCTTACCTCTCCGAGGATGCTTCCAAAGAAACTCTAACACAACTACTGTGTGGATTTTTTTGATGGAGGAAGAACTCTTTTAATCTTTACGATTGTACCTCGTGTCTGTGAGGGTCCCTCCTAAGCTACTCTTGTATGTCTTCTGAAACTGCAATGTTGAACGCTTTCTCCTTTTGATGAATTAACTTTGAAAGTTTTATCTAAAAAAAGTATGGGGTATGCCTTGGTTAAAATAATGAGATTCGTTCTATGAAATAGATGGTGATCCGACCTAACAAATGATTATTTTATTAACTGTTGATGTCCATGGTTAAGTCCCACGATTAATTACTTTTGAGTAAAGATAACTGCTGCAAAATTGGTGCACAACCTTGACTGACATGGCAGGTGGGATCGTGTTGGTTTGTAGTGCGTAATTGTATATTTTTGTCAATTCGAAGGAAACAACAAATCAGAGTGGCGCAGCGGAAGCGTGGTGGGCCCATAACCCACAGGTCCCAGGATCGAAACCTGGCTCTGATAGAGTGGCTTCTGCTAATGTTTTTCCACGAATGTCCTCTTTTATTTCATAATAACAAGTGTAATCCCTTGGCATTATTCTTTTTGTTATCATTTCCCTTCGTTTCACGCTTCAATACAGATCTGCACTTGACCGTTGGCATGCGATCTTCACATTGCTCTTTTCTTGACTTGTAAGATCGATCTTCTTGGGAGATTGGTCTCCAGTCTACCACCAGACCCTTCTAAAGATCTCCATCTAAGCTTCTGTTCGTAGTCCTTGGGTTTGTTTCCTCATTATATACTCCTCCTAAAGATCCTAATGCCCAAACTTACGACGATCAGTACCGGCACAAATGCCTCCACAAACCTGTAATACTTTCCCAACTGAACTGCATGTTTGCTGTGCAGAAAAGCTGAGTACCGCTGTCGACTACTCAGAGTACTACATGATCTTCACCAGTTGCTTATAATTCTAGACCTGATTGCTTTGCTTAGGCATCTCTATAGAATATGAAACAACCCGAAATGCGATTCAACCCATTAATTGTGCATGCATTTTTTACCTCTGAAGAATATATTTTAGAGTGTGATTTGGAAGTAGATTTCTTGCCGGACTTGGTCAACTTGTAAATCTACTTCGAGGAGGAAGAAGAAGAACAGATCTGTAATTCGTGCGTGGTGGACTTGCAATTTAATTATGTGGCTCCGAGAGATGGCTATCATGAATCTAGCTTAAACAAGGTAGTCAGTGGAATTAATATATCATGGATAGATCCATTTGGGACTACTGTATCCATGGGCACCAAGGCACGGAATGCAGCAGCATGTTGCTGCTATAATTAAATCCGAGATTTATATAACACTTCCATTGTAAAATCGCTCTTTATGATTGGAAAGTTGCAATGAATAGAATATATATCCACTGCTATTTTATTAGCATCAAATAATATAACTCTGCCTTTCCTCTTAGAATTAATGTGTAATAGTCATCGCTAATTGGGCAACGGTGGCTAGAATCGTCAAGAGAACGGCGGTGTATAATGGCTGCTATATGCATAATTACATTCGCTATGCCATAACCCCCAGTATGAAAGATAATTAACTATAAAAGGAACATTATTCGATATTACATGTTTAATTAACTTCAAATATTATATAGTCAGGGAGGCTGGATGCTAGGAATGTAACTATGTGAATGTACACGTTTTTAATACTTGAGATTTATTGTATTTTTGTGATTTTGATTTTTAAAATTTTCAATTGCATTTTCTTTTTTGATTTTCATATGTAATACGAATTAGGAGTTATGATCGGTATATGGAGTTATTTATTTATATTATTATTATTTGTTAGAGTCTGATTTAAATGAGTAATTGGATCACTCCCTACTGTACTCAATGAGATTACACTGTTATCATTTTTAAACTCATGCCGACTATTGATAGAACTTTGATGTGTTGATTAGCCTACATATAAAGTCCCACATTCATTGTACTCATTGAGAAACTTATTAGAATATCCAACCCTCTGTGGCATTCTCAAGTGGCTTCATGCCCCTCCTTGTGAAATAGGGTTCCACGGATTGTGTTATATTCTTTCTTTTGATTCCACATTCTGTATTCTTACATTTTTAATATGGTGCCGAAGCAAGTCATTCTAGGATTTCATCCTCGAGAACCCATTTTGTTTCTATTTAATTTTTATCTCAAGTTCTCGAAGTTCGTGTTGTGGTTATTTTGTTTGCCAAGTTGGAGATGGTGAGCACATCTAACAGGAGTTGTTTGTGCTAACAATTCTAGAGCTGCAATACCATCAGTGTGATTTTCCATGCATCAACCCATGCGAATAGGCCACCACAAGAAGATCTTAAAGATTATATATGGAAATGTCAAAGGGTCCCATCATAACCCTAGGGATGAAGCACCAAGGTGGTGTATCCATTAAGCAGATCGCACCATGAAACCCTAGAAGAAACCAAAAAGAAGAAGAAATGAAAATCCTCCATCACTTAACAGATGATGCCGATTTACGGTGTATCAGTGATGTTAGAGTGAATTATGAATGGGAAGGAATAGATGTAATTCTCCTTGGCATGATGATGTGATCTAAGTAGCCATGGTGGCAAGAGGAAGCATCGACGCAAGGCAGTGGTAGGGTTGAGACAACCCAGAAATTGCCCAGCAGTAGAAGAAGAGGGATGCATATTGTTGAGAGTTGAATTGTTAACCCTAATTCTAGGGGTGTTCCAAGCGACTCACTTTCGAGGAGTTACCCATTCATGTAACCGTAACCCTAGGACTCCATCTGTATAAGCAACCCTATGGTCCTCCTTTTCTTAACAAATATAGAATACAAATTTCTACTTGGTACCAGAGCAAGTTCCACTCCCATCCCCTCCCCCTCTCCACCATTCACCCCTTCTCATTGTTACCACAGATGCCACGACCCATCTTCAATGCCATCAGCACCCAAATTCCCAACTCCCTTCTCCACACGAACACTGTTAGCACCCGACGTCGCAACCCTTCTCCACATAGGCTCAACTTCTGCTTGATCTCCACGCCTCCATCGCTAACGCTAGCCCCCTCCCCCTCCAATCGCCACATTCACCAACACTGCTTGCCCCACCCCAAGATCGCCATGCAATCCAGTGCCCAGCACATCACACCCACGATACCCATTGTACCCCCTCCCAACTCATATATCTAGATATACAAGACCCTGCATCCAGTAATTACCTTAGACCATTGATCCAAGCTGAAGGACTCCACTGACAAATGCTCTTGGGTGCCTCCAGGGCGTACAAGTTCACCACCATAGGGCACCATGTGTTGTAGCACGCATTGACACATGGATTTGTGAATCACATCATGTTTCTACGGTTCTTTCACCACCAAATATCTTTGTAACCGCCATCGTTCTAGAATATCCATAGGTCCTCTTGTGACCTAAGCAGTCTTCTATATCTTGTCATTGTTTGCAGTAGGCATGACAAGTTGTTAGAGATGTCTTCCTCTGAGGTGACATCTTAGGGTAAAATGGAGGGAGAACTCATCTACCCTCTTTTAGCTTGATCACCAAGTTGGATGAGACCAACTATCCCAAGTGTTCTCGCATGTCAATTATGATCGTATGAGGATATGACAAAGAGAATATTCTATTGGAGTCAGAGCTCGCTAACAAGTCGGGAAAATACACTACATGGATGAAAGATGAAGGGATGGTCAACTCATCGATCATGGTTAGCATCATCAATAGGATTGCGGATGAACCGGTATAATACACCACTGCTTACGGCATGCGGACTTCCATTCGAGGTATATATGGTCAGGAGAAAAATAAAATAAAATGAAATGAAAGAAAATAAAGAAAAATAAAATAAAATAAATGAAAACAAAAAAAAGAAAAAATAAAAAGAAAAACAAAAAGAAAACAAAAACAAAGAAAAAGAAAATCAAAACAAAAACCGCAAACGGAAAACCGACTACTAAGTCGTGCTCCCCGGCAACGGCGCCATTCTGATGAGTGACCCGAGCGACTAAGGTTAAATGGTATCAAAGGTCGTTGCGACCTCAACCACTCGGACCGAACTCAACAGGAAAATAAGACCACCAATAAAGAAATCAATCAATCAAACAGATCAAGAAGTCTCGCTAATTTATTTTACCTGGTATAACTACCAGGGTCGATCACAAGGAGAACGTAATGCAGAAGCTACAAAGTAGTCGGGAATCTAAGAAAAGAAAAGAAATGGTGGTTTTTATATTTTCAATTTTTTATGATTTTTAAAAAGAGAAAAGAATAAAAGACAATTAAAAATCAACACTCAAATATTTATTTAAAGACCCAAATACACTCAAAATTTCAAAATAAAAATATTTTTGTGTTTTTAAAATAAGAAAATGTTTTTTGTGAATTTTCTGGGATTTTTCTGATTTTTAATTAATTTTCTAAAAATGAAAGAAGAAAGAAAACTAAAAACAGTGTGCAGTCGAGATTGAAAGGCACTTCAAAAATAGGTAAAATGCCTATAAAATCTGGATAATAATTTTATTTGAAACTATAAAATAAAACCCAACTACAGAACCTGAAAACAAATTTCTTTATTTTTTATGAATTTTTAATGATTTTAAAAGATTTTTACTCTTTTTTAATTTTTATGAATTTTATAAATGGTAATGAGATGAAAATTGCACAGAAGTTAAAACAACATAAAACAAGTAAACAATGAAATTTTTAGAATTTTTCAAAGGTTTTTAATATTTTTAATGGATTTTCTAAAGCAAACAAGAGCTATTTTTAGTGTTTTTGAATTTTAGAAAATGCTAAATGAAAACAAAACAGAACCAAAAATTCACCGAAATTCCTACACCGTGGCAAGAGCCACATGTCAAAATTTCGTGATTTTTGAACAAGTTTTGCTATTTATTAAATCAAAAACAAAAGGCACCGCATATAGGGACCAGAATGCAAAGAAACTAAGTTCTGGGATCAAAAATTAAAACGCACTAAAACTCTAAGGTCTGATTTGTAATTTTTCCACTAATATCCGCACATCTCACAAATCCGCACTCACAGGGGCATACTTACAAATATGGAAACTAAATATTCAATCAATAACCATAACAAAATCCAAGGTGCATAATGCAAATATCCCAGCAAAACACGCGACGAAGCACGTGGGTCCACGCAGACAGGACTAAAATGTAAATAAGGAAAACTACAGGGATCAAAGTGCAAAATGGTTTAATGTGTATTTTATTTTACAGACTCATAGACAAACTAAAATAAAGGCAGGGTAAAATGAGCAAATTTACCCATGCAGACACGTGTGTTGCGTGTGGGGTGCCAGGTGTCGTCCTCTGATTGGACGTGCACGGTCGGCTCTGGTGCTGTCAGGTGTCAGATCCAACAGCTGTCAGGGTGTCGGTGATGTGGGTGGTACGGGACCGTTAGATCTAACATCTAACGATCTGACACCTGTTGTGTATGGACGGTTAGGATGGCATCTGGACGAAGGGCTCGGTCCGACGGCGGAGAAGGCCTCTGGAAGAACAACGCCAGGGCGAGCTTCGTCGGAGCATAGGTGGTGATCCAGAGCTCCGATGAAGGATCGGACGGTGCCAGAAGAATCGTGGGGACCTTCCACATCGAATGGTTGGCTCTGATGGAGTCGCTGACGGTCGAATCTACGTGGCGATGGCTGGGACCTGGGTGAACTCCGGCGAGGGTGGTCGAAGGTGATCTGGGTAGTCTCCATTCATGTTAAGGCCTGCAAGATAAAGCTCGGACTCGGAGGAATGCTCTGGTCGGGGTTATTGGACCTAAAATAGAGAGAAGTGGGGGTGGATGGACGACGGAGAAGGCCTCTGGAAGAACAACGCCAGGGCGAGCTTCGTCGGAGCATAAGTGGTGATCTAGAGCTCCGATTAAGGATCGGACGGCGCCAGAAGGATCGTGGGGACCATCCGCATCGAATGGTCGGCTCTGATGGAGTTGTTGACGGTCGGATCTACGTGGCGATGGATGGGACCTGGGCGAACTCCGGCGAGGGTGGTCGAAGGTGATCTGTGTAGTCTCCATGCACGTTAAGGCCTGCAAGATAAAGCTCAGACTCGGAGGAATGCTCCGGTCGGGGTTATTGGACCTAAAATAGAGAGAAACGGGGGTGGATGGAAGGTGGGTCTCCGGCGAAGGCGACAGATGAGATCGATGGCCTAATCTTGGCAATCCGAGCCAAGGTCAGGGTGATCAGACGGCGTAGGAAGATGGAGGGTGAGTGGGGTTATCGATCTGAACGGGTGGATGATTGTGACGAGGCTCCGACTGGCTGGTCGGAGCTGGCGGAGCGACGGCATATGGCAAACGAAAGATTGACTAAACGGAGGATTTAGGAACTATGGAAAGATTACCTGAAGGTCCTAAGAGAATCCTGAGCTCCAAGGGAGTTGGACGGCGGGGTCTTTGCCTCGACTTCGCTGCGATTGCCGGAGGAGGCTCTTCGCGGCGGTGCTCCGGCCACGATAGGCAAGCTACGGCTACACAACACCTCTCTGATGACCAAAGGTGGTCTCCGGCTGTTGTCACCAAGGCGGAGGTATCTAGGGTACCAGAAAGGGGTGCGGCGTGAGCTAGAGAGCTGGGGGAGCAAATGAAGACCTTTATAGCATGTCCCAGGTGGCTGGAAGAATCGGATCTAGCACGTGAACCGAGGGGCGGATCCCTAAAGGAATCAACGGGCGAAGGTCTTGGATCCCCCCTCGATAATCGGAGCCTTGGAATGGAGTAGGAGGTGGTTGGATCGGGTCTGTAAAATTTGAAGAAATGTGCGCGAAAATCGGATCTGCGAGAGGGGGAGTCCGGGAGGGGTAGTTGACCGGGGTCAACATTCCTCCTGGACCAATCAAAAATAGATAACCAAAAATATTTATAAAATCGATTAAAAAAGCAAATTAATTTAAATCAAAAAGTGTAAAACATACAAAATATTTGTTATTTTCTAAACTATTTTTCTGCGATTTTTATTTATTTTTATGAAAAATAATTTATGGTATATACAGTAAATTATATTATATACAAGTATAAAATACCTATGTAATTTATACATTTATTTTTAATTTATTATTTTTACAAAAATACTCCAATTTTGTATTTTATTTATTTACAGCATAATATTTGGAGTATAAAAAATTATTTTATTTGTTTACAAGTATAAATTAAATAGGGAAAGATACATATATACTTGCTTTATGTACAAGGTGAGAGAGATATTTTTATTTTATTTCTATTTTATTTTTAGAAATATATACAAGGGAATAAAAATATCTTTTTATTTTTATTTTTATCAAAATAAAATATATACATAAAGGTATATATGTACAAGGTAGAGTGGCCCTATCTCTCTCTACTTTTATTTGGCGATCAGGCCAATGATTGGCCCTATCTTGGGTTTAGGTCACTTAATATTTATTCTAAATATTTCCTTCTTTTTCTTTTATTCTTTATTCTTTTATTTTTTCACAAATACATGTTAATTATGAGATATTAATAAATGCATGCTTATTGCTAATTTATTGTATTTATAACTATTTACATGATGCTTTGCCAAGATATTTAGCTAAAATAAAAGAATAAAGAGTGATGAATGAGGAGTCATCACCCCCCTATACTTTACTTTTGCTAGTCCCTTAGCAAATGCTTATTTGAAAAAGAAGTGAAAAGAGAAAGAAAAAGAAAAAGAAGGTGAATCAAAGTTAATTATTAAACTTGTCTTCATTAAACTGAAGTATGGAGCTCAGTCAGACCTTTGGATTATTAGTTTGTCGGAACCTTAGTTAGACTTAGGTTTAAAACTTAACAGCCTCTAAGTTCCACTAATCTATGGTCAAGACTCCTCAATAATCCAGATCAGAACAAGTCTACATACACTAACTCTAATGACCATGAATCTTTCCTTGTACTGTGTAAGTGATATGTAGCTCCCCACCTCAGAAATGGCAAAGTGACAACCCCCCTCAACAAGGTAACTCTAATGCCCTAGTATGGCAACTCTTTCCTCGAGGAGCGGGGTATTCCCTTCTAAGTTCAAGTGCAACCGGCTCAAGAAGAGGAGGAAGAAGAGAATGGACCATGACCAGTGTAGCCATGTATCCTAGGGAGCCCAACCATTTTAGCTAAGTCTCCCTGCTGCAAGCTTCATGATATGGGCATGGGTAATATAAGCTTTGCTTTATTCGGCTATATACACTCCGGTGGGTATTTCATTTTCTATCAGACCCACCATTTTTTGGAGTTTTTCTTTCTTTTGCACATTTTTTTCGATGTACATATGTACAACATATCTACATGGTGCAGCATATATACATAAGGAGTTTTTCCTCTTGAGCCAGTAGACTATCCCTCTTCTGAAGCATTATTGCAACCCACAACTCCTGTCTTTAGACCTCAATGCTGCCAGACCAAGTTGAGATGCACTTCCTTCACTAAAAGAAGACGAGAGGTTCCGCCTAGAAGTACTACCCTCGTATGCTACCCCAAGCCAAAGAAGACTGCCTCCTCACCACCTCCTCCCTAGAGAGCTATGTGTAAGGTGATAGTGCAAGTAAAGCCATTGTCTGTGAGAGTCATGTGTGCGTTGTTAAGTGTTCTACTTAGTCCTATCAAGATGACATATGATCATAGCCTAGTGGACTCAAAGAATTAAGTCCCAAAAGGACATGAAAAATCTTAACCCTAAGACCTATAAGGTTCCTCTTAGAATTAGGTGGATTAAGGTCTTAACCAAGCTCCATTTTTCAATTTAATTCCAGGCTAGTTTAAATATCAACTATGATTCGGAAAAAATGTACCAATATATACAAAAATGCTTTTATGCAAGTTTTGAAACTATGCAAAATTTTTGAAAAATGTTTGAATGAATGAATGCATGGATGCAGAAGTTTTGCAAAATATTTACACACATTTACACAAGGGTTTTTGCAAACTTTTTATTTTTCAAACATTTTACAAAATTTTTGTACTATATAATTAATTTTGATATCAAAATATTTACAAACTCTTTACACACAAAACATTTTTACAAACATTTGTACAAAAATAATTTTATAAATAGCTATGTATGTGCAAGAAAGAATTTTCTGTACAAGATAAGTTTTTAAATTTTTATGATTTTTAGATAGAAGGATTTTAGCCATTTTATTTATTTACGCACTCACATAAAGTAAGAGTTATGGCTAAAGTATATATGAAATATATACGATACCCCCCTATACTTAGCTCGAGCGATGTCCTCAGAGTGAATCAAGAGCGATGAAGAAGACATAACGCGTGCTTAGTATAGGGAAGTGAAGAGGAAAACTATACTACAATGGTGAATCAAAGAATAGAATGAAAGAGAACCTCGATGTTTCCCCCTATACTTAGGATTAAGTAATCCTAAGTATAGCAGACTATATACAAAGGGAAATCCGAGTGGAAGGATGTACAGGGTCTACCTCCCCTATACTTAGGGTAAAATATCCCTAAGTATAGGCAGCAAAACAGAGGTAAAAAGAATCAATAAAGAAATTAAAAGTCTGACACCCCCTATACTTAGGGTAAAGTGCACCCTAAGTATAGCATAATCAAAGATGCAAATGGGGTGTTGGACTGAAGAATGGTATGATATGGACATCTGGATCTATACAAAGCGGAAGACAGTGATAAGCAGGCGTGAGATGCTATAGGTGTGAGTCAAAAGATTACATCTCACACGAAATGAATAGGGGCGACGTCAGCGACCAGTGGCTCATGATCTAGATATGGTTTGAGCCACTGCCCATTAACACGAAAGGTAGACTCATATGACATCTCAGATATGTCAATGCTTCCATTGTCATGTACCTTTCAAACCAGGTATGGTCCCTTCCATTTGCTTTGCAACTTCCCTGGAAATAATCTCAGCCTGGCATCGAACAACCATACTCTCTGATCTGGCTCAAATTGCTTGTGGCTGATATGTGAATCATACCACTCCTTCACTCTCTCCTTGTATTGTAGGCTTCTCGAAAAGGTTGCATCTCTAAGCTCCTCCAGTGCTGCCAATTCTGCCCACCTCTGCTCTCCTACACACTGGATCCAAAACTATGTTTGTGACCGCCCAAAGTGACTTATGCCTAATCTCAACAGGTAAATGGCAGGGCTTGCCATAAACGAGGCGAAAGGGAGACATACCCAAAGAGTCTTGAAGGAAGTATGATATGCCCATAAGACCGAGTCCAAAAGATGTGACCAATCCTTTCGGTCAGGGCAGACTACCTTCTGCAATATCGTCTTGTTCTCCCTGTTCGACACTTCAGCAAGACCATTGGTCTGAGGATGATATGGAGCGGCTACTCGATGGTCAATGCTGAACTCGCTAGCGAGGACCTTTACCTTGTCGTTGACGAAATGAGACCCCCCGTCAGATATCAACACTCTAGGCACTCCAAACCATGAAATGATATTCTTCCTCAAAAATCTGCATACAATTCTAGCATATGCGGTTCGGGCGGGGATGGCCTCAACCCAACGACTCACATAATCAACGGCCAACAAAATGTACTCAAATCCCTGACTCTTAGGAAATGGACCCATGAAATCGATGCCCATGCATCAAAAACCTCACAGAAGTGAATGGGCAGCATCGGCATCATATCACGCTGTCCACAAAAGCCCATCCTCTGACAGTCAGTACACATCTTCACAAATTCATCAGAATCCTTGAAGAGAGTAGGCCACCATAGGCCGGATTGGAGCACTTTCTGTGATGTTCTCCTCCCAGAGTGATGTCCCCCTGCCTCAAGCTTGTGGCAGTAAGTGAGGACGCTATGGTGCTCCTCCTGAGGAATGCACCGACGCCAGACGCTATCCCCTCCTTCATGATAAAGGACGAAATCCTCCCAATGGTAGAACTTGGCCTTCGCGAGGAAGGTCTCAAGTTGCTTCCTGGGCCAACCTTGTGGAACTTTCTTGGCAACAAGATAGTTCATAATGTCGGCGTACCACGGGAGCGAGGCGATAGCAAGGATCGCCTCATCTGGGAAGGTCTCAGAAATAGGATCAATCTGCTCAGAATCCTCAAGATGCTCTAATCAGGAGAGATGATCCGCCACCACATTCTTGACTCCAGACTTATCTTTAATCTCAATATCAAACTCCTGGAGTAGAAGGATCCATCTAGTCAGTCTATCTTTGGCAACCTTCTTTGCCATGAGGTACTTGATGGCGGTGTGGTCTGTGAATATAGTCACCTTCGATCCAGTGATGTAAGATCTGAACTTATCTAGGGCAAAAACTATGGCTAGCATCTCCTTCTCAGTGACAGTGTAGCTCCTCTACGCGGTATCCAATGTACGGCTAGCGTAGTGAATGGCAAATGGTGCTCTATCCCTCCTTTGTCCCAGCACGTCCCCTACGGCGAAATCGGAGGCATCCGTCATGATCTCGAATGGGAGAGACCAATCAGGTTGCTGGAGGACAGGAGCCTCAACAACTAGACTTTTGAGAGTCTCAAATGATGCAAGACACTTATCATCCACAATGAACTCAGTGTCTTTGGTCAGCAAATCAGTCAACGGTCGGGTAATCTTGCTAAAATCATGAATGAAGCGTCGGTAGAAATCGACGTGCCCCAGAAAAGACCGTAACTGTCGCAAGTTGGACGGTGGACTGAGTTTCCTAATGATATCCATTTTGTCCGGACCAACCTCCATGCCCCTGTTGAAGATGATATGACTAAGCATTGTCCCTTGAGTAACCATGAAGTGACTCTTCTCCCAGGATAACACAAGATGGACCTCGATGCATCGTTGAAGGACGCAGTCTAGGCAGTCAAGACAAGCATCAAACCCATCACCATAGACCGAGAAGTCGTCCATGAAGACCTCCAAGCACTCACCCACCATGTCTGAAAAAATGGACAACATGCACCTTTGGAATGTCGTTGGGGCATTACATAGACCAAATGGTATCCGTCTGAAAGCATATGTTCCAAAGGGATAGGTGAATGTGGTCTTGTCCTGGTATTCGGGCGCAATGGCCACCTGGTTGTATCCGGAGTACCCATCAAGAAAGCAGTAGTGACTCTTCCCAGCTAGCATCTCTATAATCTAATCAATAAAAGGCATCAGGAAATGATCCTTCTTGGTGGCATGGCTCAATCGTCTCTAGTCCACACAGACCCTCCATGAAGTGGGTACCCGGGTAGCGATCTCTTCTCCAGAATCACTCACAACTGTAGTGATGCCCGTCTTCTTGGGCAAAACATGTAATGGACTAACCCACTTGGAGTAGAAGATGGGGTAGATAAAATCGACGCTCCACCATTTTGAGATTTCCTTCATGACAACCTCTCGAAGGTTCGGGTCCAGCCGTTGTTGGAACTCACATGACGGCTTGGAGTCCTCTTCGAGATAGATATGATGGGAGCATAGGGCCAGAATTATCCCCTGGAGATCGGCTACACTCCATCTTATCGTCTTGCGGTTCTTTTCAAGAACCTCCATCAAATGAGATTCATGCTCTCCAGTCAAATCCACTGAGATAATGACTAGGTGCATCTCATGCTCGCCCGCAAGGAACCTATACTTCAGTGACTGCGGCAAGGGCTTCAGCTCTTGACAACTGGGAGCTCGTGGATCTGGCCTCTAAAAAGTCTGAGTGAAAGCGACCAAATCTGCATGGGAGAACTCTCGTTGAACATGAAAATCTGGTGAAGACTGCTCTGTTGATGTGTCTGTGCTCTGAATAGGATCAATCTCCACCCTAGTTGCTGGCTCTATAGGAATCAGACATGGAATCAATTTATCAAACTCTGCCCAATCAATATCTGACTCCGAGGGATTTGAATCTGAATCCAAAGAAATATCTACTGCCTCGCTCTCCTGAATGTGATCTGCTCCCTGAAAGGTGTCCTCTGCCAAGAATGCTCTCTCCAAGCTCTCATCTACTGGAATCTGTGCATCAACGGGATCTGAAGGTGAGAGGATAGCTCGTGAAACGGGGTCTAGCCAAGCTGCTCAATCGTTTGTGATCACAAAATCGCACTCCTGGTGGACGTCTCGCTCTGCCTCTGTCATCTGCTCTAAATTACTAAGAGGCTTTGAGCAAGTTGAATCTCGCACTCTAGTCTCATCGATCGTCTCTAATTGTATACTCTCACCCTCGATGCAAAAGCACACATTCCCGCTATCATGATCGGTCACTACATTGGCTGTGGTCAAGAACGGGTGTCCTAAAATGATGGGGGTATCGGACACAGACTCAAGGATCTCCATGTCCAACACAACGAAGTCCACGAGGAATTTCAGGCCCTTAATTGTGACGACCACGTCCTTTATCAACCCCTTCGGCCTCTTCACATATCGATCAGCAAAGTGAAGGACCGTCCTACTCTGTCGGAGAGGGCCAAACTCAAATCGGTCGAGTAAGGCTACTAGAAGTAGGTTGATGGAAGAATCATTGTCTAATAGAGTCCGATCGAACCTCTGCTCATGTATGTGACATCCGACATAGGGAGCTCCTGCATCTGGCCTCTTGGCTGGCAGATGGTTCTGGATGGCGAAGCAGGTGACCCAAGTGAGCACATGGATCTCTAAATGGTGGTTTCTCCTCTTCCTGCGAATAGTGGTCTTCTCTCTAAGGCTCCTATGGAAGAGAGGGATGTGCTCCAAGGCCTCCTGTAGAGTCAGTTGTATCTGGAATATGTCTATCATCTGCTGGCTGAACTCTAGCTGCTGAGATTTTTTTGGATTTTCTTTTTTAGTCCCCTTAACCAAGCGGAGTGCTTGAGGGAAGGGGATGGATGGGCCCTCCTCAGATGAGGGCTAGGATCGGGTCCCTGCTGTTGTGGTGAAACAAAATCCATACATATATCTCCATGCATCACAGATGGACTCACAAATGAAGAACCCTTTCCTTTATTACATTTTCCATAATAGTCCTGAGATACAGAAGCAAAAGGAATTGCAACAGGAATAAAATGGGTGGCCTCAGTACCACTCGCAGCATCGGGACTCGTGGCATCATCACCGCACTCTGGCTCAGCATCATCTCTGGTGGCATCAGCACCACCTCCTGCATCTGGTGAAGTGACGACCTCAGTACTGTCAGCTAGATCTACATCCTTGGTGGCGTCAGCACCACTGTCATCAATATCATCATGAGCGGAATTAGCACCGCTCTCCTCCTCATCTGTTGCTCCTGAGTCTGCATGTGGTCGTCGCTCAGACGAGGCACCACCGGTTGACATCCTACCGCTCCTAAGTGTAACAAAGTCAGCATCAAAAGTGTATGCAGAAATATCACCAAGTAAATCACTAGGAGTGGTAACCTCTTAATCTCTACCTGCTCAGACTTCCTCTTCAGGATGTTTGGGTCCAGCTTGATCTGAGCGGGTATGCCAGCCTTGCCCTTCACTATCTCCCTCATCTCTTGATGAAACTCGTCCATCTCCCGCCGGAATGTAGCTGCTGCTCAGAGATAAGGCGGGCTAGATAATCTAAAGCTGGGTTCTCGTAGGAGGACCCATGAGAACCGGACGGGTGGCCTCTCTGAAAATGAGGATGCTGCTACTGAGGATGAGAGGGATACTGGGGATGAAACTGCTGAGGTTGTTGCTGCTGCCTACACGACTGTCCCTGCTGATAGGGACGAGGACCTGGTTGCTGGTAGTGTGGTTGTGGGAACTGGGGCTGCTGCTGTTGGCTGAACTGGCCACCCTGAACTGGAGGTTGCTGTTGGGAAGAGGCACCTCCAGTCGACCAACAGAATCCAGGATGGTCTCATCGGGTCCCATGCTGAGGTCGGTCATACCAAATACCGTTGACTTCCATCAACGGCTCATGCTCGTAAGTAGGTGGGGGGAGAACTGCTAGGGGCTGATCTGGCTGGTAGACCACCATCTGACTGTCTGGAGATGCTGGTAGCTGGACATACTGCTGCTGCTGCTGGAATGGCTCCGCCTGTATGTGATGCACCTGTCGGTAATGGGCGAAGGTCTAGGTCGAGCTACTGCTGCTGCTGGGATCTGCCAGTGACCTGAGACGGGGCTGAGAAGCCGTCTGTGCCTCTTGGAGACACATGATCTGGGTCTTCAGGTCACTCAGCGTCTGTGCCATCTGATCTATCTGAGACATGCCCGGGCACTGCTTCTTCTCAATAAGCTCGATGTGGTCCAACTTCTCGCTGATGATACCCCACAGGATGCATTAACTAGCCCCTACAACTCCGGTGTAAGCCCGCAGAAGAAACTCTAAACAAGGTCGGGCTTGGATATGTCATGATGGAGACACCGGTCTGTGATCTCCCTGAATCTGTCCCATGCCTCGTGGAACTACTCATTGGAAAGCATGGAGAAGTTGTTGATCAGGGCTCTGGCTACATTCGTCTGGCCGAGTGGATAGTACTTATTCAAGTACTTGTTCCGAAGCTATTCTCATGATGTGACGTATCTCCCTAGGTGCTTCAGCCAACTGGTTGCTCTGTCTACGAGGGAGAATGGAAACGACATCATCCTGATGGTATCCTCGTCCACGAGTCGATCGTGGATTGTGCTGCAGATCATCTCGAATTCTTGGAGATGGAGGTATGGCTCCTCGGTGGAGAGTCCGTAGAATCGGGGTAGAAGCTGGATGGTCTGAGGCGGGAGCTTGAAATCTCCCAAAATGGCTAGCAGCTATATCCATCTATGGGTCAGAGTTGCACCAAGGTTATGCAACTCTCTCATCGGTCGTGCAGGTGCTGCTGGCTGTGCTGACTCATCTGGCTCTCCCTCAGGGTTGTTTCCTCCTCCACCAGCTCTGCGCTGCTCTCTGTCGACTCTCATCTGCTCCATCTCTCGGTACATGTCCACCATGAAATCCCCCTGGTCTCTAATCTGATGCTGCATGGTCTCCAGGGAGGCTAACAGAGTGTTGTTGATGGCACCTTGATCTAATACGTAGGTCTGGTTCCCGCTGGGTCCATCGGTGCACTCCTCACTGCTGGCCATAGTCTCTGCAAAGGCAAAAGACCCAAACTCAGGTGCCGTCAAATCATCAAGTGTCTGATGTTGTCTCTGCTCGGACACCCCAGGATTGGTAGAAGGGTGGTCGAGGGGGAATAGGCAGAGTCAAACTCGGGTTCGGAGAGCTAGTCTCGGCTCTCACAAACCAACCTAGATGAGCAGACAGGAGTGCTCGAAAGCGGTGCAGCCAGAGGCTGCCTAAGGGACCTCCGACCCATCATCGTGATGTTGCGAATGAAGGGGTATGAGATCTGGAAAAATACATAGGATTGGTCAAGCAAACCCCCAATTCACCTACTCACACAGAGCTGATGATCGTAAAGGTTCGGTCTTTTATCTTGTCAAATTTATTAGGTGATCAAAAAGTCTTTCAGAGCGATTAAGCAAGCTGTTGGGAATCCAACGCTCCCAGGAGACTGTCCCGATCCCAAGGCTAGATCTTTCCCAGCCAATATAATCCGCGGACTGTTTATCGGCTACCCAATCGACTCGCTCTGTTAAGGATATCGCGGCCCGCTTTACCGAAAACCGAAGCGATCCTCACTAGAGAACGACTAACCCGAAATCAGTAGTCTGAGGAGAGGTTGGATGTGGCTCTAGCCTAGTGTGCGGGTCACTCTCTCGCTCATCCAAACTAGACAATGAGGGGATTGCTCTCCCAAGACAAATTTTTAATTGAGGTGTCTTTTAGGATCAAGTGTGTCTTAGCAATCCCAATTTTATAGTTTTTTTTAAGAATTTTTCAAAGCAAACAACACCTAACAAATTTTTTAGTTCTCCTGATTATTTTAAGTCCAAAAACAGGGGGAGAAATCGAAAAAGCCGATGCGCGATCAAACACTATGAGGTATGCAAAGTAAGAAATGTGTACCTGATTCCAGCTCTCTACATGCAGGGTGATCCGCGCATAAAATAAAAGACTGAAATAAAACTACCTATATGATGCAAGAAGAAATCAACCTTAGACAAATAATTTCTACTCGACAAGAATAGTAGCAAACGGGTCAACAAGAGGGGTCGGGGTCCGGTCTTTGATGCTGATCAGTGTCCGCCACAACAGATCCTGCCAGCACTGTATACGGCCTCTAGCGGCACGTGATCCCTCAGGTGACCGAGTTAACTTTTGATTTTATGATTTAATTATTAAGGTCTAGTTATCAATCTATAGGAACAGGCAATCAATTAGGGTTGGGACCTTAAGTAATTACTTCACAATCAAGCAAAAAACCTAAGTCTAAGGGTCAAAAACTTCGAGAATCAAAAAGAAAAGAAAAATGCGATAACAAGCAAAACCGACGAAAAATCTGCGGTGAGGTCCCCCTAGCACACCGGTGCTCTACGAAACAGACCCCGAGATCAAGCCAAGTCCGAGTCCTAGTCTGTCTTGTATTATTACAATAATAATATGACTAGAAAAAAAACTAAGCTAAGCTACAGCTAAAACTCTCCAAGTTACTGCTCCTCCTCTCCTACGCTCTCCTGCGGCTCGATGCAGAAATGAGATGCCTCCAAGTCACTCGGGTGTCTCGGCGCTACGAAGATCGCCGCTATAGCTCGTCAGGCCCTCTCAAGAAAGGGAAACAGAAGATATGTCAGGCCGTCGTTATTAAAAAATAAAATGAAATGAAAGAAAATAAAGCAAAATAAAATAAATGAAAAAAAAAACAAAGAAAAAGAAATATAAATAAAAATAAAAAGGAAACAAAAATAAAGAAAATCAAAACAAAAACCGTAAACAGAAAACCGACTACTAAGCCGTGCGTCCCGGCAACGACGCCATTCTGATGGGCGAGCCGAGCGACTAAGGTTAAATGGTATCAAAGGTCGTTGCGACCTCAACCACTCGGACCAAACTCAACAAGAAAATAAGATCACCAATAAAGAAATCAATCAATCAAACAGAGCAAGCGGTGTCGCTAATTTATTTTATCTGGTATAGCTATCAGGGTCGATCACAAGGAGCACGTAATGCAGAAGCTACGAAGTAGTAAGAAATCCAAGAAAAGAAAAGAAATGGTGGTTTTTTATATTTTTCAAATTTTTTATGAGTTTTAAAAAGAGAAAAGAATAAAAGAAAGTCAAAAATCAACACTCAAACAATTATTTAAAGACTCAAAAATACTTAAAAATTCAAAATAAAAATATTTTTGTGTTTTTAAAATAATAAAATGTTTTGTGAATTTTCTGGGATTTTTCTGATTTTTAATAATTTCAAAAAATGAAAGAAGAAAGAAAACTAAAAATAGTGTGCAGCCGAGATTGAAAGGCACTTCAAAAATAGGTAAAATGTCTATAAAATATGGACAACAATTTTATTTGAAACTATAAAATAAAACCTAACTACAGAAACTGAAAACACATTTTTTTTAATTTTGATGAATTTTTAATGATTTTTATAAGATTTTTACTTTTTTTAATTTTTATGGATTTTATAGATGGGAATGAGATGAAAATTGCACAAAAGTTAAAACAACATAAAACAAGCAAATAATGAATTTTTTAGAATTTTCAAGGGTTTTTAATGTTTTTATTGGATTTTCTAAAGCAAACAGGAGCTATTTTTAGTGTTTTTGAATTTTAGAAAAGGCTAAATGAAAACAAAACATAACCAAAAATTCACCAAAATTCCTACACCGTGGCAGGAGTCACGTATCTAAATTTCGTGATTTTTGGACAATTTTTGCTATTTATTAAATCAAAAACAAAAGGCACGGCACACAAGGACCAGAATACAAAGAAACTAAGTTCTAGGACCAAAAATTAAAACGCACTAAAACTCTAGGATATGATCTGTAATTTTCCCACTAATATCCGCGCATGTCACAAAATCCGCACTCACCGGGGCATACTTGCAAATATGGAAACTAAATATTCAATCAATAACCATTACAAAATCTAAGGTGTATAATGCAAATATCCCAGCAAAACATGTGACGAAGCATGTGGGTCCACGCAGATAGGACTAAAATGCAAATAAGGAAAACTACAGGGATCAAAGTGCAAAATGGCTTATTGTGTATTTTTTTTACAGACTAAAAGATAAACTAAAATAAAGGGAGGGAAAAATGAGCAAATTATCCATGCAGACATGTGAGCTGCGCGTGGGGTGCCAGGTGTCATCCTCTGATTGGACCTGCATGATCGGCTCTAGTGTTGTCAGGTGTCAGATCCAACGGTCGTCAGGGTGTCGGTGACGTGAGTGGCATGAGACCGTTAGATCTGACATCTAACGGTCTGACACCTGATGTGGACGAACAACTAGGATGGCATCTGGACGAAGGGCTCGATCGGACGGCGGAGAAGGCCTCTGGAAGAACAACGCCATGGCGAGCTTCACCGGAGCACAGGTGGTGATCCGGAGCTCCGATGAAGGATTGGACGGTGCCAGAAGGATTATGGGGACCTTCTGCGTCGAATGGTTGGCTCTGATGGAGTCGTTGACGGTCGGATCTACGTGGCGATGGCTGGGACCTGGGCGAACTCCGGCGAGAGTGGTCGAAGGTGATCTGGGTAGTCTCTACGCGTTCTAAGGCCTGCAAGATAAAGCTCGGACTCGGAGGAATGCTCCGGTCGGGGTTATTGGACCTAAAATAGAGAGAAGCGAGGGTGGATGGAAGGTAGGTCTCCGACAAAGGCGACAGATGAGACCGATGGCCTAATCTTCGCAATCTGAGCCAAGGGCAGGGTGATCAGGCGGCGTAGGAAGATGGAGGGTGAGCGGGGTTGTCGATCTGAATGGGTGGATGACTGTGACGAGGCTCTGATCGGCTGGTCGGAGCTGGCGGAGCGGCGACAGATGGCAAACGAAAGATTGACTAAACGGAGGATCTAAGAACTATGGAAAGATTACCTAAAGGTCCTAAGAGAATCCGGAGCTCCAGGGGAGTTGGACGGTGGGGTCTTTGCCTCGACTTCGCTGCGACTAGCGGAGGAGGCTCTTCGCGGTGGTGCTCCAGCCACGATAGGCGAGCTACGGCTACATAGCACCTCTCCGATGACCAAAGGAGGTCTCCGGCTGCTGTCACCAAGGAGGAGGTATCTAGGGTACCAGAAAGGGGTGTGGCGCGAGCTAGAGAGCTGGGGGAGCAAATGAAGACCTTTATAGCATGTCCCAGGTGGCAGGAAGAATCGGATCTAGTGTGCGAACCGAGGGGCGGATCCCTAAAGGAATCAACGGGCGAAGGTCTTGGATCCCCCTCGATAATCAGAGCCTTGGAATGGAGTAGGAGGCGGACGGATCGGGTCTGTAAAATTTGGAGAAATGTGCGCGAAAATTGGATCTGCGAGAGGGGGAGTCCGGGAGGGGTAGTTGACCGGGGTCAACATTCCTCTTGGACCAATCGGAAAATAGATAACCAAAAATATTTATAAAATCAATTAAAAATAGTAAATTATTTTAAATCAAAAAGTATAAAACATACAAAATGTTTGTTATTTTCTAAACTATTTTTCTATGATTTTTATTTATTTTTATGAAAAATATTTATGGTATATACAGTATATTATATTATATAGAGTTATAAAATACCTATGTATTTTGTACATTTATTTTTAATTTATTATTTTTTCAAAAATACTCCAATTTTGTATTTTATTTATTTACAACATAATATTTGGAGTTTAAAATAATTTTTATTTTATTTATTTACAAGTATATATTAAATAGGGAAAGATACATATATACATGCTTTATGTACAAGGTGAGAGAGATATTTTTATTTTATTTTTATTTTTTAATTTTTGTTTTATTTTTAGAAATATATACAAGGGAATAAAAATATCTTTTTATTTTTATTTTTATAAAAATAAAATATATACATAGAGGTATATATGTACAAGGTAGAGTGGCCCTATCTCTCTCTACTTCTTTTATTTAGCGATCAGGCCAATGATTGGCCCTCTCTTGGGTTTAGGTCACTCAATATTTATTCTAAATATTTTCTTCTTTTTCTTTATTCTTTTATTTTTGCACAAATACATGCTAATTATGAGATATTAACAAATGCATGTTTATTTCTAATTTATTGTATTTACAACTATTTACATGATGCTTTGCCAAGATATTTAGCTAAAATAAAAGAATAAAGAGTGATGAATGAGTATTCATCAGTCGCTCGTAATGTATCTTTGTTGCTTTTGCAAATAAATTTGTGTAAATAAAGTGGTTGATTGATACAAGTGCCTCCACTCACTACTGTGGAGAACATACCCTCCTACATCGGATGCATAACATCACTCCTGGACGATATATACAAGTGGTTGATGGCAGATTTTCCCTATAAAGGGAATAAGAGATGTCCACTTTACTTTTAATATCATGTTCACTAATCTTCTGTCTCTCAGGGTTTCCCATCCGTCTTCTTTTTATCAGTTAGATTTGTAAGGAGTTCAACTATCGAACGATATTTGATGCAATTTCTTGTGTTTTTCAGGACATACTGATTGGAAGGACGATTGTTGTGGGTCATGAAGATGGGGGTGTCTATCATATTGTGCAATCATCTGAGATCGTGCTTTACTTTGGGACTTCTTTTTCAACATCTTCTGTTTCTCTCTAGCATCAACATTTGGGTCACCCATCTTTACAGAAGCTTCGTCCTGTTCTTCTCAGCTCCCTCCTACTATCAACATAGAATGCGAGGCATGTCAAATGGGGAAACATCACATGGATTCCTTGCCACTATCTGAGAATATACATTTTGTTAGTCTTTTTGAGCTCGCCCATCTTGACGTATGTTACCCAATTAATATCCTGATCATCTAGGAAACACATATTATTTGGTCCTTATAGATGATTTTTCTCTTGTGTCATGGACCTTCTTAATGAAATACAAGTATGATTTCTTTCCTATAATTATTCGATTTATTAATGAACAAAGAATCAATTTGGTATGACTATCAAAACTCTCTGGTCTATTAATGCTAGGGAGTTTCTTCACATGACATACAATCATTTTTCTCCACAAATAGGATCTTACACTAGAATACTTGTGTAATACCCCACCTTCATGGGAGCGCATCTCAACACCCAATCAAAGTTATCCAACAACAATAACAAACAACTCGCATGATATAACATTCATACAAAATATGGAAAAATTGAAATGATATTAATAATGGGATAATAATTGAATGGAAAAAAGATCTTCAATTCAAATATAGGAGATCATGTTGATTTACAAACGAAACATAAAAAATCATATTTTACGTGGGCAGTCTTATAGCATTCACCAACTCTTCTATCATGGCACTCTATTTGCAGTCGTGTGATGGATGTTGAGGCAAGTCTCTCCCCTCTCTTTTCCATCTCCAATTCTAATATAACATTAAAGTCGTAATATACAATATTTATTTAAGGTTGATTCATTTCAGTGACATCTAACCAAAGCACAGCATTTGATCAAGACAGAAATACAAGATGTTATGGTTCCAATTCCACGGTATTGTTTGTTGACCTATTTCAATGAAAGACCGACAAGAATATGATTTTAATAGGAATATCAAAGACATACCAAGAACAAGAGGAGATCCTTGGGCGTAGCATCAAATCTGAATATCAGTCCCTTAAAATAGCATTCTCCATCACAACAATATATACGAAGGAAAAAAGGAAGAAGATTGCGGGATACATCACAGTCTACCGAATCACAAGTCTGGTTGGATAAACACATTCCCCTTGTGGTGATGCTCCTTTTTCCCTCGTTGTCATCAAGCTTCGGAGCTTCATGAGCTCCCGATGATGGTGGCGGCATCATTCTCCCTTTGGTTCCTAGGAGAAAGAGATGAGAGTATATAAGGGATGACTTGAGGAGAGGGGAAACAAGTGAGGGTTTTATGGGATGATGTGGATGTGAATTCGTAACTAAAACTAATCCAACCCGTGTAGGGTTACTATAATTCACGTAACCCCTAATTTCCATTATTATCTATGATCCTACTACACTAAAACGCTTGTGACTCTCACATCCGAACACAGAATAGTGTGTTCTGAGGCTCGTTGGACAACTTGCAACGACTCGGTTCGTTTGAGAAATTATTCAATATATTTTGAGACTTCTAAAAGAGGTCAAAAAATTAGAGGTGTTACATCATAACAACCTTAAAAAAGTCTCATCCTCGAGACTTAAAAAGAAAAGTTTGTAACATAACAACCTTGAAAATCACAAAAGTTAGCCAACAATAGTTACAAACAACCTGCTTGATAAACTTTTCATACAAAATAAATGGCAAATTCAATAATTTTCATTCAAATAGAAAATGTACAGAAAATAGTAATAGAGCATCTAAGTTCTCTTTATTACATCATCATAAGCCGGAAAGAGAAGAACAAAAAAACTACAAAAGAAGGCCTCAACCTCAGCAATGTCATATAGATGCACCATTGAACACTATGGCATCAGTCTCTTGCTCTACACTTCATATTCGATTTCTAAGAGAAGGAACTTATGAGTTGAATGACCTAGTATGGATATAAATAAATTATATAACAAATGATGGTAGGTAAGCAAGGTAAAGATGTTGTAATTGAATAAGTATAATGGAATACGGCATCCTAATGAAATAAAAAACATATGCCTAAAGTTATATTACCAGCCTCCGGTAGATCCTAAACGTGTTTATGCAATGTAATATGTTTCTTTAAATATTTATTGATAACTTTCATTTATTTATTTTGAACTCACCCATCAAAGGAGAAAGCCCAAATTATGAATGAAGCGTTGCAACGCTTCCCTCAGAGTATAACCCAAAACCTGCGTGCAATGTGACCCTTTAACTAGTCGGGTTGGTAGTACTCTAACACTCAAGACACTGGAATATAGCCAATGAACCATTATTCTGTCAACTGAGTCTGTCGGTACGGTCTCGTTCACCCCAAAATCAGTGGTCACAAAACGTATATGTATTACGTGTTGCACGCGTACATTCACATAAAACTCTTTAGAGTACCTACACCACCCTACTCTGTGATGTCCCCCATGGAATCACCAAGATGGGAGCTATAGTAAGTTCCTCTTTTAATCTATAGAAGATTTTTCACACTTGTCTGTCTAAGTGTGCATTGTCTCTTTCTTAGTCAGTTGGATAAGGGGAAGGGCAATCTGAGGAAATACCTTCACGAATCATCTATAATATTCAGTTAAGACAAGAAAACTATATACCTTTGAGACATTCTTTGGTTGTACCCAGTTAAGAACTGCTTCGATCTTTGTAGTATCCATAGCATCATGCACCTGAGATGACATGGCTCAAGAATTCCACTTCTCAAAGCAAGAACTCACATTTACTATAGTTCGCATATTGATTGTGCTTCCTCACTATTTTTCAGTATGTTCGATGTTTCTCCTCATCTCAAGAGTAGATAAGGACATCATCAATGAAGACGACAACAAAGTTATCGAGAAATGATTTGAATGCTCGATTCATCATATCCATGAAAACAACTTATGCATTTGTTAAGCCAAAGGGCACCACCAAGAACTCATAATGCATGGATCTGGCTCAAAATGCAGACTTAGGTATATCGACATCCTGAATCTGTAGCTGATGATTGCTAAACCGAAGATCGATCTTGGATAAAATTGATGATCCTTGTGGCTAGTCAAAAAGATCATCAATCTGAGGCAAGGGTAACATTTCTCGATAGTCACCTTATTCGGCTGCCATTAATATATACACAAGCACATAGATCCATCCTTATTAACAAATAGGATTGGTTCCCCTCATGGTGAAGTAGCAAGGCGTATGAAGCCCTTCTCTAATACTATACCTTAAGTTTGTTCAATTCAGCTAGTTCCATCCTGTATGGTGCAATTGAAAATGGTTGAGTTTCCTTGGATGAGAGTTATCTCAAATTCTACCTCCCTTTGTGACGGAAGTCCTAGTAATTCATCTGGGAAAACATCTTGAAAGTTCTTAATGATTTCTACATCATAAGTACTTTGCTTTGCATCTGATCTCCAATGACATGGGTAATGTACCCCTCGCATGTGATCAACTATGATGATCTTCATGTGGATACGAAGTTGAGTTATTTTGAGGAACCGACACGGATCATCGATCGCTCGATCAAGAATTTGGGGCATAAGGAGATACCATTGGTGAAGGTCATTTGGCAGCGGCATGACTTTGAGGAGGCCACTTGGGAACCCGATGCATATATGTGATGAGACTATACACATCTTCTTGAAGGTAATTTCTAAATATTGATTTTATTATTTTTGTTATTATGTTACTCGATGAGGCTCAACCTTTTAAGGATGTTATGTTACACACCTATCTTCTTAAGTCTCGAGGATGCGACTTGTTTTAAGGTTGTTATGATGTAACACCCTTAAAATTTCAGCTTCTTTTAGAAATCTCATATTTATTCAATAGTGTGTCAAAAGAACCGGCTCGTTGGAAGATTTCATATGAGCGTAAGAATCATTATTCCGTGTTTGTATGTGAGAGTTATATGTGTTTTAGTGTAGTAGGATCATGGATAATAATGGACATTAGGGGGTACGAGAATTATAGTAATCCCACATGGGTTGGACTAGTTTTAGATGTTACATACCTTGGAATGGTTATCCACACCATCTCATAAAACCCTCACTCGTTTCCTCTCTCCCCATGTCATCCCTCTTATCCTTCCATCTCCTTCTCCAGGGAACTAAGGAGAGAACGATGTCACTAGCACCATCGAGAGCCCACGAAGCTCCACAGCTTCACGATAACAAGGGAAAGAGGAGCATCATCGCAAGGGGAATACATTTCTCCAACCGATATTATGATCCAACAAACCATGGGCTTGTATCAGAAGCGCGAGATTTATGTGCTTTGGTAATAGATTCCTCGATCTTCTCCCTTTTCCGTCGCATATATTGTAATGATGAAGAATGTGGTTTTAGGAGATTGATATTCCAATTTTGATTCTACCCTATGGATTTTCTCTTACTGTTGGGATGTCTTAGATATTCTTGTTAAATTGTATTCTCGTTGATCTTAAATTAAAGTAAGTCAAAATCAAAATCATGGAATTGGAATCATAACATCATGTATTTCTGTCTTGATAAAATGCCTTGCTTAGGTCAGATGTCACGTGAAATGAATCAACCCTAACTAAATAGTGTATATTACCACTTTGATGTTTTACTAGAATCAAAGATGGAAAAGTAGGGGTAGAGATTTTCCTCAACGCCCATCACACAACTATAGTTAGAATGCCATGACAGTAGAGTTGGTGAATGTTATAAGACCTTTTTAGATTAAATATCAAAATTCATTTCATCAAAATTTTAATAGCAAGCTACCAACAAAGCCACAACTACAAACCAGTGTTCTATAGGACTCAGCCAACAACTTATCTAAGGTAATCCATAGGGGCCCATCATTTAATACAACTAGCTAACCCATATGGATGGTAAAAAATAAATCTAGTAGTTTCAATGTTTGGGATTGCAAAAAGTAAACTTAAATGGCAAAAGTTCCTACAAAACATGTGATGAATCTGCGATTCGTCATCTTTATTCATTTATTTTAGCTTAAAATCCCTTATAAAACACCTGCATATAACACTAACTCGCATCTGTGTGTAAATATTGTGCACTTCTTACTAATTTTAACCTAAAATAAATAAAGAAAGGAAAAATAAAGAAAATAAAATAAAAAAAGGAAAGACTGCATACAGGCTGATCCAAACCCCGAGAGAAGGTCAAGACTTGAACTGATCGACCAGGAATAAAGTAGGGGGAGATAGGGTCCTCAATTAGAAAATAAAAAAAACTGTGTTTTGTGTCTATCTGTATAAAACTGACATTAATTTATTTGTGCCTTAATTGACCTCAAATCAAATAACTTTCAAAACCAAAGTTGTAAATAAAAATGTGTCCTAATTAATAAAAATAATTGCATAATTAAATCATGTACAGAATAAAAGTGGCTACACTTGGAAAAAAAATCACTAGGCATTAATTGAAAGACCAATTTCGGCTCCATATGAGCTCAAATTGAATCAATTTCACTTCCATTGGATTCGAAATTAAATTATCTTTAAAATAACTGTATTTTCATAATTTTTGGAGTTACGGTTGAAAAGACGTTTTCTAGGGTGGTTTGCGCAATTTTCCCATGTATATTGTGCATATTGTATTTGTATATATTTGTAAATATTTTTACTAACTATTTAAAACAAAAATAAAAATAATAAAATAATAAAATTCTTTAAAACAAAAAAAGAGGCTAATTTCTTCATTTACCGTTGTATATAATGTCATATATGTATATAGTATATGTATATAGTTGCTATTTTTAATTAGCCGCCATAAAAATAACATCTTTTATTCAAATAAATAAAGTGACAAAAATTTAAAAAAATTAGATAATTTTGTAAATAGTTTTATCTCTTTTACTTTATCTCATTTCATCTCTCTTATCTCTTCCACCAAAAAATTCAAAAATTCATTTCAATTTTTATCTCTCTTATCTCTTTATCCAAAAAATTCAAAAATTCAAATTTCATTCTATCTTTTCTATTTATATGGCTCCTTCTTCCTCATTTCAACTTGGTCAATCTTTAAAGATAGGAGCCCGATCTCCAAGAGAAAATTTCGTCGAGAATAGTGTCTAGCCTCCAAGTCGTCCGATGACAGCGAGTCGGCCTTGTCGAGACGATCACGGTCCATTTCCGCTCCTAAGGTGAGATCCACGATTTTCTTATTTTTATATAGGTTAATCGTAGTTTATTTTATCACATTTTAATTCCATCGTCATTTTATCTCTAAATCTTAAAAAGAAAAAAATTCATCACGATTTTGATTCGACATCGATCTCGAGTTTTCATCTCATTCTCTCAATCTCTCCATGTTCTAATTCTTTCGTCCACGATCTCTCAACTCCGGCCGCGTACGGTGGCCGAAGATCGGATTCGAAACTCTCATTTCCATCAGATCCTCGTTCATTTTCCGATGTATAAATAAAATAAAAAATAAAAAAATCCATATAATTGTTTTTCTTCTCTAACCTTTGTTTTGTAGATTCACCTAAAAAAAGACAATAAACAATTTTTAGATTACTGTTTACATTTTCTGTTCAAAGAAAAAAATAAAAAATAAAAAATAAGCTTTTATTATTTCTGATTACAATGTTCTTGTAAAAAATAAAAAAAATCACCACAGGCTGTGGGGACATCACCCCCCACCGCCCTTCGTTCTCCAGCGGGCCGACCAGCCAACTCCTCCAGCCTACAGCACCTCCGCCGCGCGAGGGTGGTGCTCTTCCCTCTCGCCTGGACGCCTCCAGTGGGCCGACCAGCCAACTCCTCCAGCTCATCGTGCCGGTACCGCCCGCCTACCTTCAGCCCGCAGCACCTCCGTCGCGCGAGGGTGACACTCACGCCTCCGCCATCTCCAGCACAGATGTGCGCGACCCCCTTCGCCTTTGGTCGCGCGGTCTGTACGCCATCCTCCAGCGTCACCATGTACGATCCCCCGCGTGCAGGACCACCTCCACTCCTGTAACTGCCCGGTCGCGCCTCGGCGCGCGGCCGCCTCCTCCGTGTGTGGCTGCCTCCTAGCGTCTCAACGGCAGCCCGCACCTCCCGCGTGCCTCATCCCCCCTTGGACGGCGGCCACCCCTTGATTACCTCCCTCTTTTTGAAAGAGACGAAGAACCCTAAGGAAAATTTGCAACATTGGCCCCAAACATTTCTGAATTTGTGAAAGAGCCCCTGCCAAATCAATTTAATTCGAGAGAATTGCAGTTTGCCCCCTTATATTTTTCAGAAATTATAGAAGGGGCCCCCACCAGCTCTATCGCGTGCGCAACACGCATTACTTGGGTAATTTGCACAATTCTTGCCTTTATTTATTTCTTGTTATTTATTTATGCAAGAACAGTAAATATTTGCATATCAGTCCTCATTATCCAGACATTATCTTTGCATGTGTTTTTCAATGAAATAAATGTTATTTGTGATCTAAAAATCTTGCAAAAATTATGTTATGCTCCAGATGTGATTATCTTCCTAGCATAAATTTTTCATTACATTTTGATTTTATTTATTATTATTAAAAAATCAAAAACATGTCATTTTCCCCAGTTTGAAATTCAAAAATTCATAAAAATTCGAAAATAACTCCGAAAATTCAAAAAAAAATAAAGTAGTTTTATTTCATTGTCTTTTAATTTCTATACAAATTTCACACATTAATTCTTTATAAAATCCGAAAAAATGAAAAATACTAAAAATCTTATAAAAATAAAAAAATTCTACAAAAATCCAAAAATTGTGATTTCAGTTTTTTTGTAGATAATTGCTTCTATTTTGTCATAAAAATAATTGTCAAGAGTTTTGGGCACTTAAATTATTTTTAATTTGCAAATTACTCCAGGCTGTAAATAATTTTACATTTTCTCACTATTTGATTTTTAGAAAAATACAAAAACATTTGAAAATTCCATAAAAATTCTCAAAAATATTTCAAAACTTTTAAAACCCAAAAATATTTTCTTTGGATTTTTCTGAGTATTTTTATTAATATAAAAAATTACAAAAAGAGTTGGTGTGCGTATTTTTGATCTTGAGAATATTGCTTCGTGTTATTTTTGAAAAATAAAAAAAATGCAAAATAAAAAAAGATAAAATATCACAAAAACCAAGGATAGTTGTCTTTTGAGATTCTTGTTTTCTCTTAATTGATTTTGATTAATTGAATAACCCTCGGGATTTGTAGCCTCCTTAGTTCGACCATGTCTGCTATACAGGTTAATAAGTAGAAAAATCAAAAAAATTGTTTGTTTGTCGTGAGATTTTTGGGGATAGCAATGACATTATTCATTTACCATTAATTTCCGATCCACTGAAAATCTGTGTCAACAAAATGGCACCGTTGCCGAGGATCGAACACAGGTCACCCGCATGACAGGCGGGAATACTCACCGTTGGTTTGAAGTAGCATTTTATGTTCTTGCAGTGCGTTGGTGATGGGTGCGATGGTGTAGATTGGTTGGGCTTCTTAGATCATTTCTGCCACACAAAATTTGTGAGGGGAAGGAGCAAAGGGTAGGACGGTGGTTAGAAGATGATGCTATTAGATTCAATCACACAAGGCAACATCTTTAACGATAACAGAAGGTGGCTTAGAAGTACCTTGAATTAGCCTCTCCTTACAGGTCAACCACCAAATCGATGCACTCTTGGAGGTTATCTACCAATGTGATTTTTTATAAGGGTGACATTTATCAATACTGGCTACTGTTCATTCTCTTCTCCACCTCCTCTTCTTGAGCCAGTTGTACTTTAACTTAGAAGAGAATGTCCTGCTTTTCGAGGAAAGAGTTGCTGGATTTGAGAATTAGGGTTTGGAAAAGAATATCTCTTTACCGCTTCAGCCTAGAGGAGCTACATCTCGATTACATTGTACAAGATAGACTCATCGTCATAAGGGTATGTGTATGACATAGACTTATTCTGGCCTGGCTTTTGAGGATGCTTAGGCAGAATTTTGTAGTTCTTAGAGGTTGTTGAGTTCAAGTTTGCTTCCAAATAAGGTTCCAACCAAACTTAATTTCTCAAAATTCTGACGGAGATCTAAACTTTGATTTTTTAAATGTTAAAATCAATCCATTTTATTTCTTTTTTTCTTTTATTTGTTTTCTTTTTTTGCATTTATTGTCATAAGTTTTTGGTAGGGACTAACAAAGATTAGTATATGGGTGTGATGAATCTCCACGTCATCACCTTTATTCTCTCATTTTGGTCTTACATATCCAGCTAAATACATGTTTAGAGCATTAATTTGAACAAAATAACACTCAATAATAGACACTTAAATATTGTATAAATATGCATATTTAATTATAAATAAAAGAATAAAGGAAAGAAAATAAAAAGAATGAAGTGTCAGACCCTAGACCTCGAGACCCAATCATCATGATGACTTGGTCGACAAGGAATAAAGTAGGGGAAGATAGGGTGACTAATTGTACAAAACACTCACAAAACCCTAATTATTTACTCAATAAATAGGCTTTAGAGACCTATTTTATTTTCCTATTTTTTATACCTCAAATAATAAAACCCTCAACATGAAAGTTGTATATAAAAATGCAAAGAAAAATATAAAATTTATTTCACTAAGAAATAATACACAGTACACTCGGGACACTCTGAACAAAAGTCCACAAAGAAAGCTTCCCAAACCTTTATCTTCATCCGTACAGATTCAAAATTGACCAAACTCACCTTTATTGTTCATAAAATTTAATTTTCTATTTAACTAAGGTGTTTCATTTAATTTGGAGCTGAGAAGCAAACGTTAACTTTTGGGTCCCTATTATATTGTATACATGTATATATATAATCAATATATTTATTCTTTTTGTGTTTATCTTTCTTATTTTTTTATATACTTGTAATCATTATTCACAATACAATTTAACAATAAACTTAAAATAAAATCATGCAAAATACATAAAATAAATAATTTATAAAATATATAGGTAAACTATACATATATAATACATGTACATAATTAGTTAAGTAAATAAATAAAATTAGAAAAATATAATAAAAATATATAATATGTAACTAAATAAGTTATAAATATATAAAATACTTGTATATAATAATATATAAAATACAAAATAAAAATAAAATACTCTAAATGCATGTATATATACCTATGTGTGTACATGTAAATACTAACATCTAATAAATTAACTTGTAAAAATAAGTAAACATCAGAATAAAATACTAAATAAAAATACAAACATTTTTTATGTTTTAACCAAAAAAGAGTAAAATCATTTATTAATTTCAATCTAATTAATATCGAATTTTGGAATCCCTATTTTGTGGCAGAAGCCAAGGAAATTTGACCCAACAGTCAACTATCCTTGCGCCCAGCCCCCTTTCTATCGGAGTCATGAGACTCTGATCTTCATTTTTTTGGCCACCGTTCATGCCCTCTCCTTATCGAGACACCCACCGTCCTATTCATTCATCTCCCCTATCGCACACTGACCCCGTAGCCTTCACCTACCCCCTCCATCCTCCATGCAATCAGCTAGCCCCTTTTGCCCCTTCCTTGTTCTATAAATAAGCCAGTCAGTCCTTTTGTAATTTTTGATCCCCAATTTTGCCATGTAACCCCAATAGGACCTAGGGGAGAGTGTCATTGGTGACACCTTCATCCTCCCATCCTTCTTAGAGTGGAAAAGGGTCTATTACGATGTGATCCGAGGTTCGTCGGAGCACCTCCGGTCGAGCTTCTCTCTGCTCCCTGCCTCACGGGTATGAGTTGTTTCTTTTGCATTTTTAGGTAGTATTTCATTTCATCATGTTAGTTTAGTTGTTAATTTAGTCAATTAATCGGTTGTTTAGTGTAATTTTAGGATCTAAAATCATCAGAGTCTCAAACTCCATCCCCTAAATTCACCTATTCGTCAACCATTTTACGACTCATCTTCACTCCACCTCCGCTCCTCAACACCTTCTCCGCATTTCTCCCCATCTTTTCATCTCTGATTCTGCAAGAATCAGAGCTCCCGAGCTCCCTTCTGTCTCCCTTTGCTGGAGCTATCCGCCCAGTCATCCACCCCACTTCCAGCTTCAGCAATAGGCCGAGGACGTTCGCCTCAAGCCAAGCATTCAGTTTGTGCAGGTCTTGGGCCTAAACGAGCCTCCTAAAGAAGATTAATAGCCCAAGTTAGATCTCCAGGATGTCCTGACTTCCAGGCTCCCTTCGAGGGAGCCTGGACCCCTTTGAGCCATCCTGCAAACATGGAGTACTTCCTTAAAGCCCGAGCACCCATCGGAGGAGGAAATGGTGGCTGGTATGCAAAAATTTTGCTGATTGAAAGAGCCCCATGCCTAAGTTCTTGTTGTTCTTCCAGGTCACTTCTTAACCGTACCGTCAAGGGGCGCCTCCAGTTCTAATCCTAGTCGTCGATCAAAGGTGAACTATTACACTCCTCTGTCGCTGATCAAGCCACGTGGCATAAGGAGAAGCACTGAATCGGGCGACTTGAAGAGGTAAATTACACAGTCCCCTCTCTGCCTTTTTGTATTTGCTTAAAAGTCTCGTAAATATTAATAATAGTTTAAAAACTTGTGTGTATTTGGTAAAAGTCCCCCGTATTTATTGAATATTGTACATAGGTCCACGTCATGTCAGCTCATGTGGCGACCCACGTGAGGCAGGAAAATTATAAGGAAGCCCTTCTGGATCTTTTTATTTCTATTTAGTATTTAAAAATGTAATATAAGTGTTAAGTTTTTGGGTATTTTACACGTAACACTTGCACTTATTTTTAATTGCAAAAATACCCTTACCATGTTATTTTATTTTATTTATGTGTTTTTATTTATATTAAGTAACTCTTGTGCTTCATTTATTGTGGGAAAAAATTTGTAGATGGCGCAACTGATGCTTGTACATGCCATGATTTTTACTTAGAATTTTATTACATTTTTGTATTTACTAAAAATAGATTAGGTGTTATTTATTCTTCATCTTGTTATAAAAATACAAAAACAAGATATTTTGGTCGTATATTTTTATTTATATATTCTTTGTATTTTGTTACTTAGAATTTGGGAAAAAGTATTTATATTATATTCTTAAATGAATAATTTATGTGTTTTTATTTATATATTCTTCGTATTTTGTTACTTAGAAATACGTTTGGTCGTATTTTGTTTCTTCGTAGTTTGTTACACAGACTCTACAAGATGTTTTGGGAAAAAGTACTTTAGTTACTTATTATTTGGAGTACTATATATTATAACTCCAGACCAAAAATCACAAAAAATAAAAAAATCAGTAAAAATTCTTAAAATTTCCAACAAAAATTTTTGTTTTGGTCATATATTTTTATTTATATTATATAATTTATATTTAAAATTATTTTAGGAATTTTGGGAGTAATTATCTATTTCTAAAACCCAAAACAATTTGACCTATTTATTATAACTATTATTTGTATACTTAAACACATTAAAAATATTTAAAAATTAGCAAAAAATATAAGAAAAATTATAAAAAACACAAAAACATTTTATTTCGTAAATTTTGAGTCTATATAATTATATTTAAAATTATAATATCATATATAGCCTATATATACTATTTATTACTTATATATACTTATTATTAGTATTATTATTTATAAATATATTTACAACCTTTCAAAAAATAAAAAGGATTGTTCCTGTATGTATTTCCTATATTTTTATATATGTATTTATTATATATCACATATAGTATTGGTGTTGTACATATTACTATATATAGATATATATGTACACACACATATTATATCTTAAAAACAAAAAGAAACTAAAAATTTGCAAAATTAAAATAAAATAAAAACAAAAAACATAAAATAATAAAAATCCATAAAAATAAAATATAATTAAAAATCCACAAAAAAATAAAAAGGCTAAAAAGTACAAAAATAATTGTTGTTTATTTTTATCAATAAACAATAATTATCTAATGGATCTTAATTTCATCACCTTTATTCTTTCACTTTGGCCTTTAAACCCTAGCTAAATGCATGCAGATATCATTATTTTGCATAAATTAACATTCATTATTTATATATAATTATTGTATAAAATACATTGTTTAAAACCAAAATAAAAGAACAAAGAAAAGAAAAGAAAAAGAAAAAGAAATAAAATATCAAAGGTATTTTATGACCCTAAACCCCGAGACCTGGGAATGTTGATGATTGGGTCGACAAGGAATAAAGTAGGGGAAATAAGGGACAAAAATATTAATAAAATCATAATTTTTACCCTCCAATAATCCACTTTTGGGACCCATTTTATTATTTATTATTTATACATAAAATAAATAAACTTTTTACATAGAAGTTGTAGATAAAAATACATAGAAAAATAAAAAATTGATTTCATATAAAAATAGTACACAATGTATTAAACTCTGAATAAGAATCCAAAATCCAAACTTCCCAGACCCATATCTTCTCCATATGAACTCAAAATGCACTAAAATCACTTTAATTGTATATAACTTTTACTAGATATTTAATGTAGGTTGTTTAATTTAATTTGGAGTTAAGATGCAAAAGTTAGGTTTTGGACCCCGATTATACAATATACATGTATATAAATAAAAGGGGAAGTTATTCTTTTATTTATTTCATTTATTTTGTACCCCTGTAAATATTATTTACAGTCCATTAAAAATATAAAAATAAAATAAATACATAAAAAATACACTAAGATAAAACAATATACAAAATACATAGATGAATATACTATACTTATACCCACATATTACATATACATATTTATTTAATTGTACCCTCTGATCAGAAAAATACAATAAAATATATTTGTGTATCTTTAAATAAGCTATAAATATATAAATTAAGTGTATAAAATAATAAAATCAAAAATATAAAATAAAAATAAAATACCTAACCTATAGTAATATACATGTAAATATACCTCTAAAAAGCAAATCATAATAAAATAAGTCTTAAAAATAAATAAAAATCATATTAAAATACAACATAAATAAAATTATTTTTTATAACTTTTATTTAATTAATACATATATTATTTATTTTTAATTATTTCTTATGTTTTACTCTATTTTGTCTTTTAGCTTCCTAGGAGGACCAATCACCTGACATGGGCAGTTGACCTTAGGTAAACTATCCAACCTACCCTCTGATCTAGACACCACCCCCCCTCTGTTTTCCCTAAATTTTCATGCCATCTCCTCTTGATCTTTCATCTCGACCTTTTCACCTTTTCTATGCGCCGCATGTTCCATCACCTCGCCGTGCCTTTATATCCCCTATAGATACATGCCTATGCCTGTAATTTCATGATCTTCTCTATTGTTCCCTTCCATGTACATAAGCACCCAGGTCCCCTCTTTTTGATTTGGAATCAACTTCTACCCTAACATATCCCCTCAAAGAACATTCATGGCTAAGATGCTCGTGACAGGAGGAGTTGGTCGTGCTCTGCGGTGAGGAGGGAAGGTGTAGGAGGCTTTTCCACCACCTCCGGTAAGACCTCACCGTCGAGGTCTGTACATGCGGTCTTTGGCCGCTTGAGGTTCCCTTTTCTTCATTTTTAGGTAGTTTTCATTCTTGCATTTCATTTTTGCATTTTATTTTATATTATGATAGCCACATTAGCTTAGATTTAGGATCCTTAGCTTCGTTGGATCTCTTAGATTCCGGCCATCGGGTACCACCTTACCTTCTCTATTATGACCATCATTAAACACCAATAATAGCCCAGCCACTTCCCTAGATCTTTGTTGTCATATTCTTGCAGGAACAATAGCTGGAAGGGGGCAGGACATGTTCAACCTTGTTCTTAGTAAAGAGCAGCCTTCATTGGATTGAAGAGGGCATCCCAGTTTAGATCCGGGCCATCCAATCCCAGCTCGCTTCGACCATCAGATGAAGCTCCACATTCATAACTCATTGATTACTGAAGGGGTATTGTGCGTCCTCTGCCCGCCATGCGTAAGTAAAAACTCTCGGTCGTTGGATTGTGCCATTGTTGGGGGTAATTTGCATAAGCACCTCCACCCTTTTATTTTATTTATACGTAATCTTGTAATTAGTTAAACCAGTTTAATAGTTTTGTAAAAAAAATTACTAAAGGGCCCCTGAACTTATTGCATATTGCTTTTGGGTCTGTGCCACGTCACCTCATGTGTCATCCCACATTTAGGTGGTCATTTTGTAGAGGCACCCTTGTGGGCTCTTGTATTTACGTTTAGTCTATAAACTTTCAGTTGCAGATATAAAATTTTAGGTATTTTTTAGAAACATCTTTGCTTTTATTTTTAATTACAAGTATACCCTTGCTAGTTCAATCATTGTTGTTTTTATTCTCTATTTATTAAGAATAACATCCGTGCTCCAAAAATCATGCAAAAATAGGGTTAGGCGCTTTCTAGCATACATATTCATGTTATATTTTTTGCATTTTAGGTAGTTTCTCTATTTATTAAAAAAATATAACATTTATCTCTATTTGACTTTAAAAATAATAAAAAATACAAAACCTTTGTGAAAAAACCAAAAAAAATATATTTGTTTATTATAGTATTTTACAACTCCGGACCAAAAACCACTAAAAATAGAAAAGGAAAATGACTAAAAACTAAAAAACTTCAAAATCCTAAAAAAATATAAAAAATCACCAAAAATTTTAAAAATATTTATTTCTATCTCTAAATTTTCTATATATTATATTTTGTATATTAAAATTGATTTTTATAAAATTTGAGGCTTTTATTATTTTTAAATATCAAATCAATTTGGAATATTTATTTATTCCTTATTTTGGGATATTTTGGACTTTAAAAATACGAAAAATACTTAAAAATCATAATAATAGTAAAAAAATATTTTTAAAATAAAAATATTTAATTTTGTAATTTTTAATTAGTTGTATTCATGTTTATAAATATATTACTCTATATTATTTATATAGTTACATATATTCTTATAATATATTAAAAAAGGAAATTAAAATCAGAAAAATAAACATAAAAAATATAAAATTAAGAATAATTATAAAAAACATAAAAATTAAAATCCATAAGAAATATAAAATTAAAAACCCGCACAAAAAGACAATAAAAAGACAAGAGGTGGACAAATTATGGAGTTCAATTTCTCGATCTATCATGTTTGCTCCATATGTTCGGCACTCTACACATACTTACACATATACACACATTTGTAGAGTTATAATAAATTTTAAATCCACACATTTTTATTTGCATTGCTATATTTTATTTGTGGGTTAATTGTTTTTTAAGTTGATTTTCATGAGTGGTAATTACAAAGATGTTAATTGTGTTTGATTAGCCGGCCCTCGTAAAATCCGTCTCGACAAATGGCGCAGTTGCTTGAAGCAACATTGTATTGATTTTCTTTACTTGTCTCTTCTCTTTTGTCTCTCTGTCTCTTTATTTATTTATAATTTTATTTGATATTATTTTTAAACTATACTGACCTCTTTCTCTTTTTGATCTTATTGCGAGGGACCACTACATGAGACAGGACTTCTTAGGAGGACATGTGCACCCTAGCAAGGCAGAACTAGCTTTCTGACTTAGCTAGCACGAGAGAGTAGAAGGGGTAGACTTAGGAAGATTTGTATATTAGTCCACTTTTTTGCTTTATTTTATCTTGTAATTTAAATGAGAGAGAGGGAGAGACTTTTAATTGTAATAATTTGAACTCTCAGGACGCTGCCACTTCACGAATGATTGTTCACTTGGGGACCTCGTCGTTTTTTGTCATGTTTTCATCGCTTTTCTTTTTCTTTGTTTTTAACTTTATTTTTGTTTGTTTTGTGTGATTGAGACCTAGTTCTAGAACTTGCTTGACGATAGATTAGGTCCAAACACTTAATTATATTTGCATGTGTCTATAAATGTGTGCTTAGATCTAGTCAAATCCAATTGTTGATTATCTGGACTTGAGACTTCATTCTATGAGAAACCTCATACAGCGCTTGCATGACCCGCTGTGGTGGGCACCGAGAGGTTTCCAAGATCAGACCTTAGTTTCTTTTCTAGATAATTAGCATATGGTTCTTCACGATAATAGCTATTACTATTTTAGGGTGATTTCCTTGGCTTTGCATTTCATATAGATAAGTTTCAATTCTATTTAGTATCCTTGCATGAAGAGAGCTGGATGCAAGATGAGCATTTCTACTCAGCATTCATCATTATTTCACCTCGCATTACTTTTCCCACTCTCTCCCTCTGATTTTGTCACTTAGGATACTAAAGGAATTGATCCCTCATTAGGTTCCTCCATTTTTTATTAAAAATTCAAAAAAAGTGAGAACCAATAAAATTGGGACTGTTTACATTACCCGACCCTAAAAACAAAAAGAAAAATCTTTGTCTTGGGGAGAGTAACCCCCTCATTGTATTTGCATTTTATTCTTTATACATACACACTAAGGAGTAGTGCCCCAATCCCAGGCCTTCCTACGTGATTATACAACTTTTTGAAATTCACCTAACTTTAAATTTTGAAAAGATAAAAAGATTGAACTTTCACGGTCATCATTGTGTTGAGTAGATGAATTGATGGATTTATGTCTGTTTATAATTATATTTGTTTGTATGCATACTCGATCTTCTCTATGCATTTGTGCATTTTTCTTACATATCTTAATTTGACTATCATGATCTTTCGATCCTTTTCTTTTGTTTTGTAGATGGCCGAATGGAGTTATATTTATCCGGACTTTGCGGATCCCTCGTACCCTCCAACCAGTCCACCTCCATTTTTATAGGAGGACTTTTCTCCTTATTCTTCTTTTTTGCACATATCCGTCTCATCCACAACGTCAGGCATCGGACTTTTACCCACCACCACCATAAGATTGCACATCATCTCACCCACCTGAGATTGACAAGTTAGAGTCACCTCTCATGGAGTCCACTCTTGAGCACTTAACCTAGATGATGGAGCAAATGAAGAAGAGGATTGATGACCTCACTAGTATAAATAAGAGCCACAATGTCGCTTGACCATTTGATGATATGGATTCATTTGAGGACACCCATGAGAGCTTGTAATCATCCAAAATACAAAAAAAAATGAGAAAGCCTAAAAATACAAAAAGAATCCGGTAGACACACAATCGAGTCAGCTTGTGAGGAGAGGGCACCCTTTACAACCCCTTTGACCACACACACACTCACCACAGCTCCTTCCTTTGACACCAAGGGTGACACTGTATAGACTGCTCTTAGTCATCCTTGTGTAGATGATGAGTCTGATGTCTTCCCTTGTATGGAGGAGATCCAAAAACTTAAAAAATATTGACTGAACCTGAAGTGGTGGCAGTTATTCATGAGATTATTGGTGCCCCACTTCGTCAGGCCATGACCCAATTATCTGCACCCACGCCCAAAAAGAGAAAGCAACGAAGCAGATTTGAGCGACACATTCTCACCATGGCCATTGCCTACGCCATCACCCACCATCCACGCATTAGGAAAGGGAGCATGTTTACACCTTTTGTGAGATGCACCATCTCTGAACATTCTTGTGATCATACTCTCCTTAACAATGATGCTTCGATTAATATAACACCCTTCTCGTTGGTACATTCTCTTCACTTAGGGCCTCTCAAGAGGACCAGAATGATTTGTCAATTTGTTGATGGACCAATACAGAGGCCGAGGGGTATTCTAGAGAATGTCGTCATTCAGATCCAAGGCATGAGCTTCGCAGCAAACTTAGTTTCCCATGGAGACCTCCACCCATGTGGAGCATCCTTTGATCATCCTAGGACGATCTTTTCTCACCTCTACAAGAGTCGTTATTGATTGTGGATCTGGAGAGATTTGCTTTTGTTCTGCTGACGAGAGAGTTGTCTTGATCACCGCACATACCACTAAATAGAGATCCACATCTGACGAGAGCATACCCATGTTAGCTGACCCCGAGGACTATGACCTTAATGCCAGTATCAGAGAGGTTTTCTTTATGATGGATGATTCTGAGACTCGAGGATTCCTCTTTGGTGAGAAAGACTCGGAAAGTATAGACCTTGGAGTTTTATCTTCTGGTGTGTGGCGATGTATTGATGACATTCACAGTATTTACACTATAGACACCTTAGTGTGGAGGACAGACTTAGGAGAGACCTCACAGGATAGACTTGACGTGACTACTTCCATAGATGAGTTCGTTCCTTTTCATTTTTACATTTGTGAGCCGAATCTAACCACACTACTTCCACTGACCAATTCGTGCCTTTTCATTTTGGGATTGCTGAGGACCTTCATCAGGTCGATCCTGGTCGGTTTGTATCTGCTGAGGACCCTAATATCGACATGTACCTTGTCAAATCCATTCCTCAGCGATCACGTGAGAAGGTCCGCTTTCTACCTTCTTGATCATTGTATATCCACCTCTTTGTATATCTGCTTTCATTTACTTCCTTCCATCTATCGTTTCACTCATCCACCTCATTCCGTGGGTTTGCCTTGCTTAGGTCATACTTTGTCCTAAGTATAAGAGGTTGGATGAGCCGGGTGTTCTTTCTTTGTTATGTATCATCACTTCTATTGTTGCTTATACTTAGAGCTCTTTTACCGTAAGTATAGGGGGAGTGATGCATACATTCTTCCCACATATTTTCTTTTCTTTTTATCAGTGTCTTTCTTTCGGTCACCAAAACTGTCTCATATCCTGCTGATATTTTTTTCTATACTTAGGGATATTTTACCCTATGTATAGGGGATACAGACCGAGTTGTGATCCGTTCATTCCCACTCTCGACCCTCCCTGCATGTAGATACATAATTTTATACTTAGTATTATTTCATCCTAAGTATAGGGAGATGATCGACTTCTCAATTCTGCATTCTTTCATTCTTTATTTTGTCCTTGTAGTATATGTTTTTCTATACTCAGTATGAGTTATGTCTTCTCTTTTTCTATCTGATCCATGAGGATATAACTCAAGCTAAATATAAGAGGGTCGTATATACTTCGTATATACTTTAGGCATAACTCGTACTTTATATTTTCAATAAGTAAGGCTAAAATACAATTAATTAAGTGTAAAGAATATAATTGTATAAAATTCATTAAAATTCTTTGTATATACTGATTAATAAATCGGATAAAAATGTTTTGCAAAATATTTGAAAATGGTTTAAGAATCTCTTGAAAACTATTTGGAAAATATTTTGTAAAATATTTTCAAGCTTTGTAAAAATGTTTTGGTTTGTAAAAATTCCTTTTCTTCGTGTGAAATAAAATGTTCTAAAAATCTACTTGCAAATTTTTGGAAAGTGGTTGCTAAAATATATTAAAAAATTATATATATTGCTTGAAGAAATCTTTGCAAACTGGTTTTCAAATTTTATAAAGTCTTTGTAATTTTTTGTCAAATTAGTTTGCAAAATAAGTTTTCAAAATGTTTGTAAAAATATTTTCAAGCCTGTATATAATTCAACCAAATAAGACTCTTTACAAACATATAAATACCTGTAAATTCCTAATATCTCGATTCTTGTAATAATAAAATAAAATACACTCCCGCGTAGATACCTATACAAATTCCCTTTTTCCAAAAACTATTTTTTTGAAAAAAAATCCTAAAATTTTGCAAAATTGAAAATCCTAAAAACATTAGCAAAAATCTTTTCAAAAAATGCAAAAAAATTGCAAAACGTTTTCAAAAATCCATAAAAAGTTCAAAAATCAGAAAATTACTTCACAAAAATATTTTCCTTGCATTGTGCATAGCATTTTCATTTTTCAGATTGGTATTGATAATTGAACAACTCTAAATAAAATCTAAAGATTGGAGCTTGGTTGGACCTTAAGTCTACTTAATCATAGGAACCTTGTAGGAACTAGAATTGAGATACTTCATGTCTGCTAGACTTAATTCTTTGAGAGCACGAGACTTGGTTCAATGTCGTCTTGGATGCCTAAGTAGAATATTTTAGATCACACGCATGACTCTTGTTGATAATGACCTAACTTGCACTTTACACTTTACTCACCTCAATTGAAGTGGTAGAGGGCTGGATTTGCCGGCATGAGACACAAGCCAATGGAGACATCGAAAGTCACACATTTGTGAACATTGTACCCCAACCTAATTCAGTAGCCATGAGGTCTAAAGATAGAAGTTGTGGGTTGCAATAAAGCTTCAAAAGTGGGATAGTCTACTCGCTCAAGAGGAAAAAAGTCCTTATGTAAATGTTGTCGTATATAGTATTCAAAAAATATCAAAAACTCCGAAAAAGTGGATAGGCCCGAATGAAAATAAAATGCCTACCAGAGTATGTATATTTGTATATCTAATAAGCAAGCTTGAGCTTCAAAGTCATCTGTATGTGAGCTTGTAGTCAGATGACTTGACTACACTGGTCAAGCATCCTAGGATAGGTAGCTACACTAGCTATCATACATTCTTCTCTCCACCTCCTCTTCTTGAATTGGTTGTACTTGAACTTAGAAGGGAATACCTCGCTTCTCGAGGAAAGAGTTGTTGGATTGGGGAGTTAGGGCCACCATGTTGGAGAAGACCGACTTTTACCACTTCAGCCAAGGAGAGCTACATATCTGATAACTAGGAGAGATCGAGGGTCGTACGGTTTCACAAGGTGAAATCGAAGTCGGTGTATTGACCGCTCAAAAATCCCTAAATAATCAACAATGAACCCACAATAATAAACCAAGCAATGAAGAATAAATGTGGAGTCAAATTTATTTTTAACTCTACATAAAAAGGTGTACAGGTGTAAGTATGTAGAGGTCGAACACAGGGAGCAAGGCAGGATAGATCAAGCAAGTGCAAAAATGTGAGTGTGATGTGTGTCTATAATATGCCAATGTTTTCGTGGGTTTAAAATTTTAAATTTTTTTATTTAATTTTTACTTTTGTATTTTTGTATTTTGATTTTTAATTTTCTTTTTTTATATTTTATATTTTTATATTTTCTAAAGGAAGATAGAATATTTATAAAAATAAGGGAAAATGCTCAAAAATTAGGAAATAAAATATTTTTGGTCTTTTTATAATTTTATATTGTTTTTGTCATTTTTGGGGGGTTTTCAGAATATTTTGGTATTTTTAAAAGTCAAAACACAAGAAAACAGTGGTTTAAGATACTGGCCGAATTTAAAATGAAGATTAAAAATAACAAACAGTATTTAAAATTCCTCAAATTAATTTTAAAGTAAAGACAATAAAATAGGGAAACTACAGAACTTGAGTTTATATTTTTAGTACTTTTCTAGAATTTTTTAGATTTTTATGAAGTTTTTAGGTGTTTTCTAATTTTTAAGGTTTTTGTTTTGAAATTTTAATGATTTTTTGATTAACAATAAAATATACTAAAATAGACCAAAGGTAATTTTTTGGAATTTTTCAAGAGGTTTTGATATTTTTTTGGTATTTTCTAATGCAAACAGTAGCAAAAATGCATGTTTTTTATTTTTAATAAATGTTAAAATGCAATAAAAATGAAAAATAAAAATATGACATGGAATCACAAGTCAAAGGGAATCTGTGCCTATTTTTTGATAATTGTTGGGGGTTTTAGAAATGCATGCAATAAATAAAAGAAACAACGAGAAACAACAAGCCTTATAGGGACTTATTTGTAAATAGCGGGAAGTTGAAGGGCCTGCACGCAATTTTCACAAAAGTTTATAACTAAATAAAACTTTTAGTGGACTAAGCACAAATGCCAAAATCCGCAAGGGTGCCCTTGCAAAAACTCCCAGGCCACGTGCACAAGCACGTGCGCCTAGCAGGGGTACAGATGTAATTTAAGCAAACATCCAAGGGCAAACTTGCAAAAATTCCAAAAGTTTTATACTGCAAATGAATGTTTTGGAACTGAAAACAAATATGCAAAACTCCAGGGGTCGGCCTACAAAAATGCCACGTCACGTACGCAACGCACGTGACCTGGCAAGGACCTGAATGTAATAATACAACAAGCGAGGGGGCTAAATGCAATTGTGCAAAACATAGTAAAGGCCGAGGAAAGTTTATGCATTAATTAATTAATACAAAAAGCTTGCGGGGTTAATTCAGCAAAATACCCCATTTGGGTGGATCGGACGGCGGAGAACCATCACTTGACGCGTGGCGCGCCCTTAACGCGTGATATCCCTTCGCGCGAACGGTCAAGATTAGATGCCGATGGTTTGATCGGACGGTGGAGGCTCTTGAAGATCTAACGGCCGCTGCGTGTCACCAAGAACTGGGCGAGATCGACGGCTCGGAGGGGTCCAACAAGAACAGGGAAGAACGCCGTTGGAGGCGACTTTCCCCGCCCCTGATCGGCTGCCACCGAGGTGCTTGCTGCTCCAAAACTGCCCAGGATGAGTCCTGCAGGGGTCCTCTCCTCGCCTGGGGCTTCAAAACGGGGCGGCATGCACCAGGGCTCTTCCGCGACGTCGGAGAAGAAGAGGGGGCCCAGGTACCTCCAGCGAGGTCAAAACTGCCTCCAGGTGCTTTTCACGCTCCAACGACCTGCAAGAAACGTTAAGGAGGGCGAGGGCAAAATGCCTCGCCCCTCCTGGCTGCGGGAGAAAGCGAAGGGCGATAGAGGAGGATCTCGCCGGAGCTATCTCCGGCGAGGTGAAGGTGGAAACGAAGGAGGGAGAAACGATCGAAATGGAGGCTGGCAAGTGGTTCAAATAGCTACTGGAAATAAAAATAAACAAGAAAAGATAAATAAAAAGAAAACCTCAAGCCGCGAACGGCGAGATGGAACCTCGACGGAGGCGGGCACCGGAGGTGGCTGTGGAACGCGCTTCAGGTCGCCGCCACACCTCAACGAAGAGCTCGGATCAATCCCCTATCACCGGAGATCACAAGCTGCAATTCGGAGGTCTTGGATGGGCCCAAATGCGGTTCAAAGATCAAAGGAGGGAGTGGGGGTATTTTGAATGGATGGTGGTCGAGGCGTGAAGACCAAGGTAGAACAGAGAAGTCAGCGGTCCAATCCCCGATCTTAACATTGGGCGTGTATGCTCTAATATCGGGGAGAAAAAGTTGTGAAGAAGTCATCATGAAAGGATGTAACGAGTAGCCTCGAAAAAAGGGAGAAAACGGGTCGAAACCCATTTCTGACACACTACAGGGGGCGGGTCAGAGAGTTGACCTGCGGTCAACTCTCGGACCCTCCTGGTTGGTCCACATAGACCAACCAGGAAAAACCCTGGAAAAATAGTTTGTAAAATCATTTAAAAATAGAAAATGAATTATTTAATTTTAGGTTATAAATAAAAAATGTTCTTAATTTATAAATTATTTTATGGTAATTTTTAATTATTTTTATGAAGTATAAATTTTCAAGTTATCTATTTTAGCCTTTATAGGTATATTTATCTATATATTTTTTCTTTTATTTTTATTTTGTGTTTTAAATTTATTTATTTTTGTTTATTATTTTATAAATTTATAAAGTATTTTTATACACTTGAAAATATTTTTATTTTATTTTTTTGATGTATTTTGTACACTTAATAAAATAAAGGTATAAATTATATAGGTAGATATATAGGTATTTTACCTATATCTTTTATATTACAAGTATTTTATTTTTGTATTTATTTAGATTTTTATTCTGATTTTAATGTGCATATACATTATAAATAATATTTACAAAATTATAAAAATATAACATTATAAAAATAATGAATAAATAATAAAATGAATATTTTAATCTGTACAAGTATACAATAGGGGTCCAAAACTCAACTTTCAAACCGTAGCTTCGCCAAATGCGAAACCACCGCCATTAAATAGCTTATTTTGAATTATATACAATTAAAGGTGAGTTTGATGCATTTGGAGTTTTCATTTGTGAGATACAGGTCTGGGAAGTTGGGATTCCGGAATTTTATTCAGACCATAACTTTTTATCTGTACATTATTTTTGAAGGAAATCAATTTTGTATTTTTATTTATGGAATTATTACAATTTCATGTTCAAAGTTTCTTTATTTGATATATAAAAAGTGGAACCAAAAATAGATCCCAAAATGAATAAAGAATGAATTAAAAAGAATAGGTATCTGGCCCTTATCTCCCCCTACTTTATTCCTGGTCGACCTATTCATCAAGATGCCTAGGTCTCAGGGTTTCAGGTCATAAAATATTTACAATATTTTATTCTTTTTCTTTTCTTTTATTTATTCTATAATTTTGGCTTTAATTACAGTATTTTATACACTATTTACATGCACATGCATGAATGCTAAGATGCTTTAATTAAGGGTATTTACACGCATTTGCTAGGGTTTTTGAGGCCAAAATGATAGAATAAAGATGATGAAATGTGGATTCATCAATATCACACACACTGTCCAAGATAGATTCATAGTCACAAGGGTTTGTGCATGAGTTGACTTGTTCAGACCTGGCTATTGAGGAGACTTGAGCAGAGTTTTGTGGATCTCAGATATTGTTGTGTTTTAAATCTGATTCCCAATAAGGTTCTGACCGCACCTAAAATCCAAAGGTCTGACTTAAGCTCCAAACATTGATGTTGTGAAGACATGTTTGAAAGTTAAAATCAATCCAAGTTCTTTCTTTTTTTTTCCCTTTATTTTCTTTTCTGTACTTATAGACATAAGTGTTTTCTAGGGACTAGCAAAGGCAAGTATAGAGGGTGATGAATCTCTATTCCATCACCTTTATTCTTTCATTTTGGCCTTTAAACCCTAGCTAAATTCATGTAATTATCATTATTTTGTATAAATTAACATTTATTATTTATTGTATAAATATTGTATAAAATACATTGTTTAAAGCTTAAATAAAAGAATAAAGAAAAGAAAAAAAGAAATAAAATATCAAAGATAATTTATGACCCTAAACCTGAGACCTAGGCATCTTGATGACTGGGTCGACAAGGAAAAAAGTAGGGGGATAAGGGCCAAAAACATCAATAAAACCCTAATTTTTATCCTCCAATGATATACTTTGGGACCCATTTTATTCTTTATTATTTATACTCAAATAAAAAACTTTGTGCATAAAAGTTATAAAAAAAAATACATAGAAAACTACAAAATTGATTTCACACAAAAATAATACACAGTGTACATTTTGCACTCAGAATAAGAATCCAAAATCCAAAATTCCCATACCCATATCTTCTCCATATGAACTCAAAATGCACCAACATAACTTTAATTGTATATAACTTTTTATTAGGTATTTTATAAAAGTAGTTTCATTTATTGTGAAGTTAAGATGTAAAAGTTAGGTTTTGGACCCCTATTGTACAATATACTTGTATATAAATAAAAGGGGAAGTTATTCTTTTATTTTTTTATTTATTTCATTTATTTTATACCCTTGTAACAGTCCATTAAAAGAATACAAATAAAATAAAATCATAAAAAATACACTAAGACAAAATAATATACAAAATATATATAGACGAATATACTGTACTTATATCTACATATTACATTTACCTGTTTATTTAAGTGTAAAAAATACATCACAAAATACAATAAAAATATATTTGTATGTCTTTAAATAAATTATTAATATATAAATTAACTATATAAAATAATAAAATCAAAAATATAAAATAAAAATAAAAAACCTAATATATAGGTACATATACCTATAAATATACCTCTAAAAGCAACTCATAATAAATTAAGTCTCGAAAATAAATAAAAATCATATTAAAATACTGCATAAAATAATAAAAAATTTTTATTTTATAACTTTTATTGAATTAATACATTTATTTTTTTATTTTTAATTATTTCTCATTTTTTACTCTATTTTGTCTTTTAGCATCCTAGGAGGACCAATCATGTGGCTTGGAAAGTTGACCTCAGGTAACTGTCCAACCTACCCTCTGACCTAGACACCACCCCATGACCCCTCTGTCTTCCCTGAATTTTCATGCCATCCCCTCTTGATTTTTCATCTCGACTTCTTCACCTTTTCTGTGTGTCGCATGTTTCATCACCTTGCCATGCCTTTAGATCCTCTGTAGATACACACCTATGCCCATATTTTCATGATCTTCTCTGTTGTTCCCTCGCATGCACGTGAGTGCCCAGGTCCCCTCTTTTTGATTTGGAATCCACTTCTACCCTAACTTATCCGATCAGAGCACACTCATGGCTGAGCTGCTCGTGACATGAGGAGTTGGTTGTGCTCCGCAGTAAGGAGGGAAAGAGTAGGAGGCTTTTCCACCACCTCCGGTGAGACCACACCGTCGACATTCGCACTTGCGATCTTTGGTCTCTCAAGGTTCCCTTCTTCATTTTTAGGTAGTTTTCATTCATGCATTTAGTTTCTGCATTTTATTTTATACTTTGATCGCCGCATTAGCTTAGATTTAGGATCCTTAGCTTCGCTAGAGCTCTTAGACTCCGACTATTGGATACCATCGTACCCTCTCTATTCTGACCATCATCAAATGCTAATAATAGCCCAGTCACTTCTCCGAAGTTTTGTCGTCATATTCTTGCAAGAACATTAGCTGGAAGGGGGCATCTGAGCCCTATTCAAAGTCCACGAACACGCCCCAGGAAGCTTCAAGCTCCAGGCCCCCACCAACGGGGCCCGAACTATTTTGAGGTCATTTGGAGCTGCGAATGACTCCCATGAATGTTTTGTGCATCTGAACAGTGCAGGAGAGGCTTTTAAGTGAAAAGCTCTCGGTTGTTAAATCACACCATTGTTGGGGGTAATTTGCATAAGCACCCCTAGCCTTTTTATTTTATTTTTACATAGTCTTGTAATTAGTTAAACCGGTTTAATAGATTTGTAAAAAAATACTAAATAGCCCCTGAACTTATTGCATATTGCATTTAGGTCTATGCCACGTCACCTCACGTGTCGTCTCACGTGAGGTGGCCATTTTGCAGAGACACCCTTGAGGTTCTTGTATTTACGTTTAGTCCATAAAATTTCAGTTGCAGTTATAAAATTTTGGGAATTTTGTAGAAACTTCCTTGCCTTTATTTTTAATTTCAATTATACCATTGCTAGTTCAATCATTTTTATGCTTGGTCTTTATTTATTAATAATAACATTCGTGCTCCAAAAATCATGCAAAAATAGGGTTAGGTGCTTGCTAGCAAACACATTCATGTTATAAATTTTATTTTTGCACTTTAAGCATTTTCCCTATTTATTAAAAATCAAAAAAGCATGTTTTATCCGTGTTTGACTTTAAAAATACAAACAAATACAAAGCCTTTGTGAAAATTTTCCAAAAAAATTATTTTTTTATTATAGTCTTTTACAACTCTGGACCAAAAACCACTAAAAATATGAAAAAACTAAAAATTAAAAAGCTTCAAAATCTTTAAAAAATTTTAAAAAATCACTAAAAATTCCAAAAATTATTTCTATCTCTAAATTTTCTTTATATTATTTATTGTATATTAAAATTTATTTTGAGAAATTTTGAAGATTTTTGTTATTTTTAAATCTCAAGTCAATTCGAATTATTTATTTAATCCCTATTTTGGGATAGTTTAGACTTTAAAAATACCTAAAAATTAGCAAAAATATTTGAAAATTGAAAAAATTGTAAAAAAATATACAATACATAAAAATATTTAATTCTGTAATTTTTATTTATTTTTGGCATGTTTATGAATACATTAGCCATATATTATTTATATAGCTATATATATTCTTATAATATATTAAAAAGAAAAAGAAAATCTAAAAGTAGAAATATAAACTTAAAAATAATTAAAAAAATATAAAAATTAAAATCCATAAAAAATATAAAATTAAAAATTCACACAAAAGACAAGAAAAAGATAAAGAGGATAAATTTTGGAATTCAATTTCCTGATCTATCACGTTTTCTCGTTATGTTTGACACTCTACACATACTTACACATATGCACGCATTTTTAGAGTTATAATAAATTGTAACTCCACACATTTTTATTTGCAATGCTATATTTTATTTGTGGGTTAATTGTTGTTTGAGTTAGTTTTCATGAGCGGTCACTAAAGCGACACTAATTATGTTTGATTAGCTGGCCCTCACAAAAACCGTCTCGACATTACCCTATCCGTGATTTGCTCTCAATGGTTTGAACCCTACATATGCTGTCTATACACATCTTTATGTAGGGTATAATAAATTTCACCCAGCATTCCTTTATTATTTTATCATTATTTTGGATTGGTTGTTGTCTTAATTGATTTATTGAGTACTGAGAACCATAAGAGCAGTCGATAGAGCTATTGTCGGATCCAACTTTTCAAACACCGCATACCCTTCAAGATCGGATGCTAGGTCCTCATCAATCTGACTGAACAACAGGCCTGGGAGGGCTACACCCTAAATTCTCGATGGAGTCTAGTTGCAGAACTCTAGGTGCCACGAGCATACATGGTTCCCCCACCATTACGGTATACATAGTCATCTGTGGCTCCTCCTCCAGACTCAACATAGATTAACAAGATATCCACCAACATTGATCGCATTTTGAACTTCATAAGTGAGGTGGAGAACGGACTCAATGTCCTAGAAACCATGTTTGTTGTCTGATAATTACATATCTCATATTTTATTTATATCGCATGATAAAATTGTTAATGTATTTTAAATTATAGGGGACTCATCGAGGTGGAAAGAAGGTCGTCGACCGTCACGATGATCGGAGTGACAAAGAAGAGGATGGCAGTAAAGATTATGAGCAATCTAGGATCGTGACATGGCGGTCGATTTTTCACGGATTCGCTGTTTGCGAGAGGGATGTCGATGTGGGGGAGAGAACATAAAGGGAGAGGCAAAGCCAAAGAAGGAAAGATAAGGGGAAGGGCATTCTTTATCGATAGAAGAAGTGAAGGATTTGATACTCGATAACCTGTAGTACTATGTAACATATAGGTTAGTATTCACAACTCTTTGTCATTAACATTATGGTTCTTAGTTCAGATTGTTCTTGAGAATTGTGTTGTGGCGTATGTGAATGTGGATATACTTGTGATGTTTGATGGTGAATGCAGATATAGTTTTGATGCTTAATTGTGAGTGTAGATTATATGGATTGTATTCTTGTACATGTACATTTTTTATATGCATGTACATGTATAAGTGATCACGAGGGAGCGGGAGAGGATTGACAAAACTGAATCATGTAATAATTTTTTTTGTTCTGGAATCAGAAAATGCAACATGTAGTCCCCTATGTAGTTGCATTTTGTGTGTTTTTTAATATACCAACAGCTATTACGAGCATAGACGACCACAGTGCCCGCATAGTACGAGAACATTACAACCACATTGCGGTCATAATCTATTTTGTGGCCCTACACATGCAATCACATGTTTTTGAACTACGTGTAGTCTCATATGCACAATATGACTACATTATTACTATAATTCGAGCAGAATGGGACTACATTCGTGCTTGCATTATCTACAGTTTCTTATATTATCTAGAATACCATCAGAATCATCCCCTATGAGGATGACATCAGCCACTTAGACAAGCATTGCCACAATCCATTTTCCTTTCTTTCTTATGGATAAAGAATGGTCTGTCGAAGATCTAATGAGACCCAGAGTCTCTAACACTTTTAACAATTTTTGAAACCAAGCATGGGGCTCTACTTGGGCCCATAAATGGCCTTGTCTAAGAGGCAAACCTTTTCATACTCCCTTTGAGCCTCGAAGCCTGGAGGTTGCTACATGTATACAGTTTCCTGAAGGTCTCCATACATGAATGTATTCTTTACATCAAGATGGTATAAGGGTTGGTCAAGCTGCATTGCAACTGCCATGATAATTTGTACGATGGATAGGGGAGCCACCAGAGAGAAATGTCAAAGAAATCAACACAATCGGTTTGGGTGAACCTCTTTGCTACTAGTCATGCCTTGTAATGAGAGATTGAGCCATCTGGATTCTACTTTATTGTGAACACCCATTTTGACCCCACTATCGTGATGTTGTCGGTTGAGTCTACAAGTGTCCAGGTGTTGCATGATGTTAAAGAAATCATTTCCTCCTCCATTAACAAACGCCATTTAGACTCTCGAAGGGCCTTAGTATGAGTATGAGGGATAAATGTTTCAGGAACTATCTGTAGGAGGAGAAAATCCCATAAAAGGACACCGCAACAGAGATAGGATGTTTGGTACACATGTAGTGAGAGGGGCATTGTCCGCTCCCCTTCCTCAGAGTTGCTGGCAGATCAACTTCATCATCTACTAAATCACAAGCAGTACCTGTCCCTATATCCATGGACATAACATGTATATTAATCTGTAAAGACTCTTTTGAAGGACATACTCGAGGAGATGGTGATGGCTGGAAGGAGTGTGTCCCTATAGCGTAGTAGCCCTGTAAAGATCGTCATGTGGAATAGGTACAATAAGAGGAGCATTGTAGGTAGGTGGTGGAGTAACATGTGTGCTAGACCTAGAGTAGTATGGAAGCGTCTCAAAGAAAGTGGCACATGTACTGATGTAGTTCTTTCTGGAGCCGGAGTCGTAGCATCTATATCCTTTCCAATTCCTATAATATCATAAGAAAACACATTTTACCGCTCTGGCAGCAAGTTTGTCCCTTCTAGGGCCAAGAATATGAACAAAAGCCATACACTCGAAAACCTTCTGATGAACATGAAACACAACTTTTCATTGGAAGATGACCTTAATAGGTACTTGCTCATCACATAGAGGATCGTATGTTGTAGCTCATGTTGCAGTAGACTCTGTTGTATGGGCTACAGCCGTCCGATCACATATCCTTCATCTCGAGATGCGAGCCCACTATCCCCGACCCCCTAAGAGGGTCGTCGGATCCTCATCCAACGTTCCTCGTGCATTATAGCCCCTGTTGTAAATGGCATTTACAACAGACGATCAGTTTCCTGCTCATCAAAGGAGGTGGATGGTATTTGGTTTATAAGATATGTAGCGGTAAGGACCATGTCACTCCAATAACTAGAGGGAACATGATAGTCAATCAAGAGGGTATGTGGAATGTCAAGGATATGCCGATGTTTGTGGTCAGCCTCTCCATTCTGTTGAGAACTGTGAGCACACGTAGTGTAGTGGAAGATCCCATTTGCAAAAAAAAGGACCGCATGTCATGGGAGAGAAACTTTATCAGAGCTGGGAGTTTTGACAGTGGAAGTATAATATAAACCTCGGATTTAATTATAGAAGCAACATGCTGCCTCATTCCATGTGCCTTGGTGCCCATGGATACAGTAGTCCTAACTGGATCTATCCATGATATATTAATTCCACTGACTACCTTGTTTAAGCTAGATTCATGATTTAAATTGCAAGTCCACCACGCACGAATTACAGATCTGTTCTTCTTCTTCCTCCTCGAAGTAGATTTACAAGTTGACCAAGTCCGGCAAGAAATCTACTTCCAAATCACACTCTAAAATATATTCTTCAGAGACTGGTAAAAAATGCATGCACAATTAATGGGTTGAATCGCATTTCGGGTTGTTTCATATTCTATAGAGATGCCTAAGCAAAGCAATCAGGTCTAGAATTATAAGCAACTGGTGAAGATCATGTAGTACTCTGAGTAGTCGACAGCGGTACTCAGCTTTTCTGCACAGCAAACATGCAGTTCAGTTGGGAAAGTATTACAGGTTTGTGGAGGCATTTGTGCCGGTACTGATCGTCGTAAGTTTGGGCATTAGGATCTTTAGGAGGAGTATATAATGAGGAAACAAACCCAAGGACTACGAACAGAAGCTTAGATGGAGATCTTTAGAAGGGTCTGGTGGTAGACTGGAGACCAATCTCCCAAGAAGATCGATCTTACAAGTCAAGAAAAGAGCAATGTGAAGATCGCATGCCAACGGTCAAGTGCAGATCTGTATTGAAGCGTGAAACGAAGGGAAATGATAACAAAAAGAATAATGCCAAGGGATTACACTTGTTATTATGAAATAAAAGAGGACATTCGGGAAAAACATTAGCAGAAGCCACTCTATCAGAGCCAGGTTTCGATCCTGGGACCTGTGGGTTATGGGCCCACCACGCTTCCGTTGCGCCACTCTGATTTGTTGTTTCCTTCGAATTGACAAAAATATACAATTACGCACTACAAACCAACACGATCCCACCTGCCATGTCAGTCAAGGTTGTGCACCAATTTTGCAGCAGTTATCTTTACTCAAAAGTAATTAATCGTGGGACTTAACCATGGACATCAACAATTAATAAAATAATCATTTGTTAGGTCGGGTCACCATCTATTTCATAGAACGAATCTTATTATTTTAACCAAGGCATACCTACACTTTATGTTAGATAAAAGTTTCAAAGTTCATTCATCAAAAGGAGAAAGCGTTCAACGTAGCAGTTTCAGAAGACAAACATAAAGAACCACTCATAGCAAACTCCACTCCTCTTCTCCATAGACCCTCTTTTCCTGAGAAGCCTTCGTCGCCTGATTAATCAACCCATCTACCCCGATCAATCACTTCTACTACCAGGTTCATGTTTCTTTTGGTTTTCCTTTTTATGAAACCTGTGTTTTATTGGGACATTTTCATGATCCAGTATCCCCTCCTCTGAAATCATGCCTCCCAAGTGCATCAAGAAAGTTCAATCTCCATCTGGAGGACCCCAGCATGCGTCCGCTCGAGATCATCACCTTCATTCTCTCTCTCTCTCTCCTTCTCTCTCTCTCTCACGCTCAACTTGTCGACCTATTAACTGGAATGTCTATCGTGACCACTCTCCCTCCTACGAAGACATTTTCATTCAGACCAGATGCATACTCTTTTCGTTCCCTCCTTTTATACGATTCTCGAAGTTCACTTGTTGACTCCATCTTATCTTACATTTGTCGCTGAATTTTACGCGAACATGACTGACGTCGACGATCCCTTTAACTATCGTCTTCGCACCACTGCCCATGGACGTACATTTGTGGTGGATAGTTCGGTGATCAGTCACATTCTTGATTATCATGGCTTAGGACCAACTATTAGTGACCTCCTCATGATAATCCCGCGGTGAATGCCATGATACTATCCTCTCATTCAGCACCTCATAGCTTATCGTCCTCTCCCTACTCCATATTTCAAACCCCTGCCCATTTTCTCAACCACACCTTCTTTTGAAATTTTAGGAATAAGACTACTAACCTCTCGTATGTCACTACTGACGTGCTTGTCCTAATCTACACTTTCAATATTGGTCACCCCTTTTACTGGTGCCATTTTCTTTTATTGATCCTCCCGGCAAACCCTATGCACCATTTATATCTTGGGGTCCTTCACATTCTAAACTACTTCTTTGTGTCCATTCCAGTGGACCCTCATTGCATTAGCAAGGTCAAGCAATTTGGACTTGAAGCGATGTGATTTAGCTGAGACTCAGATGATAACCCTCTACCTTCACCTCTATCATCCCAAGGCAGCCCAGTCCTACCCACCCATGCTCCTTATTTATCAGATTATCAAATTACGTACCTCCTCTTGTTTGACCCGACCCATCTTACTACAACAAGATGTGGACCTATCAGGACTATCGTATATCCCACGGTCATGATTTCACTCATCATGACATGATGGGGGCCTTCTCTTTGCACTTATCCAAGATGTGCAAGAGATTAGAGATATGATGGTGGCTAATTTGGGTGAATGACTACTCCTAGTTAGGCAACTTTTACGCCGAGCTTCTTTTCATGCTCTCTACTAATGTTGGGATGTTGATTTTGGTTGCCTTCTCCTTCTCTACTAGGACTCACACTAGGCAGAATCCCCACCAACCTCCTCCTAATGAACCACCTCATCCTCCTTGTTGCTGACCTCCTTTAGAAACACATTCTTCCTCCCATGGTAAAAGGATTCTCATGCCTACTATTGTAGAAGAAGAAGATAATGACGATGACGACGAGTCCAATGAATATATATGCCACTCTCGAGTATATCTACAGCTTTGAGACTCAACGTATCATAGTTCAAGGGAACAAGTGCTCTCGTCATAGTGATTGTTCTCCATAAGTTTTAGCCTATCCCTAGCTAGCTTAGTTTTCCATTTCATTTGCCTTTACTTATTCCACTTTTCTTATGTACGGGAACTAAAGTTTACGTCCCAAATATTTTTGTAATAAATTCCTTATTTATTAGTGAATCGCATCTTTATTTTTCTTTATGTGCTTCCTTTTTATTGATTTCAAAAAGGGTGAGAAGTGAAAAGGTTAAGTGAAAAAAGAAGTGAAGCTTTTTTACTAAAGTTTAAGGGGGAGAAATACAAAAATTAAAATTAAGATTTTTTTGAGAAATTGAGCCATTCAGAATTACTTGTTTAAGAGGGAACTTAAACTTAAACTGTATCCAACTATGCATAATGCATATCTTTAAGGACTTGCACTCACAAGTTTTGTGATCCTTGTTATATCAAAGTTCGGGTATAATTGTTGTATCTTCAATGTAATACTGTTGTAACATTGAATTCTGAGAAATTTCCAAATCAAGAACTGCTGAAGAAATAGAATGTATCAATCACCCTTGTCAGACTAATCAATCATCCTTGTTTGACCATGCTAGTAATATGAAGGACCAACTCAGATGATTGAACATGCTTTCACTCTCTAATCTATGAACCAGCCTTAATCAACCACCAACATTTTATGATCAATAAACATTCAAATTCCAAGATTCAATGGCTACTTCGATGATTACTTCGATCGATCAACTTAGCATGCATGATCAACTTAAAGTGCTTGATTGATTAACTAAGTCAAATGTATTGATTTCTTGCCGGATTTGTTTCTAATGGCTCTATTCTCTTGGACTCCTATATAAGGGATACATACCAACATTAGAAGACACATTAGGTCTCTTCTGCTCTCTAAAGCAAAAAAATATTCTAATAACTTATTCTCTTTCTCTCTCTGGTTCTTCTATGTTCTTCGATCTTCATGAGAGAAATTCAAGAAGATAGATGCGATCCGAGAAAGCTTCTAGTTAGAAGCATTTTATTGCCTCATGGTCTTCTAGTTATTTTATAAGCAGTCTAAAATGCTTTGTTTGGGCAGAACAACACTCGATGACATTATTTATTATGATATTTTTTCTAATTCACTTGTCCCTACTGTTACAGATATTATTGCTTAAGATTGCAGTCTGATACACACACATGCAACTACTTCTACTGTTGATATTAATAAATATGTTATTGATATTTCTTATAACACTCTCTATATGAACTTTTGGTGTCAGATCCAAAAGTTCATAGGTTAATTTTGGATCCTCTGAGTTGGACCAATACAAGGAAATCAAAGGACAGTCGGAGTTCACCCATCCTTAACTTTGACACATTTTCGGATATGTGGTGGTGAACTTGGTGCTTGATCTAGAGCTGTAGAGCTATCGACTTTGTAAATGTATGAGATATCTACATAAATATCTCGGTAATATTAAAGCATTTGGTTGTCTCGGCTAATAAAATATCCTAAACTAAGTAAACCCAAATGGATAAAAACATAGTATAATAGCTTAGGTGGTTGGTTTGTTCTTTACTCATTTATTTTCGTGAATGTTTTATTCTATCATCGTCACTACTATACACCCCACCCCTCTAGGCTCTAGTAGTACTGCAATACTCAAGAACTCGTTGATCGAACAACCACAAGTGAGGAGAGACTTCTAATCATAGATATTGAATATGATTTTTTTGCCGAGGCACCTTGAGCTTTTGGAAACCATCAAAGCACCCCCTCTCTACTTAAAGACCCGCACGATGGGATGATGTATTGGGTCTATTTTCACCTCAACCTGAACTTGGATAGAATTATTGATAAGTCCATGTATTAGTGCATTGTGTTGTTTTTATATTTGAGAAAATTTCAGTGGTGCGCAAGTGTTTTGACCCTTTTCCCCTCTTAAGCCATTGCTTGTCTTTAGATGATAATTTTTGCATTAACTTACTGAACTCTTCCTGTATATGCCACATCGTTTTGAAGATTTTTTGTATTCATTTATATATATTATGAGTGTGCTAAAAATTTGTTTATCTTGAATGAAAAATTCATAGTAAATCGTAGGAATTTGAGTTGTGTATTGAAATTGGGTCTTTCTACATCAGTTTTATAACTGCAAAGGAATATGAAAGATATAGCTTTTGGTGGTCTTGTAGAATTTTCTAATATTAACTCATTTCATTTATCTGGAGCATATTTCGTGTAATTTTGCAAAAAAATAAAAAATACATGTTGTCAACTCTTATTGAATGGTATAAACATTTTGGTTGAATTTTCTATTATCATTTGCTATTTTTGAATATCTAATTACTTGAAATCATGATTATGGCTTAGATAATTCATAAATAGTTCCATATTTATCCAAATATTCTAAAAATTAACCGTCGATGACTTTTAGTATATAGTTTGACATATCCATAACCCATAAAAACATTATACCAATTTCTTATAAATCCCAAACAATAAAAAGTTCATATAAAAATCACATGTAATCCAAAATAACAAAATAGTATTATGGAAATCTCATTCACTATAAACTTCAATAAAAATACCACCCTATTTTCTCCCAAATTTTTCTATATAAAATCTATTTTTATGTCTCTTTTGTCTTTTATTGAAAATTGATTTTTAAAACATTATTTTTCTTTTCTTATTTTTGGTTTTATTAACTTTAGAAAAATCTAAAACATTTTTATTTTTATTATTATTTTAACCTCTTATCCATATTAAAACAAAATTTACCTTATGTATATATGGACATTTCTTTTCCTTTTTAAATAATATTTTCTAAAACCAAAAATTTATGAAATTGAAAATTTAAAATATTAGACATATACTTACACTACTTATACGTATAATAACAATCCAAAAATAATTCAAAATTCTAAAAATTAAAAAAGAGAAAAATGCTTGGAAAATACACAAAAATACAATAAGTGAATCGAAATTGAGTGTAGACACCTAACTTGTGATTAATTTATAGGCACCTCATTGTGTTCCATCTTGGTACCCTTACCATTAAAATAACAAATGGATTCCTTAGTTGATGTTTGACTAACTTGACTTGCTACTACAATACCTGACATATTTTTACTCATCGATCTAAGGTAGTAATCAAGCTCCTATAATCCTTGGGAAATTTTTCTTAACATATGTTTAAAGGCTCTTAGTGATTTTGAGGCAAGGACGATCATGTTACAAGACAATGGTGAATGTGAACCAATTGAGGCTGATGATACACCTAACTATAAGATCCATGTTGTGGCTCTGAATACGATGACTTTACTTATGAAGATGCGTTATATCTCAACGATTTTATTATTTAGGACATTTTGATTAAGGACTCGTTGGATACCAACTTGCCTTCTTCTGATGTGACCTTGGGCAATTTGCTCGATTACACGATAATCAAGTCAATCTATGGTGTTTTCCCAAACCATAGAATCGTTACAACCTTAGGAGAAAGTGAGAACACACCTTTGAATTATATAATACCCCTAATGAGCTTCTCTTATGTCACCTACAACGATTTAGTGAAATATGGTATTTTTGTTCTCCATCATCCTCCGCAATGCCTCTCCTCTTGCATTTTACGCGTACCACTAACACAATAAGTACGAAGATGGAAAAATTCCATCCACACAGAAACATGCTCTACGAAATTCCTATGAGTCTAGGATTACTTGAGCATATTCGACATGACACAACAATGTAGAACCAATAACAAAGGAGAGTGAGAAATTTATAACCTCTGAGGATATTCCCTTGAGATCTCCTCTCCGATGACTATAAGAAGACAAGCACATGGATGATCGTCAACTCCTCTAGATCTTGGATCGTTGATATGATGAACTCCAAAACCAATCCAACAACAACATGATTGAGCTCCGATGAAGGGATATTGGTGGCTAAAAAGGTGTAGGATTTTGGACAACAAACACCCCTCTATTTACAAACCCATTCCTAATTTTGGATATGGTTTAAATCTTAAATAAATCTTAACCTATTTACGCTAAAATGGCTATGCCTTTAGCGATGAAGCTCAGATTTCAATATTCTTGGGCTCCTTTAAAAGAATTTTTACAAATATCAAGCAAGGTGGAAGCAAGAATTGAGCATCCAAACCCAAGTCAGAACAAGATTCGAAGGCTAATCAGAAAGGTCACAAAATTACTCATCAACAACCAACATTCAAGAAAATAGGAAACTAAATCTTGTAGGCTATAGGAACTCAAACCTTGACAAATCCATGATCAATTATGTGAACGATCTTTGGAATCTTCTCCAAAGAGAAGCCTCAATCATGATCATTCATCTATTTTGATCGATTTGAACCCTCCACTATCTACTCCTCAGTCTCTCCCCCACTCCTTATACAAGGAAGAGGAGAGGAACCTAGTGGAAAGCATATATTAACTATGTTAGAATTATAGAGAAGTAACTAGATGAGCTGGACATGGAAAAGGATTAGTCATAAAAGTTATAGGGAAACTATGTAAAAAGATGGATTGTTAACACTTATGCCATTTTTAACTTATGCAATATTTGTTATACCTCTCATTTTTTGTAATATTAGTTATGCCCTCTAACTTCTTACAAAATTCACAGTTCTGCCTTTTTGTAATATCAGTCATGCCCCTAATTTACCTTAATAGAAAGACAAAATTGTGAGTTTTGTAAGAAGTCAGGGGCACAATTGATATTACAAAAAAGAGGACACAACTGATATCGTAGAAGTTAAGAAAAGTACAAGTGACAAGACAACAACCCTAAAAAGACATGTCCCTTGGCCTTATTGTTTTTTCATCACCGCACACAAAAAATGTCGATAGTGGATTGTGTTACATGCAGTGGTGGGTATGGTATGAGCATTGAAAGTTTGGGCACACGCTACACGACTTTATGATTGTTGACGGTATTATACATTTGTCTCAGCACACTTATTCATACCAAAATTGAAGAAATGAGTAACAACTAAAAGTGTATAGTTGGGGATATTAGGCTATACATTGTAATATGGGCTTAGAACCCTGCTCCCCTTTTCTAGTCATGGAAAAATCCCTCCCAACAAGGTTCGATGCAGGCTTAGTGTAGAGTTTCTAATTTCTTTGTGATTAATAATGTATGTGTATGTGGGGTGGAGCCTTCCAATAGTATGCATCCTTCCTGAGTTCAGAAGACACATTCCTTCTGAAGAAAATACAAGCACTTTAGTAGAATACTTATACAATTTGTATTATAGTTGCACATTATAAATGCAAAAGCGCACACAAAATTGCACATTATAATACGAACATTGAAACTGCCCATTATAATACAAACTATATGTTGGACATGCGAGCCCATGGTGAGCCATTATGCAATAAATGTCATTGCGAATATCATTCCCTGATCTAAAATGAGGAATAACTAATTTGCATAATAGGTCCCTTTTTACAATCAGGATCATGTACCATGACCATCTTAATGATCATACAGCTGTTGATTCAATTATTGAATCATAGAGGCTGGTTCTTGGATGAATATGTAAGGAGTTAGAATGAGGACTCATCAAGCACTATCAAATGATTATTAAGAGATTATCTCCAGCCTGAGTAGGAGATGGCAATCCTTTCTCATATAGGCTGATATCTGACCGACCGCTTGATGCAGGTCCTCTGCATAGGAATAGAGATTCGGAGGTGTCAGATTAGTTAGGTCAAAAGGTTGACTTAACAAGATCGAGATAACCAAAGTCCTATATCGAATACTGTCACGATATAGGCACGCATCCTCTGACCGGAGACAGATGTATTGCTATATTTCTGAGTATGTACATTTGGCAGACCAATAGGTTGATGACCTAACCAAGGTCTATACACCGGCGAGCTGGTGTGCATATAAGGGCATATGAGTAATACGGTCTCTCAAAGGGATCATACAGGTTCACTTCTGAACCGAAAAACATGAGCTCACTCATGAGGTATTGGGACCGATCGAATTCCATGCATGGTCACCATGCTTTAGAAGCATGACACGAATTTGAAGGTATGGTATATGTTTTTGGAAAGCATATGATCAATACCAAATCTCAATGACCAAAATTGAGAAACTTATTGATGAAACCCCGAAGATGATAGTGTAAAATTGATCTTTATCTTCGGGTTGATCACATGTCTTCCAGTATGCAGGATGTACATGTATTAGGAATACCTGAGGGTGATGTGATCAATAATCGATTGTATAACCATGATGCTTCCATTCTGAGGGAGTGATGAAACAGGTCTTGATTTTAGTGACTCCTCTCAGTAGAGAAGCAATCTGATCTTGGTCCAAGTGTTGGACATTGATCTAAATGAGATTCAGATGCAATGAGAAGATTAGATTTGCGGCCTTGATTAAATCAAGCATCCCTGGGAGTTCCGTGAGATCTGGATTTGAGATGTGATCTAAATATCCAAATCACTATATGTGGAACAATACAATCGCCCTGTCCTTATCTCCAAGTATCTGCGGAGAATACACATTGTTCTTGAAAGAGTTCAAGAATGATTCCAAGGTTGAATTATATCTGAGCATTGAGAAATGGATAATTAAATGTGGTTTAATTATCATGAATAATGTGAATTCGATTCACATTATCTGAATACACGAGAATGAGTATCCAATGTAATTAAATCTGGTTTAGTTAATGTGGATATAGATAATGTGGATAACACTATCCAATTATCCATGTCTATTATAAATACGATTTATAATGTACATTAAAGAGAGACTTGTGTGATTTATATTTGTTGATTAATTATCAATGTGAATGGGATTCACATTGAATAATTAATTGAAAATATAATTACATTTAGTTTTGGGTTGTGAATGAGATTCATAATTTTTCAATAGCTTGATTAATATTTTTCAAAAGATAATTTGGAATTAATTTTTGTGAAAATTATTTTCGACAAGAGTTATAGGAGATATCATGAGATAATGAGATTCATGATATATTGAGGAGATAGACCAAGTCCTATCTAACAAGAGAGGACGGCTACAACTCTCCTTGAGGAGTAGAGTAGCCGTCCCCCCTTTTTAGGAGAGGACCAAGGTCTTCTCATTATCATATCTCTAGTCAAATGTAATTTAATTTGAGATTAATTATATTGATTTATCAATGTTAATTAATTTGAATTAAATCACTTGTTATTGTGTTTTATCAACAACATCCTAGCCATTGAAAGGAACATAAATCAGTCTCATCCATTGATTGTGTGTTGTCCATGGATTGGGATCCATGGACTCCCAAAACCCTATATAAGAAGAGGCATGCCTTGCTCTTAGACTTACACCGACTTGACGAAGTCTCTCTACTCTCTCTCTCTCATTCTCACGTGCCCTCTTCTCCTTCTCTCTTGGGTGACCGTCCACCCTACTCTAGAAGGAAGAAGGCCCTCTTCATCACCTTGCGTTGTGCTTCGACGACTCTCAGTAATCCATCTTCTTTGGTACTTCTCACTCGTGAAGAATACATACGATCTCGTGTGACAAGATCAGGAGTTCCCTTGCTTGGATAACTACTTGGATTGCGAGATCACCGTGACTCATCCTCGCGCTCGCAAGCGTCTCCTCCGAAGGTCGGACTTGAGATAGGAGGCTTCTTCTATTAGAAGCTTGATCGCAACCATGCTACAATAGTTATTCCTATATCTACTATGTGATTAGAGTAAATGGTTCATAAATGGTTTATGAATCATGTGGTTTCGTCGTTAAAGTTTTAAAATTCAGTTGCACCGAGCTACTAGTATGACTAGTCGCTCTTGATCGTATACGATACGATCATCACGCTTCCGTGATGCACTTTAGGATCCTTCTGTATCTATCAAGTGGTATCAGAGCCAAGTTTACGGAAGTTTTGGATATGATCCATGAACCTAAGAAAATTTGAGCTCGTTTGGGTTCGTGAAGATTTTAGCATTTCAATTTTTGCAGCCCTTTATTGTGATATTTTTTAAACCCTATTTAAAATGTTTAAATATGAATTTATCATTTGAATAATATTCTCCATTAAATAAGGAAAATGTGAAATTTGAGTTTGCATAATTTGGATTCCGTTTGCTCAATATATGATCGTTTTATTGACCATATGTCCACTGTTTCGGGGATGGCGATTAGAGACGTAATTAAGATGTTAATTACGATTTTAAAACACATGAAAATGTGTGTTTATCATATGGTTTCGTTTTTAAATCAAGTTATCAATCTCTGGAAATTGATTTTGCTTAATTTGGATTTAAAATGAATGAGATATGCTATTTTTAGTTAGTGAGGGTCACTGCTGGAAATCGCATCATTATCCAAAATCTTGTGATTGTCATTTAAGAAAATTATGAAATTAATAGTTAATTTTCTGGAATAATTGTGGATAATATTTGAGAAATATTAGAACAATTATTATTCCCTTAAATGGTATTGCCTCAACCAATGAATGATTAGATTAGATCTAGATCAACAATTGGTTGCTTGATACACTTTCAACAAACTTGTTACTTGAATAGGCTTTGGGAATTTGTCTAGCAAATTTCCTTATAATCAAAATGGTTTTGATTATTACTATATGGTATAATTTTCGTTGAAAGACCGATGATTATCTCAAATACAAAATTATTGACTCGACATTATTTTTTCCCGAGGCAGATATGGTGTCTAGTTGGGGAGCGTTGGGGTAGCAGGTTGCACCGTGTGTGGTTTGTCTCACTCCCGTCGGTACTGGCCATAACAGCGGGTAGGGAACGAATGATGCCTGAGAGATCATGATGTATTTTTCTAATTATTAATATTCGAATTAATACGTATTTGAGATTATACCATATTTCATGTAATAATTAAAAATGTTTGTTGAATATTAATTGGATCATTAATTTAATATGATTAAATTAATTGGAATCCAATTAAAATTAAAACACTCTATTATGTATAGAGTTGTTATTTCCCTTGTAAGAATTAATCATAATGAATATGATTCATAATGATTAATTAGAATTTGAATATGAGGTGGAGGATCACATAAGTGACATCCATAGTCTCCCGTCAATGCGAAGGGTTTCCGTCACCAGGGATTGCATGTAGGAGACGCATGTCCCAAGTGACAGCTCCTGTATACAAGCGCATCTAGATCGGGCTCTTTGCTTCTCGAAAGAGTAAGGCCGTATGCGTAGTGACCCCAATATCGGATCCTCATATTATTGGGGTGATATTGGATTGCACATAGCCAGTACTATTTCTGTTGACCGTTGGTTAAATTAACAACGGGTCAACATCACCTTAGGGGTGGTGGACCCGGGTGTTAAAGATCGAATTGGGAGATGTAAATTGGACTTGCAAGGCGGAATATGTTCCCGCTTCTTTTTATCCGAGTTACAGGTTCTCATATTATTGCGATGTAACAAAGATAAGAAAGGAGATCCCAGATCTTGCTTGAGATATATTGGTAAGTATATCTCTTACGTTAAAAGTGATTAAGGGAATAAACTTTTAGTGTTGACAAGGCAAGACAACTTTGATATAAAATTCCTAAATCAAAGTAAAATGTGTATATATATTTATATTTATTTATTAAAATTTCTTATTTCAGATAATCCTCATTAAACCCACTCGGTACTATACTCAGTAATAACCAGTAAAATATCATGGATGGGATCCATGATCAAAATATTGTACTTGCAGTTGGACACATAATGTATGTGATGTGCAAGTTTCCTCATAATAATGAGGAATGACAATTAAATAGATAATAGGACTACAACCATAGGGTTTGTATGTCTCTATAATCTTAATCTCTCATCGAATGTACTTTGGAAGTGACATGTCGATGATCATCGTCATTGTCAATTAATCCTTATTAATCTAAGGAGATGTCCTGGCATACATATGTGCTCTTGATATTTAATCATGAATGACATGGTTCACTGCATCATGCAGAATGATAGCTCTATAAGAGATAATGTATTCAAAATATTTTAATGCCTACCTGAACCTAAGTCTTTAAGAGTTAAGAAATATGTAGATATGATGAATGTCATCATCCTACTATCTATATTCTAGTCATTCATAAATCTTCATAATATTCATATTGTATGAATTAAATGAAGCATATATAAATGTCGAAATACTCTTATAATGAAATATTTTGAATTCAACGTATGAGATCCTTTGTCTTAAGCAATTGTTGTGTATAGATGAAGGGAGCACAGTGGAAGCATGGGCCTGACCCATGTTAGAAGGAAAGTCAAAGAGTTGATTGTACTTATATGGTTTCCACACATATATGACATCCAAAGAGTTGGATAAATGCCAATACTGTACTAAGCCGATGTATTGATAGTATGACTATCAAGTCTATCTAGAATCCTTAGAGAAGGACCCGGATAATGCATCGGAATAATCTACATTTAATCATTGAAATTGACTCTCTTATTGGTAAAAGTCTAATAATTATATCTCATTCTTCTAATAACACTTGCAATTGGTTGCATATGTATTAGAAGACTGGAATTTGATCTTAAGGTTTAATAAACATCCATGGATATTGATGCAATGGTTGCAACAACATCTATTGGATAAATAGACTTCATATTTTCAGTGGGAGAGCCCTTAGTCTTAGAGAATGTCTCTATGACCTGGATATTAGAATACACTCATTGTTTATTTCTAAATGTTGAAAATAAATATAAATTCAGGAATAGACCTATCTTGAAGAGTTATGATGGATATATTTCGGATAGTATTTTGATATCTGAAGGGCTCTACGAAATTAGAAATTAATGAATGGTTCATTAGCATTTCTAATACTGAAAATTAAACCTTAAAAGATCAGTAGGAGGATGAAGATCATTTGACAATGATCTAGCATCAGACCTTGGACATCTGTCTGTTGATGAGATCAATAGACTAGTAAGAGATGAACTTTAGAATGTCTAGAATTTCAAATCTTACATACTTGTGAATATTGTATTTGAAGTGTAATTGTCCAATACACCCTTCTCAGGTTAGATGCCAAGGTATTCAAGATCTCACACATATTTATGTATGTGAATCATTTGTATCATAATAAACGTTGATGATATGTGATATCATTTGATGATTAATTATGATATGAAATTTCTTCCCTTCACCTAAGAAAGCTTTGAAATGTTCAAAGATTTCATAATTTTTGATTTAGAACCAAAGTTTGAAGGAAGATGAAATAAATTTGATTTAACCTAGGTAGCTTGTACCTATTAGATGAATTCAAAGGAATACCTTTATGGAGATACGAATGTCATTCCTATCTCAATCCTCCTAATGCATCTAAACTCAATAGAGTTATAGGGAGATACAATTGATCATGTGTGACATGATTTGATCAATGATTAATCTTAGCATAATTATCTCTTAGTTTCCAGGTATATATATGTGGTACAGACTACATTATATATCCTTATAAGGTTCCAAGCTAGTAAGCTGGAATCTAGCATTAAAGAGTGCTACTTCATTAGGAAAATAAAGGATGGTATTGGATACCTACTTTATGACCTTGAAATTCTTAAAAGATCTCATCTCTAAGGATATGATTCTTAGAGGATGACTCTCTTGAGAATCAAGATAAAAATGAAATGAAGGAACTCATTGAATCTTGAAAAGATAATGAGGCTCCTGAAATCGGAAACTAAAAGGATGATTAAAGGTGAAACACTAATACCTCTTCAAATGAGTTTGAAGATGAATTCCATGTGTCAGAGAAATCTGACAATGATCAAACTTCATATGATGAAGCTTATGAAGATCATGTCATGGAAAGATGGAAGTTAGCAATTGAGTCTAAAGTAGACTTCATATACAAGTGTTGTATATGGACCCTCGAGGATCCACCTATATGGGTAAGACCCGTTAAGGTGTAAATGGATCTTCATGAGAAAGAGGAAACCTGATGAGAAGGTAGAGACCTTCAAAGCACAACTCGTAGCCATGAGCTACACACTGAATAGAAGATATCGCTTGCGATGAGACTTGCTCTCCAGTGACCTTGCTTAAACCCATCAGTATATTGAGTATATTGCTAACTATAGCTACACAACTTGACTTTGACATCTTCGAGATGGAAGTCAAGATTGCATTCCTCCACGAATATCTCTCCAAGGATATTCACATGAAGTAGCCCTAGGGCTTCATGGTTGAGGAAAGCAAGGTGTACGAAACTCCATCTATAGACTCGAATAAGCTTCTTATAGTTGGAACATAAGATTTAATGAAATTATAAATGTTATGATTTCAGATAGAATCTTGATGTACTATGTGAAGCTTAGTGGGAGTGCCATTCTGTTCGCCATGCTAAATGTAGATGATATCCTAATCATTTGGAATGATATAAGAATAATAATAAGTGTTTTATAGACTGGCTATTCCATACCTTGAGATATGATCTCAAGGATACCTCTTAGATCTTAGTCCTGAAGATGTTCAGAAGCAAAGAGAAGAGGGTATGGGGACCGCCACATTAGTAGTACACCTTGGACATGTTCCATTTTCTGGAAGATTCCAAGAAAGGCTTCCTTCCCTTAAGATATGGTACTGACCTACCTAAAGGGATAGCACCTCAAAGAGTTGAGGAAGTGAATGCTAAAATTGCTTGCCCTTGTGCATCAGTTATGAGAAACTGGGTGTATGCTACATGTGTACAAAAGTCAGATGTCTGCCATGCAGTAGGAGTAGTAAATGTTACTAATCCTACTAAGAAGGTAAAATACTTGATTGCAGTAATAACAATATCTTCAAAGATGAAAAGATTTTTGAGATAGTGATTTCAAAGTCTTATCTTCAAAAACTTAAGACTTTATAGATAGTGATATGAAAGGTCTTAACTATGGATACCTTAGGAGATAGAGATCTCCAGGAATAAGGGTATTCTGATAAGGATTATGGAAATACTGGTTATAATAACTATTAAGCTGTAGTGTCAAGGACACCATAACTGACAAGATTGAGTATTGGATGCATAAGATGCAACATTCGCATTGGATGCGAGCACTGTTATTGGGTGATATGCAAGTGCCGTGAAAGGACTTGGCATAGTCTCTCAGGAACAGAGTGACTGATCAGCTTACCTAACTATTTTTCTAAATAGCCTATGATTGTCACATGAGTGCGGGTTTAAATGATTAGCCCATTAATGGCTCTTTGGGATAGTGGGAGATTATTGGACATGCGAGCCCACTGCGAGCTATTATGAAATAAATGTTATTGCAAATATCATTCCCTGATTTGAAATGAGGAATAACTAATTTGCATAATAGGTCCCTTAGTATAATTAGGGTTATGTACCATGACCATCTTAATGATCATACAACTGATGATTTAATTATTGAATCATAGAGTCTGGTGCTTGGATGAATACCTAAGGAGTTAGATTGAGGACTCATCAAGCACCGTCAAATGATTGTTAAGAGATGATCTCCATCCCGAGTAGGAGATGGCAATCCTTTCTCATATAGGCTGATATCTGACCGACCTCTTGATGCAAGTCCTCTACATAGGAATAGAGATTCGGAGGTGTCAGATTAGCTGGGTCAAAGGGATGACTTAACGAGATCGAGATAACAAAAGTACTATATCGAATACTGTCACGATACAGGCACGCTTCCTCTGACCGGAGACAGATGTATTGCTATATTTCTGAGTATGTACATTTGGCAAACCAATAGGTTGATGACCTAACCAAGGTCTATACACCGACGAGCTGGTGTGCATATAAGGGCATATGAGTAATATGATCTCTCAAAGGGATCATACAGGTTCACTTCTGAATCGGAAGACATGAGCTCACTCATGAGGTATTGGGACCGATCAAATTCCATGCATGGTCGTCGTGCTTTGGAAGCATGACACGAATTTGAAGGTATGATATATGTTTTTGGAAAGCATATGATCAATACCAAATCACAATGACCAAGATTGAGAAACTTGTTGATGAAACCCTGAAGATGACAATGTAAAATTGATCTTTATCTTCGGGTTGATCACATGTCTTCCAGTATGCAGGATATACAGGTATTAGGAATACCTGAGGATGATGTGATCAATAATCGATTGTATAACCATGACACTTCCATTCCGAGGGAGTGATGAAACATGTCTGGATTTTAGTGACTCCTCTCAGTAGAGAAGCAATCTGATCTTGGTCCAAGTGTTGGACATTGATCTGAATGAGATTCAGATGCAATGGGAAGATTAGATTTGCGGCCTTGATTAAATCAAGCATCCCTGGGAGGTCCGTGAGATATGGATTTGAGATGTGATCTCAATATCCAAGTCACTATATGTGGAACAAAACAATCTCCCTGTCCATATCTCCAAGTATCGACGGAAAATACACATAGTTCTTGAAAGAGTTCAAGAATGATTCCAAGGTTGAATTATATCTGAGCATTGAGAAATGGATAATTAAACGTGATTTAATTATCATGAATAATGTGAATTGGATTCACATTATCTAAATGCATGAGAATGAGTATCCAATGTAATTAAATGCGATTTAATAAATGTGGATATGGATAATGTGGATAGCACTATCCAATTATCCATGTATATTATAAATACGATTTATAATGTACATTAAAGAGAGACTTGTGCGATTTATATTTGTTGATTAATTGTTAATGTGAATGGAATTCACATTGAATAATTAATTGAAAATATAATTACATTTAGTTTTGAGTTGTGAATGAGATTCACAATTTTTCAATAGCTTGATTGATATTTTCCAAAAGATAATTTGGAATTATTTTTTGTGAAAATTATTTTCGACAAGAGTTATAGGAGATATCATGAGATAATGAGATCTCATTATATATTGAGGAGATAGATCAAGTCCTATCTAACAAGAGAGGACGGCTACAACTCTCCTTGAGGAGTAGAGTAGCCGTCCCCCCTTTTTAGGAGAGGACCATAGTCGTCTCATTATCTTATCTCTAGTAAAATGTGATTTAATTTGAAATTAGTTATATTGATTTGTCAATGTTAATTAAATTGAATTAAGTCACTTGTTGTTGTGTTTTACCAACAACATCTTAGCCGTTGAAAGGAAGACAAATCAATCTCATCCATTGATTGTGTGTTGTCCATGGATTGGGATCCATGGACTCCCAAAACCCTATATAAGAAGAGACATGCCTTGCTCTTCGACTTACACCGACTTGACGAAGTCTCTCTACTCTCTCTCTCTCTCATTCTCACGTGCCCTCTTCTCCTTCTCTCTTGGGTGGCCGTCCACCCTACTCTAGAAGGAAGAAGGCCCTCTTCGTCGCCTTGCATTGTGCTTCGACGACTCTCGATACTCCATCTTCTTTGGTGCTTCTCTCTCACGAAGAAGACATATGATCTCGTGTGACGAGATCAGGAGTTCCCTTGCTTGGACAACTACTTGGATTGCGAGATCACCATGACTCATCCCGCGGTTGCAAGCGTCTCCTCCGAAGGTCGGACTTGAGACAGAGGGCTTCTTCTCTTAGAAGCTCGATCGCAATCACGCTACACCATGTATTCCTATATCTACTATGTGGTTAAACAAAATGATTCATAAATGGTTTATGGATCATGTGGGTTTCATTGTTAAATTTTCAAAATTCCGCTGCACCGAGCAACTAGTATGACTAGTCGCTCTTGATCGTATACGATATGATCATCACGCTTCCGTGATGCGCTTGAGGATCCTCCCGTATCCATCACTATATACATATTCTACTAACGTCATCATGTTTTTTTACAAAAAAGGGAGGGTCTTCCCAAACTCAGGAAGGATCGCGTCCTATTGGTAGGAAATCCTATATATACAAGGTAAAATATGGCTACCCCATGGGGGGAAATTCCTATATATAGGGTAAAATAGGGCTCCCCTGTCCCATTTTTCCAATTTTTTTAAAATGCTTCTGTGGATTTTCAACATTTCATCCACATATTATGTCATTCAAATTTCGTACGAAACAGAGACTCATATGGCCTCCATCCATATATGGTCAATTTCAACAATTCTGTGCCCGTTTAAAAAATGACTGTTTAGATGGAGGTCGTCGAAGTCTCTGTTTCTCACGAAACTTGAATGCCATAATATAGGGATATAGTGATAAATTTCCACATATTCATTTTTCAAAAAAAATAAAAAGTGAGAAAAATGAGACCGGGGAGGCGAGAGGAGCCAAGTTAGCTCCCCTTAGGGGCAGTCCCATTTTCCTATATAGACAGTCTCATTTTCCTATATATACATAGGGTTGATCTTGTGAGAGCCAAAAACTGTGAAAGCATGAGAGCAATGAGTCTGAACCACTAGATAATGCTCGTCACACACCGATTGATTAGAGGAGGAGAGAGATGTGCAGAATCTAATGGTCCAGACTCGCTACTCTCATACTCTCACAGTTTTTGGCTTTCACAAGATCAACCATATATATAGGTTTTCTTCCAATAAGACACAATCCTTCCTAAATTCAGGAAGACCGACCTTTTTTTGTAAAAAAACACGATGACTTTAGTAGAATGCGTATACAATTTGTATTATAATGTACAGTTTTAATTTTTATATTATAATGTATAGTTTTGTATGCGATTTTGTATTTATAACGTGCACCTATAATACAAACTGTATACGTATTTCAATAAAATTCTCGTATTTTCGATAAAAGAGGGTGACTTTCCTGAACTCAGGAAGGACACATCTTATTGGAAGAACCTCCTATATATTCATGCAAAGATAGCAAAGTCTCGGCTTATCTACGTGTTCAACAAAGAGAAAATATATGGCTAAACGACTCTTTTCGTCATTAAAAGTTGAAAGGAGGCATATCCTACGTCTCTTCTTTAATCTAAGATGCCACGTGCTTTGTTGGTTTCTTGTCCTCTTCACACTCTTTTTCACCTTTGCTCCATTCGCCCTTCTCTCTTCACTCAAGATCATGTTTTTTTTCCTTCGTAGAAAAAACATTGAAACAACAAATCTACCTTTTGAAGACACGAGGTTGGACCAAAACTTGCATAATTATTATTTACCTATAGTAATTAATGTACTTTTTCATTGACATATGAGGTCTTGATAGCAAATATGCCTCTAAAAAGAAATACTTCGAAGTTTGAGCTTGCATCTTTCTTATGCGTATTAAGAAACAATGAATAAGCTTGTATAATAAGAGCTTATCCCAAAATAAACGCGTGCCAGTGTAACACTTTAGATCAATCTCTTACCATTTCAAGAGGCTGAAATTCCTCATCTTAGTTTATGGTTATAACATATAATTCTTCCAACAATCTCTCGCACGATTATTTTCACTTAAACCTCAAGATCCGCGTTTCGATGTAGACAAGGTGATTTGAGTCACTTTTAATAGAGGGCTATTACTTTTCATGTGCCAAACCATCCTTTGCTCCGAGCATACTGATACTTTCTTCCTACCTTCACCGCCCTAGGGCACCGCATCTGTTCTCTTTGACCGACTAAGATTCAACTAGATTTTGTTTAAATTTTTTCCCAACTTATGTTTTCTTCCACATGATCAATCTCGGTGTTTATAGTCGATTAATTGCTTACTTACTATCATCAATCTGTGTAAAAAGAGCCCATGGCTAAGTAGCGAGTCTTAACCACTCGTTCTTTCCAAAACAACAGCCAAAAGCATGGTAAGAAGAACCCAACCAAAACTCTATCAATCGAATCCAATGAGAATCACATGATTTCCTTCTCTTAGATATATTTTTTGGTCATGAAATAATAGACCTTTTATTATATATTTAAATAGTTTTTAAATATTTTTTATTCAAAATTTATAATTATTATTTTTTAGTAGCATTATGCTGCCTCGATTATAATTATATCGAGGAGCTCAGGAGGACCCCACCGCGCCTACAGATAAACTCCATCCTGCCTCGAGCCGCGTGCCAAAGCTAAACTCAAACACCCCACACTAAACAAACCCCCACGCTCTCTCCCACACGTCTTCCCTTCCCCGCCAACAACCCAAAATCGATCCAATCCGACAGGACCCCGTTCCCAGAACGATGGATCCCTCGTCCTCCGCCCAGCGCCGGCTAAGAGCCATCTCCGACCACGTCTCCCACCACGGCCACCAGCCCAGCCATCAGCTCCATCCGAATCCCACCGTCGCGGAGTTCTTCCAAGGTATGCGACTGTTTCCGCGTCTCTATCCTCTCGCCCAGTCTTCTCTGCCGGAACTCATCTGACCTTGATGGCCTGCGGTGGGTATGCATACGCCTCCATGAAATGGTTCACTGCCCGTCTATATTTCATTGATGCTTGTCGCGAAAAGTTTGAAGCTGGTATTCCCGTGGTTTATGTGGACAAGTAGGAAAGAGGGAATATTTTTGGTTGGCAGGTGGCCATGTTTGTCGGTTTATTGCTTTTTTATTCCTTCTTTCTACTCATATTTGATACGGCTTTGGGAAGCTATCGCGAGCTCATATTTGAAAGTGATATCCTGAACTTTGTTGAATCAGTCGATCCTTTCGTAATCACACCTTCTGTAGAATGTTGGAAGTTGGTGTATAATATTTGACCCAAATAAAGATGAAGCGTTGTATATTGTTATTCCTAAATACAATATACATACACTACTTAAATAGCAACCACTAACTCTCTTACTATCACTAGCACTTACCACTACAGTAAATTACTCCCTTGCTCACATGTTTTGTGTCTTTCTTCACTTTGTTACTCTCTTGCTTGTCGCTCTTCACTTGATACCACAACATAATGGAACCCATGAGGCCATAACCTATTTGTACTTGTGTTACAATAGCCTTGAAAGGTATGGAAGTCTATAGAAATTTGGTGATGACTGTACGAGGAGAATTCTAAAGTCTGAGTTAAATCCTCTTTAAGAAAAGTCCGGAGAATGGGAGTTTCTCGTTCACATGAGTATTTTTAGGAAGTAACAATAATCACTTGCTCGATAAATTTCTAGAAATAGGCAAGCTGGTAATGGACTCCATATGAATTCATTCTTCCATTCTTCTCCATATATTTAACCATTGCAACATGGGCATACTTGTGATTAGGCTCGCGTAATCTGGTAGACCTTCTATGTGGCATAGTTGATTCCTCAATAATTTTCTGTTGAATAGGTTGTGACTCCTCTGAAATTCCTCGATGAACTCCACTCTTCTAGGAACTGACTATTTTTTCAACAACTTCAGATACCTTCTTCTCTTTTTCTCCATGTCTACTTTCTGTTTGATGAAGCTCTCCCTTATTTTAGTGACATGGATCTTCCAAAAACTTTTCATTTGATAACACAATCTCTTGTAGTAACCACCATGATGATGCTTCATTGAAGGCAATCCTTGATGTATAGCATATAACTGTAGTTGGATTATAACCTTTCACGCTCATTGTCATATCTAATAAAGAAGCATATGATTATGTTCAAACTTGCAGTGAAAATGGTCAAGTATGAACACATAGCAAAACCGATCCAGATGTTTGAAATGACTTACAATTAGTTTCATCTTCTATAGTTTTTGGAAAGGTGACATGAAGTTTCGATTGAGGTAAAAAACTAATTATATCCATTATCGTCTTCATGCATTCTGCCCAAAATTTCAACAGAACATATTTTGCATGCAACAAAACTACAACATACCTCTGGAAGATATTGATTCTTCCTGTCTATAACATCATTTTGTTCGGTGTATTTGGCCATGTTAGTTACATATAAATTCCAGCTTCTTTGAGATATGCGGTAAATTATATTGATGTATACTCTCCGTTGATGTATCCGGCAAAGAATGCAGTTTTGACGTCCAACTGCCAGAAGTCGTAATTAAGTTGTGTTGTTATAGTTTGCAATATCCTAATGGATTTAAGCATTGCCGCTAGAGAGTATGTCTCATCGTAAACGATTCACTCTCTTTGTGTGTAGCCATTAGCTAGGAGCCGTGCCTTGAAAGTTTCTAGCTTTTCATTAGGTCTCCTTTTTTTAAAGGTCTATTTACACTCAATGAGTTTTACCTCTTTAGGCGGATGTCGTATGCTTGCTGTGCATCATTAGCTAGCAATATCCTGATGGATTTAAGTATGGCCACATGAGAAAATATCTTATTGTAATCGATACCTTCTTTGTTTATGTAGCCCTTGGTTACGAGCATTTGTGAGTCCGGCACAAGAGGGGTGGTGAATTGTGCAATATACAATTATCCAATAACAATATCCAAATAAAAAAAATTCACAAATCACAGAGATATAAGAATAATAAACCACAAATTACACAGTGATTTTTACGTGGATACCCAAGTGGGTGAAAATCACGACCCAAAATCACGTTCTAGGATTTCCCTTTCGCTCTCTCGACGAAGCCTGTTTCCACTATTCCAGTGCTACTTTATCTAGGCTCATTCGTCCCACTGTTTTGATTTTTGGCGCTTCTTTATCCGGGCTCTTTTTTGTCTGTTACAACAAAATTTGTCATTTTGCTCTACATGGGATACTACGCAAGTGGCCTTCTAATGCCACTTATCATGGTGTCATTCAAGGCCTCAAATGTCGTAATTCGGTTTCGTTTCGATAAAGCCTGGAAAGGAAATTTTGGTGGAATTTCGATGAAATGACTAGAAATTGGAGAAATTACTCAATTTTTTTTCTAAAATTAAGATTTATAATATTCTTTAATTCACGAAATGAGATAAAAACACAACTTATTTTGCTAATAATAAGATATTAACATAATATGTTACATGAAATCTCTCCAATAGTAAAAAAAGTAGCATGTTTCTTAGAACCATATCCAATTTGGAACCGAAATTAAAGGCTATTAGTTTTACTTTTTGAACATGAAGAGAATGGTGAGACACATAATAATAACAGAGAAAAATATAGGCCAACAAAGAGTACCGGCAAAATGATATCTTATGTAAGAAATTGAAGATGAAAATGCTAGCTTAGAACTTATATCTAACCAAAATACTTTCAACTTAGAAAAATATTTAATTTTAGAAATAAAACAAGACACATATATGCACACACAACACAAATCTTTCTAACATGTATGTCTAATAGATGCATTATATAGAATGTGATCATAAAATATATGCTATACAAGACAAACAAATCAATTGACATCAAGAAACTGTGTAGGATTCATAAGCACAATCTATATCCAACTCGATAGTAGTTAATACTTACAATGACAAGATTTGAAAAGTTGTTAACAACGTAGCACTCGCATAGCCGCAGTGTTGCAGAAGACGGTATTCAGTATTCAGTCGGAGGGGTCACTGAATATAGAATAATCGGTATTCGGGCGACTATTCAGAATTATTCGATTTTGTATTTTTTAATATAAAAATTATTTATAGTACATATATTCTTTTATTTTTATACATATATGGTCATTAGTTAACATGAATTCAAGATAAAAGTACCAATCAATATAATAGATATATAGAATTTGACATTTGTTGCGATACCGTGGTAAAATGTAACCATAAAATCTGAAAATTGAAAATAAAAAAAATAAAAATATCAAAAGTCAAACTCCAGTCGACCTCATAGTCGGACCAGTCGGCCGACTATTCGGTCGGGCCGACTATTGACCGACCCCCGCACCGCATAGTCGGACCGACTATTCGGGATAGTCGGCCGACTATTGCAACACTGCTAGCCGCACATACTCTTTGTAGTAGAGAGAAGCCATAAGAAAGCAAAGCTTAAATATCATATTTCTGTTTTGTTTCCCTAAGTTCAGAAAGAGAAATTTCGGAGAATTTTGGTGAAATCATTGGAAATCTTGGAAATGATTCTAAAGTTGACTTTTTCTAAAAAGAAAGGTTTTCAATATTCCTAAGTCAATGAATAAAATGCACACTTGTAAAATAGAATAGTAAATATAAGTTTTGAAGTAGTATTATCGCAATAATCATTACACGTTGATATGTAGAGCAACGTGTTGCCTATAGTTAGAATTGTATCCTAAATTGGTAGCAAAAACCATGATAATCACCTTGTCAATAAGAATGAAGTGATACTTATAATAATTATTAATTAAAACTTATATATCAAAATAAAAAAAGAACGAAAAATAAAACTCTTCAGTTTAAACTTGAATTCAACTCTTAAATCTTGTTTCTAACTGACTGGTTTGGTTTTTTTTTGAGGCTCCAAAAAAAGGGGGAGAACTCAGTGGTGTTCACCCCAATCTATTAATAAGAAACGTAAAGTAAATATACAAAAAGAAGACCAAAAATAAAAACCAAGATCCAACGTGGTAGCGCACGGCTAACACCCCAAAAACAAAACCAAAGAACCAGACCAGGGCTACCTAGTACACCAGTCTGCCAGAAGACGCGTAGCAAGGATAATAATATTTTCCCAGTAGAAGCGCTGGCCCTTGAAGACGGCCTCATTCCTCCCCAGCCAAATGCCCCACAACCTCGCAATCGGAGCCAGCATGTCCTTTCTTTCCCTGCCCCTGACGCTCGTCAAGCTATCGCAAAAAGTGACCATGCTCACGGAGTTGACCCAATCCAGATCATCCCAAAGTTCGCGAACCAATCTGCATTGAAAGAATACATGGTCGATGGTTTCCCGCTCTGCATCGCAAAGCCCACAATTAGGTCCAACGTTCAGAATAAATCTCGCGCAACGGTCACGCGTTAGTAGCCTCCCCCTGCGCATAATCCAAAGGAAGACACCAATGCGCCCGGGAAGCTTTAAGTCCCAGAAGAAACTGCAGTCACGCACAAGATTAGCGTCCCCCACCATAGGACCGGCAACAAGAGCAATATATGCCTTCCGCGTGGTAAAAGAACCATTCTTCCAAGACCAGTGATCGCGGCCAACATTAGGCTTGACCGCGTCTGCAAGCAAGCCCAAAAGCGCGAGAAAATCATCCAGACGCTGATTCGAGAAATTTGCAATAAAACGAGGACTCCAGCAGCCGTCCACACAGCACGATGCCACAGAAGCATCCTTGTCTTCCACCAAAGCAAACGAGCGTGGAAAGCTGTCCTTTAGAATACCCTTCCCCGACCAATCATCGGACCAAAATCGAAATGAATCCCCCATACCCAACACCGGTTTAAACAGGTCAAGATTGCGAATAAAAACTTCCACCACTCCACGCCAGAAAGGAGAGAGGTGCCCGTGAGCACTTCCCCGAGTAAAGCCTATCAACTCCTCGCCCAGAAGCTCCCGCAAGACGTTAAGCATGAAGTTGTCCTCCTGCCCCCAAACCCTAGATGCCCATTTCAGCAGTAGGGCGTCGTTAACGACCTCCAACCGCCGCACTCCCAGCCCACCATCCCGCTTTGGCCGTGAGACATCATCCCAAGCCACCAAGTGAACCCCCCTTCCACCCTCCCCCTTCTTACCCCACAAGAAACCCCGCATACAACGTTCCAAATGCAACCGAATCCCCTTAGGCAAGCATCGAACCGAGAAGAAATATAAAGGAATAGATGATAGCACTACTTTAAGGAGAATCAGACGCCCCCCTAGATAGCAGAGCCGCTCGCCACCCAGCTAGGCGAGCCTCCATCTTCTCCACCACCGACCTCCAATCACGGAGCCGGCCACGACCCACAGTCAGGGGCAAGCCAAGGTAGTCGAAGGGGAGGCCACACGGAGAAGAACCCAGCACCCGGCCACACTCCAACGCCTCCGCCTGCGACATCCCGAATGGGATCACCTTAGACTTAGCCCCATTAATCACGAGCCCCGAGAGCTCACTGAAAAGCTCAAGAGTAGTAGCCATATCGGAGACCTCATCATGGCCACCCTCGATGAAGCAAAGAGTGTCGTCCGCAAACTGAATTAAGGGGACCTGGAATGGCCCAACAGTGCAGCCCCTAGTCAGCCCCACATCAATCACATTGTCAATCATACGAGCCAACACGTCCGCCGCCAGCACAAAAAGAAGGGGAGCGAGAGGACACCCCTGCTGCACCCCCCTCCTAGGCTGGAAGAAGCCCCCAACCAGGCGACCATTAAGCAAAACCGAGAGGGAGGCCATGGTCACACAACGCCTCACCCACGAGATCCAAACCTCCGAGAAGCCCCTCCGTCTCAAAACTGACCACAGGAAACGCCAATCAAGACAGTCATAAGCCTTGGCGAAATCAATCTTCCAAAGAACCCCCATCTTATTGGACTTCTTCCAAGCCGCAACCAGCTCGGAGGCCACCGCGAAGCAATCCGATATCTGCCGCCCCCTAATAAAAGCGGCCTGTGTTGGAGAGACCAGTGAAGCAAGAAGAGGAGCAAGCCTCCTCGCCAAGGCCTTGGCAATGATAAGGTAGATCCCATTCGATATAGAGATAGGCCTAAAATCCTCAACGCGATTAGCCGCAGCAGACTTAGGGATCAAAACAATAAGGGCCCTATTAATTTTGTCAAAGCCACTGTTTCCTTCACAGAAATCACGAGCAACCTCCAAGACGTCATCGGCCAACACATCCCAAAAATCTCGGTAGAAAGCCACCGGGAACCCATCAGGGCCCGACGAGCCTTCCGCGTTAAGGTCCCAAACAACCTCCTTGAGCTCATCCAAGGAGATCGGCCTAACCAAAGCCTGAGAGTCCATAGGCAATACAGAAGGAGCCCCACGTCCCGACCATCGCCACCTGCGTTGTGAGCGGCACCCAAAAACACTCTTGAAGTGATCAGCCATGGCCTCCCCCAACTCGATATCCCCCGTAACGAGGGATCCATTAACCTCAAGAGAGCGGATAGAGTTATAACGTCTTCGTCCGCTAGCCACCCTGTGAAAGAAAGCCGTATTAGCGTCACCCTCCTTGATCCACCTCAAGCGCGAGCGTTGACGCCACTCCATGTTTCTTCTCTTGTCCTCCGCTTTGACCACCTCCTGCGCATCGGCACGCTTGACAAGCTCCTCCGCGAGCAAGTCCCTAGAATTTTCCGTTCGGTCCAGCCGGGCAATGACATCCTCCTCCGCCGCCCTTGCCGCCACACGAGCCATGGCCTCAAATTTCAGCGAAATTCGGTCGAATTTCTGTTGAATATCGATATCCAGTGACCGAAATATGGGGGTCCTAGTACAAAAAATGACCGAAATGACCGAAGTTTCGGTCGAAATTCCACCGAAATTCCATCGAAATTCTGTTTTGGTCAATACCGAAATGGTGACCGAAACCGACATTTAAGGCCTTGACACGAGCCAAACGCGAATCCTTTTTGAAAGATGCCAGTAGTCGCCTCAGAGAAGCAAGTTTAAGATCAAATCTACGAGCAACAGTTCCCAGAAAAGAAGATTGATTCCAGTGATTCCGCACCAAGTCTTTGAAATTTGGCTCCAACAGCCAACACTTTTCATACCGGAATAGACCCCTCGGCCTGAGCTCCTCCCCTGAGTCCCACAAAATAGGATTATGATCAGAGAAAGAACGTGGCCGAGAAGTCACTGAGCACAAAGGGAAAGCCTCCATAAGCTTGTTATTCTCCAAGAAACGATCAATCCTTGATCGAGAAGTATTGTTCCTCCATGTATAGGAGATATCCTCGGGTACCAGCCCCTCCAAAGCAAGCTCACTAATGAACTCAAGAAAATCGCTAGAGCCCGGATCCTGCCCCCCGACCGCGAGGACGATCGAAAGAATGTGCAGTGACATTAAAATCCCCCTCAATAGCCACAGAATGTCCCCGAACTCAGAGGTCGCGTCCCGCAGATCTTCCCAAAGCTCCCGCCGGAGCACGTGACACGTTGGCGCATAAATACAAGTTAATGCAATCGGAGCAGGGGAATCAACCTGAGTCAAAACCACAGATAAAGAATGTCTTCCCACTCGCATAGAGGAGAACGAGAACGCCGCCGAGCGCCACGCCAATAAGATGCCTCCTGACGCCCCAGTCGCATCCACCGTGCGAAATTGATCCAAAGCACCCGCACCGAAAGACCTCCATAGGTAATCATCCACCTCCGCAAGTTTCGTTTCTTGAATAAAAACCAGATCACTGGCCCACTCAGAGAATCGCAAGCCCAGAGAGCGCCGCCGATCAGCGTCCCCGAGGCCTCTAACGTTCCAGGAGAGAACCTTCATTAAAAAACATCAGAGCGTCCCCTGATCAACGAGAGTCCAGCCGCCTCCGCCACAGCATCCCGCAGCGTCTGACAGGAGACCACCCTCGAGTCACCAAGGCGTGAGTGAATACGCCTCCGATAGCTCCTCCCAAAGCGGGTGCCCAAGGTACTCCCCCCCGCGGAAGGAGCATCACCAATCCCGCTGGTACCAGCCACATCATCAGAAACCCCAGCACCATCAGACGGAAGCATTCCCGAAGAAAACACCTGACCCACAGGGGGGGGAGGGATTGCGGGGCACAACCGGAGAATAAGGAGAGGAAGGGTCCAAAGCCAGAACCGCAGAGGGTCCGATTTCCTCCAACTCGAGCCCTCTGAACAAGCCCAAAGAAGAGTCGGGTCGCGAAAGACAATAGTCGGGCATCGAGATAGGAGAACCCGACAGCATAAGTGGTTCAGATGTCATCCACACCGGAGCCCACGATCCCAAATGAATGGATCCGTTAAAGGTCCGCATAGGAGGGCCGGGCATGGTGCCCGATAAGCACAACTGCAGGGGTTCAGCCGACAGTAGCGGATGATGTAAAGAAGGCAAATCGTCCTCGAAAGAGCCCAAAGCCAGCAAACCGCGCCTTTCAGAATCCGTACGCATCTCCCGAGGTGGCCACACGAAGGGTTCAGAGAAGATATACTCATCAGGCAACGCTTCGGAATCACCCCCGAGGCCCGACACGTGGCACCCGGTAGTCGAATCGCCACCCCCTAGTCCCACGTCAGGGACACCGTCGGAAGAAGCTGGCTGGGGAGTGCACGTCGCCGGCGACGACGACGGGGCGACGACAGAAAGCTCGATCTTGAAACTCCACCGGCCAACCTTCAAGGTTTCGAGGAAGACCTTATCAACTGCACTGGCAAGAAAGGAACTTGGGCATTCCAAGAGAATCCGAGCGCACTTCCAATCCGCTCCCGGCGAGAGACCGTCGTCCACAACAACCAGGACATCCCCCCAGGCCCGAAGCACCTTGGACAAGGCAGGGACCGTGCGAGAGAGAAAGGGCACATCACGCACCTCCGCCACACATACCTCCGAATCAGAGGAGGCTCCATCCGCGACCCGCAATCGCCTCCAAGCCACAACGCCGGAGTCGCCATTAGCGAGGAGCCTTTCCTGTTGCTCCGGAGAAAGGCCTCGAACACAGCAACGGGAAGAATCCAGAAGAATGAAGTCCCCCAAGAATCGAGGGCCCAAGAAGTCCAGGACGTGGGAACGAACGACATCCCAAGGCACACCCGGACGCTGCCCTAGCCCCACCGCCGCAAGGTGGCCCACACCAACACGGAACCTCCCCTCTTGCACATCCGAGCCATGCACCGCCTCCCCATGCACGGGCTTCCCCGCTATGAGCTCCCCATGCAAACCCTGCGACGAAGCCGACGATTCCCCCACACCGCTCCCCACCGCCACGACAACAACATCAAGTGCACCACCCTCCTTGGTAGCAGCACCACCAGCCTCACCGCCCAGCACCTACACACCGCCACCCACCACCTGCGCACCGACACCCACGACCTGCCCCTCGATTCCACCCACCACCTGCGCAAAAGTGTGACATCCCCTCTCACCCGAAGCGAAATCTCCACGCCCCCCGACCCATGCAACCCCGTGCTCGCACGGGGCCTGGAGGAGACGCGAGAAGCACCCGCCAACCAGCACGACGCCATCCGATGACCCACCTTGCCGCATGCAAAACACCGAGGCGGAAGTCGACAACCGGAAGCAAGATGACCATGCATCCTGCATCGAAAGCACTTCTTCCCCAGCTTCCTATGCGAAACCTTCACCCACTCGCCCTCCCCCCTCGCCTGCTTCTCGCCACCCTCACCAAACTGAGAAGGCCCGTCACCATCCCCCTGGCTCGCGCCCTTCGCCGTCGCAGCCTCCCCAGCAGCAAACGAACCACCCTTCGAACGTGCCGAAGTCGCCCCGCCACTGCCTTTCACTCTCCACCAGCGCTCCATCAGCCCCCCCCAGTTTACCTCTGGACGAATCCATCTTCAAGCGCAAATCTCTTCCCGGACTGGTTTGGATTTAGATCTAAACTTTAGAAATTAACTAAAGAAACTTCTTCAAACAATATAAAGCACTCTAACAACTCAACATATCGGCGAATGAATAAGTAAAAATTCATCAATATATGCAAATTTCGATGAAAGCGAAAGGTAGATTCCCTTATTTTTGTTGTTTCACCGAAATGACATGCAATTTTGATGAAAATTTGTTGACATTTCGCTGAAATCCTAGAAAAATATTAAAGATAGCATTTTGATTTTGGTGACCTAGAGAAATGGAAATTTCGAAGGAATTATGCGGAATTTCGCTGAAATTTGAGGCCATGGTATCATCACTTAATCTTTTTGAGTAGTGGAATGATTTTTCCTTACGTTTGACACTTATCCCTCATTGGGGATACAGAGGATCCCATCGATCACTGCGCATTCATTTGTTAGGGTTTGGGGGCTGGGGGGTGGGGGAGGTGTTGTACAGTTCTTCACCTATGTTCTCTCTAATCGTACTATTGAATGGAACATGTCTGCCATTGGCGTAGATCCTCTACAAGGAAGTGCACATATCATGTTAATGATGTGTGCACATATCATGTTAATGATGTGTGCACATCAGGTGCATCCCACAGTACTCTCTTTACTCGCTTTGGAGTTTCTCTGGCCAAATCTTATTGCTCGCGCTCATTTGCTCAGGACACTTGGCAAGCAATAGAAGCACTAAGGCATCATAGTAGTGATTACACCTTTTTCAGCCTGATTGGTTTCCAAACTCTGCGGTCTATGGATAAGTGCACGCATCATAGTGTGCATGCACAGACAGCTAAGTGCGTCTTACTTCCTCTGCTTTGTGTTTTCTGTTTTAGCAGGGGTTCTACTGTCTGCATGTTTCTTTGCTATGCTGAATGAAAGTGGTTTCTGAGTGTTCCCCATCTCAGGAGTACACCATTTTTCTTTGTCGAAAAAAAGAAGAGGTAATATTTCGCATAACACGTCTGATCCTTGTGTGTAGCCATTGCACATCCATTGGGGAACTGCCGATATTTTCTCCACATGTCTATATGATGGGAGAAAATAAATCGATTCCTTAGACGTACCCGAGGGCTCTCATATATAGGAGAATAGCCCTGGGTTAATTACATGATAAGTACACTGAGAAAAAGAAATTAGAAAAGACACACATTATATGATATTTTAACTTAACACTCCCCCTCAAGCTGGAGCATATATATCTATCATGCTCAGCTTGGACCAACACTTTTGAAATGGACTTCGTGCTAGAGCCTTGGTGAAGATATTTGTTGTCTGATCTCCTGTAGACACGTGAGATGTAGATATGAGTCCCTTCTGGATCAGATCTCGAGTGTAATGACAATCCACCTCAATATGCTTCGTCCGTTCATGGAAAGCAGGATTGTTTGCAATGAATAATGCGGTTTGATTATCACATAATAGCTGCATAGGAAGATGAACATCTATGGAAAGATCAGTCAACACTGATCTAACCCACATCATCTCTGTACTCCCGTGGGCCATGGCTCTGTATTCAGATTCTGCACTTGATCTGGCAACTACAGTCTGCTTCTTGCTTTTCCATGAGACAAGTGAGTGACCAACAAAAACAGCAAACCCTGAAGTAGACTTCCTGTCCGTGGGACATCCTGCATAGTCAGCGTCTGCACATGCTGCTACCTCCAATGAACTGCCCCTACTGAATAGGAGTCCTGAACCAGGTGAGTTCTTCAGATATCTCAAGATCATATAGATAACATCCATATGGGTCTTTCTGGGACACTCCATAAATTGGCTAACCTTGTTTACTGCAAACATAATATCTGGCTTGGCGATAGTCACATATAGGAGCTTCCCCACAAGTTCCCTGTAACTCCTGCTATCAACTTCTTTAGTGTCATCATCATATAATTTCACATTTGGATCCATAGGCGTCATAGCTGGCTTGCACCTAGTCATACCCGTCTCAGAAAGGAGATCCATGACAAACTTCCTCTGGGTCATCACTAGACCCTGATGATTCCTGGCAAATTCTAACCCCAGGAAGTAACGAACGGTGCCAAGATCCTTGGTCACAAACTCTTTACCTAGGAACTTCTTGGCTACCTGAATGTCTTGAGCATCATCTCCTGTTACAATACTGTCATCTACATAGATAAGAATGGCAACCGTACCTCGCTGTGTCTTCTGAACAAATAGAGAGTGGTCCGCAGTGGACCTCGTAAATCCCTGTTGCTCAATCAATTCTGACAGCTTTTGATACCAAGCTCTAGGACTCTGCTTTAGTCCATATATGGCCTTATGTAGCCTGCATTCCTTCTGTGACTCTCCCTCAGCAGTAAACCCTGGTGGTTGCTGCATGTAAACTTCCTCGTGAAGGTCCCCGTATAGAAATACATTCTTCACATCAAGCTGAAATAACGGCCAATCACGTGAAACAACAACCGCTAGTAAAATCCGAAGCGTCGAGTGTCTCGCTACTGGAGAGAACGTGTCTTGATAATCCACCCCATATGTCTGGGTGAATCCACGGGCCACCAACCTCGCCTTGTAGCGATCCACACTCCCATCCGCATTATGCTTAATAGAAAAAATCCATTTGCAGCTTACTATCGAAGCACCATGTGGAGGAGAGACAATAGACCATGTCCCACGAGCTGTTAAGGCTGCCATTTCTTCTTCCATTGCCTGACGCCACCTGCTGTCCTGTAGTGCCTCCATATATGTTCTGGGTATAGTAATCACGGAAAGACCAATAACAAACTTCTTGTACTCATCTGAAAGATGATCCAAAGAGACATGTGCCACAAGTGGGTATTTGGCACATTGACGACGTGGCTTCTTCAGGGCAATAGGAATATCCAAATCGTCCTCCTCAGTGTCCTCTATAGCAGAGTCATCCTGTAAAATTTCAGTGCCATCAGTGGAAACAGTGTTATCATGACATGCCTTAGGCGTGCTGGAAGATGTGGGCGGCTGATGAGCAGAAGTGCTAGTAGAAGACCTGCGAGTGTAAACTATGGGTAAAAATTTCGATTGAGGTGGTGGTGGTGGTGGTGGCGGTAGAGTTTGACGTTCTGGTTCGGCTGATGTTATAGATGGAGGTGGAGGAACAACAATATCGTTTGCATTGTCATTGGATAACCTGTCACCTGTAGGAGAAAAATACATGATAGACTCAAAGAACGTGACATCCGCATTCACATAGTATCTCCTACTCGTTGGATCATAACAACGATACCCTTTTTGAGTACGAGAGTACCCAACAAACACACATTTGATAGCCCTTAGGGAGAGCTTATCACGACCAGGGGTACAATTATGCACAAACGCAACAGACCCAAAGACACGCGGTGTGAGAGAGAAAAGGTCCTTCTCGGGAAATGCAATCAAGAAGGGGATCTTCTCTCCTAGAACTGTAGACGGCAAACGATTTACCAAGTAGCATGCAGTGAGGACCGCATCCCCCTAAAAGGAATGAGGGGCACGACTATGAATCAACAATGTTCGAGTGACATCAAGAAGGTGGCGATGTTTGCGTTCCGCCACACCATTTTGTTGCGAAGTGTAACTACACGAAGTTTGATGAATAATTCCCTGTGAGCTGAGGAAATCAGACAAATGTAATGTTGAAAATTCTAAAGCATTATCCGTCTGAATGACTTTGATATTGGTAGAGAAGATGTTATTAACTTCCAGAATAAATTTTCGAATAATAGCACCGGCTTCAGACTGGCTATTTTGACATCAACATTGGTTTACATCAAGGTTCATCTTTGAGTCCATTTCTTTTTACTTTGATTATGGACGAGTTGACAAGTCACATTCAGGATGAGCTACCTTGGTGTATGCTATTTGCTGATAATATTGTGTTGATTGGCGAGACTAGAGATGGAGTAAATGAGAAGCTTGAGGTATGGAGACATGAGTTGGAGAGTAAAGGATTTCGTATAAGTAGGGCTAAGACAGAATATATGGAGTGCACCTTTGATGGAAGCAATGGTGAAGGAATTGAGGTGAAGATTGGTGATGATAACATTCGGAAGAGAGATTCTTTTAGATATCTGGGATCTATTTTGCAACACGATGGGGAAATTGATTGAGATGTTACTAATAGAATAAATGCAGGTTGGCTAAAGTGGAGAGGAGCCTCTGCTGTTCTATGTGATAAGAAAATTCCTTTAAAAATTAAAGGAAAGTTTTACAAAGCAGCCGTGAGACCTGCTATGCTCTATGGATCTGAATGTTGGCCTGTGAACCATAGACATGTGCAGAGAATGGCTGTAGCAGAAATGAAAATGCTAAGATGGATGTGTGGACACACACGTAAAGATCGGATTCGGAATGATGCAATCAGAAAGAAAGTGGGTGCTGCTCGGATTGAAGATAAGATGCGAGAAAATCGCTTAAGATGGTTTGGTCATTTGCAAAGAAGATCAGCTGATGCACCAGTTAGGAGATGCGAGTGTTGGGATGTTGAGCCGGCTAAGAGAGGGCGGGGACGGCCTAAGAAGTGTTGGAAAGAGACCATACGAAGGGATCTTTGTTTTGTGGATATAAGCCCGGGATTGACCCAAGATAGATCTGAATGGAGGCGAAGAATCCATGTAGCCGACCCTACTTAATTGTGGGAAAAGGCTTTGTTGTTGTTGTTGTAGCACCAGCTTCGGACTTTTGTTTTAACAAGAATACCCAAGATAATATGGAGAAATCATCAACATCAACCATATAATACCTATGTCCCTGAAGATGGTACGCGACTCGGACCCCAAATATCAAAGTGAAACAGTTCAAAAGACCGACTACTATGACGACTCAAACGAACTTGAAACGAAGACCTATGGTGTTTCCCAAGCTGACAGGCTTCACAATCCATTGCAGTACGGGCAGATGGCCAAATCAGAGATGCCAAAGGAATGGAGAAATGGATCATGAGGGAATAGTAGCGGCGCTAGTACATGATGATATAGCAAGCTTATACAAGCCTTTCTGCTCACGACCACCAACAATCATCCTGCCAGTCAGTATGTCCTGAAACACAAAAGTAGAGGAGTCAAAGATGGTACGGTAGTGTAAATCTTTTGTAAGTTGGCTAATTGATAACGGGTTCATCTGAAAATCTGGTGCATGTAAGACATTTTGAAGACTCAAAGAAGATGTCAGGGTGATCTCCCCCTGACCAACAATGGGTAATCGGACCCCATTGGCAATGACCGCAGATCGTCCTGGGGCAAGTGCTCTGTAGGTAGTAAACTGCCGTCTGTCACCGCACATATGATGAGAGGCTCCGGAATCCATAATCCAATCTGTCAGGCCCGAGCAAGTAGTACTGGTAAGTGCATAAGGGGTACCTGATGATCTAGAAGACGCTCTGGCCGAAGCTGCAACATCCGTTGAACCTGAAGACGAAGACGAGGGTGTAATGATCATATCACGAAGGCGTGAGACGAGATCATCAAAGCGAGCAGCTGGAAGAGGTACAACTGTAGTCTCAGTCTGCTCTGCAACCCGTGCAGTGGCGGGATACCCATGCTTGTGAAAACACGTCTCCTCAGAGTGGCCTGATCGATGACAGTGAGTACAGGAGCCACGGTGTCTGCCTCCCCCTCTACCACGAGGTCCACGACCTCGAAAATGTGACGCTCCTCCTCTGCCACGAGTGGCAGCCATAGCTGTAGGAGTAGACTGGGCTGTAGATGCCAATGTAGTAGTAATCCTACTCAATCTCTTATATACCTCCTCCATTGGTGGAATAGACTCGCCAGTCAGAAGTTGAGTACGTGCAACATCGTACTCTGAATCAAGGGAGGATAGAAATACTCCAGTCATTGCTCCGTACTGGTAGTGATCGGCATGAAGCTATGCAGTCTCTCGAACATGCCCCATAGATGAGAGAAATGTGCATGTAATGGCTTCCCATTCTGTTTCGTAGAAAAGATGTCGAACTGTAACTGTAGAATTTTGCTCTCATTCTTGGACTGCCCATATGTCGCAGCCAGGATATCCCACATAGCCTTAGCTGTGGGTTGGTTCACAATATCATTTGCAATCTCCGTAGTCAGCGTCCCAAATAGCCAGATACGGGCATATGCATCTTCTTGCTTCCATGTCGCATTTGTTCCAGTCTTGTCCTCCGGCTCAGATTCAGTCAGAATGTGCTCCTTATTGTGGCACTGCATAAGGGTGCGGAACTGTATAGACCATAGTTCATAGTTGGTCCCATCCATCTTGATAATAGGGGCTGGGCCTTTGAAGGCACCCGAGGATGTAAACACGTCACCCTTGTTGTCTGACATGATTGATGAAGAGCCTAGGACCGACGTAGATAACCAAGTAAACGGTCTACAGAATCATATAAGGGGAAGGTTGTATGTGTAGACTCATACAACCATCCCTAGGCCTTGTTGAGGCGCCGAACTTAGTTATGTGCCTCCGGGAAAGGTCGGCTAGACCCGCAGTGGCTGTGAAGACACCTAGGCCTCGCCGGAGTTTAACACGGTGTCGCTAGGGCCGCTGGGAGGTGCTGTGCGAGCCCTTCAGGGGTGCGCGTGCCCGCCAGAAGCGATGCGGGGCCGATAGGGCGGCACGAAACTGCCTGGGGAGGCGGGCTGCGGCTGGAGAGGCACTGGACCGTCGGGAAAGGCAGGAGGCGGCGCCTGAGTCGGCGCAGGAGACCGCCTGGGAAGGCGGTAGGGGGGGGGGGACCTGGCGCGGCGCGGGATCGCCGAGAGAGGCGGGGGGCGGCACCTGGCGCGGTGCGGAAGGGAGCCCTGGGCTCGGTGCTGTGCCGCCTGTATGCCAGGGCGGTGGGAGATAGGCGCTGGGGCACGAGTGGCAGCGGGGGGGGGGGGGGGCTGGAGGGGTTTAGGGTTTTGGGTGGTGGTAAACGAAACCCCGGTCTAGGACCGCTGCTCCGATACCGTGATGGGAGAAAAGAAATCGATTCCTTAGACGTCCCGAGAGCTCTCTTATATAGGAGAATAACTCTGGGTTAATTACATGATAAGTACATTGAGAAAAAGAAATTAGAAAAGACACACATTATATGATATTTTAACTTAACACTTGCACTTAAAGCATCGCAGGTGTTACTGCATTATATGAGAAAAAGAAATTAGAAAAGACACACATTATATGATATCACTTGCACTTAAAGCATTGCAGGTGTTACTGCATATCTATAATATTACTCATACACGATGTAATTGCTTGTCCGTCTAAATCATCCTGTTTTGATGCTGATGATTTTTATTGATTATTGTTATACTAATTAGAATTTAATGTAGGGGAAGGCTATAGCGTCATCCTTCCTGAAAAATTACAAACAGGAAAGTGGAATGTGTACAGGTATTTTTTTACATGTAGAATTTAACTTTTCTTAACTGTTTGTTTGAACAATTTCTGTACTTCTTTCAGATCATCTCGTTCCCCTTTGAAGCTTGTTACAAGATACGCTGAACATCCTAATATCGCAACTTTGCATGATAACTTTGAGTAAGTGTCCTTGATATAATAGCACTTATTTAAATGTTTTTTTTGAAAAGCATGATGATTTTGTTTTATATTGCACAGTCGGATTTTCTCTAGAAGGATTCTAGAGATCCGACAAAAGGAAAAATCCATTCTACTCTAATCATGCCATAATAATTTGTTGAATGACTTACCAACTATGATTTGAGAATTACCAATTTGATTCAGACTATAAGTTGAATAATGAATGGATGCGAATTAAAAGAACACAAAAACATGTATTTGGTATGGTGTATCCGATATGTAGGATTTTGTGGATTCCTTGGAATGTTGGAGAAAGTTTATGTGAGGAGAACTTATGTTAATTTTTTTTCAAGGGTCTCTTCATACAACAAGTAGGGAAACATTCTCCTGTTTAAATTTATGACCCAAAGGTAGTAATCTTATTTCATGCTAGGATAAAGAAGAATCCCCACACATTTTGCTATTGAATTTTCAAGGGGAAGATTATCCTATAGAAGCTCCATGGGTATTAGTAACTGTGGAGATGAGAGAATACATTTTATTATCGAGAGGCCCTAAGGTTCTCTTATACATGGAAGGCCGTATCGATATCGATATCGTTTCGGTCCACCCGGAAATAGATATATGGGATATATCGACGATATATCTATGATATTGGTGGAAATGTCGAAAATGGCTCAAAAAAGCCAATTTTTTTGGCATTTTTTTTCAGAAATTAAGGTCAATCCAAGATATTAGAACAACAAATAACGTACAAATACACACTTATATCACACATATCGGTCTATTTATAGAGTATAGACCATATATCACACATATCAGTATCGCACATATCAGTCATCTCGATGTTTATGTTGATTCTTGATTTATAAATATTGAAAATGGATTCCATTCAAGTTCTTATAAGTTTATAACATGAAATACTACAAATATACACTTCATAACACATAGATAATTTATGAGGACTATGATCTTTAAACTGCAAATATCGGTCATATTGAGTGGAATATATAACGAGACAATCATTGTTTGGCGTAAAGATTTATCTATATACACGCTACAACAATAAATAAAAATATCCAAATCAATTTAACATTGTAAAAGAGATGACCTAAAACCAAGAATTTTACGGTGGATCTAAATCGGCCCCCCTGCCCTGTTGTCTCTCATAGCGGATTGCGGACTCAATGAACTCGCAGTATTTTTCCTATGTCATGTACGAGTACACGGCTTTATAATCCATGACATACTGCCTGTATTGATGGTCATCAATCCTTATGAGTATCCCGAGTCGAGGATAAGCATTGCTAGATCCGGTGTTACGAGGTGCACGTCGAGGCTGCGAAGTACTAGCTTGAGATCCTCGGGATGACGACGACATAGTAGGAGAAGATCTCTGCGGAGGAGGACCTGGAGGAGGAGCGTAGTATTCAGGGAAGAAATCGAAACTGTCACCACCAAAGAAGCTGCCTTGGCTCTGCTCGGGTTGGCTACCTTGGTAGTTGTCACCACTGTAGCTGTTATATCCTCCATAGTCCATACCCACTGTTGCTACCATATCCATAAGATGTAGGAGTATACGCCTGAGGAGGAGGAGGAGGTCCAGGTGGAGGAGCAGGAAAATATTCAGGGAAGACGCCAAATGATCTTTCATCTTGTGAGGTTCCATATCTGCCCATGGGACTGGGTGTTCCTTCATGGTATGGGCTGTCAATGTCCGTGCAACTCAACGAACCTACAGATGATATCAAATCGTCCATGTAGCTATTTGTAGGATCATGGCCACGTCGTCCATATGCATCATAATTCGTAGGTCGTGGACTCGGACTTAGGACAAACTGCCCATGTATGTTTCCACGTCGTTCCATGTATTCTCGCCCTAACTCGAATCTTGTATCATCATGTGGTCCACGACCACCCCCTGCAGACCCTGACCCCCTTGAATATGTCTCCCCATCACCTGATCCACCACGATCACCAACGTCATTGTTAGAAAATCGGAAGCGGAAGCGTAACATGGAAAAAGATAGACAAAATAATAACAGCGGGATTTTACGTGGAACCCTACTCCGTGAGGAGCGGGATGAAACCACGGGAGAAGCCCTCAACGGGGCATGCTATGCATTACTTTTTCTCAATGAGTACAGGAGATCTGGGGCTCCTTATATAGCCTCTCCAGAGCCTCCAAGTCCCACCACTAGATGATGTGGGACTAAACAACTGGGTGGGGTAAATGGATCTTCTCCAGGATCCATTTACCCTGTTACAACTCAATGGGCGCACACACGAATACTCCAACACTCCCCCTCAAGCTGGAGCATGCAATGCTCAGCTTGGACAAACAGAAAGAGACTCAACTCAACGCTACAGGACACTACGGACAATATCAACCCAACGCGCACATTGCTGCAGTCGAGGACGTTGCTTCTCATGCCGTGCAGGTGAGGAGGACGAACGGGCTGGAGTGTGAGTCAACTGAAGACTCGAAACCTGACCATCGAGTCTGAACTTGCGCCTGAAGTCTCCTTGTCGGAGAACTGGGTCTCGCCCATCTGGCTCAGAGAATGGTGCACTGCTCTGGTGTACCTATGATACCACATGAAAACCCTTGCCCTCAAGGGAATGGTCCTCTGCTCTGGAGTCCCTATGGCTCACATGAAAACTCTGGCCGAACAACAACAAGAATGATGGGGACCTCGAACAATGATGGCAACTTATGCTCATCTGAAAATGACTGCACACTCGTGCGTGTCTGAAACTGGAGTCTCTCTCTGGAGATCTCGAAATGGGCCTCTCATCTTGGAGTGCCTCGATCTTGGACTCTGACTAATCTGTCGAGTCTGAATCTGCGCAATGAACTGGGACTCGGAATCTGAACGTCGAGTCTGGAATTGCGCATGGAAATCTTCATCTGAAAAATTGTAGTCTGAAAATTCTGAACTTGGTCTGGATAATCTGCATCTGGCATCTGAATCTCTGATATTTGGAGAAGACCTGTGACTCTACATATATACTCCCCCTTTCTCCCATACTTGTCGGAAAATGAAATCGACCAAGTTGGGAGAATACAAGAAATTAGGGGTACAAAATATCAATAAGCCGTTCGGCTTTCAAAACATTCATCATTTTTTTTTTCGATTTTTTTCTAAGCCGTTTCAACCATTTTTTTACGGCTTTTGCTTCGCACAAATTTTTTTTTGCAAATGCGTACGCCTTTTTATTTTGTACGCGCCTCTTCTTTTTTTTCCTCCTTTTTTTTTAACAAACCCCTTTTTTTTTCTTTTTTTTAACAAGAACCCCATAGCCCAACAACAATGGGACAAAATGCAATTGTACTCACATTTTTTTTACTGTCGCAGCTGGCATCCCCCCTCTTTTTTTTATCGGCTCATATGGGTTCCATAAGAGCAAGCTATATTTTTTTAATAAATAGGCCATCGGCCCTAGGGTTCCCATCGTGGGAACCCTTTATGGGAAAAGAACGCCGCCGCCTGGGAGTAGTGCCAAGATGTCGCGCCACCTGCGGCCTTCGATGGAGAGGGCGGGAGCATCGCCGCCTTGTGCCGATAGGAGAGATGGAGTCGCCGCCTATCTGTAGGGGCGCCGCCTGGGCGCTTGCGGTGGAGAAGGAGCTTCAAGCTCCGCCTGAGAAGAAAGGGGGAGAAGGAGCCCTGGGCTGTGCCGACCTTGCCGCTGGAGCCCTAGGGCTCGCGCCGCCGCCTGCGATGTTTGTAGCCCTAGAGGAGATGGGAGGTCGCGCAAGGAGCCACCCTGGAGAGGGGATCTGCGCCGCTGAGGGGCTGTTTCGAAGGGGATTTGGCCACCGCCTGGAGAGGCGGCATGGATGTGCGCCGCCTCTAGGGCATGGATGTGTTTCCTGGGATTTCGCCAGGAACGGGGGCGATAGGGCACGCGAGGGAGGGCCGATGGCCTTCGCGCCGCTTCAAAGGATTCTTTGGCGCATCCGCTGTCGATTGATTCTGGAACTGGAGCGCCACCATGCGTGGGTTGCGCGACTGGAGCCTAGGAGCCTGGAGACGGCTCCGCCTGCGTGAGGGCGATGGGTCCTTGCCACGATTCGACCGCCGATGCCTGCGCCTGATGGGAGGGCTGCTGGTGCTCCTGCGCCCGGAGGACTGGAGATGCGCCTGATGGGAGCTAGTATGTAGTGGTGGGACTTGCGTCGCCTGGGCTGATCATCACCCTCGAGGGCGATCTGGATGTGAACCACGATTTTGTTGTGAACCACGATGGAGGTCATCGCTCTGCTAGGGCACAGATCTGGATGTTGCGTGCAACACATATCTAGGGTTCGAAAGAACCTTAAAAATTTCTCGAACAGAATATGAACAATAATCTTCAACATCAACCTCGAATCTCAAAAAATAAAAAATTATTAAAACCTCGAGAATCGAACCCGCTCTGATACCATGTTAGAAAATCGGAAGCGGAAGCGTAACATGGAAAAAGATAAACAAAATAATAACATCGGGATTTTACGTGGAACCCTACTCCGTGAGGAGCGGGATAAAACCACGGGAGAAGCCCTCAAGGGGGCATGCTATGCATTACTTTTTCTCAATGAGTACAGGAGGTCTGGGGCTCCTTATATAGCCTCTCCAGAGCCTCCAAGTCCGACCACTAGACGATGTGGGACTAAACAACTGGGTGGGGTAAATGGATCTTCTCCAGGATCCATTTACCCTGTTACAACTCAATGGACGCACACACGAATACTCCAACAATCATCATTATCATCATCGATCCCACTGTCATCTTTTGATTTCGATTTGGATTTCGATCCAGTGGAGAGAATGTCGTCCACAATCGCATCAAGCTCCACCTCTCCAAGAGGGACCGTGATTCGCCCAGATCTGGCCATGTAGTCACCAACATCTGCTCCCATTTGTTGGCTTATATTCTGATTCGGCCTGCCTCCCGGTTGATCGAGCAATGGAGCACCGTTGGAATCCAACCACCTCTGAAGAACATCTTCATCTGCATCGTCGTTGTGCATCTTGAAAATATATGCAAGATCGATGGGGTCTGTGTAGTCCTCTTTGTCATGCCCCTCTCTTGCATGTTTCATCTTCAACCTTAAGTTGTAGTGCACAAAAACAAGATCGTGGAGTCGTTGTTCTCCCAACTTGTTCCGTCTCTTCGAATGAATCAAGTTGAATGTGCTCCAATTTCTCTCACAACCACCGACAGATGCTGTTTGGGACAATACTTTCACTACGACTTCGTAGGTTGGGAGCTTCCATCCCATACAGTAACCACCATTCGGCTGCGGAAAATCCAAAAGAGATAAATCAATAATAGTCAAATTGTTACACATCACAATCAGTAGACTTAGTCCTTACCAGGAAGAGTACTGTTGCGTCCATCAACCGCGGTTACTCTACCGAAAGAACCCAAGGCATCTCTAAAGTATTTAATCTGCATATTAATCAAAACTTTAAGTCATAACATGGTTTGTGCCTCGAAAAAATTTTAAACTCACTGTAGGCGACTATAGATTGTACATTATACAATCAATATTACTTCATTCATGCACGCGGTTTGTGCCTTCTCGCTTGACGAGCTTCTCCACCACGACATGGAAGGCCGTATCCCGATATATCGGCGATATATCGCCGATATATCATTATCGACACGATATCGATATCGAAATCGATATATCGATATATCCGATTTCAAGCATTTTCTTCAGAAAGATTCCTAGATATAGCGATATATCGGCGATATATGGGCGATATATCGCCGATATATCGATATCGACACGATATCGAAACGATATCGATATCGATATGTCCTTCCATGCACCACGAGTTGTACAACTACTAGAAGGTCAGCATTTGTACCAAGACTGTTCTTGTATTGGTACTTCGGGTTCAAGTAATATGCTGGAGATGAACAATTCTCAAATTTTAATCCTTCTAAAATACCTACCAAAATGGATTAAAAATATTTATTAGATAATAATACATACCAGCCTTGTGAAGAGGATGTGAGAGCATCTTGGACCATTATATCCAACCATGCTTTAAATCCTCTCCCAACTGCTTCTCTAACCTTCTCCCTCATCCAGCGCTGGCTTCTTGTCCCCATCTACGATACGCAACGTAGAAATAATAGGTTCCATTATCTTCGTAACCCTTGTCACTTCATCCCAGAAATGGAGATCATTGATGATTGTCTCCTCTCTCCATCCTCCTTCGGTCCGAGCTTCTAGGTTCTCGAACCATTCACCTTGGCAGCACATGTTCTTCAACCCTGGCTTGTATTATTTGAGGCTTTGCAACACTATAAAATTGGTTGCAAAGCGTGTGATGCCAGGCCTTACCAACTCACAATTGCACGTCCGCCTCATCAAAGACAACACTTGGGAATGGTTGCAAATGAAAGTCGTGATCGCCCGTGCTTGTTCCATCATCTTCGCGACGAGCTTCCTCTTGCCAAAGTTCCTCAGAATCAGATCTATGCAATGCGCAGCACAAGGTGTTCAAAAAATGTCATAGTTGCTAGACTTCATTATTGTTTCACCTGCTTTCTTAAAGTTGCTACCGTTGTCCGTCACAATCTGTACAATGTTCTATTTTCCAACGTCCTTAATGACGTCCTTCATCAACTTCAGCAGGTACTTGTAGTCCTTGACCAGTTCAGATGCATCGACAGATTTAAGGAAAAGGGTCTTACCGTCGTAGTAAACGAGGAAGTTGATGATCTGCTTCCTCGTATAGCTTGTCCATCCATCACATATCAGCGGCACGCCGTACTCTGGCCATCTCTTCCTCAGGTCCGAGATGTACTCGTTCATCTCCTCCTTCTCCTGCGTAAGATACTTGTTCATCAACTCTTTGGCAGTGGGAGCTTTCACTCTCGTTCTAGCTGCGACGATCTCATCAATGGCATGTTGTAAAAAAGGTCCGCTAGCGACATGGGCTGGAATGCTTTCCCCAAAGAAGAGCTTGCCGATGGCCTTGCCCACTCTTTCCCGTGCATTGGTGAACATCCCCTTCATCGTCTTTTGCTTCGGGTCCTTCCTTGGCTTGTACTGCATGGTCCAACTTTTCGTTAATAATGGTTCTAGTCCCTTCCCTTTGTGTTTCTTAGTGGGTGGTAGTACTGGTGCACCTCCAGAACCACCCTCACTGCCACCAGCACCAGGGAAGCCGCCACGTGCACCAGCGAGTTCTCTCCTCTCAAACTCGCTCATGGATTCTTTTGTCGCCCTCATGTACGCTCTCCTCTCCGCTTCGGTCTGAATGTCATCGGGGTAGACAAAGTCCTCGTCGTCTGAATCTGAGAGGACATTGAACTCCTTCTCAAACATGAACTCCTTGAACTGTTCATCCCACCTAGACCTCTCCACATCCTTCTCCTTGTCCCCCTCCATGCTGGCCTTCACCAAGTCCCTCACGTCTTTTGGACAACGAGTGCACTTGGCAACATTTTTATTGCTGCCAACAAGATGATGCTTCAGTCTACTAATACCCCCTCCTCCCAACCTCTTCACACAGAAGTTGCACTGTGGTTTCGCTTTGTTGCCATCTGGAGCGGTGGCATGCTTCCAACCAATCTCTCCACAGTCCAAGTCTATCTGCCCACGAGGACCATCATAGTCTGAACCGGAGTGTGCCATGATCTTGAATCCTGAACAAAAAACACGCAAAAATCAAAATCCCCAAATTTCATGAACAAAAAACTCATTAAATTGTGGATATATTATTGTTTAATTTTCGGATTTATTTAATTAGACACATTTCATTAACAAAAATCACCACCAAATCATGTTTCCTAACTCCTAAACAAGAGATCCAACTCCATCCATCCATAACATCACTTAGTAAACACACATAAATTAAAAGCCCCAAATTTCATGATTAAAAAAATCACTAAATTGTGGATCTATTTTTTTTTTAAATTTTTCGGATTTATTTAATTAGATACATTTTGTTAACAAAAATCACCACCAAATCATGTTTCCTAACTCCTAAACAAGAGATCCAAATCCATCCATCCATAACAAAAGCCCCAAATTTCATAAACAAAAACTTCAATATTATGTGGATCTATTTTTGTTTAATTTTCGGATTTATTTAAATACACACATTTTGTAAACAAAAATCACCGTAAATTTTGTTTCCTAGCTCCTAAATAATATATACAACTCCATTCAATCATAACATCTCTTAATGAACTCACAAAAATCAAAAGCCCGAAATTTCATAAACAAAAAACTCAATAAATTGTGGGTCTATTTTTTTTAATTTTCGGATTTATTTAAATACACACATTTTGTAAATAAAAATCACCACCAAATCATGTTTCCTAACTCCTAAACAAGAGATCCAAACCAATTCATCTATAAGATTTCTTAATTACTACACAAACATCAAAAGTCCCAAAATTTAGAGCCCAAATTACATGCAAAAGGAAATTATGCAATACTAATACATAACAAACAACAACAACAAAGTCTTTTCCCACAATTAAGTAGGGTCGGCTACATGGATTCTTCGCCTCCATTCAGATCTATCTTGGGTCAATCCCAGGCTTATATCCACAAAACAAAGATCCCTTTGTATGGTCTCTTTCCAACACTTCTTGGGCCATCCCCGCCCTCTCTTAGCCGGCTCAACATCCCAACACTCGCATCTCTTAACTGGTGCATCAACTGATCTTCTTTGCAAATGACCAAACCATCTTAAGCGGTTTTCTCGCATCTTATCCTCGATTGGAGCAACACCAACTTTCTTTCTGATTGCATCATTCCGAATCCGATCTTTACGTGTGTGTCCACACATCCACCTTAGCATTTTCATTTCTGCTGCAGCCATTCTCTGCACATATCTATGGTTCACAGGCCAACATTCAGATCCATAGACCATAACAGGTCTCACGGCTGCTTTGTAAAACTTTCCTTTAATTTTTAAAGGAGTTTTCTTATCACAAAGAACAACAGAGGCTCCTCTCCACTTTAGCCAGCCTGCATTTATTCTGTTAGTAACATCTCCATCAATTTCCCCATCATGTTGCAAAATAGATCCTAGATATCTAAAAGAATCGCTCTTCTGAATGTTATCATCACCAATCTTTACCTCAATTCCTTTACCATTGTTTCCATCAAAGGTGCTCTCCATATATTCTGTCTTAGTCCTACTTATACGAAATCCTTTACTCTCCAACTCATGTCTCCAGACCTCGAGCTTCTCACTTACTCCATCTCTAGTCTCGTCAATCAACACAATATCATCATCAAATAACATACACCAAGGTAATTCATCCTGAATGTGACTTGTCAACTCGTCCATAATCAAAGTAAAAAGAAATGGACTCAAAGCTGAACCTTGATGTAAACCAATGTTGATGTCAAACTAGCCAGTCTTCCCAGATGGTGTCCTTACACAAGATAAAGCCCTATCATACATGTCCTTTATGAGGTTAATGTATAGGACAGACCATGGAAGGCCATATCGATATCGATATCGTGTCGATATCAATATATCGCCGATATATCGGCGATATATCGCCGATATATCGGGATATCTAGGAATCTTTCTGATGAAAATGCTGAAAATCGGATATATCGATATATCGATTTCGATATCGGTCCCATGTCGATACCGATATATCGGCGATATATCGCCGATATATCGGGATACGGCCTTCCATGGGATAGACACGTGTCTCTTCTCTAAAACTCTCCACAATATCTCTCGTGGGACAGAATCATAAGCCTTCTCCAAATCAATAAAGATCATATGGAGGTTCTTCCTTTTAGCTCTATAAATCTCCATTGTTCTCCTCAGCAAATGGATGACTTCAATAGTTGAGCGACCTGGCATGAATCCAAATTGGTTTTCTTTGACGTTGGAAACTTGCCTCAACCTTCTCTCGATCACACGTTCTCAAATTTTCATAGTGTGAGTCATCAACTTGATACCTCTATAATTTGAACAATTTTGAATATCTCCTTTATTTTTAAAAAGAGGCACCACGATACTTCTCCTCCAATCTTCAGGCATTTTCTTGCTTCGCCAAATAACATTGAATAGATTCGTAAGCCAAGTCAAACCGCACTCACCTAAAACTTTCCATACTTCTACAGGGATGTCATCCGGTCCTACACCTTTCCCAGGTCTCATAACCTTCAAAGCCTCATCTACTTCCTTTCTTTGAATCCGTCTATAGCTTGCACGATTCAAGTAACTTTCACTACTAGCTAGATCACCCAAAGTGATCTCTCTATTTCCTTCCTCAATGAAAAGTTTATGGAAGTACTGCTCCCATCTAGTCTCTATATCCTTCTGAGTAACAAGCACGTGACCTTCCTCGTCCTTAATGCATCTCACTTGAGAAAGATCTTTGGTTTCTTTCTCTTGCTTTGGCCAACCTGAACATATCCTTCTCCTTCTGGTTCTCCTTAGAGTCGAGATTTTTATACAAAACTTCATAAGCTTTCGACTTAACTTCGTTTACAGCCTTCTTTGCTTCCTTCTTTGCTATTTTGTAGTTTGTGACAGTTTCCTCTATTCTATCCTTAGACATAGCTTTAAAGCATGCTCTTTTAATTTTTAGCTTCTCTTGCACCCCTTCACTCCACCACCAAGCCTCCTTTTAACCTGGGGCTCCTCCCTTTGACTCGCCTAGCATCTCTTTGGCTACCTTTCGGATACAAGATGCTACTGCCTCCCACATCTCGTTTGCACTTCCACTACTATCCCAAGATAAATCTTCTAAGAGATAGTATATTCTCGGAGATCTGATTGTAGACCAGAGGAGATGGAGCGACGCTCGTGGCGACCGAAGTGCGTCCGCACGTCGCGACCGGAGGTGCATGGTGGTCAAGGAGGCGTCGGCAGGGGTGACGACGCTGGGGATAAGTGGGGAGGCGGTGTCAGCGCTGCGAAGGAGGTCGGGGCTGGTGAGTGGGAGAAGGTCACGCATGCTAAGCCCGGGAAGCGTTGCTTCCGCTGTGGAGTGCGAGGTCATGTCGCCTCCGCTTGCGGAGCACCACCCCGATGCTTTCTTTGTGGCAAGGTGGGCCATCGCATGTCTTCCTGCTGGGCTTCTGGTGACTTTGGCGGTAACAGGGTTCGCATGGGCTCTCGACGCATGGAGCCGCGTCGACGAGTTGAAGGTTCACATGGTCTCAGGGATTCTCGTTCGTTTGCTCATGTCGTGCGCGTCGGCGGTGCATCTTCGGAGGAGCGGGTTGGCGGTCTCCCACCTGTGGGGGGGGGGAAGCCTCTCACCCTCACTCTCGCTCTACTTCTGACGTGGGGTGTTGGTCGGGGGCTCGCCTCGGTGTGGCGGTGCATGTGCAAAGGATTTTGGAGGTTTCCGACGTGGTGCGAGGGGAGCGTTTGCATGAGGTTCTTCGAGGAGGGGTTGCGATGAGAAGGGATCGCTTGCCTAACGTGTTGGCGGATGGGGTGGGGCTGAAGGGAGCGAGGTTACAGGGAGTCACGTCGCAGGAGGGCACGCATGCTGTTCCTGCGGAGCACATGGCTGCTGTGGGTGTTCTGCAAAGGCCTGGAGTGGGCTGGGAGGAGATTCGTGCGGCTACCCTCGAATTCTTGGGCGACGACTTCAGCAGAGATTTCTTCATCTTGGACGCCTCTAGATGCTGTGTTCGTGGGCTCTCCCCGGAGCAACGGGAGAGCCTCCTTCGCCGGGCGGATGCTGCGGTCGTCAAGTGGAGGCGGTTGCGAGTTGCGGATGGTGCGGCCATTGAATCGGAAGTTTGCGTAGCGGAAGTTCGGGGGGTGCCATTCCTGTCTCGCACGGTGCACGCCCTTTCCAAGGCTGTCGGCCGCTGGGGTCAAGTGCTGGCTGTTCTTGACGATGGCCTTGCTCCGGGCTCAGATTGGACGTGTACGCGGCTACTCATCGAGTGCTCTTCGTCGTTTCTCAAGTCTATGGTTGGCAAGATTATTTTCGAGAGTTTGATTCTGGGAAGCTGGACCTTCAAGTTGGAATTCTCCCTCATTGCGCCGGCGGTGGCGCCGGTCTCTTCACCGTCTTTTCCGGTCGTGCGCGGTGGCGGATCGGACTCTGGACCAGGGCTCGACGGTTCTCCTTCTTCTCGCCACGTGTCTACATTCAGGGATGTTTTCGAAGCGTCGCCAGGGGAGGGCACAATTTCGGGGATGTCGTCTGAGAACCCTCGGGACGCGCGTGCGGGAGATGGCATTCGTGATTTGGTGGCTTGGGATTTTCTTGAGGTCGATACACATTCCACAACTCCTTCCCTTCCGTCGGCGGATTCTTTGCATCTGGATTTCTCGGGCCGCGTGTCAACGCTACCACTTCAGCCTGTAGTCGGATCCGGTACTATCGCCACTTGGGCCCCTTCTCGGGTTCCACCCGACCCGATAATGATATCGGAGCCTCTTTTGTGGACCGCCGAGTATCTGTGTCCCCAGCCCATTACTTCGGTGCCCTTTTCCCCGATGGTCCATCTGGAGGAAATTCTTTCACCGCCTTTCGTGCTGCCGGCTCTCCCCATGTCATCCCAGGGCGATTCTCCGGATACTTCAACGCCTGAGGGTGCTGCTCCGATTCTCTCCCCCGTTTCCCAGGGGACTTCATCTTCTCATGGTTCACCGGCAGGTGGAGGGACTCCTGGGGAGTCTGCTAGCGGCGCTCTGGCGTGCTCCTCAGGACGAGCTACTGTATTTTTGACTGCGGGGAATTCTCCCCCCTCTCGGTTTGGTAAAAGTTACACTAGACGACGGCCTCCTCGCCTTGGAGATTCATTTCTTTCTTCTTGTCAGACGCTGCGCGAGGCGGTGGCGGAGGCGGCATGCCTCTATCAAATTGGGGGACGCTCTCCTGGTGTTTAATCAGGACTTTATCCGTACTTGTTTGTGGACTAAGGGGCCCTCTTGGTGTTTAATGAAGATTTTATCTTGGAATGTTCGTGGCCTCGGGGACCCTGATCGGAGGCGCGCTTTGGGGTCGCGTATTTTAGAATGGGAATGCGACATTGCTTTTCTTCAAGAAATAAAACTCACGGCGGTGGATGAAAATATGTGGAGGTCCTTCGGTGCTGGGAATTTGGATGCCTTTCGCTCGTTGGATGCGGTTGGCGCGGCAGGCGGAATCATATTGGCTTGGCGGTCGTCGAGGTTCTCCTTCTCCTCTATTCGGGTTGGGAGGCATTCTCTCTCTGTGGTTTTGTTCAGATCTGACTCTAATGATTCAGTGGCATTTACTTGTGTCTACGCGCCTACATGCCATATCACTCGCAGGGAACTTTGGGAGGATTTGCGTGAGGACGCTCGGGCTTTTGGGGACACTCCCTGGATCTTGGGGGGCGATTTCAATGTGACCTTGCTCTCGCATGACCGTCCTCGTGGTCGTGGGGGGCAGGATCCGGGATCCTTTGATTTTATGGAGCTCATCCAGGACTTGGCTCTGGAGGGGTTGGTGCCCAATGACATTACTTACACTTGGAGGAATAGTGCTTCCAGATCTCGGATCGACAGATTCTTGGCGAATGTTCGTTTGATGGAGGTCTTCCTGCTATGCGCGGTGTCGTCTCGGCCGCGATCTTTCTCTGACCATAGCCCCATTATTTGGGATTCTGGTGAGGATCATCGTCCGCGTGGCCTCTTTCATTACGAAAGGTGTTGGCTCCTGGAGCCGACTTTCAGGGACCTCGTGAGGAATCATTGGGCTCAGACAATGTATGTAGGTAGTACTGCCCGTCGCTTCAATCATAAACGATCATCTCTCAGGAAACTTTTGGCATCCTTTAAAATGGACTCTCGTCAGGCACGCATTGCCGCTCGAAGGGAGGCTGATGACGTCATTTTGCGTTTGGATCGCGTCGAGAACGAGAGGGATTTACTTCCGGAGGAGTTGGCCGAGCGTGCTGCGGCTACTGAGCTGGTTAGGGCGGAGGACAGGAAGAGGACGATCGAATGGCGCCAACGTTCGCGTTTGCGATGGCTTAAGGAAGGTGATGCGAACACTGCTTTTTTCCACCGGGTTGCCAGTGGTAGACGACGAGCTAATTCTATTTCATCTCTTATGGTAAATGGCTCTCTCATTCAGGGGGAGAAGGAGCTGGGCGAGGCTCTGGGAGCTTATTTTAGGGGTGCTTTCGACCGCCAACCTTCGCGATCGTGGAGGTGGTCTGGGCGCGGGGCATCTACCCTTTCACCATCGGATGCGGTGGCACTTATCAGGCCCTTTTCTTTGGAGGAGCTCAAGGGGGCCGTCTGGGATCTCAACATGGATGCTGCTCCCGGTCCCGATGGCTTCCCAGTCTCTTTTTACCGGGACTTCTGGGACGTGGTCGCTAATGATGTCTTGGACGTTGCACACGAATTTTGTGCGGGTAACCGTGGTTTTGACAAAATCAACAGGGCTATTATTGTTTTGATTCCAAAGTCTCCTTCGGCCAATCGAATTGAGGAGTTTCGCCCGATATCTATCTCCAACGGCATTTATTTAATTATTGCAAAGGCTCTCGCCAGGAGGCTTGCGCCACTTCTCGACGCGCTCATTTCGCCCTCACAGACCGCTTTTGTTCGCGGAAGGCAAATCACCGAGTGCTATGCGGTGGCGTCGGAGATTATTGAGGCTTGGCGCAAAAATTCTACGAAGGGGATTCTTTGGAAGATTGACTTTGCCAAGGCTTATGATACACTTGATTGGCGCTTTCTGTGGTCGGTACTTAAGAGGAGGGGGTTCCCTACGACCTGGATCCCTTGGGTACGACGCTGTGTGACCACAGCTACACTTTCCGTTCTTCTCAATGGATGCCCGGCTGGGGGCTCCTTCCAACCTCGGAGGGGGGTTCGGCAGGGGTGTCCCCTCGCTCCCCTACTTTTTGTTTTGGCGGTGGTTGTATTGCCTCGTATGATTGATGGTGTGGCCGCTGCTGGTCTCACTCGCGGATGCTTCTTTGGTCCCTATCAGGTTCCACTTATTCAGTTTGCTGATGACACTATATGCTTTATCGAGGGTGGTTCCTCCAATGTTTTGGGTATGACTACTACCCTTCAATTATTCAGTGAGATATCGGGCCTCCTCATCAACGGGAATAAATCCAAAGTAGTTCCGTTCGCTATGACGCAGGAGGAGGCCGTGGATTGTGGCCGGATGTTGGGCTCTTCACCGGGCGGCCTCCCTTTTGAGTATCTTGGTTTGTCGTTGACGATGGACCGCGCCCGGATTCGCGATTGGAAGGTGGTGGTGGAGAAGATGGAGGCTCGGTTGGCCGGATGGTGCGCGGCTCTTCTATCCAGGGGGGATCGGTTAGTTCTTCTCAAATCTGTTCTATCTTCGATCCCAATATATTTCTTATCTGTGCGTGGTATGCCAAAGGGGATCCGGGTGAGGCTGGAGAAATGTATGCGGGGCTTTCTTTGGGGAAGGAAGGGAGAAGGGAGATGGGGGGTACATTTGGTGGATTGGGCTGCCGTTACGCAGAGCGGGAGGGGGGCTTGGGTGTGAGGCGGCTGGGAAGTGGTGAACGATGCCCTTTTGCTCAAATGGACTGTTTAGGGTGTGGGGTCGGGAGGAGAATTTCATGCTGAATTGCCCGAGGGAGGCGGTGGGGGTCGACTTGATTTCCGCTTCTCGGGGGCGGCTTGAGTGCCACATTTCATCTTTGTGGCGTGGTGTGGATATGTGCTTTTAATCGCAACAGATCCTTCTTTAAACCGATGCTCGGCGATGGGAATTCGTTCCGCTTCTGGACGGATGATTGGACCGGGAAGGGTATTCTCCAGAACTTGTTCCCTCGTTTGTTCGCATTGGTGGTCGACAAAGAATCTACCGTGGCCTCCTGCTGGGACGGTGGCTGTTGGTGCCCCTTGTTTGCTGCTAACCTTTCGGACCAGCGATTGGACGACTTCATCTCCTTGATGGCTTTCCTCTCGGACGCTTCCAAGCCCACTGGGGGTCGTGATCATTTGGCTTGGAAGGACGGTTTCATTCTCTTCCAGGAAGGCGTACCACGCTCTTATTACTCCACTGTGGGGGACGATGCTACCTTCTTGCGTGATTGTACTTTCTTTTGGGGACTCAAGCTCCCGGAGCGGATTGGCATTTTCCTTTGGCTCCTTCGGCGTGGTAGACTATTAACTAGAGGACCGGTGTGCAATTATGTTTTCCCAATGTCTCTCATAATTGTGGTCTCTGTGACACGGAGAGGGAAAACAATCGAGCACCTCTTCTTTCATTGCGGCCGTGTTCGTGCTCTCTGGGATGACCTGGCCTGGTTGAATCTATCGACTTTTGATGTGCGTTTTGTGAGTGCTTGGTGAATTCTGGTGGCCGATCTAGGGTGGAACTGCTGGACCCGATTGCACGTTTGTGGAGCATCTGGTTGGGAAGAAACGACGCACTCTTCGCTCGACAACGGTTCTACAGGGAGAATATATGTATCTCGGCTAGGCGTTTTCTTCTTGATTGGACTTCTGGGAGGGTGTTTTGTTTGCGTCGGGGGGTATCTCTTCTTGGATACCATCCGGCTTTTGTTTTTGGGCAGCTGTTGTTATTTCCTCTTGTAAATAATTTTCTCTCTACTATTTTTAATACATTGGGGGCGAACACCTCTGAGTGCTTCCCCCTTTTTTTGAGCGTCAAAAAAAAAGATAAATCTTCAAAAACCTTCTCTCCGAAGCTCGATTGCTTCAGTGGAAGATTCCACCATCTAGTTCTAGTGATCTTAGAAACCCTCCTTTTCTTTACCAGCCCTTTTATTTGTACATCCAAGACTAACAAGCGATGTTGGCTTGTCAAACTCTCTCCTGGGATTACTTTGCAGTCTTTACAACACAACCGATCTCTTCTCCTCAACGCAAAGTAATCTATCTGTGTTCTCGTTGGCCCACTCTTATAAGTAATTAAATGCTCCTCCCTCTTCTTGAAGAGAGTGCTTGCTATGAAAAGATCATATGCCGTTACAAAATGCAGGATGACTTTTCCCTCTTCATTTCTATCCCCAAAACCATGTCCTCCATGAACACTAGCATACCCTGAAGTATCTTTTCCCACATGTCCATTACGAGCTCCACCTATGCAAATCATCTCTCTTTGTGGGATTCCTTGTAAAATCTTATCTAGATCCTCCCAAAAAGCTTGTTTAGTCCTTTCATCTAAACCAATTTGCAGTGCATAAACCGAGATTATATTCAGAATTTCTTCTTCAAGCACCAATTTTAGCAAAATAATCCGATCCCCGAATCTTTGCATCTCAACCACACAATCCTTCAAATCCTTATGCACAACCACTCCAACACCGTTTCTACCCTTATCTTTACCTGAATACCAAAGTTTAAAGCCTCTCTTCTCGATCTCCCTTGCTAAACATAACAAACATGAGAACAAAATCACTAAGGAACAGGAAATCAAAATCTCACCTCAAAATGCAAAGGAAGAGAGGAAAGCAAGGTTGGAATGCCAAGGTTGAGATGGTGGAAATAGCTGTCGATATGCCTCATTTATAGGCAAAAAAAGATCCCAAGACTTAGCAAGGAAGAAAAGAATATGCCATGTGTCGACGATCAGGGGCGGAACCAAGAATTTTATCAAGAGAGGCAAGTATACATCTATCTTGTATAAATAAAAAAATGAAAAAAAAGTTATTTCAATTGATATTTTCTAAGTAAAGTTAACAATTTCAAATGTGATTTTTAAAATTTGATAAACTTATCATTTCAATGTTATTTGATTTTTTCAGTAAGATATAGCTATTTTTTTATTGGTGATTTTTTTAATAATTTTAGTGAAAAAAAATCATATTTAAAAGGAAACAACAAAATTTATTCATTTATAAAGAGAATTAGAAATAGCGAGGGAGATAAATAAGCCCAATCTCATTCTATATAAAATCATATTTATAATATTAATATATTAAAAGTGAGTAAAAATAATTTTTTTAACAATGAAAGGATGGAATTAATTTTTTTGAACAAAAGGATGGAGAGAGAGAGAGGTAAAGTGAGTAGAGATGTTTTTTTAACAAAAAGTGCACCATTGGGATTTGAACCCTGGTTCTTTACTTGATCGATGCCACACTTTGCCAATAAGCCACTAAGCATTCAATGCTAGTCTTTGAGATTTATCTTTCTAGATTTATACTTTGAGGGGCCATATCAGAAATTAGCATCATTATATAAGTGAAATGTAATAACTAAGGAGGGGCCATGACCCCCCTAAGGTAGCTAGTTCCGCCCCTGTCGGCGATATATCGTCGACACCCGATATATCGCTGATACCGTGTAAAAGGATATACAACTGAATATCGAAATGGGGGGGGGTCATCGAAATCGATATATCGGCGATATATCGCGATATATCACCGATATATCGCGATATATCACCGACATGGCCTTCCATGCTCTTATATAAGAGAGAAATCGGTTGGGCAAATTACAAGAAGAAGACAAAAGAAAAAGAAAATACATAAACAATATGAAAGATAAGTAATATCTCAACACCCCCTCAAGCTGGAGTGTAGATATCGATCAGGCTCAGCTTGTAACAATCATGGTTTAAAAAAGCGTCAGGCAGTCTGAGGCGTTTTTCCTGAAATTGAGGCGAGGCGTAAGCCTCGAGGCGGTCGAGGCGTAAGCCTCAATTTTTTGGAAAAAATAAAGTTAAAGCAAAATACATTGAAAAAAGTATATGATAATATTATTTTTTCCTAAAAACATATTCAAGAATAGTTTAACACTAGTAAAAGATACAATAAATAAGCGATGAATGCAATGTAGTTCTAAAAAAACCAATATTAAGCCACTAATATATGGAATATCAAGTTCCAACTCCAACTTCAATAATTCAATATGAGTATTGAATTAAAGTCTATACTTAATACTAAGTACAATAGAAACCATAATTTTTAGTGTTCGAAGTAAAAAAATACTAACATACCTTGAATCCCAACCGTTTGTCTTGCTGGACGTTATTGGAAAACCGACATATGCATCCCCTCCTGCCATATCATATCTCAACAAGACAGGGGTCTCGCTGCCCGGTCAGCGAGCCTATAGGGGGGTCTAGGGGGGAGCAGGTGCGCTCCCCCCTGTGAGGGTGTGGGGCAGCGCCCCCTGCGAATTTTTACTAACGGTATTATTTTTATTTTGCTATTCACAATATTGTGTAATAATTATTTTATCTCACGTGTTTATTTTCAACCTTTCTTCTTCATATATACGATAACTATTATAAGATTCACAACTTATACAACCAAATAACAATATTAAGTTGCAAACTTGCAACTAATAAAACATTTATTACAATTCAAACTCAATCTGTGTGCAATAGAAATAATATGTTTAGATATATGATAATTGAGCGTGATGTATACAAGATCATGTAGCTTTACTTGTTTCAAGCAATCTCTTCTCTTTGCATGGAACTATATGTAAAAGTATGCACGGTTTAACATGGAAACAAATATAAAACATAAAAAATATAATGCTTACGGAAAATAGGATGATGTGCAAAGCACATAACCAAAAAGGTAAAAAAAGCCTCATATGCTTGAGGCTTACGCCTCCGCCTCGCCTCGAACGCCTCGCGCCTCGTACGCCTCACGTCAAGGCAAGGCGTACGCCCCACCCAAAGGACCCGAGACGTGCGCTTCGGGGCAATTTTGGTGCGCCTCGCCTCGAGGCGTACTAGGGCCTTAGTAAGAACATCTGCTGTCTGATCACCAGAGCTGACGTGAGTAGTGGCGATAAGACTCTTCTGTATCACGTTACGAGTATAGTGATAGTCCACCTCTATGTGCTTGGTCCTCTTATGGAAGACATGATTGTTTGCAATGAAAAGAGCAGCCTTGTTGTCACATTGGAGGTGCATGAGAAGATGCACCTCAATAGTCAGGTCAGTAAGAACAGATCTGACCCACATCATCTTTGTGCTAGCATGCGTCATGGCCCTGTATTCTGACTCAAAACTTGATCTGGCAACTACATTCTGCTTCTTCCTCTTCTATGAAACTAGGGAATTCCCCATGAACACTGCGAAGACTGAGGTAGACTTTCTATTCTTTGGACACCCAACATAATCTGCATTTGCACATGCTGTTGGGAAAACGAAAAAGATGTTTATTCCTTGAGCCTTAGGCTCTCTTATATAGGGAGAGATCTATGGGTAAATTACATAGAAAATGCAAAAGAACTGAAAGATATATAAAAGGTACAGAAATATAAAATATATCTCGACACTCCCCCTTAAGATGGAGCATAGATATCTATCATGCTCAGCTTGGATGAACACTTTTGAAAGGGCCCTCTAAGTAGCGCTTTGGTGAAGATGTCTGCCGTATGGTCCTCTGAGCTGACATGAGATGTAGAAATGAAGCCCTTCTGGATCATGTCATGTATATAATGACAATCAACCTCAATGTGCTTTGTCCTCTCGTGGAATGCATGATTATTAGCAATGAATAAGGCAGCCTGATTGTCGCACTCCAGCTACATTGTAAGAGGAACATCTATATGTAAATCTGTTAGGATTGCTTGAACCTACATCATTTCTGTACATGCTTGTGCCATAGCTCTATAATCAGATTCAGCACTAAATCCAGCAACAACAGTTTGCTTCTTACTTTTCTATGAGATGAGAGAATCTCCAACAAATATAGCAAACGCTGATATGGATTTCCTGTCCTTGGGACACCCTACATAGTCTGCATCTACGCATGCTAAGATAGTCATAAAATCACCCATTTTAAACAGCAGTCCCACACCTGGTGATGATTTGAGATACCTTAGTATCATATGTATAACATCCATATGAACTTGATGAGGTGTATAACATCCTACTACACCTCAAGGCTCGATGCTCTAGGCGGAGCATCGTTGAGTGTCCATGTCGCTTCCCTCCAGCGCAGGCGGCGATGTCGCTACTCCTCCACCTCCCCTCCGATCGGGCTCCCAGGCGAAGGCGAGATCCAGGCAGCGATGCAGCCTCTCCGCCTTGGCGAGCTTCAATGGCAGAGCTCCTCCTCTCGAACGCTGCCACGAGATCTTCCATCAGGCGACATCCCCTCGAAGCCCATCTCCAGGCGGAGGTCCCTCCAGTCGTGGCCTTCCTTTTACGCGAACCCTCCAGGCGACGCCCCTCCCTTGCGCGCTGCAGCCTCCAATCTCGTCAGCGAGTCGCTTCTCCCCGAGCGACGCCGCCCCTCCTCTCCTTCGAGATCCAGTGGCAGCGCTCCTCGCAGGCGGGCTCCTCCCATGGCCCCATCGGGAGCGGTTTTGAGATAGGGTCCCAAGGGGCAACCCTAAATAGGATTGGGCCCAACGTAGGGGCCGAATTTTTAAAAAAAGGGGGCGGGTGCAGAAAAGGGCCTAAGATGGGCTGTGTTTAAAAAAAAGGGGGGGGGACATCTTTGGGCCCAAGTGGCATGCTCTGTTTTAAAAAAAATGTGTAAAAAAAAGAGCAGAGGGTTATGGTTCAATAAAAAAATATTATTCCTGTACTGTATAGGCCAAATGAGCCCAACCGAGAGTTTAAAAAAGAGGGAGTATGTGTGTGTGGGTTGGGCCTTCTGGCTGAAATATATTTGCAAAAAAGGGAAGGAAAAGCCGTAAAAAAGTGAACGGCTTATTAGAAAAAAGGTGACAACTATTAAAAAAGGTAATGAAATAGTCGAGAAATTGATTTAAAAAGAAAGAAAAAATGATTGAGAAAAGCTGGAAAAATGTGTCGACTTATTTGTTTTTTTCCTCCCCATTTGCTTGTCTTCTCCCAACTTGGTTGATGCCATTGTTTTCCCACAAGTTTGGGAGAAACGGGGAGTATAGTGTAGAGTTCTACGACATCATACTGCATCATCACTCTGACGATTCATATTCCATTTCAGAATCAGAGTTCAGATTCTTTAGTCCAGATGATAGTTCAGATTCCAGTCCAGATGCCCATTCGGTTTTCAGACTCTACGATTTTTTAGACTCGACTTTCAGATGTTTTTCGAGTCTTCACTATTCAGACACACACATGTATGCGGTCTTCTGTTTGATGTGCACATGTTTTCCATCACTTTTTGAGTGGTCCCCATCTTTGCGTTTCATACAGAGTTTTTATGTGATCCATAGGGACTCCAAAGAAGAGATCCCATTCCCTATGCCATGTGGGCTAGGGTTTTCATGTGGTTTCATAGGGACTCCAGAGTAGAGATCCTATTTTCTGAGCCAGTATGGGAGAGACCCAGTTCTTCGACGAGTAGACTTTCAGACTCCATTCTCCAGCGATCGTGGACTCCGACGAGGATTACACTCCACGGCTTTTCAGTTCCGTACATTTAGAGATGGAGCAGTTGTCCATATATTATGGCGGGCCAGAGTTCTCGTGTAGAGACTTTTTTCAGTTTCAGTGGCTCTGCCAGGCGCGATATAGAACACACTCAGTTTGACTCACATTCCAGCCTGTCCGTCCTCCTCACCTGCACGACATGAGAAGCAACTTTCTCGACAGCATCCGGCAGTTGTGCGCGTTGAGTTGATATTGTCCGTAGTGTCCTGTAACGTGAGTTTGAGATTTCTTTCTGTTGGTCCAAGCTGAGCATTGCATGCTCCGGCTTGAGGGGGAGTGTTGGAGTATTTGGTTATGCGTCACTCTTGTAGTAGATGGGTAAATGGATCACTCCATGATCCATTTACCACATCCAGTTGTTTAGTCCCACATCTACAGTTGTGGGATGTGGAGACTCAGTGAGGGCTATATACGAAGCCCCACTCCCTTTGTATCCAGTGAGAAAGTGCAATGCATTAATAAGCCCTTTGAGGCGTTCTCCCGTGGTTTCATCCCGCTCCTTAGGGCCTGTTTGGTTGCAGGGTTGGGAAGGGTTGGGTTGGCCCAACCCGGGTTACCCCACCAACCAAACAGCCCAATCCTCCTCACAGTTTACTATTCACAGGGGTACCCCTGCCCAACCCAACCCTGCCCAACCCTGCAACCAAACAGGCCCTTAGGGAGTAGGGTTCCACATTAAATCCCGGTGTTCTAATGTTTATTCTTTTCTCTGATCATGCTTCCGCATTCGTTATTTTTTAACAGGCATAGATGACATGCATTTAGCATATTAGCTTTGTATGATATACAACAAGGTTCGAAATCTCGATTTCGATTTCGTTTCGGTCAAGTGAGATACCAAAATTTCGGGAAATTTCGACAATTTCGGTGGAAAAGTCGGAAAAGGCGTAAAAAACCATTTTTTCCAATTTTATTGTAAATTTTGATATTCCAAGTTATTAGAACAATAATTAACATTCAAATACACAATTATTTCACACATATTGCTCATCTATACCCCTTATATAGACATATCGGCCATATCGGTCATATCGGTCATATTGTAGAATATGTTGGATTTTGTAAATGGACTTAATCTAAGTATTTCAAACAATGAAACATTAGATATACACTTATAGGCTTATAGCATACATATCAATCAACTTATCATCTATGACTATGACGGTATGTCGCACATCATATCGAACATATCGTTGTTAATAGTTAATAATTAATAATAGAGTAATGGTCTTACAAGTTACAACAAGTGAAAATAACATATATTTAATGTAGAGTAATAAGAACATGCACATTAATGATCAATGCAATAAAAGATTAAAATATATTACCTGGTAATATGTTTAGTTCAGAACCAAGAGTTCCGCGGTGGATCTGAATCGCCCTACCTTCCTTGTTGTCTCTCATAACGCATCGCAGATTCAATGAACTCGCAGTAGTTCTCCCATGTCATGTACGAGTACATGGCCTTGTAATCCATCACATACTGCCTGTATTGGTGGTCATCGATGCCTATGAGTATCCCGAGACGGGGATAAGCAACACTAGATCCGGTATCACGAGTGGCACAACGATGCTGCGAACTACTGGCCTGAGATCCTCGGGACGACGACGACGGAGTAGGAGAAGATCTCTGCGGAGGAGGAGGAGGAACTGACGTGTACTCAGGGAAGAAACTGTAACTGTCACCCCCAAAGAAGCTGCCCTGGCTCTGCTCAGGTTGGCTACCTTGGTAGTTCTCACCGCTGTAGCTACTGTATCCTCCATACCCACTGTAACCATATGAATATGATGGAGGTGCATACGCTTGAGGAGGAGGAGGAGGTCCTGGAGGAGGAGCATGAAAGTATTCTGGGAAGACCAAATGATCTCTCATCGTGCGACGATCCATACCCGCCTAGAGGACTTGGTGTTCCTCCACGATATGGGCTGTCAATGTCCATGCAGCTTAAGGAACCTACAGATGATATCAAATCGTCCTTGTAGCTGTCGGTTGGACGATAGCCACGACCGTACTCGTAATCCAGAGGTCCTGGACTCCGAATTGGAACAAACTGTCCTTGTGTGTTCCTTTGTTGCTCCATATATTCACGTCCTGCATGTAGCCCTTCCTCAAATCTGGTATCTTGTGGTCCACGACCACCCCCTCCTGACCCACCTGAGTTTGTTTCCCCACCATCACCAGGTCCACCACGACCATCATCATCATCATCATCATCATCTCTACAGTCGTCCTTTGACTTCGATTTGGATTTGGAGCTACTGGAGAGAATTTCATCAACAACCGCATCAATCTCGCCCTCCAACCCTCCAACAGGGTCTGTAGTCCGCCCGGATCTTGCCAAATAGTCACCTACGTCTGCTCTCATTTGCTGGCTTATATTCTCATTTGGTTTTCCACCTGGTTGATCGAGAACGGGAGCACCATTGGAATACATCCACCTCTGGAGAACTTCTTCATCAGCATCGTCATCATGCATCTTGAAAATGTATGCAAGATCAATAGGGTCTGTGTAGTCCTCTTTGTCTTGTCCCTCCCTTGCATGTTTCAACTTCAGCCTCAAGTTGTAATGCACGTAGACAAGGTCATTGAGCTTCTTTTCTCCCAACCTGTTCCGTCTCTTGGAATGGATCAAGTTGAACGTGCTCCAGTTCCTCTCACAACCACTAGCAGATGCGAGCAACACTTTCACTGCCACATTTCGTAGGTTGGGAGCTTCCATCCCGTACAATAACCACCATTCAGCTGCAAAAAACGAAAACGAGATAAATAAATAGTAGGAATAAATGAACACACAATCAATGGTTTTATTTGTCTTCTTCTCTACCAGAAAGAGTATTGCCCCGTCCATTTACCGCAGTAATTCGACCAAAGGAACCCAAGGCATCCCGGAAATACTTAACTTGCACACATAGGTTTAAGTCGTAATATGTTACATAATTCTCTTAAAGAATATTTTTGTGACTCCTAATTTAGCTTCAAATTGAGGATTACCTCGTTCATGCACAAGATCTGTAACTTCTCGTCCTTGACGAGCTTCTCCACCGCAATTTGTACGGCTGCTAGAAGGTCAGCATTTGTACTAAGTCCATTCTTTTATTGTACTTAGGAATGAAGTAATAAGCTGGACACAAAGTCACGTACAAGCTCAATACTCATATTCTAAAGATCTATAAAAATTTAGAAACCGAAAAACAAAATAGATTTTTACATAATACATACCGGCCTTGTGAATAGGATGTGAGAGTATCTTGGACCATCGCTCATCTATGATGTCCAACCATGCTTCGGATCCTTTTCCAACTGCTTCTCTGACCTTCTCTCTCATGCAGCGCATTGCCTCGTAGACGACTCCCATGATGGGCTTCTTATCGCCATCCACGATCCGCAATGTAGAAACAACTGGATCTATGATATTTGTGTCCCGAGTCACGTCATCCCAAAAGGAGATATCATTGATCAATATCTCCACCTTCCGTCCTCCTTCAGTCCGAGCTTCAGGTATCTCGAACCATTCACCTTGGCAACACATGGTTTTCAAACCTGTCTTATGTTGTTTGAGGCTTTGCAACGCTATAAAATTGGTTGCAAAGCGTGTGATGCCAGGTCTCACCAGCTCCCCATTGCACATCCGCCTCATCAATGCCAACACTTTGCCGTGGTTGTAAATGAATGTGGTGATCATTCGTGCTTTCTCCACCACCCTTGAGACGAGCTTCCTCTTGCTGAAATCCTTTAGCATTAAATCAATGCAATGCGCAACACACGGTGTCCAGAAAATTCCGTAGCTGCCGGACTTCATTATTGTCTCACCTGCTTTCTTGAAGTTGCCGCCATTATCCGTCACAATCTGGACAATGTGATCTTTCCCAACCTCTTTTATGACGCCCTTCATCAACTTCAGCAAGTGCTTGTGATCCTTCACATGCTCAGATGCATCAACAGATTTCAAAAATATCGTCTTCCCATCGCAGTAAACAAGGAAGTTGATAATCCGCTTCCTCGTGTAGCTCGTCCACTCATCACACATCAATGTCACCCCATACTCTGGCCATCTCCTCCTCAACTCGGCTATGTACTCATTCATCTCCTCCTTCTCCATCCCCAGATATTTGTTCATTATTTTGTAAGATGTAGGAGCCTTCACTCCTGTTCCCACTGCAGCGATCTCATCAATGGCATGCTGCAGAAATGGCCTACTAGCAATGTTGGCAGGAATGCTCTCCCCAAAGAAGAGCTTGCTGATGGCCTTTCCCACCCTTTCTCGTGCATTGGTGAACATTCCCTTCACCATTTTCTACCTCGGATCCTTGCTTGCCTTGTATTGCATGGATCCGCTCCTCGTCAAGAAGGGCTCAATTCCCTTCCCCTTGTGTTTTTTGGTGGGTGGTGGTACCGGTGCGCCTCCAGAACCACTCCCACTGCCACCTGCACCATAGAAGCCGTCCCGTGCACCACCGTGTTCTCTCCTCTCGAGCTCGCTCCTCATTGATTCTTTTGTAGCCCTTCTGTATGCCCTCCTCTCCGCTGTAGTCTGAATGTCAGCGGGGTACACAAAGTCATCGTCGTCTGAATCTAAAAGGACGTTGAAATCTTTCTCGAACATAAACTCCTTCATTTGTTCTTCCATTCTTACCCTCTCTGTATCCCTTTCCTTCTTCCCGTCCAAGCTGGCCTTCACTTTGTCCCCCACATCTTTAGGGAAAACGCGTGCACTTGGCAACATTCTTGTTATTGCCAACAAGATGTTGCTTCATCCTCGTGATCCCGCCTCCTCCCAACTTCTTTCCACAAAAATTGCATTGTGGCTTCGCTTTATCTCCATCAGGAGCGGAGGCATACCTCCAACCAATGTCCCCACTGAAATCGCCCCTCTGATCCTCAGAACTGTCAGATCCAGAACCGGAATGTGCCATGATGATGATCGTCGAAATCTGCGAGGAAATTGAAGAACAATCATTAAGGAGGCATACAATGCGATCGGTTATGAATTTGCTAATTAATTTATGTTTTAATTTTCGGAATTATTATATTTTTAATTTTTCTAACACGTAATACACACAAAATCATAAATACTTGGTGTTTGAAATTGAAAGACAATTCTTAATATTCTGATTTTCAGAAAACACCTTAGATCTCTACATTAGGGTCTTAGATCAAGCAATTAGGGGACCATTTTCAAGTAAGACTACCTAAGTGACACAAAATATGTACAAAAACCAAAAGATTTAACAAATGATTTTCTGATTTACTCAATTTTTAATTTTCATTTACCAAAAAAATTCTGAAACATGATTTCTACTTCCATAACTTAAGTTCTGAATTTATAATTGAATAACTCATCATCGTTCCACATTAAACCTCACAAGCCCGAATTTCCTCTTCCATAGATCTAACAAAATGTTCTCAAAATATGTTTTAGTTCATGTTGTACACAAGATCCGAGATAATATGTTCTTAGCTATCACTATTGTGCAATCAAAACACAAAACCCCTAATTTTCGTCTCCAAATTTAAAGCTATATATTGGAAATCTCTAAAAAAAAACACCATACCAAGCTATATCAACATCCTAAGAGTGAAACCCTCAAAAAAATTAAGAATGTGATGAAGATTTGGCCTAATTTGGCATACCTTGAAGCAAGAAGGCCTTGGAGGAAGTTGGAGAACTCTCTGCTGGAACTCGGTCAAAATGTGAGAGTTTCGACTGAAATTTCGGTCAATATCGGCATCTCGGTGGATTTTTTAATGAAAGATTCCCTCTGTCGGCCGATATCTCGAAATGCTACGAAATCTCGCCGACATCTCGCGATATTTCTGTCGAAACCCGGGATATCGATATATATATATATATCAGTTTCGATATCCCCCACCCGTCGAAACTGATATTTCGACGAAATTTCATCGAAATATCGTGAAATTTAGTTTCATGAATTGTACACATTATGTATAAACAAGATGCTGAGCTATATCAGATATCAAACAAATAAACGAATGTACATAATAACATATAATTTTTAAAGAATATCGTTCATAATTTTGAATGAAAGAAGATGAATTAAAATAAATAATTAGAAACAAAATCTTCTAATTGAATTAAAGAAAATCAATGCCGATTGAAGCAATGTTTGAAAATTGAAATATAGATATCGTATCAATAGGTTTGGAAATGGATATATCGTATATCATATATTTCGATGGAAAACTTAAAAATAGGTCAAAAGAGGAATTTCTCATGAATTAAAATTATCTCATTTCTTAAAACAGTAATTAATATACGAATACACTCTTATAGACATGAAGGAGATGTATTTACCTCATTAACAATATGTTACGTTGTATCTTACGTGTAAACAACAATCTTAGCGATATCTGAGATTAAATAAACAAATATCGAACAATAATATGCATTTATGCAGTACATTATTCTTGATAACCGGAATTTGAAAGAAGATGATCTAATATAGATCGGAATTTAACATTTCTCATGAACTATGATTATCAATACTAAAGGCTTGCCTTGGATCCGTATTGATAGATTACTAATACTTACTAGTTGGTAATTCGATTACCTATTCGTGTTGGATTTGTATCCACGTGTGCCAATACAAGGAGCGACTACACAATATCTTGAACAAATGAACCTGAAAAGCTTGCGAGGTAAAAAACTACCTTCTAAGCTCCCTGTCCCATAAAACCAAGAAGTGAATTTAACAACAAGGTTGATATTGATAATATAGTATTGATATCGACTTGATATCGATATTATCAATTATAATGATGAAAAGTTTGCATTAAATAAAAATGATGAAACATTCTCCTACTATAAGCAGGGTCGACTACATGGATTCTTGCTCAAATCCATGTTGAAAGATTCAACTATTTTTTACGCTGGTTGTCGACTACCTAACGCAACCCCCACAAGGGGGAATTTGAACCCTGGTTTTTGGGTGTAGGCACATTGTACTACTGTAACATCCGGATCCACACAAACCCGAACCCGACCCGATTAGGGTCCGATTAATCCAATAAAGTTATCGGACAATATTAAATAACTTAAATCGATCAATTGATCGTAAATCAAAAGTCGTCCGGACAAAATCAACTAAAAATCGATCGCATCGTAATGGTGCCCGAAAAAAGCCGCGACACGTATTCGGAAATCGCGAAATAAACCAAGGCCATCTAAAAATCCGATTCGACGAAAGATGACCAACGGAATCGATCGTTCGTCAATCGGAGATCGTTTGATATTTTTAAATTACAAAATTTAACCCCAACGTATCTTGAAATTTTTGGGCATTCAAACCCGATTTAAAGTATATCAATATTATACTCGTATTGATCGCCGTTTAGAAACGATTAAATCGAGATAATGCACATTGAAATTGGAGGCTCGAGGTGCGTTTTCGGTCAACTTTAAGTATTTCAAATAAAGAGAATTTTTGGTTGAATAATAATAATAATAATTCTGCTAAAGTAAAGTAAAGCACATGCTTGTTTTGTATCAGTTCAGAAAAAAACAAAATAAAATAAAATTTTGTGACATAAATCATCACGCTGACATCAGCATGATGATGTCACTAATGGGAAAATGTCAAAATAAAATTAAAATATACAAGGGGAAGGTTCCAAGAACCTTCCCCATCTCATATCCTCTCTTCCCCTCATTTCCAATGTAAATCCCCCCTTTTCTCTTCTTATTTTTTTTCTTTTTTCTCCATAAAATCCAACAAGAGATCTCACAATCCAATTCCAGCCTTTTTATCCTGCTATTAGAGATTTAATCCAAGAAGTTGGAGGTGCTGGAGCCTCCAAAACTCCTGAATGCTATCCAACTTTTTTCAAATTTAAAGATCCAATTCAAGGTAAAATCCTAATACCTATCTTTTGCTGCCATGCATATGCAACTTTACCCTCTTTTGGTGCCATTTTTGTTGTGTTTACTCCCTTTAATTGCAAAAGTTTGCAAGCTTTCAGATTTGTCTCTATTATTTGAAAATTTGATGTTGGTATCACTTACAAAATCTATAATCTCCAGGAATTATTTCTGTTGCATAATCTGTACTATCATGCAGTTTTTTTTTGTAAAGATAGTCTCCAGATTTTGTTTTAAGTTATATCCATTTTTAAGTTAGATTCATTGCAACTGCATGTCTGTATTATTATACATTCTTCAGCCATTCCATTTGATGCCATGCATGTATATTCTAAGCTCAAATTTATGTTCTATGGTACTGTTCAACATCATCTATCTCGGGTTTTTGATAATAATGGTGTAATATAAATGTATTGCATGATCAATATCAAGTGTTTTCTCTATTACCATCAGTCCTACAATTTAAACTGTCATTACCAATTATCATCAGGAGAATGGATATCAAGATTTGTATTCATAATGCTATCATATTTTCTGTTTCTGCTGTAAATTTCTGTAAATAAAAAAAGTTGATTTAAGCTATGCTTCTGCAACCATTAATTCATATTTTGAGATACAAATTATTTCATATATAATAATTACTAGATTAAAGTTATGTCTACCCATGCTGGTAACTTCGTGTTAGTAAAGTCTCTTAAATTAAAATGTATTTAAGACTAAGATTATTTAGATTTGTTTAATCTTTTAATTAATTATTCATGGTTGCATGTTTGGGAAATAAACGACATCTACACAACCTTCTAATAGTGATTTTAGTAATTCTCTCCTACTCCTAAAATTGATATGCAAATTTATTTGTATCAAAAGATAAAATTTTGTACATTTAGATTATCTTATGTTATTGGCTAATAATGCAAGTACTAATGTTAAGTATGTCGCCCTTTGATTCTTACATATTGGTGGTTGGGCATATTTTTATTAGTTTCGAATCTATATTCAGATGTATCCTCCCTGAGATTCATAATATAAAGAAGATATGCAATTGCTACTTGAACACTGATGCTACCTCTATTATGGCAGTACCTTAGGGATATTGATATAGTAGTAGGCACTAGTCATGGTCCCATATAACCTGGCTATATTAGCAATAGATTAGGGCCCTAAATAGTGCACCTACTTTGGTAAGTCATACCATAACATGGATACTTGCTTAAATAATCAAGACAATCATCTTTTTGTCATCAGCTTTTTTTAGAATTTATTAAAAATTTTATAAAAAAGGTCAAACATATTTATCTTAAAGTATAATGAGCTAGTTTGTGAGACTTAACCAACTCACTCATTCAACCTTTAGAGTTGCATTCTCGTCTACGTAAGTTGCATATTTGGAATAAAGATTAATATGTAGACATGACAAATTTCAGATCACTATAGCCCCAATCAATTGATCATGAGTAGAATCTTCTACATTTCTAACAATATATATTGTGATAAAATATCTATATCTAAAAATTTAACAACAAAAGAAGGTGAGAAAGAAAAGGTGAAATTATATACATCCATATGATGTTGAATCAGTAATGACTAATAATGAATAACGCTGGTCATGATGACCCTTACACCTGACCGTGCGAGGGTGCGGTGACCCTCAACTGGACGGGATATAGGAAGCCTAGTTAAGGCAGCGGTCGCCAAGTGCGCGGGTCTGGGATCAAGAAAGCTGTTTGTTCTATTTATGTTACCACTTTATCTTTTCAAAAAATATTTTCTACTTTATGTATCACATATGTTGGACATTCTTAATTGTGCTTTAGAGGCATATTACTTGTTTACACACCATATATAGTTGCGTAGTGCAGGTTAAAATGGAACTAAGAAAGCACATCTAAAATATGATTCAGAAAGCTGAGTTTCATATTTATGCTTTCCATTTTTTAACCCTTTCTTCAAGCATTGCAAAATTAGTCTGAAATCATTAAAGTGAAATGTCTTTCTTAATATTGTATTCTAGGCATGCTATTGGAAGCTTTCGTGATTACAAATATTTGGGCACCAGAGTTCGAGAAGATGGAACTGTTGGAGAGTAAGTTTTCATATTATTGCAATGACTACTATCATGCTGTCATTCTAATTTATTGTTTGCTTATTAAGGTATAAGTGGATGACATATGGAGAAGCAGGTAGTGCACGTGCAGCAATAGGTTCTGGTTTATTGTACCACGGAGTACCCAAAGTAAATGAATACTGCATAGAGTGTTGAAGTCCTTTCACTTCTACAATTGATGTCTTTTGTCGGCATTGATATTATCCTGTAGCCTCTTCTTACATGGCATTGAAAAAATGGCCACTTCTAGTCTGTTCATACACTAACAATTTGTTTCTTCTTTGAGAAGGGTGCATGTATTGGACTGTATTTTATCAACAGACCGGAGTGGATAGTTGTGGATCATGCTTGCTCTGCGTACTCTCATATATCTGTCCCATTGTATGATACTCTTGGTAGGTAATGACAGAAATTAAAGTCTCTGGTATTGGTACTCATATGGTCAATGTCTGAAAACCACCGTTAGATTCTTTACAACTTTTTTATTTCCAGTTCACTTTTTTGAATTGAAGATCTTTGACTTCTACAGGACCAGATGCTGTTAAGTTCGTTGTAAACCACGCTGGGATTGAAGCTGTCTTTTGTACACCACAAACATTGGCTGTGGTGAGCTTAATGTTCCTTGTTTTGTTTCCTGGTTCATATACAACATAAAAAAAAATGTGTTTGTCACCCATGTTATTTCAAAGCTTGTTTTTTAAGTGCCTTCCTTCATCCACACAGAATTTAGCTCGTCAGGCTAGTATTTTTGGAGTTGCATTTTTCATGTCAGCAAAATTATATATAGCAAAAATACTTACATGAAGGGAACATGTTCTCTATGATGTCGACTTTCTCATTCTTAAAAAATGTTACTTTTTAGTTATGGCTTGTCCGAGTATTAAAGAGTTGTCATTTGGTGTTGATAATTGTGCACGTGTCAAAACAAACAATTTATGCATGGATACAATGTAAAAAAGTTATCGGTTAGTTGATGATATGCTTTATATTGATGTGCACACCATTCATCTATCATTGTGGGTCGTCTGAAAAATATTTTTTATGACCTGGGTAAATTTTGGCGTATCGGAGCCACACGTCCAAAAGCCTCATATATTCACAAGATTAAATGTGCAATGCTACGAGAAGATGTAGTTAAGTAATATTACGAAGAACAGAACTCAAACATGGCGCTAGCATGCACAATGAGATTCTTTGCATAAAATGTCTCTTGCCGAAAGATCACCCCATTCTCACCAGCTGCGGAGTCTGCACCACGGCCAAAGCCAGTGTTCTTGCCTTTCGGGCCCCTCCAATTTGTACATATGGACGCCCAAAACTTGGAAGCTCCATCTGAGACAATCCCGGCTATGGCAACTTTGTGCAAAACCTCCTTAGATTTTAACCACCCTAGAAAAAGTGATTCGTATCTAGAAGGTCCATCGGGTATGATGAGTGTCGTCATTTTTCTCATAAACAACATAATTTCCAAATGTTTTAGCGAATAAATTTAAAGTGGTAAATCTATCTTGTGTGGATTCAGACATCATGTGCTAACGCGCATCGATTGTACTATTCTCATATTGAAGTAAAAAAACCCTACGCTTGGGTGTTCTTGTAATCCCCTCATGGAATAGGGTAGTAAATTGTAGAGAATCATTTTATTCTCTATTTCTTTGCATTCATATGTTTATTTCTACTTTCTTCAATACACATATTTATGTGTTAAACTATGTCGTGACTCCTTTTATATTTCTTAGTTGTGATAGGTAAGTAATGCCATGTAATTTCCCCATTATATTTTCTTACTTGTCTGACAAATACTGCTTTGTAATTTTTTCATTAACTATAGGGAACTCTTATTCCCATAAAAGAGATGCATAAGGTCTGGAGCAATACCATCTTATTTCTGCTTTGTAATTTTTTCATTAACTATAGGGAACTCTTATTCCCATAAAAGAGATGCATAAGGCCTGGAGCAATACCATCTTATTTCATTGCTCTCCACATAGTATTGGAGCAACATTCCGAGGCCGCTCGATACCTCACCACATTTCATCTCCCTCACCTCTCTTCTTAGCCACACTGCCATTTTTTTCTCAATGCCCTCCACTTCTTTTCTCTGCCGCCACAAACATCCTCCAGTAGGACTGCTGCCATTAGGCAGCCCTCGGCACCTGCCAATCAAGGATCATTCAATGGTCTGTCGAGCAAGCAACAATTAATGGCATGTCATCAGGCTGCTATTGTTAGGCAACCCAATAAGCAGATCACCATTGGCTGCACTATTGGCTACCACCAAGCAGATCACTAGGCATATTTCAACACCCCAACCGCCCCCTAGAGTCCTTACAATTCCTGATGTTGTATGTTTCTGATACACATATACAAGGGGGATGGGGATATGAAGGAGACTATTAATATCATGATCACTACTATATTGAAGTTTATTTTTGATCAGTTTTCTTGTGAAACTTGCACTAGTTATATATCCTTGACTCAACTTCCAATTATTTTGGGATCATCTTTCTTTTTATTTGCCATGATGACCTTGTATAATTCTTCTATCACTTTTGAGGTCAAGGTAGTTGCCTCTACTACTATATTTTTTTTTAAAGAAAAAATGGTGAAGTCTTGAGTCGGGAGCCAACATAGTCCTATTATTAGGCATTAACGTACAAACGACCATGCAGAATGCAGGGCCTTACTATGTTCTAGTATATTCTTTGAATAAAAAGTCTGACCATGAAAGATGAGAGCATTCCAAGCGCACAAAAGGGCCCACTAATATACAAAAGGTACCGTATAGTCCTCATGCTAGTTGCCACAGCCGAATAGATACTGAAAAAGAAGCTCTATTCTTCGTCCTCAGCCAAGAAATCCCTGCTTGCTCCCAAAAGTTCCACCCCACAGTCGCAACCGAAGAAAAGATGATCTACATGGACAAGACTTTCAATACCATCATTACATTTTGAACTTGTCAAGTCCCCTAGCGAAGAATCATTTCTCTACGTGTCTTAGTGTGTAGACGACCATGTCTCATCAGCCACATAAAGATTGTGATCCATTGAAGCGACCGATTCTTCCAAGTCAGCCTCCAGTCATGCTGTAAGTCCCCATGCACCGACTCTTGATGTCCGAAAAGGTCTTATATGCCTTCTTTATTGAAAAAGACCATTTGCCCAAACCTAATGGTCTTGCCCTTCTGCAGGGCTATCCACATCCACCAATTCCCTAGCCATGCAAAAGGAATCTTCCAATCTCTGCTCAGAAAAATCAACCACAAAGGAGTGTGTCTAGTTGTCATTCTACCATGCCCACGTGATGGAGATACGATGGTCTACGGATAAGGCACAAAGTCTAGGGAACCACTCTCCACGAGGGCCAGACCCGATCCAATCATCAAGCCAAAAGCAGAATATATCACCTCTACCCAGAAGTCTAGGGAACTACTCTCCGCGAGGGCCAGACCCGATCCAATCATCAAGCCAAAAGCAGAATATATATCACCTCTACCCAAACATCGGTCTCAACAGGCTTTTCATCTCATGTAGATGGGTAGAAAGACCCTAGGCGAATCGACATAGATTCCTATATTGTGCCAAAGCTATAAATCCTCATTAAGTGACACACCATATCATCACCCTTGCCCTATAGTATGCTTACCCAATTGGCCAGAAGGGCTTTTATCATGTGCTTTAGACGCAACACTCCTACTTTTAGGTTTTATCACTGTATCTTAATCCACAAGGTGTACTCCATTCTTGTCTTGCCTGACATCGACCTAGAAAAAATGCCCTGTTAATGACTCGATTGTCATGCGTACTCCCACTGGTAGTATCCTGGTGGAACAAAGAATATAGGAACGATCGAGAAAACATGTTTGAGCAGATCTAACTTCCCCCTTTAGAGAGGACCTTAACTTTCCAACCCGCCAACTGCTTCTCAAGCCAATGAAGCATAATACGTTGTTCCGAGGAGCGGATTCTCCCATCAATCATCGCTAAACCTAAATATGTTATTGGAGCTGAGTATCTGGACAACGGAGCACGCCAATAGATGCTTGAATCTCTAGTTTCATGAGTCCTAACAGTACAAAGGTCGACTTCTATTTGTTGATTTGAAGACCCGAGATGGCTCCAAATAATTCCATGATCTGAGAAGTTGCCCTTGCATGCTCCACCCCATCTTCAATGAAAAGAACTATATTGTCTACAACCTGGAGGATGGTTATTGTCAAATCCCTATAATTGTGCCCCGTGTAGAGACCAACATCAGAAGCTAACCTCAACATAACCGTTAACGCATCTGCCACCACAACAAATAGGTGAGGAGCCAAAGGGCACCCCTATCGCACCCCCCATTGAGGCTAAAAGAGGCCTCCCTCAGGGTGGCCATTCACCAGGACATCGTAGGAGACCGTCCTTACACATCTCTTTATCCAAACCATCTAAGTTTCTGGAAAACCTCGCCATTGCAATGACGCCCACAAGCATGGAAGGCCATATCGATATCGATATCGTGTCGATATGATATTTCGACGATATATCAGTGATGTATCACCAAAATATCGCCCATATCGACACACTTTTGTGAAGGAAATGCCTGAAAAAGAGGATATATCACCATATCGATACCGATATCGGTCTCAACTCAATATCGATATATTGGCGATATATCACTGATATATCGCGATATTTCCTTCCATGCCCACAAGAAGCTCTAGTCTATGTAGTCATAAGCTTTGGAGAAGTCCATCTTCCATAATATGCCCCTTCTGTGGTTTTGTCTCCAATTTATCACCATTTCTTCCAGGATCAACCCATCTGCCATTAGCATGCTTAGAACTCGTGTGCTTTGGGTGTATAATTGAAGTACACACACCTAGACGGTTCGCATGAACCTTTGCAATAATGAGATATATTGCATTGGAAAGAGCAATTGGCATGAAATCTTCTATGCAAATTGGTCACCTCCTATTTCATCAATAAAAAGAGAAGTGCCCTATTATGGTGCTCAAAACCGAAGTTACCTGAAACAAATTCTTGTAAGTTGCCAAGATATCTTCCTTTAACACTTTCCAGAACTCTCTGTAAACAACATTGGAAAACCATTTGGCCCCGAGGCGTCGTCAACATTGAGTTGAAAGATCGCATCTTTAATTTTGTGAATCCCAAATTCTACCACCAATCTATCTGCCTAACCCTGCGTCACCTGTGTGACTCCTTTACCACACCATTCCCAGTGCACACGAGTATTCCTCCTACTTAGAGCCTTGAGATGAGCGATCAAGGCCTTGCCCACCTTCTTATTGCATCAAAGTTGCCTACCATCAATCGAACGTGTGAATATAGTTTCTTTTACACCTTCCATTGTCCATGGAGTGGAAGAACTAGACTGGAAGCGTATCTATGAACATACATTATTGTGGAAAGTCAATTTTGCCAAAGCTTATGATACCCTAGATTGGCGTTTTATGTGGACCGCCCTTTGCAGGAGGGGTTTTCCGGACTATTGGATTACCTGGATAAAATGGTGCATCACAACAACGTCGCTCTCGGTGTTGGTCAATGGCCGTCCTGAGGGTGGTTTCTTTCAGCCACAACGGGGGATTCGGTAGGGATGCCCTCTTGCTCCATTACTCTTTGTCCTTGTCGCTAATGTGCTTGCGTGCATGATTAACCAACTTCAGAATAGTGGTTTGGTTACAGGTTACAGGTGTGATGATCTGCTTATTCCCTTACTGCAATACGCGGATGGCACAATCATTTTCATCATGGGTGGCAAGGACGAGGCGAGAGGCATGACTACCACTCTTGAGATTTTTGGAGAAATTTCTAGCCTGGAGCCGAATCATGGTAAATCCATAGTTATCTCGTTTGGCATGTCGGAGGTGGATGCTCTCTCTTGCAGTTTGGAACTAGGGACGACTTGTGGCTCCCTCCCTGTTAGAAAATTGGAAGCGAAAGCGAAAACATGGAAAAGATAAAGAACAATAATAAGAACGCGAGATTTTACGTGGAACCCTACTCCGTGAGGAGCGGGATGATACCACGGGAGAAGCCCTCAAAGGGGGTGGATATTATATTCCTTTTCTCCATCGTTACAAGAGGTCTGGGGCTCCTTATATAGCCTCCTCAGAGCCTCCAAGTCCCACCACTGGTAGATGTGGGACTAAACTCAGTGGTGGGGTAAATGGATCCTGGAGAGATCAATTTACCCACCTATTACATAAGCGACGCATGCTCCAAATAGTCTAACACTCCCCCTCAAGCTGGAGCATGCAATGCTCAGCTTGGACAAACATAAAGAAACTCAACTCACAATACATGACACTACAGACAATATCAACCCAACGTGCAAAACTGCTGTAGTCGAGGATGTTGCTTCTCATGGCGTGCATGTGAGGAAGACGAACGGGCTGGAGTGTGAAACTGGATCTCTCCCATCTGGCTCAGAGAATGGAACTCTACTCTGGAGTCCCTATGATACCACAAGAAAACCCTTGCCCTCAATGGCATAGGCAATGGTCCTCTGCTTTGGAGTTCCTATGGCTCACATGAAAGCTCTGGCCGACCAACAAGAATGGCAATGGCATGCGTCGTCGTTGAGTCTGAGTCTGAAAAATGTAGAGTCTGAACATCTGACCAGTCTGGAGAATCTGACATCTGAATCTTAGAACAAGACCTGTGACTCTACATATACTCCCCCTTTCTCCCATACTGGTCGGAATGACATTGTTTGACCACGTTGGGAGAAGATAAGATAATACATAAACATGGGGATGAATAAAACATCACTTAGCCGATAATAATTTTTTTTCTCGGCTTTTCTCTAATTTTTTTGAACCATTTTTTTTTAAATTCGTACGGCTTTTCTTTGTACGCGCCTCTTTCATTTTTTTCACTATGCGTACGACTTTTTCAAATGTACGCGCCTCTTCTCTTTTTCTTCCCTTTTTTTCTTTCTTTTTTTTAAAACAAAAAATCCTTGACCCATTTGGGCCTACAATAAAAACAACCTCACCTTTTTTTTAAACATCTCTCTTCTCTCATTTTTTTAAACACTCTCGTTGGGCCCCTCAGTTTTCTGGATCTCTCCCAATAGCCGAAGCCCTCTTGGGCTTTTCAATAAATATTCCTCCTTTTTTTTAATAAGCACCGTATCCCCATTAGGGTTCCCACGATTGGGAACCCCCTCATTTCTGCGCCGCCAAGAGATTTGGAGGAGTCCCGCGATCCACACGCACCGCTTGGAGATCACGCGCACCGCCGCTACTTGATCTGGAGATTGCCGCGCGCTGCCACAAGGCTTTGGAGGAGAGGGTGGCACCGTCAGGAAGAAGGGCTCGTCGAGCCGCGGGGGATCGCCGCCTGGGGCCTGCTAGGGTTGCGTGCCTAGGGCTGGTACACGTATGCGGAGGCTGGAAGCTCGCGCAGCCCCAAGGAGTACCAATGAGGCTCGTCGCCGCTGGAGAGCCTCCGCTGGAGGATGGCGATGTTCACAGGGGGGAGGGATTTCTCCTGGAGATGGAGCCGCAAAGTGTAGAGGCACGCCGCCAGGGCTCCATCGAGAGGCGAGGAGGTCGCGTTGTGGGGGGCTCTCGCCTGGGCTCGCGAGATCGAGGGTGTGCTGCCTGTGATGGGGTTCTCCTCCTGCGCGAGAACCGAGAGAACGCTGCCTGTAGAGAAGATGGGAGATGCGGCTTCGCAGTATGGGAGATCAGCCGTTGGGAAGTTACTGTGCGGCACATAACATGGATACATACTCTAAGCATGAGTATGGGAGATCAGCAGGGCATCGTGCGGCATGGATCTAGAGATCATGCAAAGTCGACGAAGATTTTCCAGAACGTCGAGAACAAGAGTTCCAGGAAACCCAAACCCAAATTATAAAACCTAAAATCACATTTCGAATCTCGAATACAAAAATAAAGAATTGAAAACTCCTCGAGAATCGAACCCGCTCTGATACCATGTTAGAAAATCGGAAGCAGGAGCGAAAACATGGAAAAGATAAAGAACAATAATAAGAACGCAGGATTTTACGTGGAACCCTACTCCGTGAGGAGCGGGATGAAACCACGGGAGAAGCCCTCATGGGGGGCGGATATTATATTCCTTTTCTCCATAGTTACAGGAGGTCTGGGGCTCCTTATATAGCCTCCTCAGATCCTCCAAGTCCCACCACTGGTAGATGTGGGACTAAACTCAGTGGTGGGGTAAATGGATCCTTGAGAGATCCATTTACCCACCTATTACATAAGCGACACATGCTCGAAATACTCTAACACTCCCTATTCGTTATCTAGGCCTTCCTCTTACGGATGGAAAAATGAAGTTGGCGGATTGGTTGCGGTGTTGGAAAAGATGGAGAGGAAGTTTGCTGGTTGGAAGGCGTCTCTTCTGTCTCGTGGCAGTCGACTTGTACTGCTTAAGGAGGTTCTTTCAACGATTTTGGTTTTCTTCTCCTCTCGACTGTTGCCGGTGACCATTAGACGGAGGCTGGAACGTTTGATGCGCAGATTCTTGTGGAGTAAATCTGGTCAAGATGGAATTGATGTGCACCTGGTGGATTGGGAAACCATTATCCAACCAAAGAGAGAAGGCGACCTTGGGATCAAAAGCTTAGAGTCTCTCAACGAGGTGCTTTTACTCAAATGGGTGAGCAGGATTTGGGGCAAAGACGATGGTATCTGCTGCCGTTTGATCCGCCATCTATATGACGTATCCTTGTCGGGTCCTGGTGTGTTGCGGCAGGGGCCAAATTTGTCCGCCTTCTAGAGGGGTATTTTGAAGGTTGTGCCTCGCTTTCATTAGCTGTTCAGGCCGGTATTAGGGAAATGGAGCCACTTTTCACTTTTGATTGGACGATTGGACGGGTGCTGGTATGCTCTGCAGCCGCTTCCCTCGCCTGTTTGTGTTAGCTGTTAACCCGGATGCGCGTGTTATAGAGAACTGGGATAGTGGTAATTGGATGCCAACTTTCAGAACTTCATTCTCGGATCAACGCTTAGAGGAGTTCCTTCGTCTGCTCGAATCGCTTTTGCAGATGGCCAGGCCTCTTCGGGCATGGATCATTGGTTATGGAAAAGCACGCCTTTCTCGGTCAGCAAGGCCTACGGTACTATCTATAGACCTCCACATTTCCTTACGGATAGTATGGTTCATCATTGCAAGTTCATCTGGACTCTTGGTCTACCGGAGAGGATTGAATTCTTTCTTTGGCTTTTTAGATGACAACGTATTATGACCCGAGACCGTTGTGCCAGGTTGTTTGGGTTGTATCGGATAGATGTCCACTGTGCGGAACGGATATTGGGACTCTGGAGCACCTGTTTTTCCATTGTCGCGCTCCCTCGCCAGTGTGGAATGAGGTGAGGCTGGATTGGTTATGCACTCTTGACTTCGACTCCTTCTGGTCCTCTCTTTATTGGGCGTGAGACCGCCATAGGGATGAGATCTTTTCTTCGATGGCGATGCTTTGGGCCATATGGTTAGCCATAAATGATGTCCTCTTCTCTGGGCACAGCTTTTATTGTGAGAATGTACGCTTTCATTACAAGCAACTACTTGTATCATGGACCTTGTAATAGTTTTAGATTTTTCTTAGTGCTTTAATATATTAGGGCGGACACCAACGCATGTTTCCCCCCTTTTTGACTTAAAAAAAGAACCACACGTTCGCATCCCCCTCTTTTTGCCAGTGTTGGTGGTCTTTGTCTCCACTCAACCTCTACGTTTCAATCTTCCATGTGAATAATCTAAACGTGGTTTGTTCTCTCGCCCATTCCTTCAACAATAATTCCCTCTCATCCTCCTACCTGTCAAGTCTGTTCACCTCCTCCTACGATTGGTCCTTTTTCTATGCCAATGAGATCTAATTGTCTTACTCCTAGAACATCATATACTTTCCGAGCTCATGCAATTTATTCACAAAACGAGTTGTGGCAGAATCCTCTGGTTGGTGTTCTCTCCCAACAACCTCCACCATTTCTAAAAAACCTTATCTAATAACTAAGGTGCTCAAATTTGAAAAAGTAACACAGTCGGATCCCTCACTAGATTCCCGTAATATTAGCGTGTGGTCTGGGTGCGCATGAGGTAATGCCTCTAGTGCATGCCAAAAGGAATTTTTGTGTCGTCTCCACTGATAACTATGGAAAGAAATAAATGATGTGTTTATTATGAGGCTATACTGTAGAGATATATGTATGTTACGTTATTTATTTCCTGTACTGTTTCTTAATTCTCTTTACTTATGATTGTCTTATGTAGTTTACCCATAGGCTACTCTCCTATATAAGGGAGTCTAGGGTTCATGGAATAAACAACTCTCTCATTTTTCCCAACATGATATCAGAGTAGCAGTCCTAAGCTGGAGCTCTCGTACCCAAAACCCTAACCCTAGCCCCACCCTCCATCCACATCTCCGCCGTGTGTCGCAGCGCCACTCCGCGGTCCCTACCGTGCCACCGACGCCCAACGACCCCCGCCTGTTGCCTCTGCAGCCACTTCGCCTACCGCCTCCGCCTGCCGACCGGCCCTTGCGAGCTCCGCATCCCCTCTGCCAGGCCCTGCACACCTGTGCACCTGGCCCCGCACCTTCACTGCATGCCTAGTGCCCCACCAGGCTCTGCGCACCTGCGCGCCAGGACCTGCGCATCTGTACGCCGCTGCCAGTCTCTGGAGCCTAGGGCGTTGCCGCCTATCTCCTCCCTCGTTGTCCGACTGGCTACATAGCCACCCCTTGGGCCCTCAGCAGCTCTTCTCTCCAAGAGGCATCGTCGCACCTCCTTGTTCAACAGGAGACACCGTCGTTGAGCCTTCTGTCTTGATGAGATTGGTTGTATAAGTCTACATATGCAACCAAATCTCTCTATGTTAGTGTAGACAACCACTTGTTTAAGTCTTCAACCCTAGTCTTCTCCAGTCCCCATGTCAGAAAGCAAGGTAGATATACCCTCCACAAGCGCATTCAGAGGTCCTGCGCCTATAGTAAAGATGGATGGGTCAAACTATGACTGTGGGTCATGCAGTTCGTGAGCATGGTGAAGTCTACGGGTAAGAAACACATTCTTACCGAGGAAGTGCCGGCTGAGAAGACTGGGGTTAACGCCTCATGGGAGGCGGATGATGCATATGCCAAGGTTTGACTTTCCGGAACATTGGTCATAAAGATTGCCAATGATATACTTCATCATCCCACAACCAAAGCGATGTTGGGACATCCTTGCTGTTACTTATTTACATGCAAAGAATGAGATAAAAATTTACAACTCCAACATGATATCTTTACTATCAATCGAAATGGACATCCACTTCATTCGCTATATACATTTTTGCGTGGGATGTTCGAGAAGCTTTATAGCTTCATGCCTCTCACATCTACTCCTGAGCAACAGAAGACTTATAGGAATGCCACTATGGTGGGTGTATTCCTGGCATTGCCTCAAATTTCAGCAAAATTCCGTCGAATATCGATATCCGGTCGAAATCGAAATTCAACCGAAATGACTGAAATATGGTGTCCCTAGTACAAAAAATGACCTAAATGACCGAAATTTCGATCGAAATTCGACCGAAATTCGATCGAAATTCCGTTTCTTCAGTCACCGAAATGGTGACCGAAACCAACATTTAGGGCCTTGATTCTTGGCCGCCCTTGATCCTGAGTATGAGGCGACCCGTTCTCAGATTTTGGCAGACTCAACTATTCTTCATATGGAGGAAGCCTTTCGCAGACTCAGTCGGATCATTGTTCCATCTTCTACTGCCAGTCAGACGTCCTCAGTGATGGTGGCCTCCCGAGTTCGATGAGGATTTTCTCGTTTCGTGGTCGCTGATCTAAGGGCAGAGGAGGTCGTGTTCGTCAGCCATGTACTTTCTGCCATCGTCTTGGACATACAGAGGATACATGCTACTCTAAGCGTGTACTCCCTGCCTTTGCTAGAGTGGCTGAACAGATAAAGCCCCCGGCTGCTTGCTCTTTGGATCAACGCTTTGAAGATCTTGTAGCACGATTGAGGGACATTATACCTCCTTCTGGTTCTGTGATGTCTTCATCGGCCCCTGGGAGTCATTCAGAAGTAGCTGCTTCAGCCTCCTCCAGTACCTCAGGTAGTACTTATGCACTCACTAGCAGTAGTGGATCTGATGCTATAGAATGGATTATGGGCTCCGGTGCCACACCTCATTTGTGTGGAGACAGGTGTCAACTTACAACCTATAGACAGGTTCCTCCAGGACAAACTGTGGTTATTGCAGATGGGACTCATTTCCCAATTATTGGACAGGGGGAGATTAGCTTGACACCCTCTATGCATCTACAGAATGTGTTGCATGCACTTGATTTCTCTATGAATTTGTTGTCTAACAGCCAGATTACGAAGGCCTTACATTGCCAAGCTATTTTTGACCCATCCTCTTGTTTTTCAGGACATCCTTGCGGGCAAGATGATTGGGTGTGGCTGTGAGCTCTATCGCCTAGTTCGAACTCCATATGCCGGAATCTCCTCTCTATCTGCTGGACCTGTCTCACCATTTATGTGGCACCTATGCTTCGGTCATCTCCCGCTCCAAAAACTGTGTCGTGTTCTGCCTCAGATTTCGCCTTACACGTCCTTTCAATGTGAGGCATGTCAGTTGGGAAAGCATCATCGCTCTACTTTTCCCAGTCGTCAGATTCGGAGCAGTAGCTCTAATTTTGAGTTGTTTCACATAGATATTTGGGGTCCCAATCGTGTTCCTAATCACCAGGGGCACATGTTTTATCTAGTTGCTGTTGATGATTTCTCTTGTCTGTCTTGGGTCTTTTTATCAAAGAATAAATTTGGAGCTTCTGTGAAAATTGTGAGAACTGATAATGCCTTGGAATTTTGTACTCATACTCTCTCTAATTATTTTTCAACCCAGGGAATTATTCATTAAACATCATGTGCCTATACTTCCCAACAAAATGGTATTGCAGAAAGGAAACATCGTCATTTGCTTGATATTACCAGGACAATTCTCATTCAGAGTCGTGCTCCTCATTCTTTTTGGGGCGATGATGTTATAACAGCATGCTATCTTATTAGTCGCATGCCCTCGTCAGTCTTGGGTGAGAAAATTCCTTTCTCTCTTGCCTTTCCTGAAAAGGAATTGTTCTCACTCACTCGTGTTTTATGCTTAGTCGCCTTCGTCCACCAGTTGTCTCCAGGTATTGAGAAGCTCTCTCCTAGAGCTGTTGAATGTGTCTTTGTTGGGTACTCCAGGACACAAAAAGGGTACATGTGTTATGACCCAATGCGCATGAAGTATTGCGTTAGTGCCGATGTCACCTTTTTTGAGTATGTGGTGTACTTTCTCCTACAGGCTATAGGTGGTCGGTTGACGTCTTCATATACTGATAATGATATATACATGTCACCACCACCACCATTATTTTCTACATCTCCTCCACTACCACCTCCTGCGCCACCACCATCTCCTTCCCCACCACCACCATCACCACTACCTGCGCCACCTCCACTTACTATAATGGTCCCAGTTTCACCATTACCACACCACTATACCCACCGGCCTGCTTCTGCTCATGGTCACTGCTCATCATCTAGCGTGCATGAGGTATGTTCTGATAACACATATTCTAATATTTGGTCTAATGGTCTACCTGAGTAGGATTCTTTACAGGGAACATATGTGGAGGCTGCAGATTTGGACCTACCCATTGCGCTTCGGAAACAGAAGCGTAGTTGTGCGTCATACCCTATAGCATCCATGGTCTCCTTTGATCGCTTGACTGGTGATTTCAGGAATTTTATAGTTGCATTATCATCCGTGGTCATCCCACAGAATTATCAAGAGGCAATGAAGGACAGTTGGTGGCGTTTGGCTATGGAAGAAGAGATGGTTGCTCTTCAGTTGAGAGGCACTTGGAGCCTTGTCCTAGCTCCTACTGGGATGTCTACAGTAAGCTGTAAATGGGTGTTTACAGTTAAGCAAAATGCAGATGGTAGCATCGACAGGTACAAGGCACGCCTGGTTGCACGGGGGTTTACACAGACATACAGGATGGATTATCTTGAAACATTGTCACCAGTTGCTCGTCATTCCACCTTACGGATTCTTCTCTCTGTTGCCGTGGTTTGTGATTGGCTGTTGTTTCAGTTATATGTCAAGAATGCATTTCTGTATGACGATCTTCAAGAGGAAGTCTACATGCAACAACCACCTGGGTTTGCTGTTGGGGATTGTTCACAGGTGTGTAGACTTCACAAGGCGATCTATGGCCTTAAGCAGAGCCCTAGAGCTTGGTTCCAGAAGCTTTCAGACTTGTTTAAGAAACATGGGTACAAATTCTTGAATGCAGATCATTCCCTCTTTATACAGAAAACATCCAGAGGTATGATTGCTATTATGTTGTATGTTGATGATATTCTTATTATAGGAGATGGCATACAAGGAATCAAAAGGGCGAAAGAACTTCTAGGTCGTGAATTTGTCACCAAGGATTTTGGAGCTTTTAGATACTTTTTGGGACTGGAGTTTGCCATAAATCAACAAGTGTTAGAATACTGAGATGATTTATTCCATAGAGCCCTAGGGTCTCTTATATAGGGAGAGAGCCCTTGGGTAAATTACATGAGAGGTACATAAAGAAACTGAAATATAATAAAAGACACATAAAGACGAACAACTATCTCTACACTCCCCCTCAAGATGGAGCATAGATATCTATCATGCTCAGCTTGGAAGAACATCTCTGGAAAGGTCCTCTGAGCAATGGCTTAGTGAATATGTCTGCTGTCTGGTCCTCTGAACTGACGTGAGACGTGGAGATGAAGCCCTTCTGAATCATGTCCCTAGTGTAATGACAATCCACCTCTATGTGTTTTGTTCTCTCATGGAAGGCTGGATTGTTGGCAATGAATAATGCTGCCTGATTGTCACACTGCAGGTTCATAGGCAAGGGAACATCAACATTCAGATCTTCTAAGACTGCTTTAACCCACATCATTTCTGTGCTTGCCTGTGCCATGGCTCTGTACTCGGATTCGGCACTGGATCTCGCCACAACTATCTGCTTTTTGCTTTTCCAAGAAACTAAAGAACTTCCTATGAAGATAGCAAATCCAGAAGTAGACTTACGATCTCGTGGACATCCTGCATAATCTGCATCTGCACATGCGGAAATAGACAGATCCGTGCCTTTCTTGAATAGCAACCCTGTGCCTGGGGAAGACTTCAGATATCTCAGTATCATGTACAAGGCATCCATATGTACTTGCCTCGGCTGCTCCATGAATTGACTCACCCGGTTTACTGCAAGGGCAATATCCGGTCGTCGAGTTATAGTGATGTATAAGAGCTTACCCACCATTTCTCTGTACCTTCTCTTGTCCACCTCCTCGGTATCATCATCATACAGTTTCATACTCGGGTCCATAGGTGTACTTGAAGGTCTGCATCCAGTCATTCCTGTTTCAGCGAGCAGGTCTGTGACATATTTTCTTTGAGTCATCACCATTCCTTGTGCATTTCGTGCAAATTCTATCCCCAGAAAATACCGTATCGTGCCTAGATCCTTTGTAATGAACTGGCTGCCCAACATAGACTTGGTTATCTCAACCCCCTGTGCATCATCTCCAGTAACCAATATGTCATCAACATATACCATAACAACGATGGTACCTCTAGGAGTCTTCCGGACGAACAGTGAGTGGTCCGCATTTGATCTTCTGAACCCCTGTCGTTCAATAAGCTGGGAGAGCTTTTGGAACCATGCTCGAGGACTCTGTTTAAGGCCATAGATAGCCTTATGAAGTCTGCACACCTTCTGAGTCTCCCCCTCAGCAGCAAACCCAGGTGGCTGCTGCATGTAGACTTCTTCCTGTAGATCACCATACAAGAAAGCATTCTTAACATCAAGCTGGAATATGGTCCAGTCATGTACCACTGCAACCGATAGAAGGATACGAAGTGTTGAGTGCCTCGCCACCGGTGAAAAAGTGTCCAAGTAATCGACACCATATGTCTGTGTAAACCCTCTTGCTACGAGCCTGGCCTTGTATCTGTCAAGACGACCATCTGCATGATATTTGACCGTAAATACCCACTTGCAACTCACCACAGATGCACCTGGAGGGATAGGGACAAGAGACCAAGTCCCTCTAGATTGCAAGGCACGCATCTCCTCTTCCATCGCTAGACGCCATCATTCAATCTTCTGGCATCCTGATAAGTCCGAGGAATCTCTACTGACGACACAGCAGCGGCAAACTTCTGGAAATCCCCAGTGAGACGATGAAAGGAGACCTGAGAGGCCAGGGGATATGAGGCACACTGTCTTCGCTGCTTCCGATGAGCAATAGGCCGGTCCAAGTCATCTAACACAGTGCTGACTGGTTGGTCCTCCTCCTGTGGTAAAAGCTCCTGCACAGGTGCATTATTTAACCCATCATCAGTGTTAACATCAATATATACCTGAGGCGTGTTGGATGGTTGACACGTAGCCTGAGCAGGGTCTGTCCGTCTCGTGTAGACCTTAGGGAAAGGGACAACTGGAGGTGGTGGCGGAGGAGGTGGTGGTGGTGGTGATTGTGGTGTCGGTTGAGTAGAGGGTGGACCCAGGCTTGGAGGTGGTGGAACATAGACATTGGAATCTGATGATGTGGAGGAGACCAATCTGTCACCTGCAGGGGAGAAATACATGACAGGCTCGAAAAATGTAACATCTGCACTCACATAGTACTTGTCATGGACCGGGTCATAGCAACGGTATCCTTTCTGAGTCCTGGAGTAACCCACAAAAACACACTTGATAGCCCTAGGGGATAGCTTATCAAGCCCCGGAGATAAGCAGTGAACAAACGCAACAGTGCCAAAAACCCGAGGTGTCAGTGTAAACAAATCTCTGTCAGGAAAGAGAACAGAGATAGGAGATTTTTCCCCAAGAACAGTTGTAGGCATTCGATTGACCAAATAACATGCAGTAAGTATGGCATCCCCCCAAAACGTTAATGGAGCACAACTCTGGATAAGTAATGTGCGAGCAATATCAAGAAAGTGGCGATGTTTTCGTTCTGCAACCCCATTTTGTTGAGAGGTGTAGGCACATGTGGTTTGGTGAACAATGCCTTTGGAGGAAAGGAAGCTAGCAAGAGAGCGAGTGCAGAACTCCAATGCATTGTCAGTACGCACATACTTAACAGTAGATGAAAAAACATTCTGGACTTCATTAATTAGATTTTGAAGAACATGTCCTGCTTCAGATTTATTCTTAAGAAGAAAAGTCCACGACACTCTAGAGAAATCATCAATGACAACTAAATAGAACCTGTGCCCCTGATGATCCGGGACACGACTTGGACCCCAAATATCTATATGAAATAATTCAAACGGGGAGCTACTGCTCCGACTCTGACCACCGGGAAAGCTAGACCGATGGTGCTTCCCTAACTGACATGCTTCACAACGAAAAGAGGAACTCGGAGATATCTGAGGCAGGAGGTGACGCATCTTTTGAAGCGGCAGATGACCAAACCGAAGATGCCAGGTGTACGGAGAAACGGAGGCCTGGGAATGCAAGGAGACGCCAGCATAGGAGTTACGAACGAGACGATAAAGGCCATTGTGCTCAGAATCACAGCCAATCACCCTGCCCGTCAGTATGTCCTGAAAGATAACAGACGATGGATCAAAAATAGCACGACAGTGCAAATCACGAGTAATCTGGCTAATAGATAAGAGATTCATAGAGAATTCTGGAGCATGTAGCACATTCTGTAAGTGCATAGATGGTAGTAAAGCTGTCTCCCCCTGACCAATGATAGGAGACTGAGTGCCATCAGCAATGAGTACAGAGCGACCTGGCTGAACGGCTCTGTATGACTGCAGAATATCTTTCTCACGGCATAGATATCATGATGGGTAGCTCCAGAGTCGACAATCCATCCTGTTAGGTCATGACTATGAAATGAAGCTGAATGAATACCTGAGGCACTGGCTGAGGCTGATGTACTGGCTGATGCCGAAGCCGCAACATCAGAAACGTCTGCACCCTCTGACGATGAAGATTGTGGCATAATATCCCGAAGTCGTGTCACCAACTCTTCGAACCTGTGATCTGTGGCTGGAGCTGAAGGACCCTGAACATGATCCGCGACACGTGCAGAAGGGGGAAAGCCGTGCTTGGAATAGCACGTATCCTCCGAATGATCAGTACGGCGGCAAAAAGAACACGTGGACCGTATGCGACCTCCACGTCCGCGTCCACCATTTCCTCGGCCACGAAACGAGGACGAACCACCACGTCCCCTGGAAACTGCCATTGCAGACGGAGGTGCATTTGCTGTAGCGGGTGGAACAGGTACACGACTGAGTCTCCTGTATACCTCTTCCATCGGCGGGATAGTGGCATCTGCTAGGATCTGAGAGCGTGCTGCCTCGTACTCCGGGTCTAGGGCAGCGAGTAGAACGCCAACCATAGTGGCGTTGCGGAACGTCTTCTGCTGTTCCGGTGTGGCTGTAAGCGGAATGGTGCTATAGAGCTTCTCGAACATGCCACGAAGCGACGTGTATAGTGAATGGAGAGGCCTCCCATTCTGCTTCGTGGTAAATATGTCATGCTGCAACTGGAGCATCTTCGTCTCGTTGCGTACTTGAGAATACGTCATAGCCAAAATATCCCACATCGCCTTAGCGGTGGGCTGGTGAAGGACATCATTCGCTATCTCCGTCGTAAGCGTACCTGAGAGCCACACCTTGGCGTACGCGTCGTCAGCCTCCCATGAGGCATAAATCCCTGTCTTCTTCGGCGGTTCATCCTCGGTAAGAATATGCTTCTTACCACACGACTTCATAAGGCTGAGGAACTGCATCGCCCACAGCTCGTAGTTAGTCCCGTCCATTTTGACGATTGGTGCCGAACCTTTGAAGGCACCTATGGCGGACATCTCAAGCTTCTGTTCTGACATGATTCCGGAGAAGAACAAGTACTGATAGACCAAGAAAGTATTGTCTACCGAGACCTTGTAGGATTCAAGTGCATAGGTAGACGATTATGCACTTGAATCGACCATCACGCCGAGCCCTAGCGAGGATGCGATTCCCCGGCCACGAGTAGAGGCTCTTGGGAGCCCCTACAACTGGATTACGGCGGCTGAAGGACTGTTGGCAGCGAGCAGGAGGCCGGGGGCTGGAGACCGAGGGGGTCGGGCGGCGGTGTAGGGGCTGGGCGGCGTATATCAGAGGGCCGCAAGGTGTAGGGGCTGGGGAGGCCGCTGCGGAGGTCTGGGGAGGCCGCTGGGAGGGGCGGCGAGGAGGCGGCGAGCCCGGGGAGGGAGGGTTCGAAACCCTAGGCGGCGGGAGAGAGAGGGGGGGGGCGGCGGTGGAGAACCCTAGGGTTAGGGTTATGGCTCTGATACCATGTTAGAATACTGAGATGATTTATTCCATAGAGCCCTAGGGTCTCTTATATAGGGAGAGAGCCCTTGGGTAAATTACATGAGAGGTACATAAAGAAACTGAAATATAATAAAAGACACATAAAGACGAACAACTATCTCTACAGGTTTGTTATAACCCAGAGGAAATACGTCACTATTTGCTAAGTGACACATGAATGCTTAGATGCCGACCTACCACCACATCCATGGATCCAAGAATGAAACTATATGTTGATGATACTGATGAGGTTGATAGGAGGAGATACAAAGAGATGGTAGGAAAGCTTCTGTATGTTACCATTACCATATCCGATATTTCTTTTGCTGTTAGTCGGGTGAGCCAGTTCATGGGACAACTGCGTCAGGTTCATATGGATGCTATACAGATGATACTCAGGTATCTTAAATCATCTCCGGGTGCAGGTGTACTGTTTAGAAAAGGTAAGGATGTCACCATCTCGGCATGCGTAGATGCAGATTATGCAGGGTGTCCAAATGATAGAAAGTCCACCACTGGATTTGCTGTATATGTTGCAGACTCTCTTGTCTCATAGAGGAGCAAGAAGCAAACTGTTGTAGCCATATCTAGTGCTGAGTCTGAATATAGGGCTATGGCCCAGGTTAGTACAGAAATGATGTGGGTTCGAGTTGTTCTTACAGATCTATATATAGAGGTTCCCCTTCCTATGGTACTGGAATGTGACAATCAGGCTGCTATATTTATTGCAAACAATCCATTATTTCATGAACTTACCAAGCACATCGAGGTTGATGGCCATTATATATGAGATATGATTCAGAAGTATTTTATTTCCACATCTCATGTCAGCTCAGGGGACCAGACTGCAGATATCTTCACCAAGGCCTTACTCAGAGGACCTTTTCAGAAGTGCTCGTCCAAGCTGAGCATGATTGACATCTATGCACCGTCTTGAGGGGGAGTGTAGAGATATATTTATGTTATGTTATTTATTTCCTGTTTCTTGTACTGTTTCTTAATTCTCTTTACTTATGATTGTCTTATGTAATTTACATAGGCTACTCTCCTATATAAGAGAGCCTAGGGTTCATGGAATAAACAACTCTCATTTTTTCCAACATATACATATAGAGAGGAGAAACCGTAGAAAGCAAATAATCAAATGGGAAATTACAAAAGAAAGAAATAAGAAATACAAAAATGCTAATTACTCTAAAAATCCCCTCGAGATAAAACATAGATATCTATCATGCTCAACTTGAAAGAACACTTGTGGAACGACCCTCTAGTTAGAGCCTTGGTGAAAATGACTGCTGTCTGTTCCCTCTGAGTTGATGTGGGAAGTAGAGATGAAGCCCTTCTATATTGTTGAGATTCTTATATCTCGTAGTTTTTATTTATATTTGTTTATTTTCAGTTTATCTTGGGTAATTTTCCCATAGAGCTTTTCTCCTATATAAGAGAGCTCTAAGGCTTCATGAAAGATTAATTGTCATTTTTACTTCAACATGGTATCAGAGCGACGGTCCTAGACCGGAGCCTGTGTCCTAGATCCGTCCCCACCAAAACTCTCGTACGCCTCCGTCAGCGCCAGCCGCGCACCGCCGTTGCAGGTCTCTCGTGCCGCTCGCCTCTCTCCTCGTGCCACCATAGCAGGTCTCTCGCACGTTCTCGTGCGCATCTGCGCACGCACTGGTGTGCACGTCTTTGTCCTTGCACACGTCTACGCGCGCATCTCCTCGTGCACCTGCGTGCCCAGCATCGTCCTCCCAAGGCACTAGCGCCTACGTGCTTGCACGTTTGCGCGCTTGTGCCCTAGCGTGGTGCGCGGATAGGTGTTTCCGCGTGACGCACCTGTGATGTAGGCGCTCCCTCTTGGTCTTCTAGGATGTAATCCAATTGTCTAAAGACACTCTAGCGATCCAAAGGAGCCCTCAAGGAATGGAAGTGGTTGTGGTTTGAGTCTACACCCACAACCATCTTCCTATATGTCTGTGTAGACATTATTGGCTTAGTTTCCAACCCCAGCCTTGAGAGATCGTTGTCGTCATGTTAGACAACAAAGCAGATATCCCATCCCTGGGTGCTTTCAAAGGTTCATCACCAATTGTGAAGATGGATGGAACGAATTATGAACTGTGGGCCATGCGGTTCACCAAGTAACAAGCATTGAGGACCGCATTACCCCAGAACAGGTGAGGAGCTTGACTCTGAATCAAAAGAGTCCTCGTGACATCAAGAAGATGACTGTGTTTGCGTTCAGCAACACCATTCTGCTACGAAGTGTAAGCCCAAGAAGTCTGATGAACAATACCAAGAGATCTAAGAAAGTCAGGCAACTGTAAAGTGGAAAATTCTAAGGCATTGTCAGTGCGAATAAACTTCACATTAGCAGAAAAATTGTTCTTAATTTCAATAAGAAATGATTTAATGACAGGACCAACTTCATACCTATTCTTTAACAAGAAAACTCAAGATAATCTAGAAAAATCGTCCACAACAACCATATAGAACTGATGTCCCTGATGATCGGGAACACGACTAGGACCCCAGATGTCAAAGTGAAACAACTCAAATGACTGACTACTGTGACGACTCTGGTGACTCAGAAAAGAAGAACGACGGTGCTTCCCAAGCTGACATGCCTCACACTCCAAGTTCGTATAAGTAGAAATCCGAGGGAGGACATGGCACAACTTCTGACAGAGGAAGATGCCCAAAACGAAGATGCCACATGAAAGGAGAAACATATCCAGGAGGAATGGTAGCAGCACCCGCACATGGGGGCTAGACCAGTCGGTAAAGTCCTCTCTGCTCGCGGCTACATCTAATCACCCTGCCCGTGAGTAGTCTTGAAACACAAGAGAAGATGGGCCAAATATTGCACGAGAATGTAAATCTTTTGTAATCTGACTAATAGATAAAAGATTCATCTGAAATGCTGGACCATGTCAGACATTCTGCAGGCGCATCGAGGGGGCTAGGACAATCTCCCCCCGACCAACAATGGGTAGATGGACCCCATTGGCAATCACCGTTGATCTACCAAGAGGGATAGATCTGTAAGAACTAAACTGAGCTCGATCTCCACACATATGATGAGATGCTCCAGAGTCCATGATCTAGTCAAATCTGAACTGCTACAACTATAAGAGCATAAGCAATACCTGACATACTCGTAGAAGGTCTGGCAGCAACTGCAACGTTTGAAGATCCTGTAGCAGGGGTAGGTGGTGTAGTCATCATCTCTCTCAATCTAGAGACAATATCATCAAACCTTGCATCATGAGAATGAGCCGGAGTAGTCTCTGTCTGCTCAGCTACACTGACAGACGCAGGATACCCATGCTTCAGATAGCATGTTTCCTCCGAGTGACCTGGACAGTGGTAGTGAGAGCATGGGCCACGATGACGTCCTCCTCCTCGACCACGGAATTGTGAAGTACCCCCTCTACCGCAAGAGGCTACCATTGCAGAGGGAGTTCGGGCCATGGTAGTCGATGAAGAAGTGATTCTGCTCAACCTCTTGTAGACCTCCTCCATTGATGTTATCGTCTCTCCAGTAAGCAGCTGAGTAGTACTCAGAATCAAGGGATGACAGGAAGATTCCTGTCATAGTGGCATTCTGATATGCCTGCTGCTGCTCAGTGCTGGCAATAATGGGCATAAAGCTATGAAGTCGCTCAAACTTGCCTCGGAGATGCGAGAAGTGGGCATGAAGAGGCCGACCATTCTGCTTGGTCGAGAATATGCCATACTGCAACTGGACGATCTTGCTCTCATTCCTATATTGTCCATATGTGGTAGCTAGGATGTCCCACATAGCCTTGGATGTAGATTGATTGACGATATCATTGGCAATCTCCATGGTGAGCGTCCCGAAGAGCCAAATTCGTGCATAGGCATCATCTTGCTTCCACGAAGCATTTGCCCCAGTTTTGACTGTCTGCTCAGAATCAGTAAAATGTGCTCCTTGTTATGACACTGCATAAGGGTGTGAAACTGCATGGACCACAACTCGTAATTGGTCCTATCCATCTTCACGATGGGAGCCGGGCCCTTGAAGGCATCGGAAGACGAAAATACGTCACCTTTGTTCTCTGTCATGCCGAAAAACATGAACAAAACTGGCGAGTAGGCTACTCTAGGCATGTCTACATACTCATATGAAGGATTGGTTGTATTGTAGTCTAGGATCGGAAAATGTGATTAAATGTCCGAAATCATGGTTTTCGGTCGAAGTCAGGTCGTATACATCTGCAACAGCAGCAACCAGACAATAATGGTCCTTAGGAGATCGGGTGGCCCTCTGGAGATGGGGCAACGACCCACAGGCGGTGGTGCAGCCCTAGGTGCAGCGATGACGGCGACCGGCAGGAAGACGGCTGCCGGTAGAAGGCGGGCAACCCGTAGGAAGGCCGACAACTATCGGTGCAACAATACAACCCAAAGCCCTAGGTGCAGTGGTGGCTGTGGCATCCGACAGGAAGGCCGCGAGTGGCAGGCGACAGTCGGGAGCGGGGGGAGATTGTAGGGGGTGGCCGAGAGGGGGGATAGGGTTAGGATTTTTGGTGAGATACAGGAATCCCAGTCTAGGACTGTTGCTCCGATATCATGTTGGAAGAATAGAAATGCTTACGATTGAAAAGACCCTAAGGCTCTCTGATATAAGCGAAAAGCCGTGGGTTAATTACATCATAGTTATTTAAAGAAAACCGAAAAGAAATAAATATAAAGAGATACAAAATATCTCAACATGAAAGAAAGACCTTTCCAGGGCTGAGGGGCGTATATTATCGTATCACTCCATATATTGGTCCCATGTCGATACCTGAAATATCGGTGATATATCACGATAAGAAATGCGATCTCATTATCGGAGATTCCTAGGGTGTAGTGCAATACCATCTCATTCCATTGCTCTCAACAATAGAAGATATTAAGGAGAAATCGTCGAAGGCTTCTTCTAATGGCTTCATATATCATCTTTGAATTGCATTAAAGAGGTAAGGGACGGCTTTTGTTCTGGACACAATCTCCAACTATACAATCTCCAACTATAAAATGTTGGAACTAAATATTAAAACAAAGCTGGAAGTCCTTCTCTTTTGCTGTTTTAATAATCAATAGTGGTGTGGAGTGTGCACCAAGATGAGGTTTGCAGTAGTGTTAACTGGGTTCCCTAATCTGTTGTGATCATAAAAGACATTGCGCTAAGAGGAGCTTAGTTATAATATTATACTGTCGAGATCAAAGTATCGATGTCAATGATATTTCATTAATGTCTAAAGAGGGCATGCCGACAAATCCTATAATCGTATTGAAACTGAAATATAAAGTTTCTACTAGTCCCTAAATGTAAAAACAATGTGATTTTACTTTCTTCATACATTTATGGGGTTTATGGACAGACACAATAATGCATACCTTTACTATATTGGAAGTCATTATATTAACACATTTCATATAATTATAATTTTTAAAATATACATGCTACATAAATTTAAGAAAAGAATTGAAGTTGTGGAAAGGTGTGAAATGAAAAGTTGCATTCATCGTAACCCTAAAACTCTCTTAGGAGACAAGCTCTAAGGGAAAATTACATAAAGTAGACAGAAGCAATAAGAGACTACAAAATAAAGATAATGAGATATAAATATCTCAACACTCCCCCTCAAGCTGGAGCATATATATCCATCATGCTCAGCTTGGAGCAACGATAAAAAGGACCTCTCGCAAGAGCTTTAGTAAACATGTCTGCAATCTGATGACTTGAAGCAACATGAGAGGTGGAAATAAGGCCCTTCTGGATTAGATCACGAGTGTACCGGTAGTCTACTTCTATGTGTTTTGTTCTTTCATGGAAGGCTGGATTATTTGCTATGAATAAAGCAGCTTGGTTATCACATTTGAGATGCATAGGAAGAGACACCTCAATAGTTAGGTCAGTCAGGACAGACTTGACTCACATTATTTCCGTGCTCCCGTGGGCCTTGGCCCTATACTCTAATTCAACGCTAGATCTAGCTACGACAATTTGTTTCTTACTCTTCCATGAAATAAGCGAGCTACCTACCAACACCATGTAGCCTGAAGTGGACTTCATGTCCTTTGGGCACCCAACATAGTCTGCATCCGCACAACCAGTAACTGTGAGAGACGTACCTCTTCTGAACAGAAGTCCTGCACCTGGAGAAGACTTCAGATGCCTCAAAATCATGTTAAATGCATCCATATGAACCTACCTGGGTTGCTCCACAAACTGGCTGACTCTGATAACAACAAATGATATATCTGGCCTAGTGATAGTGACATACAACAACTTCCCTTCTAGCTCTCTGTATCGTCTCTTATCCACCTCCTTGGAGTCATCATTATAGAGCCTAGCATTAAGATCCATTGGAGTAGTAGCAAGTCTACACCCTATCATGCATGTTTCAGATAGGAGATTAGCGACATACTTCCTTTGTGTCATTACCATACCATGCTAATTTCTTGCAAATTCTAGGCTAAGAAAATAACGCAGCGTGCTAAGGTCCTTGGTCACAAACTGTCGTCCAAGGAAATCCTTAGTTACCTGAATACCCTGTTCATCATTGACTGTAAGAATGATATCATCAACATAGACCAGAATAGCGACTGTACCTCTCTTGGTTCTCCTAATAAAAAGAGAATAATCTGCTGTAGATCTAACGAACCTCCGTTGTTCAACCAATTTTGAGAGCTTCTGAAACCAGGTCCTTGGACTCGGCTTAAGGCCATAGATGGCCTTGTGAAGTTTGCATACCATACGAGACTCCCCCTCAGCAGCAAACACTGGTGGATGCTGGATATAGACTTCCTCCTACAAGTCCGCATACAAAAATACATTCATAGCATCTAATTGGAAAAGCGGCCAGCCATGTACCACAACAACATCAATAAGAATCCTCATAGTAGAGTGACGAGCAACTGGGGAAAAGGTATCTTGATAATCCACCCCATAGATTTGGGTGAACCCATGAGCAACCAGTCTGCCCTTATACCTGTCGACAATACCATTTGTGCGGTGTTTCACTGTAAACACCCATTTGTTGCCAACAACAGATGCACCAGGAGAAGCCTGTACAACACTCCACGTAGCGCGAGACTGTAACGATGCCATCTCCTCCATGGCAAAACACCATTGACTACTCTGCAATGCTTCCTGATAGGACCATGATATCTCCACAGCCGACAGACCCACAACAAATCTCTGAAAATCCGTTGAGAGTCACGCTAATGAAACATGAGAAGTAAGAGCATGCATAGTGCATGCACGCCTCTTCTTCCTTAAGGCAATCAACACATCCAGGTCCTCAGCTTCCTCAGTAGCTGAGATTGGATCATCTAAGACATCCTGCACCTCCAGCTGCACACACAAATTACTAGTGCCATTAGTGGAACTCAAATGTTCAGAACATACCTGAGGCGTGCTGGATGATGGAGGAGACGCATGAGCACGGGGTCAGTGCTGGTAAACCCGTGGAAAGAAAGTAGGTGTGATGGGTGCTGGAGGAGGTGGTGGAGGTGATGGATTTGGTGTAGTAAATCAGAGGTAAAGGTATGTATACCTCTTCTTTATTCTCCGAAGGAATGGGCTTGTCACCTGTAGGGGAGAAATACGTAATAGACTCAAAGAAGGTGGCATTAGCACTATCATAATACCTTTGCTGAACATGGTCAAAGCAACGGTATCCCTTCTGAGTCCTGGAATACCCAACAAAAACACACTTGACAACTCTAGGAGAGAGCTTATCAAGACCTGGAGAGATCTGATGAACAAAAGCAACTGACCAAAAAACGCGAGGTGTAAGAGAGAAAAGGCATGTCTCAGGAAACACAATCGAGAACGTGATCTTCTCCCCCAGGACCGATGAGGGCATGCGATTCACCAGGTAACAAGCAGTTAGAACCGCATCCCCTTTAATACGAATGAGGAGCATGATTGTGGATCAAGCGAGTCCTGGTAACATCCAAAAGGTGGCGATGTTTTCGTCAACCACTCCATTCTGTTGAGACGTATAGGCACAAGATGTCTGATGCACAATACCATGGGTTCTAAGAAATTGAGAGAGTTGAGTACTATAGAATTCTAATGCATTATCAGAACGAATATACCTGACATTTGCAGAGAAAACATTCCTTATTTCATTAATAAAAGACTGAATAACAGGACCAACATCAGGCTTGTTCTTAAGAAGAAAGACCCATAACACTCTTGGAAACTCAATGACAACGACAAGATGAAACCTATGCCCGTGATGGTCAGGGACACAACTTGGACCCCAAATATCCAAATGAATCAACTCAAAAAAACTATGACTGCTTCGACCCTGATGACTCTGGAATGTAGATTGATGATGCCTCCCAAGCTGGTAGGCCTCGCGCTGAAAAGTAGAGCGAGGGGAAATCTGTAGAAGAATGTGACACAACTTTTGTAGAGGAAGATGATCAAATCGAAGATGCCACACATAGGGAGAAACGGATCTAGTGTGAATAGAAGAAGCACCATCATACGAGGATTGTACTTGTATTTATAGACCTCCTTGCTCATGGCTAGATCCATTCACCCTGCCTGTAAGATTGTCTTGAAACACAAGAGCAGAAGGATCAATTATGGCACAACAATGTAAATCCTTGGTGATTTGACTAATGGACAGTAAATTCATACAAAATTCAGGAGCGTAAAGAACATTCTAAAGTTGCATTGGGGGAGTTAACTGCACCTCCCCTTGACCAGTGATGGGAGAATGTGTCCCATCTACTATTACTACTGATCTCTGTAGAGATATTTGTGTATTTCTATATTCTATATGTATCGTTTTCTTATTTGTATTTCTGTTTTTCCGCCTTATGTAATTTACCCATAGGTCTCTCCTCTATATAAGAGAGCCTAAGGTTCTCAGAAATAATCATCTCTTATTTTTCTACCAACATGGTATCAGAGTGGCGTACCTAGACCGGAGCTCCTATACCCTAACCCTAGATCCCCACCCGCCAGCCCCGTCCTCTCTCCGCCTGCGCTGCCGCCCAGGCCACCCCGCTTCATTGTCGGTCTACCGCGACCGCCCAGGCCTCTCCCTCCTTGCCGGCATACCGCCGACACCGTCCAGTCCCACGCCTCCGCTGCCCACACCTTGGCGGCCGCCCGTTGATTTTCGCGGGCCCCTAAAGACCGCCTAGGCCGTCGGCCTCAAGTGCCGTCGGTCTCAGCCATTGTTCTCCGTCTTCTTCGCGCAAATCGGGTGATGGATTTGATTGCATAGGTCTACATATGCAATTAAATCCCTATATGTCATTGTAGACAAATCTCTCTTAGTCTACATACCCTGTGATCTTCATTCGGCATCATGTCAGAAAACAAAGTCGACGTACCCGTCACAGGTGCCTTCAGAGGTCCGGCATCGATTGTCAAGATGGACGGGACGAACTATGAGCTCTGGGCTATGCAGTTCATGAGCCTTATGAAGTCTAATGGTAAGAAACATATTCTTATCGACGATGAGCCGACGGAGAAAATAGGGATTCACGCCACATGGGAGGCGGACGATGCGTATGCCAAGGTCTGGTTATCTGGGACGTTGACGATAGAGATCGCCAACGACGTGCTGCATCAGCCCACGACGAAGGCAATGTGGGATATTCTAGCCGCGACATATTCTCAGGCGCGGGATGAGACCAAGATACTACAGTTGCATCATGATATTTTTACAATCAAATAGAATGGACGTCCTCTCCACTCACTGTACACATCCTTGCGAGCATGGCCTCGAATTTCAACAAAATTCAGTCGAATTTCTGTCGAATATCGATATCCAGTCGAAATCGAAATTCGACCGAAATGACCGAAATGACCGAAATATGGGGGTCCTAGTACAAAAAATGACCGAAATGACCGAAATTTCGGTCGAAATTCCACCGAAATTCCATCGAAATTCTGTTTTGGTCGATATCGAAATGGTGACCGAAACCGACATTTAGGGCCTTGCTTGCGAGGGATGTTTGAGAAGCTCCATAGCTTCATGCCTTTGACGGCTACTTCTGAGCAGTAAAAGACGTATAGGAATGCTACCATGGTGGGTGTATTCCTGGCTGCACTTGATCCAAAGTACGATGCTGCCCGCTCTCAGATTCTTGCTGACGCTACTATTCCTCCCATGGAGAAAGCTTTCCGCCGACTTAGTCGAATCACCGTCCCGAGCTCTACTACTACCTCGACACCTTCGGCGATGGCTGCCTCCAGAGGAAGAGGTGGCTCATCTACTTTCGTGGACGTGGTCCCTGTGGTCGTGAGGGTCGGATCCGTCAGCCCTGCAAGTATTGTCACCGTCCTGGCCATTTCGAGGATACATGCTACTCTAAGCACGGGTTTCTAGCATCGGCTCGGGTAGCAGCACAAGTTGAGTCTCCTGCATCTTCTTCTTTGGACCAACGTTTCGATGATCTCATTGCCAGACTGAGGAACATCATGCCTCCTGGCACAACTCCAGGAGGCCAATCAGATGTGACAGCCTCTGTTTCTGCCAGTACATCCGCTACCGCCAGTACGTCAGGTAGTTCTTATGCTCTCACCTCTTGTGATGGATCTATGATTACAGAATGGATTATGGACTCTGGAGCGACACATCACCTATGTGGGGACAAAGAGCAGCTTACTGCATATAGAAAGGTTCCTCCAGGGCGGACTGTGGTGATAGCCAATGGGACACATTCCCCTATTACAGGACAGGGAGAGATTACTTTGACGCCCCCATGCGACTACAGAATGTGTTATATGCTCCTGATTTCTCTATGAATTTACTGTCCATTAGCAAGATCACGAAGGATTTGAACTGTCGAGCCATTTTTGATCCATCGTCTCTTGTTTTTGAGGACATACTCACGGGCAAAGTGATTAGGGGTGGCTGTGAGCAGAATGGTCTCTATCGTCTGGTCCGTACTCCCTATGTCGGCGCATCACTCCACTCTACATGATCAGCCTCTCCATATACCTGGCATCTCTGTTTTGGTCATCTACCTCTTCAGAAGATGTGTCGTATTTTGCCACATATTTCTTCAAGGTCGTCCTTCCAGTGCGAGGCGTGTCAGTTGGGAAAGCATCATAGGTCCACTTTCCCGAGTTGTCAGAGTCGGAGCAGTAGCTCTCTTTTTGAGTTAGTCCATATTGATATTTGGGGTCCCAGTCGTGTACCTGATCATCAAGGACATGTTTTTATCTTGTTGCAGTAGATGATTTTCTCGCTTGTCTTGGGTGTTTTTATTAAAGAATAACTCTAGAGCAAGAGATGTGATCCAAATGTTCATCAATGAAGTTGAGAATATTTTCCCTTCTACTGTGAAAATTGTGCGTTCCGACAATGCTATGGAGTTTTGTACTCGTACACTTTCCTTGTTCTTTTCCTCTCGTGGTATAATTCATCAAACATCATGTGCTTACACTTCACAACAAAATGGTGTTGCAGAGCGGAAACATCGTCATCTACTGGATATCACTCGGACCCTACTTATTCAGAGTCGTGCTCCACATTTTTTTGGGGTGATGCAGTTCTCACTGCTTGTTATCTAGTAAATTGCATGCCCTCGTCTGTCTTGGGTGAGAATACTCCTTTCTCTATAGCCTTTCCTGAGAAGGAGTTGTTCTCTCTTACGCCCCGTGTATTTGGCTTTGTCACGTTTGTCCACCAGTCGGCTCCAGGTCTTGATAAGCTCTCTCCCAGGGCTGTCAAATGCGTGTTTGTAGGGTACTCCAGAACTCAGAAGGGATATCGTTGCTTTGATCCTTTACGTAGAAAATACTTTGTTAGCGCCGATGTCACATTCTTTGAATCTGTGATGTTTTTCTCTCCTACAGGTGACAGAATGACTACTCCCGAATCTGACACTGAGATCTACATGTCACCTCCCCCTACGAGTCAGTTATCTCCTGTACCAGTCATACCACCACCACCACCTCCACCACCTCAGATGCCTGTGACCGTGATTCCACCATTACCAAAATTCTATACTCGTCGGCCCCCTTCTGCTCATGGTCATTGCCCGTCATCTAGCATGCCCCAGGTTTGTTCTGATAACATGGTTTCTAACGATGGCTCTGGAGATGTTTCTATACAGGGATCAGTACATGATGAGGTTCCTGAGAACTGGACGTACCTATCGCTATTAGGAACCAGAGTCGTACTTGTGCATCCTACCCGCTTGCTTCTCAGGTTTCCTTTCATCGTCTTACAGGAGACTTCCAGAAATTTGCAGTTGCTCTATCTGCCGTGGAAATTCCACGGACTTACCAGGATGCATTGCGAGATAGTAGATGGCGTCTCGCTATGGAAGAGGAAATGGCCGCTTTGCAGTCCCGTGGCACCTGGAGTCTAGTTTCTCCTCCTCCTGGAGCGCCTGTTGTCAGTTGCAAATGGGTGTTTACTGTTAAACACCATGCAGATGGGAGCCTTGATCGTTACAAAGCAAGGTTGGTGGCATGTGGTTTTACGCAGACCTATGGAGTTGATTACATGGACATGTTCTCTCCGGTTGCTCGACATTCCTCTTTGCGTGTTCTCCTTTCAGTTGCTGGGGTACGTGACTGGTCCTTATTCCAACTTGATGTTAGAATGCATTTTTGTATGGAGATCTACAAGAGGAGGTCTATATGCAGCAGCCTCCGGGGTTTGCTGCTGAGGGGGAGTGTCAACAGGTTTGTAGGCTCCATAAGGCAATATATGGCTTAAATAGAGTCCTAGGGCATGGTTCCAAAAGCTTTCAGATCTGATGAACGACAGGGGTTCAAGAGGTCAAATGCAGTTCACTCTTTGTCTGTGCAGAGAACATCCAGAGGTACAGTTGCTATCATGGTTTATGTTGATGATATAGTTATTACAGTTGATGATGAGCAGGGAATCAAGATGGCAAAAGATTTTCTAGGCAGTCAATTTGTGACTAAGGACCTGGGTACCTTAAGGTATTTCTTAGGGTTGGAATTTTCTACAAATGCACAGGGTCTTGTGATGACCCAAAGGAAATATGTTACAGACATGCTTGCAGAGATGGGCATAATCGGGTGTCGACCTTCTACTACTCCAATGGATCCTAGCATGAAGCTATATGATGATGATACAGATGAAGTTGACAAGAGAAGATACAGAGAGATGGTGGGAAAACTTCTTTATGTTACCATCACCAGACCGGATATCGCCTTTGCAGTGAGTCGAGTGAGTCAGTTCATGGAGCAGCCTCGACAAGTACATATGGGATGCTGTATACATGATATTGAGATATCTAAAATCGTCTCCAGGTGCAGGATTACTCTTCAAGAAAGGAGAAACTCTCTCTATATCCGCATACGTTGACACAGACTATGCAGGTTGTCCTAAGGATAGAAAATCGACTTCGGGATTTGGAGTGTTTGTTGGCAGTTATCTTGTCTCTTGGAAAAGCAAGAAACAAACAGTTACAACGAGATCAAGTGCTGAGTCCGAATACAGGGCTATGGCGCAAGCAAGTGCATAAATGATGTGGGTTCGAGCAGTATTAGTTGATTTGCATATAGAAGCTCCTCTACCCATGGAGTTACATTGTGATAACCATGCTGCTCTGTTTATTGCAAGCAACCCTACGTTCCATGAGAGAACAAAACATATCGAAGTAGACTGTCATTATACTAGAGATATGATTCAGAAGGGCTTGATTTCTACTTCTCATGTTAGTTCTGGAGAGCAAACAACATATATCTTTACCAAGCCATTACTCAGAGGACCATTCCAGAAGTGTTCGTCCAAGCTGAGCATGATTGATATCTATGCTCCATCTTAAGGGGGAGTGCAGAGATATTTGTGTATTTATATATTCTATATGTATCGTTTTCTTATTTGTATTTCTGTTTTTCCACCTTATGTAATTTACCCATAGGTCTCTCCTCTGTATAAGAGAGCCTAGGGTTCTCAGAAATAATCATCTCTTATTTTTCTACCAACAATCTCCTTGACTGAGTCAGACTGTAGGTACTAAAATGTCCTCTGTCACCACAAAGATGATGGGATGCTCATGAATCCATAATCCATTCCGACAAATCTGCCCTGTAACAACTAGTAAGAGCATAAACTATGCCTGATGTAGATGCTGACGCTGAGGCAACTACCTCTGAGGATCCTGAAGGAGAACTGGTTGACCCAAGAGCAGGCATAATCTCTCTGAGCCGCGCTACAAGTTCATCGAGCCGCTGATCGGATACAGGTGATGGACTACCAACCTACTGAGTTTGATCTGCAACACGTGCTGAAGCAGTAAACCCATGCTTAGAGTAGCATGTTTCCTCAGAATGACCTGACCTATGGCAGTAGGTGCACGACTGACGGGGTCGACTACCACCTCATCTACCATGGTTACCACGACCACGGTACTGCATAGGGCTCCCCTACGACGAGATGCAGCCATAGCTGAAGATGTCTGGGACTGCTGAGTACCACCGTAGATATAGAGAGCCTGCTTAATCCGTGATATGTCTCCTCCATAGGTGGTATGGTGGTATTAGTGAGAATCTGCGCCCGAGCAGTGTCATATTCATGATCAAGAGTTGCTAGAAAAACTCCGATCGTCACTAAATCTCCGTACACCTTAAGCTGCTATGGTACGACGGTTAAGGGAATGAAACCATGAAGCTTCTCAAACATACCCTTCAGAGAGTTCTAAAGGGTATGAAGAGGACGACCATTCTGCTTCGACGTGAATATATTATGCTGAAGCTGCAGTATCTTCGACTCGTTTTTCGCCGGAGAATATGTAGCGGCAAGAATGTCCCACATAGCCTTTGTAGTAGGTTGACTCATAATTTCATTGGCTATCTCTATTGATACAGTGCCAGATAGCCACACACGCGCATAAGCGTTGCCTGCCTCCCATGAGGCATTAACCCCAGTCTTGTCACTTGGCTCCTCCTGCGTGAGGATATGCTTCTTGCCATTACATTGCATTAGGATCATGAACTGCATGACCCATAGCTCATAATTCATTCCATCCATCTTGACAATGGGTGCTGGACCTTTGAAGGCACTCAGGGATGAAAAATCTGCTTTGTTATCTAACATGACGACAACAATCTCCAAGACTTGGTCTGCAAACAGAAGTACTTGCATCTACACTGACATACGAGAAGATGGTTGTGGGTGTAGACTCACACCACAACCTCTTCCATTTGTTGGAGGCCTCTTTGGGGTAACTAGGGTGTCATTAGATGATCAAGTCACACCCTAGAAACTCAAAACCGGACCTAATGGAGTACGCGAAATACACCAAGGACTACGGGAGGAGACGCGGTGGCCTTAGGGCTCCACCGCAAATCGTAGGATGCGGCGGCCTGGATCTCTGGCGGCGACTGCTGCCGTGGTTGCAAGGAAAGGTGGGCGGCGGCGGCCGGATGCGCAGGGCACGCAAGGGTTTTGGTGGGGTGGGGTATCTACACAAGCTCCAGTCTAGGACTGTCGCTCTGATACCGTGTGGAAATACGTGAAATGAAAAGCTGCATTCATCGTGGCCTTAGAGCTCTCTTATATAGGAAAAAAGCTTTAAGGGAAAATTACATAATGTAAACAGAAGAATATGAAACTACAAAATAAAGATAATGAGATATAAATATCTCAACAAAAATAAAAGGAGAAAGATACATGAAAGTGAGCAGAAAATCTGATTTTAATACAAAAATTGACATTAGACTGAGATAATAAAGAAAACTACATATCATAACTTACAACGCTTTACAAGTTTACAAATCACTATTTGAACAAATTCAAGAGTTACTAAAATTTTGTTAACCTAGCTTAACGTGAAGAAATATAATGTTGAATTCATAATAATGAATCACACGTAACAAATTAACGAAAAAACCAACATGTAGAGAAGCAAGAGAGTGAAGACAAAAGTAGGTAACAACTGAAAAGCTAGAAAACTTGATATTAGGAAGAAAGCCCTCCTTGCAAATCTGCAATAACTCGTAAACTCTCCATTTTCATACCTACCAACAGCAGGGGCATGCCCAACAATATCTCCTGTATCACCGGATACTTTGGAGTATCAATGGAAATGCCACCCCATCCCCAGTTTCACATGTATCACCTGAAGTAGCTGGTATGCCGCTGGATATGTTACTGGGATATGGGGATGTGGGCACTCGAATTGTACAGATGTCAGAAAAGTTTTAGAATGGCACGTGCTGGTAGCATGCTATTGCATCTGACTTCATGGTTCAGATGAAGAATTGCGTCAATGTTTCTTAAACTATTCTATTCATAAATTAGTTTTTTTTGTTGTAATAAACTTGATGCATCATTTTTTTTGAAATCTGCAGCTTCTAAGCTTCTTATCTCAGATTCCATCAGTACGTCTTATAGTGGTAAGCAGCTATTTATAACCTATTTCATTTTGTTAAAATAATGAGTTAACGTGAAACTTCTGCATTTGTCCATACAAAGGTCATTGGAGGAACTGAGGCGAATTTACCATCTCTTCCTCCAGCTGCTGGCATTCGGATTATGTCATACACTACCCTTCTTGAGGAGGTACTGATCTTTATTAAGTTAACATTGTGATGAAAAAGGTATTTCCTATGTTGCTAGTAAAAGCTGGCATTCAATCTTTATTTAGTTTGAATTATTTAATAAATCCCCCTCACGAAAATAAGTTGGTAAGCGTATGAGTTTGCACTTAGCTGTTGGCAATCTACCAATCAAGAAGCTTATCTGTTGGGAAAGTAATGAAAGTTATTTATTCCTGGGAACCCTAGGCTCTCTTATATAGAGGAGAGATCTATGGGTAAATTATATAAGACAGACATAAGTAAAAGTAAATAAAGAAACAATACACCAAACACAAATATATTTCTACACTCCATCTCGAGATGGAGCCTAGATGTCAATCATGCTCAGCTTGGATGAACACTTCTGAAAAGGTCCTTTGAGCAAAGCCTTGATAAAAATGTTTGTTGTTTGATCTCCTGAACTGACATGAGAGATAGAGATCTGGATCATGTCTCGTATATAGTGGCAGTCTACCTCAATATGTTTAATTCTCTCATGAAATGCATGGTTGTTAGCAATGAATAGAGCGGCATGGTTATCACACTGTAATTGTATAGGAAGAGGAACGTCTATATGTAAATATGCTAGTACTGCTCGAACCCACATCATCTCTGTGCTCGTTTGTGCCATAGCCCTATATTTAGATTTCTTGACCTAGCAACCACAATTTGCTTCTTACTCTTCCAAGAAACAATAGAGCTACCAACAAATACATCAAAGTCCGAAGTGAACTTGTTGTTCTTGGGGCATTCCGCATAGTCTGCATCTGCACATGCTGAAATAGTAATATTTGCTCCTTTCTTGAATAACAATCTTGCACCTGGAAATGACTTTAGATGTCCCAGTATCATATATACAATATCCATGTGTACCTGTCAGGGTTGCTCCATGAACTGATTCACTCGACTAGCTGTAAAGGAGATATCAGGTCTAGTGATAGTAACATAAAAAAGTTTTCCCACCAATTTTCTTTATCATTTCGTGACTACCTCATATGTATTATCATCATATAATCTCATACTGGGGTCTACATGAGTAGTGACATGCCTACACCCAATCATGCCTATCTCAACAAGCATGTCTGTGACGTACTTCCTTTGGGTCAAATTTAACCCCAAGAAATAACTTAGGGTTCCAAGATCCTTGGTGACAAACTAACGTCCCAGAAACTCCTTTGCCCTTTTTATCTCTTGTACATCATCTCCTGTAACAAGTATGCCATCGACATAGACCATGATAATAACTGTAGCTGTGGATGTTCTCTATACAAACAATGAATGATCTGCATTTGACCTTCTAAACCCCTACTATTCAATTAAATCCGAGAGCTTCTGAAACCATGCCCTCGGGCTCTGCTTCGGGCCATATATTGCTCTGTGAAGTCTGCAAACCTGTTGACACCCCCTCAGTAGTAAACCCCAGAGGTTGCTGCATGTGGACTTCAACCTGAAGATCACCATACAAGAATGCATTTTTAACATCAAGCTGAAATAAAGACCAATCACATACCACTGCAACTGAAAGAAGAACTTGTAGAATAGAGTGGCGAGCTGCAGGTAAAAAGGTATCCAGATAATTCACTCTATACGTTTAAGTAAATCCCTGTGCAACCAATCTGACCTTGTAACGATCAATGCTTCCATATGCATTGTATTTCACTGTAAACACCCATTTGCAACTAACAATAGATGTCCCAATGGGAGCAGGGACCAAGCTCCAGGTACCACACGACTATAGAGCATCCATCTCCTCTTCCATAGCTGGACGCCATTGGCTATCTTTCAATGCATCCTGGTAAGTCCGTTGTATTGTCACATCAGATAGTGCAGTAGAAAACCTCATGAAATCTCCTATCAAGCGATCAATGGAAACATGAGAAGCTAGTGGATATGTGGCACAGGTACGCTTCTGTTTTCGAATGGTAATAGGAACATCCAGGTCATTGGGAATCTCCTCAAATTGAGTCGCAGTCCCCTGCAACGTTTCTTGCGCAGACACATTTCCAGACCCATCGTTAAAAACCTTGTAGTTAGAGCATACCTGAGGCGTGTTGGATTACTGGTGTAGACCATGAGCAGAAGAAGGTCGACTGTTTAGTAATGTGGAAATGGTGGAACAACAAGCACATGTGCTGGTATAGTAGGAGGTGTTGGTGGTTAGGTTGGAACAACATGCACCATAGCCTCAAATTTCAAAGAAATTCCACTGAATTTCTCTGAAATTTCCATTTCTCTAGGTCATCGCAATCGAAATGCTACCTTATTTCTTTTTCTAGGATTTCAATGAAATATCAATGAAATTTCTTCGAAATTGCATGTTTCGTCGAAACAACAAAAATAAGGGTCTACCATTCACTTTCATTGAAATTTGCACATATAAATGATTTTCACCTATTTATTCGCTGATGTGTTGAGTTGTTAGAGTGCTTTACATTGTTTGAAGAAGTTTCTTTAGTTGGTTTCTAAATTTTAAATCTAACTGACCAAATTAGTTAGACACAAGACTTAAAAGTTAAATTTATGTTTTAACTGAAGAACTTTATTTCTTCTTCTTTCTTTATTTAGATATATGTTTTAATTAGTAGTTATTATATGTGTCACCTCATTCATATTGACGAGGTGATTATTATGGATTTTACTTCTAGTTTTGCTTACAGTTATGTACTACCCGTCACCCACCTGGCACCCTATACCAGGTCCCTCTCATCTGTGCTTGCCGCCTTGGTCCTTCCTTCCTCCTAGTTTTGGCTCTAGGTAACACGTTGCTCTACATATCAGCATGTATGATGATTATGACGATAATACTGCTTCAAAATTTATATTTACAATTCCATTTTACAAATAAGTGTGCATTTCTATTTTATTTATTGACTTGAGAATATTAAAAACCTTAGTTTTTGGAAAAAAATCAAGTTCAGAGTCATTTTCAAGATTTCTGACGATTTCACCAAAATTCTTCGAAATTTCTCTTTTCGGACTTGGCAAAATGAAATCTAAATATGAAATTTTAGGTCTTGTTTTTTTACGGCTTCTCTTTACTACAAGGAGTTTGTGCGGCCGTGTGAGTGCTAGGTTGTTAACAACCTTCGACATTTGTGACTATATTTATTTGCCTACTATTAGGCTGAATGTAGATTGTGTTTGTGAATGCTATTATGCTACACAATTTCTTGCTGTTAATTGATTTGTTTGTATCTTGTATTACATATATTTTACGATTGTGAGCTATCCAATGCATCTATTAGACGTACATGTTAGAAATATTTGCGCTTGTGTGTTTATGTGTGTCCGTGTCTTAACTTTTTCTAAAATTAATATTTTTCTAAGTCAAAAGTATTTTGATTAGATACAAGTTCTAAACTATCATTTCGATCTTTAACTTCTTACATAAGATAACATTTGCTAGTACTATTTGTTGGCTTATGTTTTTCTCTGTTGTTATTGCACGTGTTCACCATTCTCTTCATGTTCAAGAGGTAAAACTAACGGATTCTAATTTCATTTCCAAATTTGGTTCTGGCTCTAAGCATCATACTACTTTTTTGACTGTCGGAGGGATGATATGGAAATTTAATGTAACATATCATGCTAATATCTTACCATTAACAAAAAACTATGTATTTTTATCTCATTTAGAGTTAAGAAATATTAGAAATCAAAGACGAGAGGGGCCATGTGGAAAATCGATTATGCGAAGGATTATGATTGTGTTAACTAGAGATTTTTGTGGCAGCCTCTGCAGAGGAGAGGCTTTCCGGAGTAGTGGGTGGATTGGATGAAGAGATGCGTCACTACCGCTTTCTACTCTATCTTCGTGAATGGCAAACCTGAGGGGGGCTTCTTCCAGCCTCAACGTAGGGTGAGGCAGGGGTGCCCGCTGACCCCTATGTTGTTTGTCATTGTGGCAGCTTTGGGGGTCTTTTTCAGGCAGACTACTGAGATGGGGTGGTGTGAGGGGTACCGAAGGGAGGATATCTCCATCCCCCTCTTGCAGTATGCAGATGATACGATACTCTTCCTGGGTGGCACTGAGGACCAGAGCGTTAATGCGGTGCAGCTGGTAGACATCTTTGGCAAGCTATCTGAGCTGGAGATTAACATGGCTAAGTCGTCGATTATTACCTTTGGGATGAATGAGGCGGATAGGGCCAGCATGGCTGCGCTGATTTAGTGCTCGGTGGGGAGTCTACCTATTAGTTACATAGGCCTACCGCTCGTTGCCGGGAAGCTCAGGAGAGCCAATTGGGAGGAGGTGGTGCAGAGGATGGAGCAGAGGCTGGTGGGTTGGAAGGCGATCACCTTATCTAGGGGAGGAAAGTTGATTTTGCTGAAGCATGTCCTCTCTACTATACCTGTATTCTTTTTTTCCACTAGACTGATGCCATCGGGAGTTAGAAGGAAAGTAGAGGCGTCGATGAGAAGGTTCTTCTGGTCCAACGGGAGACAACAAGACTCCAGGGTGCATCTGGTAAACTGGGACGAGATAACGAGGGGGCGCGAGGAGGGTGGCCTTGGGGTTCGAGATGTGGAATGTATGGACAAGGCTCTTATTGCCAAGTGGGCCATACACATTTGGGGTCCATCTTCTTCTTTGGTCGTGAGGCTTTTAAGGAAGATTTATGGCCTCATAGGCGAGCTGGAGCCTATCAGAGTGCGGTATGATTCTCCCCTTTGGGCCGGTATCCGTGAGGTCCTGCCATGGATGGCGCCTAGACTCAGGCCGGTGGTAGGGGACAGAGAGGTTTATAGATTCTGGCGTGATGACTGGACTGGCGAGGGTAAGTTGGAGGATCGGTTCCCTCGTCTTTTCTCGTTGGCGGCCTTGAAGGAGGCGACATTAGCACAGGTTGCGGACGAGGGAATGTGGGCACCACAGTTTCTCGTGGACCTCTCGGACCAGCGTTCGGAGGACTTCTTGAGGATGTTGTCCGACCTCCCGACCGCAGAGGAACATGCGCGGGGTGGAGACCATTTTTGCTGGAGTGCCACTAGATTCTCTGTAAAGAAAGCCTACGATGAGTTAAGGAAGAGGGAGGAGGACCTTGACAGAGAGCCGTGTCTGGACATGAGTATTGTTTGGGCGGCAAAAGTTCCGATCAACGTTAAAGTTTTTCTTTGGTGCTTGAGAAGGGGACTTCTGTGCGATAAGGCTCGGAGGGGGTGTCTGTTTGGTCTGGCAGACACACAGTGCGATAGATGTGGCGAGGCGGAGGAGGATGCGGAACATTTGTTCTTCAGGTGCGCGTCGTCTGAGCGGGTTTGGAGAGAGGTCAGATTGCCGTGGGTGGCGAGTAGCAGGTCCAGAGACTTTTGGATGTCAGTCCGAAGGATTGGCGCCAACTCTAATGGTGACTGCTCAAAAGCTTTTGCGGTTCTCTGGGCCATTTGGACCGGAAGAAACGACTTAATCTTCAAAAACCAGAGGTTTTATAGTGAGAATGTCTTGATCCGCTGTAATGCGCTTTATAGTTTTTGGCTTTCACGGTAATGTACTCTAATCTTTTTTAAATGATATTTTCTTCGAGGTGATCCCCGTTGTGGGCGATTCACTTGGTTTTCATATAAAAAAAAGAAATGTTAGAAATCATAATTTTAGAAAAAAAGAGTTTTCAAGTAAGTTCCCCAATTTTTGACTATTTCATCAAAATTCCACTGAAATTCCATCGAATTTCTCTTTCCAGTCTTAATGAAACAAAATCGAAATCCAACATTTAAGGCCTGACATGCACATGCTGGGATGGTGATGGGCTCATAGGAGGAGGTTGCATGTAGACCTCATCGTCTGAATCTGATGAAGTCAATCTATCACCTGTAGGAGAAAAATACTTCACCGACTCAAAAAATGTAACATCAGCACTAACATAATAGTTTCTGCGCAAAGGATCATAGCATATATATCCCTTATATGTTCTGGAGTACCCGGCAAAAACACATTTGACATCTCTAGAAGAGAGCTTGTATAGACCTGGAGACAACCTGTGTACAAAAGCGACTGAGCCAAAAACACGAGTAAGTGGGAACAATTCTTTTTTTTTGGAAATGCTAGAGACAAAGGGATTTTCTCTCCCAGAACAGATGGGGGCATGTGATTCACAAGATAGCATGTTGTAAGAACTGCATCACCCTGGAATGAATGTGGTGCTTGTTGAGAGAATTCTTATATATCTTTGTCTTTATTTATATTTCTCATGTTTTTCCATCTTCTATAAGTAATTTCTCCCTAGAGCCTTTCTCCTATATAAGAGGGTTCTAGGGCTACGTGATATACAACTTTATTTTTCACATTCTCAACATGGTATCAGAGCGACGGTCCTACACCGGAGCCTGACCTAACCCTAGCCCCTCCACACCAAGATCCCTCCGCACGGGTTGTCGCCTCCTCCCACGCGGGGGTCACCACCCATCACCACCTCCCTCCTCATGGGGGTCGCCGCCCATCACCGCCTCCCTCCTCGTGGGGGGCTGCTCCTTGCATGATTACGCGCCTCTCTCCACACACGCGTGTCCCCTCGCGCGTGATCTCGTGGACAGACGCGTGGACTGCCACCGCAGCTTCTCGCGGGCTGCCGCGTGGACTGCCACCACAGCTTCTCGCGGGCCTCCTTGCAGGCCGCCGCCACCGTGGTTATACTGTTGCCTCCCTCGCTCATCTCAGTCTCAGTTTAGGTCCCCTTTTGGACCTCTAGGGTGTGAACTGATCGTCTAAAAACATCATAACCTCCCAAAGCCAGCTTCAACGAATGGAAGAGGTTGTCGTATGAGTCTACACCCACAACCATCTTCTCATATGTTTGTGTAGACAAAGGTCTTATTTGTTCCCGTCCCAGTCTTGGTGATAGTTGTCATCATGGTTGACAACAAAGCTGATGTTCCATCCATAGGGACTTCAAAGGTCCAACCCCCATCGTCAAGATGGATGGCACTAACTATGAATTGTAGGCCATGCAGTTCATGAGTCTTATGCAGTGTAATGGCAAGAAGCATATCCTCACGGTGGAGGAGCCAAGTGATAAGACTGGGATAAATGCCTCATGGGAGGCAGATGGTGCCTATGCACGGGTATGGCTATCAGGGACAGTGTCTACAGAGATAGCAAATGACATACTGAGTCAGCCTACTGCAAAGGCTATGTGGGACATTCTCGTTACGACATACTCTCCAGCAAAGAATGAATCGAAGATATTACAGCTTCAACATGATATCTTTACATCGAAGCAGAATGATCGACCCCTCCATACCCTCTACACTTCCTTGAGGGGCATGTTTGAAAAGCTACACGGCTAGTCGCTACATTCCCTTGACTCCTACGCCAAAGCCGCTCAAGTCTTACAGATACTCTGTGATGACTGGGGTCTTTCTAGAGGCCCTTGATTCGGAATATGACTCAGCTCGTGCCTGTATACTTACTGACGCTACCATACCTCCAATGGAGGAGGCATATCGCAGACTCAACAGGCTGTCTATCTCCTCTTGTGGTTGTTAAGATATTTATATTATCCTTATCTATATTGTTTATTTCTATTGTTATGTTTATGTAATTTATCCTTTGAGCTTTTCTCCTATATAAGAGAGCTCTAGGGTTAGATGGAATACAACTTTTTCTTTTCCCTCAACATGGTATCAGAGCGACAGTCCTAAACCGGAGTCTGTGACCTATCCTTAGCCCCTCCCCACCAAACCCTTGCTCCACGCGGGCCGCTGCCCTCCATCCACGCGGCGGATGATGAAGGACATGAAGAAACTAACTTGTGTGATGATGATGATTGAAGCATTGCTGTATTAGATTTATGCACTTTCAGTCTTTGAAATGTTGTGTTATGCTAAACAATTTGTCTGTATTTTTAGTACATTTTCCACCTTTTTTTGCCAAACAGTTTGTCTGTATGCCAAACATAGCTTGTTTAATTATCTATGTTCTGATTCCTTTATGTGTTGTGATTCTTCATTCTTGTGATTATTTACTAATGTTTGATTAAATGATATTTATTACTCTAACACTCTAGTTACTATGTATTTATAAATACAAAAGGTCTTGACAGAAAAATAAATCCAATACTTACTGTAATTTTTCTTAAAAAATATATTAATTGATGTCGCATCTCCAAAATGCAACATGCGCTTAAAAAAATAAAAAATGATGTCGCATTTTAGACATGCGACACCCATTTGCTTTAAATAATTATATGTCGCATGTCTCAAATGTGATACATAGGTCACATTTTGTTAGACGCCTAGGTGCGCCTAGGCAGGCGCCCAAGATGAACGCCTTGTCGCCATGCCGCCTTAATAACCATGGCATGCATGCACTAGGCATCCTCTTGCTTCCCATGTGTCATTGGATGACCTTTATGAGGAGTTTCAGAAGTTCGTTCTAGGGTTGTCAGCAGTAGACATATCACGTTCTTATCATGAAGCGCTGCAGATTAATCAGTGGTGTCTAGCAATGGAAGAAGAAATGGCGGCTTTACAATCTCGACGTACGTGGAGCATTGTGTAAGCTCCTCCAGGTGTATCTATTGTTGGCAGCAAGTGGGTGTTTACTGTGAAACACCGTCCAGATGGTACAATTGACCAATATAAGGCTAGATTGGTGGCTCGTGGGTTCATCCAAACGTATGAGGTGGACTATCAAGATACCTTTTCACCAGTTGCACGTCATTCGACGTTGCAGATTCTTATTGCAGTTGCTGTTGTCCGTGACTGGCCGCTTTACCAGCTAGACGTGAAAAATGCTTTCTTATATGGTGATCTGCAGGAAGAGGTTTACATGCAACAACCACCAGGGTTTGCTGCTGAGGGGGAGTCTACTATGATGTGTCGACTTTACAAGGCCATATATGGCTTCAAGCAGAGTTCGATGGCTTGGTTTCAGAAGCTCTCAGTGTTGATTGAACAAAATGGTTTTGTCAGATCTATTGCAGATCATTTTCTTTTTGTTAAGAGAACTCAGGGAGGTATAGTTGCTGTTCTAGTTTATGTTGATGACATTATTGTTACTGGTAGTGATGAACAGGGTATTCAGGCTACCAAGGAGTTCCTTGGACGACAGTTTGTGACCAAAGATCTTGGCAAGTTACATTATTTTCTTGGCTTGGAGTTTGCACGCAGTCAGCATGGTATGATTATGACGCAAAGGAAGTGTGTTACTGATCTTCTGGCTGAGATAGGTATGACAGGTTGCAGACCTGCTACTACACCAATGGATCCTAATGCTAGACTCTATGATGATGACTCTGAGGAGATAGATAAGAGACGGTATAGGGAACTGGTAGGAAAGTTGCTTTATGTTACTATTACCAGACCTGACATATCATTTGCTGTGAGTAGAGTTAGCCAGTTCATGGAGCAACCTAGGCAAGTTCATATGGATGCAGTTTGTATGATCTTGAGATATCTAAAATCCTCTCCTGGTGCAGGTCTTCTTATCAGAAGAGACACGTCACTCTCAGTTACAGGATGTGCTGACGCAGATTATCCTGGGTGTCCCAAGGACAGACAGTCCACTTCAGGCTTCACCTTGTTCATTGGTAGCTCTTTGGTCGCATGGAAGAGTAAGAAACAAACTGTTGTTGCTCGTTCCAGCGCTGAATCAGAATATAGGGCTATGGCCCAAGGGAGCACAAAAATGATGTGGGTCATTTCTGTTCTAACTGATCTTACCGTTGAGGTGTCTCTTATAATGCACCTCAAATGTCATAATCAAGCAGCTCTATTTATAGTTAATAATCCAGCCTTCCATGAGAGAACGAAGCACATCAAACTATCGAAGTTGATTGTCATTATACCCGTGACCTGATCCAAAAGGGGTTTATTTCCACCTCCTATGTGGCTTCAGGAGAACAGATTGCAAACATGTTTACCAAAGCCCTTGCAAGGGGTCCTTTCCAGTGTTGTTCCAAGCTGAGCATGATAGATATATATGCTCCAGCTTGAGGGGATGTGCTGAGAGAATTATTATATATCTTTGTCTTTATTTATATTTCTCATGTTTTTCCGTCCTCTATATGTAATTTCTCCCTAGAGCCTTTCTCCTATATAAGAGGGTTCTAGAGCTACGTGATATACAACTTTTCTTTTCACATTCTCAACAATGCTCGGCTTTAAATGAGAAGAGTTCGGGTAATATCAAGTAAATGGAGATGCTTTCTTTCTCTAACACCATTCTGTTCAGAAGTATAGGCACAATATTTCTGATTAATAATACCACGAGATGAAAAGAATGTTGAGAGAGCACGAATACAGAATTCCAAAGCATTTTAGGTTCTCACAAATTTCACAGATGTAGAAAAAATATTATGCACTTCATTGATAAATTTTTTGATAACATCCCTTGTTTCAGATTTATTCTTCAATAAAAAGACCCATGACAAGCGAGAAAAATCATCAACTATGACTAGGTAAAATCTAACTCAGCCATGGTCGGTCCCAAGCCCGGGTAAATGAGGAGGGTTGTGTTAGGTAGCCAACAACCAGCGTAAAACAGTCGGAGATAACTTCCTAAATAGTATTTTTTAAAAATACTATTTAGGAAGTTGCCTCATGACAGTCAGATCTTTTCAACATGGATTTAAGCAAACATTTAGATTTCGTTGGGACGTTCCCTACTTGCGACGCGCTGCATTGCCTTAATGCAATGAAAAATTGGCAAGGACCGCTCCATCGCAGCCTGGATGTAGTTCAAAATTTGCAAGGGTTCTCGCATGAGGAACGCATGCGAGTAAATAAGCTAGTTTTACTGCATCATCACCAGATGTAGTTTAAAATTTGCATGGGTTCTCGCATTGATGAACGCATGCGAGTAAAGAAGTTTGTCCAAAAGAGGTTGAAAAGGAAGTTGCGGATTGGTAATCGGAATATTGGAACTTTAACTGGAAAATTGATGGAGATAGTGGATACGATGAAAAGAAGAAAGATTCATATACTATGGCTTCAAACGACTAAATGGGTTGGGGAGAGAGCGAGGGAGATCGAGAAGACATGCTTTAAACTTTGGTATTCAGGTAAAGATAAGGGAAGAAACAGTGTTGGAGTGGTTGTTCATAAGGATTTGAAAGATTGTATGGTTGAGGTGCAAAGATTCGGGGATCGGATTATTTTGCTAAAATTGGTGCTTGAAGAAGAAAGTCTGAAGATCATCTCAGTTTATGCACCGCAAATTAGTTTAGATGAAAAGACTAAACAAGCTTTTTGGGAGGATCTGGATAAGATTTTACAAGGAATCCCGCAAAGACTACAAAGTAATCACAAGAGAGAGTTTGACAACCCAACATCACTTGTTAGTCATGGATGTGCAAATAGAAGAGCTAGTAAAGAAAAGGAGGGTTCCCAAGATCACTAGAACTAGGCGGTGGAATCTTCAACAGAAGCAATCTAGCTTCAGGGAGAAGGTTTTAGAAGACATATCTTGGGATTGTAACGGAAGTGCAAATGAGATGTGGGAGGCGGTAGCATCTTGTATCCGAAAGGTAGCCAAAGAGATGCTAGGCGAGTCAAAAGGAGGAGCTCCAGGTCAAAAGGATGCTTGGTGGTGGAGTGAAGGGGTGCAAAAGAAGCTCAAAATGAAAAGAGCATGATTGAAAGCTATGTCTAAGGCTAGAACAGAAGAAACTGTCACGAACTACAAAATGACGAAGAACGAAGCTAAGAAGGCTATAAACGAAGCTAAGTCAAAAGCTTATGAAGTTTTGTACAAAAATCTCGACTCTAAGGAGGGTCAAAAGGATATATTCAGGTTGGCCAAAGCAAGAGAGAGAAAGACCAAAGGCCTTTCTCAAGTGAGATGCATTAAGGATGAGGAAGGTCACGTACTTATTACTCAGAAGGATATAGAGACTAGATGGGAGCAGTATTTCCATAAACTTTTCATTGGGAAAGGAAAAAGAGAGATCACTTTGGGTGATCATGCTAGCAGTGAAAGTTACTTGTATCGTGCAAGCTATAGACGAATACAAAGAAAAGGAATAGATGAGGCTTTGAAGGTTATGAGACCTGGGAAAGGTGTAGGATCGGATGACATTCCTATAGAAGTATGGAGAGTTTTTGGTGAGCACTGTTGAACTTGGCTTACGAATCTATTCAATGTTATTTGGCGATGCAAGAAAATGCCTGAAGATTGGAGAAGTATCGTGGTGCCTCTTTATAAGAACAAAGGAGACATTCAAAATTGTTCAAATTACAGAGGTATCGAGACGATGAGTCACATTATGAAAATTTGGGAACGTGTGATCAAAAGAAGGTTGAGACAAGTTTCCAAAGTAAAAGAAAATCAATTTGGATTCATGCCAGGTCGCTCATCTCTTGAAGCCATCCATTTGCTGACGAGAATAATGGAGATTTATAGAGTTAAAAGGAAGAACCACCATATGATTTTTATTGATTTGGAGAAGGCTTATAATTTTGTCCCACGCGAGATATTGTGGAGAAGAGACAAGTGCATGTCCTATACATTAACCTCATAAAGGATATGTATGATTGGGCATTATCTTGTGTAAGGATCTAGTCTGGGAAGACTGACTATTTTGACATCAACATTGGTTTATATCAAGGTTCAACTTTGAGTCCATTTCTTTTTACTTTTATTATGGACGAGTTGACAAGTCACATTCAGGATGAGATACTCGGTGTATGTTATTTGTTGATGATATTGTGTTGATTGATGAGAATAGAAATGGAGTAAATGAGAGGCTTGAGGTCTGGAGACATGCATTGGAGACTAAAGGATTTCGTATAAGTAGGCTAAGACTAAATATATGGAGTACATCTTTGATGGAAGCAATTGTGAAGGAATTGAGGTGAAGATTGGTGACGATAACATTCGAAAGAGAGATTCTTTTAGATACCTGGGATCTATTTTGCAACATGATTGGGAAATTGATGGAAATGTTATTAATGAATAAATGCAGGCTGGCTAAAGTGAAGAGGAGCATCTGTTGTTCTTTGTGATAAGAAAATTCCTTTAAAAATCAAATGAAAGTTTTACAAAGCAGCCGTGAGACCTGCTATGCTCTATGGATCTTATTGTTGGCCTGTGAGACATGTGCAAAGAATGGCTATAGCAGAAATGAAAATGCTAAGGTGGATGTGTAGACACACACACACACACACTTAAAGATCGGATTCAGAATGATGTAATCAGAAAGAAAGTTGGTGTAGCTCCGATAGAGGATAAGATCCGACAAAATCACTTAAGATGGTTTGGTCATTTGCAAAGAATGTCAGCTGATGCACTAGTTAGGAGATGCGAGTTTTGGGATGTTAAGCCAATTAAGAGAGGGCGATGACGACCCAAGAAGTGTTGAAAAGAGACTATACGAAAGGATCTTAGTTTTTTGGATATAAGCCCGAGATTGGCTTAAGATAGATTTGAATGGAGACAAAGAATCCATGTAGCCGACCCTACTTAGTTGTGGGAAAAAGCTTTGTTGTTGTTGACGACTAGGTAAAATCTGTGTCCCTGGTGATCGGGAATACGACTTGGACCCCAAATGTCAACAGGAAATAACTCAAAAATGGAGCTACTACTTTGACTCTGACAACTGGGAAAAGCAGATCGTTGATGCTTTCCCAACTGACAAGCCTCGCACTGGAAGGAAGAGCGAAGTCATATCTGAGGCAGGACATGCCACATCTTCTGGAGTGGAAGGTGACCAAAGCACATGTGCCATATGAAAGGAGAGACTGGTCTGGCAGAATGAGAGGATATGCCTGCATAGGGGCTTCGGACCAGTCGATAGAGGCTGCCTTGCTCACGACCATAGCTAATCACCATGCCCGTAAGTATGTCCTGAAATACAAGAGATGATGGGTCAAAATCGCTCGACATGCAAAGCCTTCATAACCTGACTAATAGATAATAAATTCATAGATAAGTCAGGTGCATGCAATACATTTTGCAGACGCATCGAAGGTGTCAAATTAATCTCCCCCTGTCTTGTGATCGAGGAATAAGTCCCATATGCTATGACAACGGTTTTCCCTGCAGGGACCTGTCTTTAAGCTGCAAGCTGATCTCTATCACCACATATGTAATGTGTCGCCCCGGTGTCCATAATCCATTCTATAATATTGGATCCATGACAAGTAGTAAGAGCATAGGTACTATCTGAGGTACAGGAGGAGGCAGAAGCTGCAACGTCTGAGTGGCCTCCTGGAGTTGGGGAAGAATCTAGGGAACTCCTCGAAGGTATAATATCCTGCAGTCGAGCAACAAGGTCATCATACCATTGATCCGAAGAAGCGGCAGCACAAGAATCTACTTGCTCTGCTACACGAGCCGATGCAGGAAAATCATGGTTGGAGTAGCATGTATCCTCTGTATGTCCAGGGCAATTATAAGAAGTGCACGACTAACGAATACGACCTCCTCTACCACAAGGTCCACGTCCACGAAACTGAGAAAAACCACCTCTACCTCGGGAGGCTGCCATCGCAGAAGAAGTTTGACTTGAGGCAGTAGATGGGACAACGATCCTGCTGAGTTTATGGAAGGCTTCCTCCTTGGGAGGAATAGTTGCATCTGCCAGAATCTGTGAACGTGTCGCTTCATACTTAGGGTCAAGTGCTGCAAGGAACACACTAACCTTGGCAGCATTCCTATGTGTAATCTGCGCTCACGAGTAGATGGGAGGGGCATGAAATTGTGCAACTTCTCAAACATTCCACACAGCGACGTGTATAGAGAATGAAGGGGCCATCCGTTCTGCTTGATGGTAAAAATATCATGTTGTAGCTGCAGGATCTTAATCTCATTCCTCGCCTGGGAATAAGTGGTTGCGAGGATATCCCACATCACCTTGGTGGTAGGTTGATGTAACACATAATTGGCAATCTCAATCACTAATGTACCAGAAAGCCATGCCTTGGCATATGCATCATCTGCCTCCCACAAGGCATTGATCCCCGTTTTCTCAGCCAGCTCTTCCTCGGTAAGAATATGTTTCTTACCCGTAGACTTCATGAGGCTCATGAACTGCATGGTCCAGAGGTCGTACTTCATCCCGTCCATCTTGACAATTGGCGCTGGACCTCTGAAAGCTCCTATGACGGGAATATCGACTAACTGTTTGACATAATACAGGATGAAGAAAACTAGGGTTTTCTAGACCAAAGGAAATTCATCTACACACACAGCTATATATATAGATTTGATTGCATGTGCATACTTATACAATGAAATCCATCTCCACGAGCGGGCCTCTGCCCGATGAAGAGGAAGAGGAGGAACAGAAGGGTTCTTGTGGCAAAAGGGACTATCGACAGTGGTGCAACACGTCATCGGAGGTGTCGCTGCTCGCTTGAGAGCCCCGCCGCAGGAGTTGTCGACGCTGAAGAGGGGCTGGCGGTAAGAGGGCCGAAGGGGGGATACGGCAGGAGGGGCTGGCGGCAGGAGGCCGAAGGGGGCTGATGACATGGCCGGCACCATTGGAGGGGTTGACCCCAAAGGGGTTGACGGTGGGAAATTAGGGTTAGGGTTTTTACAGGTACGAGAGCTCCGACCTAGGACAACCGCTCTAATACCATGTTGGAAATACCAATAAAAGTTGTTTATTCCTGTGAACCCTAGGCTTTCTTATATAGAGGAGAGACCTATGGGTAAATTACATAAGACAAACATAAGTAAAGATAAATAAAGAAACAATACACCAAACACAAATATATCTCTACATTATCAAAACAAAATCCGTTGATCATGAATTTCCTCTTATCACGAGGTTTTGATTTTCTTTGTTGTTTCGACTCTTTTCTGCTTGGTTCATATGTCAATTTTTAATATGAAGATCGGACTAGTTGATTTTTCCCTATGGAATACATTCTTTATAATCAACGTTCTGGTGTTCCTATTATTTTCGTTGAAGATATGTACCTTCTTTAAAGATTTATTTGAGGTAGATTGTAGTTAGCCTTGCTGAAATGTTTTTTTTTCTTCTGAAAAGCAAATAGGGTGTAAAGTCGAGTTGAGTTACACCCAAATTCTATTAAAAAAGCAGTTTCGAATCGCGTAAGCATGCACAAACACGATCAATTAAGCAAACACGAATTTTTCTAACAAAATTCTATTAAAAAAGTAGTTCCTTAATGTTTTTATTTTTTCTTTTCTATGATATTCATTTCCGCATTATATTTTCTAATATGGTATCAGAACAAGTTCGATTCTCGAGGAGCGTTTTTATCATTTGTTCGGGAATTCGAGTTTGTTGTTATTTTCATGAAGATTATTAATATTTTGGATTGTTCTATGTCCAAGTTCTAGGGTTTTCATTGAAACCCTAATTTTTGCTCGATGCTCTTCTACGAATCTTGGAGCCCTATTCCATCCTTCAACCGCATCTCTTAGCGGCACTTCTTCGCTCCAGATCCACGTGATTCCAAATCTGCAGTTCTCCAGATCCAACAAGCGGAGGCAGCAAAGATCGCACCTCCAATCTCCAGCAAGCGATCTGCCCAAGCATCCAAGCCTTTACCTCCAACTGGCGGAGCCACCAAGCATCCAGTCTGCCCCTCTCATCCCATTGCGGTAGTTTCCGTGGTGAGCCCCATGCCAACATTGTCACACGACTTCAGGCTCCACCAGATCCTCTGCACAACTACCAAAGGACTTCGAAGCCCTGTTCTCGAGCATTTCCTCCATCGACGGCTTCTCGAGGCGGCTCCTCCTGAGGGTGGTACTATATCTTCAGCCGCTCCTCCCTCGAGGCGGCTAGGGTTCCAAACCCTAAATCACGCGAACCCCAGCCCTTCGCGTACCTCTCCTTTTTGCTGCTCTCAGCAGGTAGCAGGCATAACCCCAGGTGGATCTCCAAACTCCGCTGCGCGACCAACGGTGAAGCGCCGGGCGACATCTTTTAGGTGGCGACCACTTTCACTCATACTAGGTATGTGCCTCCATCTCTAGTCGGAGCAGCGCCTCGCGCAGGTGGCGTGAGCCCCTTTCTTCGCAAGTCCATGGCATCGTTACCCCATCTCTGATCCCCTCTAGGAGGAGGCACCTCCAAGGTGAGTCCCGCTCCTCCAAGGCGGCAACGGTAGAAGATTAACCCCCATCGGGGGGGATCTTGCATAAGAAGGGGTTCCCCGATGGGAACCCTAAATAAGACCGCATGCCCAAGTGGGCCTAATAGTAAAAAAATGTGAATAAAAAAAGAGGCCAGCCGAAAAAAAGGAGAGGTAGAATGTTTTGAAAAAGAGAGAGAGAAGTCATAATTTTTCTTGAAACAACTTATTTACAAAAAAAGAGAGATGAGTTGGCTATTAAAAAAAAAGAGAGGGAAAATAGCCAAGGGAAAAAATTACAAAAGAAGAGCTGTAAAAAAATCAAGAACGGCTTATTTAGAAAAAGGGAAGAGTCGGCTCATTAAAAAAATTTATAGTCGAGAAGAAAAAAAGAAGCCGAAAAAAATCGAGATCGGCTTATTCATGTTTGTTTCTTCCCCACACTTTCTTGTCTTCTCCCAACTTTGTCGATGACATTATTTCTTGCCAAGTATGGGAGAAAGGGGGGTATTGTGCAGAGTCACAGGTCTGTTCCAGATGCAGATATCAGATTCTGGACCTACCAGATTTTGCAGACTCTATAGCTCAGATATTCAGACTCGACGTTCAGGTGATTCCGAATCTTCAGTTTGGTGAGCACATGTTTGCTCTCACTTTTTCAATGGTCCCCATCTTTTATTTTGGTCAGAGTTTTCATGTGTGCCATAGGGACTCCTGAGTAGAGATCCCATTCCCTATGCTATGTGGGCGAGGGTTTTTATGTGGTTTCATAGGGACTCCAGAGTAGAGATCCCATTCTCTGAGCCAGTATGGAAGAGACCTAGTTCTCCCACATGGAGACTTTTTCAGACTCCATTCTCCAGTGGCAGTGGACTCCGACGAGGATGTCTCTACGGCTTTTCAATTCGACCCTTTCAGAGATGGAACAGTTGTCCACATGATCGAGTCTTCTACATGTGGTGGGCCAGAGTTCTCCAAGTGGAGACTCATTTCAGTTGCAGTGACTCTGACAGGCGCAATATGAGGAGATTCAATTTGACTCACACTCCAGCCCCTTTGTTCCTTTGCACCTACACGGCCTGAGAGCCAACGTCCTCGACAACAACTGACATTTGTGCGCGTTGAGTTGATATTGTCTGTAGTGTCTTATATTGTGAGTTGAGATTTCTTTCTATTTGTCCAAGCTAAGCATTGCATGCTCCAGCTTGAGGGGGAATGTTAGAGTATGCATCATTTATCATGTAGATGGGTAAATGGATCCTTCCATGATCCATTTAAAACATCTAGAGTTTGGTCCCACATCTACCAGTTGTGGGATGTGTAGACTCGGTGAGGGCTATATAAGAAGCCCCGCACCCTCTGTATTCAGTGAGAAAGTGCAATGCATAAACCAGCCCTTTGAGGCGTTCCCCTGTGGTTTCATCTCGCTCCTTAGGGAGTAGGGTTCCACGTTAAAATCCCGAGTTCCTCAATGTTTTTATTTTCTTTCTCTGATATTCGCTTTCGCATTATATTTTCTAACACCTTAAGATCTTGAAAAGAACTCTGTAGGTGAAAGATCTTCTATTGATGTAGATTGATTGTCAAATAGGGCTGAAATGATGCATGAGAAGGCCATAAAACTTCTTCTCTTGTTGGTGGAAATGAGAGAACTATTATTCCATAGAACCTTAGGCTCACTTATATAGAGAGAACCAATGGGTAAATTACATAAGAGTCCAGAAGAAAAATAGAAAAATATGAAAAGGTACAGAATGACATTACATAACGTGACATAAGTCTCTACACTCCCCCTCAAGATGGAGCATATATGTCAATCATGCTCAGCTTGGAAGAACATCTCTGAAAGGGTCCTCTGAGCAATGGCTTGGTAAATATGTCAGCAGTCTGATCCTCTGAACTAACGTATGAAGTAGATATCAAGCCTTTCTGAATCATATCTCTAGTGTAGTGGCAGTCTACTTCGATATGCTTTGTTCTTTCGTGAAATGCTGGATTGTTGGCAATAAAAAAAGCTGCTTGATTGTCACACTGAAGCTGCATGGGTAAAGGTACATCTATATGTAAATCTTTTTAATACGGCTCGAACCCACATCATCTCCGTGCTCGCTTGCGCCATGGCCCTATATTCAGATTCAGCACTAGACCTCGCCACAACAGTTTGTTTCTTGCTTTTCCAAGAAACCAGAGAGCTCCCCACAAAAACGGCAAAGCCTGAAATAGACTTACGATCTTTAGGACACCCTGCATAATCTGCGTCTGCACAAGCTGAAACAGATAAATCTGTGTTCTTTCGAAACAACATCCCTGAGCCTGGAGAAGACTTTAGATACCTCAGTATCATGTATATGGCATCCATATGAATTTGTCTTGGCTGCTCCATAAATTGACTCACCCGACTTACTGCAAAAGCAATATCGGGTCGAGTTATAGTGATATAAAGAAGCTTACCCACCATCTCTCTATATCTTCTCTTGTCCACTTATTCAGTATCATTGTCATATTGTTTCATACTTGAATCCATAGGAGCGCTCAATGGTCTACATCCAACCATGCCTGTTTCAATCAGAAAATCTGTAATATATTTCCTTTGGGTCATCACCAGACCCTGTGCATTCCTGACAAATTCCAACCCCAGAAAATATCTCTGGGTACCAAGATCCTTCGTGACAAACTAACAACCCAAGAATGCTTTTGCCATCTCTATTCCCTTAACGTCATCTCCTGTAACCATAATATCATCAACATATACCATGATGACAACCGTACCTCTAGAAGTCTTCTGAATGAACAACGAGTGATCCGCATTTGATCTTTTGAATCCCTGTCGTTCAATTAGGTGGGAGAGCTTCTGGAACCACGCCCTTGGACTCTGTTTAAGGCCATATATCGCCTTGTGAAGTCTACACACCATATGATTCTCCCCCTCAGCAGCGAACCCCAGTGGCTGCTGCATGTAGACTTCCTCCTGCAGATCTCCATACAAGAATGCGTTCTTGATATCAAGTTGGGATATGGACCAGTCACGTACCACAACAACCGATAGAAGAATGCGAAGAGTAGAGTGCCGAGCCACTGGAGAGAATGTGTCCAAATAGTCCACACCATAGGTTTGTGTGAAACCTCTCGCAATAAGTCGTGCCTTGTACCGATCAAGACTGCCATCTACATGATATTTAACTGTGAACACCCATTTGCAGCTAACAATAGATGCACCAGATGGAGCGGTAACCAGGCTCCATGTACCACGGGACTGTAAAGCATGCATATCTTCTTCCATAGCCAATCTCCAGCAGTCAATCTTCATAGCCTCTTGATAAGTCCGTGGTATATCCACGGAAGACAAAGCCACAACAAACCTCTGAAAGTCACATGTGAGACGGTGAAAGGAAACCTGGGAAGCCAATGGATAAGACACGCAAGTCCGTTTCTGCTTCCGAATAGCAATAGGTACATCAAGGTCATCATCCACTGTACTCGACGGTGCATCCTCCTCCTGCAACGAAGAATCCTGCACATGCACATTATCTGACTCATCATTAGTAATAGCATCTGAACATACCTGAGGCGTGATGGATGCCTGACGTGTAGTCTGAGCATGACCTGACCAACGTGTATAGAATTTAGGTAATGGTGGGTTAGGTGGTTGTGGCGGTGGTGGTGGTGATGGTGGTGGCGTGATAACTGGAACGGGATTGGACTCAGGTGGACTCGGACTAGGAGGAGGAGGAACATAGACATCACCATTAAATGTGGAAGAGACCAACCTGTCACCTGCAGGGGAAAAGTACATAACGTACTCAAAAAACGTAACGTCAGCACTGACAAAATATTTCTTGTTTATGGGTCATAACAATGATAACCCTTCTGAGTCCGAGAGTAACCTACAAAGACACACTTGACGGCTCTAGGAGAGAGTTTGTCAAGTCCAGGAGACAAGTGGTGAACAAAGGCAACAGTACCAAAGTCACGAGGAGTAAGTGAAAATAATTCCTTATCAGGAAAAATAACGGAAAGAGGAATTTTCTCACCCAGAACAGAGGACAGCATGCGATTGACCAGGTAGCAGGCTGTAAGGACAGCATCTCCCAAAAAGTGATAGGCGCACAACTCTGGATTAGCATGGTTCGAGTGATATCAAGAAGGTGACGATGTTTTCTCTCTGCCACGCCATTTTGTTGAGATGTGTAAGCACAGGTGGTTTGGTGAATAATACCTTTGGACGAAAGAAACTAGGAGAGAGACCGAGTGCAGAATTCCAATGCATTATCTGTACGAACATATTTGACAGTAGAAGAAAAAACATTCTGCACTTCGTTTATTAGATTTTTAATAACATCCCCTGCTTCAGATTTATTCTTTAAAAGGAAGACCCAAGATACACGAGAAAAGTCATCAACCACAACTAAATAGAACCTGTGTCCCTGATGATCAGGTACACGACTCGGACCCCAAATATCAATCATGGTCTCAGATTTCAGCGAAATTCGGTCGAATTTCTGTCGAATATCGATATCCAGTCGAAATCGAATTTTGACCGAAATGACCGAAATGACCGAAATATGGAGGTCCTAGTACAAAAAATGACCGAAATGATTGAAATTTCGACCGAAATCTGACCGAAATTCCATCGAAATTCTGTTTTGGTCGTCATTGAAATGGTGACTGAAATCGACATTTAAGGCCTTGATATCAATATGAAACAACTCAAATGGGGAGCTACTGCTCCGACTCTGACGACTAGGGAAGCTAGAACTATGATGCTTTCCCAAGTGACAATCTTCACAACGAAACGACGAACTCGGAGAGATCTGAGGCAAGAGATGTCGCATCTTCTGGAGAGGGAGGTGACCAAAGCGAAGATGCCAAGTGTACGGAGAGACTGATCCGGCTGAATGTGAAGAGACGCCAGCATATGAATTCCGGACCAGACGATAGAGACCATTCTACTCAGAGCCACAACCAATCACCCTGCCCGTTAGTATGTCCTGAAAAATGAGAGACGACGGGTCAAATATAGCGCGACAGTGCAAATCCTTCGTAATCTGACTAATAGATAATAAATTCATGGAAATTCAGGAGCATGTAGAATATTCTGTAAATGCATAGAAGGTGATAAGGTAATCTCCCCCTGTCCAACGACGGGGGAATGAGTCCCATCAGCTATGAGCACTGAGCGTCCAGGTGGGATGTCCCTGTATGACTCAAGTCTATCTCTGTCACGGCAGAGGTGATGGGTGGCGCCAGAATCCATTATCCAATCTGAGAGATTATGACAAGATGTAAAGGCAGTAGCACTACATGATATACTGGCAGTAGGGATGAAAACGGATACGGATATATCCGAATATCCGTTTACCGTATTCGAAAAATTATCGGATACGGATATCCGTATCCGAATATTAATCGAATACGGATCGGATATGGATATAGGTTGTAAAAATTTTCCGAATACGGATACGGATATGGTAATAACTTGAAAATCCGGATTCGGATCCGGATATCCGAATACAATATTTAATATTATTTTATATATATTAGTTAATATAATATAAGCTACAATCTTATGCTATTATATTAGTATTATACATTATATAATACAATATATTAACAATATTAATAAATTTCTATTTCTTTGGGTATGAACGCTTACAAAGTTTATGAAATCCTATCCCCTTTTTGCTTCCGGTCAAGAATACATGTCACGTCGATACTCCCTTTTGTCATGACGCAACTTATTTATATTTCATTGCTATTTTTAAAATTCATTATGAACTTCGATAAAAAAATCAATTCATATTCGTATGTGATTTTTATTCAATCCGTATTCGAATTTCATGTTTATTGGATCCATATTGGGATTTCACTTTTTATTCGATCCGTATTCAGATCCGCTCTTTATTCGATCCGTATTCGGATTCGATAAATATCCGATTCGGATTCGTATCCGTATTTTTACGGATATGGTTTCCATAATGCATATCCGAATCATATCCATATCCGTATTCGTATTTGATCTAGATGAAGCGAACATGGATATGGAATTAGGCATATCCGATCCGTATCCGATCCGTTTTCATCCCTAACTGGCAGCAGCAGAAGAACTCGCATATGCTGTAGCAGCAACATATGAAGATCCACCTGGAGAATCAGTAGATGATTGAGGCATAATATCACGCAGACGTGCCACTAGCTCTTCGAACCGGTTATATGTAGTTGATGCCGACTGAGATGTGACATGCTCGGTTACACGCGCCGAAGCTGGAAACCCATGCTTAGAGTAGCATGTATCCTCTGAGTGACCTGTGCGATGATAGAATGAGCACGGTTGGCGAAAACGACCTCCTCGGCCACGAGATCCACGTCCACGAAAGGAAGACTGACCACCTCTCCCTCGCGATACCGCCATCGCCGACGGGGGTGGAGTAGATGTGCTGGAAGAAACAGAGATGCGACTAAACCTCCGGTAAACTTCCTCCATAGGAGGAATAGTAGCATCGACAAGTATCTGAGAGTGGGCTGCCTCATACTCAGGATCAAGTGCTGCTAGTAATACGCCCACCATGGTAACATTCTAGAAGGTCTTCTGCTGCTCTAGGGTCGCTCTGAGTGGTATAGTTCTATAAAGTTTCTCGAACATCTCTCTCAGGAACGTGTACAACGAGTGAAGCGGCCGCCCATTCTGCTTCATTGTAAAAATATCATGCTGGAGCTGTAACATCTTGGTCTCGTTTTGCACCTGTGAATATGTGGCGGCCAAAATATCCAACATCGCCTTGGCGGTGGGCTGATGGAGAACATCATTGGCAATCTCCATCGACAGTGTTCCTGATAGCCAAACCTTGGCATAAGAATCATCGGCCTCCCAGGAGGCATAGATCCCAGTCTTCTCTGTCGGCTCATCCTCGATAAGTATATGCTTCTTACCGTTCGACTTCATGAGACTCATGAACTGCATCGCCCAGAGCTCATAGTTCGTCCCATCCATCTTGACTATTGGCGTTGGACCTTTGAAGGCGCCTATGGAGGGCATATCGACCTTACTTTCTAACATCTTGCCGGAGACGAAAACTAGGGTTTGTAGACAAGAAACCGTGTCTACATAGACTTGATAGGATTTGAGTGCATATGTAGACTTTTATGCACTCAAATCCATTACAAGATAGGGCTGGAGTGGCCAACGAGTGCTGGAGTGGCCGGCGGAGGCTTGCGGGATCGGCGGGAGCCGACTAGGGCTGGAAGGGGCGGTTGGCGGGGGCTGGTGGGTCCGGAGGGAGGGCTGGCAGGGTCGGCGAAGGCTGACGGGAGGCCTGCGGGGGTTGGCGGGAGGCCGGCGGAAGTCGGCGGGGGCGGAAGGCGGCGCCACCGAGAGAGGAGAGAGAGAGAGGGCGGCGGGGTTGAGGGTAGGGTTGGGGTTTTGGCTCTGATACCATGTTGGTGGAAATGAGAGAACTATTATTCCATAGAACCCTAGGCTTCCTTTTATAGAGAGAACCAATGAATAAATAACATAAGAGTCCAGAAGAAAAATAGAAAAATATAAAAAGGTACAGAATAACATAACATAACGTGACATAAGTCTCTACATCTGTCCCTATAAGTAGATAATATAGAATGTCACTATCTTTATACTATAGGAATAAATCGAATTATTAAATGGATTGCTCTTACAATGCACATGTCATATATCACAACCCTTTTAACATTTTTTAAGACTTCAGTTATACGTTAGAATAGAATTTTAGATTTTTGTTCATTTATTTTATAAATGTTCCTTGCAAATTCTTCACGTGCTAGTCTACTTATTTGAGGCAGTAATATTCTAGGGACGGAACAATCTTCTGCCGTTTTCCCCGCCAAAACCTGAAGATACAGCTACAATTTGTTACACAAGTGGGACAACTGGTACCCCAAAAGTAAGCTATAAGATTTGATCGCGGATATTGTTCTGAAATACAATCAGAGAAGTGCTCTAAATATAAATTTATGTCCAGAAATCTCGAATTTGCTTATATTACTTCTGATTTGTAACTTATCTATAGGGTGCAATACTGTCTCATGGTAATTTGATTGCAAATGCTGCCGGTTCAAGTTATAGTTTCAAATTTTATCCATCAGATATGTAAGTATTTTGTGTTCTTATTGTTGCACTTTCAATGGTTTCACTCCAATATATTCTGCTTGTTTTGATCAATGTTTACTACTTTTATTGTTTTTCAGTCACATATCTTATTTGCCTTTAGCACACATTTATGAGAGAGTTAACCAAGTTGCAGTGGCATATTATGGAGTGGCCGTGGGCTTCTATCAAGGGGTATGGTTACCGTTATATCGTATTACTGCTAATATATTTTGGAGCTTTTTAGAATCATCTCTTTGGTATAGTAGAGAACAGTAGGAACCGAGAATTTATATAAATATAATAGCAAGCTGAGTACAAGTCTCATACTCCTCTTTTGGGTAGGTTCGAACACCCTTGATTATTGCAGATTTCTCTTATCCTTGTGAGACCACAGAATATCCAAAGAAGTCTATCTGTTAGATCTTCGTTGTAAGCAACCTTGTCTAGCGTCGTTCTCATTACCCAGGATTAGCCCCTGAATTCATTACAATTTCAGGCTAACCTTTTTGTAAATAATAAACTAGTAGATGTCTCTCAATCCCGGGAGAAGTGATTTTCCTGCCTAGATGTCATGCACGAAAGAACAACAAAAAATCCTTAAAAAACAATGAAAGAAGAAGTAATCGAGCTCTTCTTGTCAGTTGGTTACAAGGAGCATGTTTTTTCATCTTCAGGGGCCTTCTTTACTCTATGAAAATTTGCGCCAAGTTTCCCTTGTAGAAACCTATAGATAATCTATATAGGGGCAATTGAATAAAGTTGCTCTCCTTATTTTAGTTGATGAGCCCACTACTTCTTTATAGGAAAAGCCTTTCAACAAGTTACATTTTACCCCTTCGTTGTATAGAAAAAAGAGAGAGGCAAAGCCTTCTCCCATTTTTTTTACACCAGAACAAAATCCACGGTGAGTTTTGTTCCATTGGAGACTCAACAGTAGAGATGAGCTCCTGGAGTTTGATCGAATAGGGGTTGCTCCAACCTTAGTGTCAATGGTTCTAATGCTTGAGGGAGATGGATACCACAGAGAACACAAGACCCCCTTTTCCTCCTGAAGTGATGAGATTGCAGATGTGGAACTCCGACTAAGAGGTCTCGGTAGAGGTCATGGTGTTTTGCTGCGTTATAAGTATTGTGTTGATGGGGCTCATCTCGGTCGACACATGACAGAACTTATGGCATGTGTGGCTGGTGAAGGTGCTCAGATGAGGGAGATGCTAGTCTTGAAGATGCCCTACTGCTGCCCGGATATGGATGTGGTTGTAGGGGTGTTTAGCTGGTGAAGACGTGGCAAGGCTGCCTCCCTCTCCGCCCTCCTCTACGCCACATACACCGCCACCGCCACTACAAGCAACCCCGTACAGACTACCCCGCAGGCAACCCCTGCTACCAACAATGCCGTGCGTCACCGCCTATCCGCGCTCCTTCCGCTGTCTTAAAGCTCCTTCTATGGCATGTGCCTCCGCATGAGGTCCCATAGATGGTCGCCCTGCTATTCCTCCTCACTGTCGCTTCCCATGAGGTCCCACAAAAGTTCACCCTTATTATTCCCAATGTTGAATGTGAAAGGCGTTCCAAGGCACTAAGGGCTGCAAAATGCCTGAGGTCCAACACGCTCACCTAGGTGCTCGCCTAAGAAAAGCAAGGCACCATTTATAAAAACAATAAATTATGCGTGAGTGTTGGGAAAAACGAACAACTTGTTTATTCCATAAGCCATAGGCTCTCTTATATAGGAGAGTAGCCTATGGGTAAATTACATAAAGCATACAACTGAAAATAAAAATAACGAAGAGATACAGGCACTACTCTATATGCGTCAACACTCCCCCTCAAGATGGAGCATAGATATCAATCATGCTCAGCTTGGACGCACACTTCTGGAATGGGCCTCGAAGTAATGCCTTGGTAAATATATCAGCAGTTTGATTCTCTAAGGTGACATGAGATGTAGCAATGAACCCCTTCTGAATCATGTCACGTATGTAGTGACAGTCAACCTCAATATGCTTGGTCCTCTCATGGAATGCTGGGTTGTTTGCAATGAACAAGGCTGCCTGATTATCACATTCCAACTTCATAGGAAGCGGTATATCAAGACATAGATCCGTAAGTAGAGCTTTCACCCACATCATTTCTGTGCTAGCCTGGGCCATAGCCCTGTATTCAGATTCATCACTGGATCTAGCTACCACTGTCTGTTTCTTGCTCCTCCACGAGACTAGAGCATCTCCAACATAGACTGCAAATCCTGAGGTGGACTTCCTGTCCTTGGGGCATCCTGCATAGTCTGCATCAGCACACGCTGTGATAGAGATCTCCTTTCCCTTCTTAAATAGCAAGCCTGCACCTGGAGATGATTTTAGATATTTCAGAATCATGTGTATTGCATCCATATGGACCTGATGTGGTTGCTCCATGAACTGGCTCACGCGACTCACTGCAAATGATATATCAGGTCTAGTGATCGTGACATACAGTAGTTTGCCTACCAGTTCTCTGTACCTTCTCCTGTCCACCTCCTCTGTGTCATCATCATAGAGCTTCATGTTGGGATCCATTGGTGTCATAGCAGGCCAACACCCAAGCATACCTGTTTCACTCAATAGATCTGTAACATATTTCCTCTGCGACATTACTAATCCATATGGATTTCTAGCAAACTCCAGCCCTAGAAAATATCTAAGGACTCCCAGGTCCTTGGTGACAAATTCGGTTCCCAGTTTTTCTTTCGCCTGCTTTATGCCCTGCTCATCATCTCCTGTAATCAAGATGTCATCTACATAAACCATGATTACAATGATACCTCTAGCAGTCTTCTGTACAAACAAGGAATGATCAGCATTGGAGCGTTTGTATCCTTGTTTCTCGAAGAGATCTGAGAGCTTCTGAAACCATGCTCTGGGGCTCTGCTTAAGGCCATAGATAGCCTTATGTAATCTGCATACCTTGGAACCCTCCCCCTCAACAACAAAACCATGTGGCTGTTGCATATAAACTTCTTCCTGCACATCTCCATATAGGAATGCATTCTTCACGTCCAGCTGATGGAGCGGTCAGTCTCTAGCAACTGCAACTGACAACAAGATCCGTAGAGTGGAATGACGTGCCACAGGCGAGAATGTGTTAAGGTAATCCACCCCGTATGTCTGTGTAAAACCACGTGCAACAAGACGCGCCTTGTACCTGTCAATAGAGCCATCTGCATTGTGCTTCACTGTAAACACCCACTTGCAGCACACCGGGTTCACATCTGGAGGTATAGGAACCAAACTCCAAGTTCCTCTGGACTGAAGTGTCGCCATTTCTTCCTCCATTGCTAGCCGCCATCTACTATCCTGCAGAGCTTCTTGATGATTTCGTGGAATATCTACAGCTGACAGTGCCACAACAAATGACCTGAAATCTCCAGATAGCCTCTCAAAAGACACGGATGCTGATAATGGGTATGTAACACAGCTCCTCTTCGACTTGCGTAGAGCAATGAGAACATCTAAATCAGTTGTACTCTCATCTGGCCCCTGCAACATATCCTGCTCAGAAATGTCGTCAGATCCATCAACAGTAATATTTTCATTACATACCATAGGCGAGCTAGTAGACGAGTCATGACCATGAGCGGGAGGACGCCTACGGGTATAATGGAACGGTAGCGGTGAGATAGGTGGTGGTGGTGGTGGTGGTGACGGCATCTGAGGTGGTGGTGGTGGTGATGGCATCTGAGGTGGTGGTGTCATATATATGGCATCAGTAGATATAGGTGGTAGCTGCTTGTCTCCTGAGGCTGAAAAATACATAACAGATTCAAAAAATGTAACATCTGCACTGATCATATACCGCCGACGCAGAGGATCAAAGCACTTGTACCCCTTTTGAGTTCTGGAGTACCCAACGAAAACACATTTGACAGCCCTAGGAGAGAGCTTGTCAGTACCAGGCGACAACTGATGGACAAATGCAACCGACCCAAACACACGAGGAGTAAGAGTGAACAGATCTTTGCCAGGATGAATGAGGGAAAACGGAATCTGTTCATTCAAGACAGAGGAAGGCATACGATTGATTAGGTAACATGCAGTGAGAACTGCATCACCCCAGTAGGAGTAGGGAACATGACTCTGTATAAGGAGTAATCTTGTGACATCAAGAAGGTGACGGTGTTTCCTTTCAGCAATTCCGTTCTGTTGAGATGTATGAGCACAAGATGTTTGGTGAACAATCCCTTTTGAGGAGTAATATTTGGCAAGAACATTGGTGCACAATTCTAAAGCATTATCACTTCTCACAAACTTCACAGATGTGGAGAAAACATTTTGTATTTCATTCAGAAAATGGATAATGATATTTCCTGCTCCAGATTTATTTTTCATCAGAAACACCCATGACACTCTAGAAAAATCATCCACAAATGCTATATAAAATCTGTGTCCCTGATGATCAGGTACACGACTCGGACCCCAGACATCAATATGAAATAACTCGAACTTGGAGGTACTACTCCGACCTGGACGACTGGGAAAGGACGACCTGTGATGCTTTCCCAACTGACACGCCTCACAATGAATAGGTGTGTGAGGAAGACCATAAGGTAACACTTGACGCAACTTCTGAAGCGGTAAATGACCAAAGCGCAGATGCCACAATAAAGTAGATACTTGTCCAGAAGGAGAGGATGAGGTTCCAGCAAATGGGGTCTGATTCAGGCGGTAGAGGCCTCCTTGCTCATAGCCACGACCAATCACGTTCCCCCTATGGATGTCCTGAAAAATCAAAGAAGATGGATCAAAAATTGCCCGACAATGTAGATCCTTCGTAATCTGACTAATTGACAACAAATTCATTGAAAAATCAGGTGCATGTAGCACCTTCTTGAGCTGCATAGAAGATGTCAATCCAATCTCCCCCTGACCAGTGATGGGGGAATGTGTACCATTGGCAATTATTACTGTCCGTCCTGGAGGGATCTGAGTGTACCCTATAAGTAGACTCTGGTCGCCACATAGGTGATGTGCAGCGTCCGAGTCCATAATCCATGGTAATGTATCTGATCTACTACTGTTGAGTGCAAGTGTACTACCTGAAGCACTGGTAGACGTAGAGGCAGAAACAGCGGCATCAGAATGACTCTCTGTAGTCGGTGCTGGACCAGATGGTGGAATAATGCCCCTCAGACGGTCAACTAGGTCGTCGAACCGTTGATCCAAAGTAGCAGCAGATGGAGGCTCTATCTGCTCAGCAGCTCGTGCGGATGCAGGAAATCCATACTTCGAGTAGCATGTGTCTTCATTGTGTCCAACTCGGTGACAGTAGGTACATATTGGCCTAGTGCGGCCACCTCTTCCACGAGGTCCACGTCCACGGCCCTGTTGATGAAATCCGCGACCTCTGGTGGCTGCCATGGCTGAAGAATTCTGACTAGGGGCTGTAGAAGGAACTGTGATCCGACTCAGTCTATGGAAAGCTTCCTCCATGGGAGGAATAGTAGAATCGGCCAAAATCTGTGATCGTGCCGCCGCCTCATACTCAGGATCAAGTGCAGCCAGGAACACGCCCCACATAGTCGCGTTCCTATATGTCTTCTGTTGTCTGGCGTGGCTGTCAGGGGCATGAAGCTATAGAGCTTCTCGAACATCCCTCTCAGTGATGTATAGAGAGAATGTAGAGGGCGACCATTCTGCTTGATAGTGAAGATATCATGCTGGAGTTGCAGAATCTTTGTCTCATTCTTCGCTTGGGAATATGTGGCCGCCAGGATGTCCCACATATCTTTGGCTGTGGGTTTATGTAGAATGTCATTTGCTATCTCAATTACCAGTGTACCAGATAGCCACACTTTGGCGTATGCATCATCCGCCTCCCAAGAGGCATTGGCTCCAGTCTTCTCAGCAGGCTCTGGTTCGGTAAGAATGTGCTTCTTACCCGTTGACTTCATCATACTCATGACTGCATTGCCTACCAGTTCATAGTTTGTACCGTCCATCTTGACAATAGGTGCTGGACCACGAAAGGCGCCAATAGACGAGATATCTGCCTTGCTTTCTGACATACTAGAGATGGAAGACTGGAGCGACTGACAGAGGATGAGATTCGTCTACAATGACATAGACGGGCTTAGTTGCATGTGTAGACCTCAAGCAACTAACCCCATGTAGATGAAGAGATGTGTGTGTGCCCTAGGGCTTAGGGCTTAGCACACGTACACGCGTGCAAGAAGCACGCGCACACGCAACTGGTGATGCGCGTTAGAGCACTGGAGATGCACAGAGATGCGCAAGAGAATATGCACAGGCGCATGCGGTGCACTGGAGATCAAGCAGGCGATGCACAGGCGACAAGGCTGACTTGCGCACTGGCGCAGGAAGGCGCACAGGCGTTGTGGCGCACGTTCGCGCAGAGGCGCAACACCGGCAGGAGGGCGCTACAGCGTGCAGGCGCTACAGCGCACATGCGCACGACGCACATGCGCTACAGCGTGCACAAGCGCACGCTCGCGCACAGCGCGCAGATGTGCGAGGATGTTGGAGCAGCGGTGCTGGAGCGGCAATGGCGATCTCCGGTGGCGCCGATGAGATGGAGAGAGAAGGAGAGGCCGGCGGGTGGGGTGGGGTAGGGTTAGGGTTTCGAGAACTCCGGTCTAGGATCGTCGCTCTGATACCATGTTGGGAAAAACGAACAACTTGTTTATTCCATAAGCCCTATGCTCTCTTATATAGGAGAGTAGCCTATGGGCAAATTACATAAAGCATACAGCTGAAAATAAAAATAACGAAGAGATACATGCACTACTTATATGCGTCAACAGTGAGTGTATATAATATGTGCACATACACACGTGTATGTATGTGTAATTGTAAATATATGTATGTATTACTTATACTTCAATCTAAGATCGATCTAGTATATTTGTGGGTGTGTTGACATGCACGTATATAAATGTGCATGTATACATGTGTAGATGTATATGTATGTATTGGAAAAATAATAAAAGATGTTTATTCCTAGGAACCCTAGGCTCTCTTATATAAAGGAGAGACCTATGGGTAAATTACATGATAGACATAAAGTAATAAAATAACTAAAAACATACATAGGAACACAAAAATATCTCTACACTTTCCCTCAAGATGGGCCTTGGACGAACACTTCTGAAATGACCCCCTGAGTAATGCCTTGGTAAAGATATCTGATGTTTGCTCTCCTGAACTAACATGAGCGGTGGAATCAAACCCTTCTGAATCATATCTCTAGTATAATGGCAGTCTACCTCAATATGTTTCGCTCTCTCATGGAATGCAGGGTTGTTTGCGATGAATAAGGCAGCCTGATTATAACATTGTAACTGCATAGGTAGAGGAACATCTACATGCAAATCTGCTAACACTGCTCGAACGACATCATTTATGTATTTGCTTGCGTCATAGCCCTATACTCATATTCGGCACTTGATCTAGCCACAACTATTTGTTTCTTGCTTTTCCAAGAAACAAGAAAACTGCCAGCAAATACTGCAAAACTCGAAGTAGACTTCCTATCCTTAGGACACCTGCATAGTCAGCATCAGCACACGCAGATACAGAGAGAGTTGCTCCTTTCTTGAAAAGTAATCCTGCACCTGGAGAGGATTTTAGATATCTCAATATCATGTATATAGCATCCATATGTACTTACCGAGATTGCTCCATGAACTATCTCACTCGACTCACTGCAAAAGAGATATCTGGTCTGGTAATAGTAACATAAAGGACCTTTCCCACCATATCTTTATATCTCCTCTTATCAACCTCATATGTATCATCATCGTATAACTTCATGCTAGGATCTATAGGAGTAGTGGAGGGTCGACATCCAATCATGTCGGTCTCAACAAGCATGTCTGTAACATATTTTCTTTGGGTCATCGCAAGACCGTGCACATTCCTAGCAAATTCCAACCCTAAGAAATACCATAGGGTACCCAGATCCTTAGTAACAAACTGACGGCCTAGAAAGTCTTTTGTCGTCTTTATCCCCTTCATATCATCTCCTGTAACAAGAATATCATCAACATATACCATTATGACCACAGTACCTCTAGGTGTCCTCTGCACAAAGAGTGAATTGTTTGCTTTAGACCTCTTGAACCATTGCTTCTCAATTAGATCCGAGAGCTTCTGAAACCATGCCCTTGGACTTTGCTTAAGTCCATATTTCGCCTTATGGAGTCTACAAACTTGCGGACATTCCCCCTCAACAGCAAACCCCAGAGGCTGCTGCATGTAAACTTCCTCCTGTAGATCTCCATACAGAAATGCATTTTTAACATCCAACTGAAACCAAGACCAATCACGTGCCACTGCTACCGAAAGTAGGACACACAGTGTAGAATTACGAGCCACTGGAGAAAATGTTTTCAAGTAATCCACGTCGTAGGTCTGAGTAAAGCCCCATACCACTAATCTTGCCTTGTAGCGATCAAGGCTGCCATCTGCATGATATTTAATAGTAAACACCCATTTGCAACTGACTATAGACGCCCAAGGAGGAGCAAACACCAAACTCCATGTACCACGTGACTGCTAGGCAGCCATTTCTTCCTCCATAGCCAAGTGCCAGCAACTATCCTTCACTGCCTCCTGATAATTCCTTGGAATTTCCACGGCAGATAGAGTCACTGCAGATCTTTGTAAGTCCCCTGTTAGACGATGAAAGTAGACCTGAGAAGCAAGGGGGTAAGAAGTACAAGACCGCTTCTGCTTGCGAACTGCAATAGGTATATCCAGGTCATTACGAACCCCCTCCATCTGTGTGCTATTCTCCTGCATCTCCAGACTCATCGTTAGAAACCATGCTATCAAAACAAACTTTGGGCATACTGGATGACAAGCGATGACCATGAGTAGAAGCAGTCCGACATGTATAGAATTTAGGTAATGGTGGAACAATGGGCACATGCGACTGGGTAGTGGGAGGTGGTAGAGGAGGTGGTGGTGGAACCACATGCACAGGAGGAGGTAGTGAATGACTCGTAGGAGGTGGTGGCATGTAAACGTCATCATCTGAGTCTGATGAAGCCAACTTATCACCTGTAGGAGAGAAATACATCACAGACTCAAAAGATGTGCCATAAGCATTGATATAGTATTTTCTGTGAAAGGGTCATAACATTGGTATCCCTTCTGGGTCATGGAGTACCCAACAAACACACATTTGACAGCTCTAGGAGAGAGCTTGTCAAGACCTGGAATCAACTGGTGAACAAAAGAAACAGAGCCGAACACACGAGGAGTGAGTGAGAATAACTCCTCAGGGAAAGCTATAGAGAAAAGAATTTTTCACCCAAGACAGACGATGGCACGCGATTCACCAAATAGCATGTTGTAAGAACTCCACCCCAAAACGAATGTGGGGCATGACTCTGAATGAGAGGAGTCCGAGTAACATCGAGTAGATGACGATGCTTTCTCTCAACAACACCATTTTGCTGGGAAGTGTAAGCACAAGATGTTTGATGAATAATCCACGAGAAAAAAGAAAATGGGATAGAGCACGAGCACCGAATTCCAAAGCATTATCAGTTCGCACAAATTTCACAGATGTAGAGAAAACATTCTACACTTCATTAATAAAAGTTTTGATCACATCCCCTGCTTCAGACTTATTTTTCAAAAGAAACACCAATGATAACCGAGAAAAATCATCCACATCCACAAGATAAAACATGTGTCCCTAGTGATCAGGAACACGACTCGTACCCCAAATGTCAACATGAATTAACTCAAAAATGGAGCTACTGCTCTGATTTTGACGACGAGGAAAAGCAGACCAATGATGCTTTCCCAACTGACATGCCTCGAACAGGAAGGAGAACCAGGTGAAATCTGCGGCAACATGTGATATATCTTCTAAAGAGGTAGATGACTAAACCGAAGGTGCCAAGTGAACAGACAGACTGGTCCAGGCAAATGAGAAGATATGCCTGCATTTGGAGTCCGAACTAGGCGATAAAGACCACCCTGCTCACGGCCACATCCAATCACTCTGCCCGTAAGAATATCCTGAAAAACAAGAGACGATGGGTTAAAAATAGCTCGACAGTGCAAATCCTTTGTAATCTGACTAATAGAAAGCAAATTCATTGAGAAATCAAGATCATGTAGCACATTCTGCAAATGCGTCGAGGGTGTCAAAGTGATCTCCCCCTGTCCTGTGATTGGGGAATGAGTCCCATCGGCTATCACAATTGTTCACCATGGGGGAACCTGTCTATAGGATGCAAGTTGTTGTTTATCTCCACATGAATGATGTGTCGCACCGGAGTCCATAATCCACTCTGTAATCTCAGATCCATAACAAGATGTAAAAGCATAAGCACCTGAGGTGCTAGCTGTAGCAGAGGTACTAGCTGAAGCAAAAGCTGCCACATCTGAATGGCCTTCTGGAGATGGTGAAGCGAAAGGAGGCATAATATCCCTCAGTCTGTCCACGAGGTCATCAAACCGCTAATCTGAGGTAGGAACTGCTTGGGACTCAACATGTTCCGCTATTCGAGCCGATGGAGGAAAACCATTCTTGGAATAGAATGTATCCTCTGAATGACCAGGACGATGACAAAACGTACAGGACTGACAAATTCGACCCCCTCTACCATGGGGTCCACGTCCACGGAAAGTAGACGAGCCTCCTCTGCCTCGGGAGGCTGCCATCGTCGAATAAGTTTGGCCACTCGCAGTTGACGGAACAATAATCCTGTTAAGCATGCGGAAAGCTTCCTCCATGGGAGGAATTGTAGCATCTGCGAGGATCTGGGAGCGAGGAGCATCATATTCAGGAACAAAAACAGCTAGGAATACACCAACCATGGTCGCATTCCTATATGTCTTCTGCTTCTCAGGGGTGGCAGTGAGAGGCATGAAGCTATGTAGCTTCGCAAGCATCCCTCTCAAGGATGTATACAACGAATGCATGGGCCATAAATTCTGCTTGATGGTGAATATATCATGCTGGAGTTGGAGGACCTACGTCTCATTCCTCGCCTGAGAATATGTTACTGCGAGGATATCCTACATCGCTTTAGCAGTAGGATGATGTGACATGTCATTGACGATCTCAATCGTCAATGTATCAGAGAGCTAAACTTTGGCATATGCGTCGTCCGCCTCCCACAAGGCGCTTACCCCAGTCTTCTCCACCGGCTCCTCCTCGATAAGAATGTGTTTCTTACCATTTAACTTCATAAGGCTCATGAACTGCATAGCCCAGAGCTCATAATTTGTCCCGTCCATTTTGACAATAGGGCTGGACCTCTGAAAGCGCCTGTGGCAGGTACATCAACTTTGTTTTCAGACATATCACTGGAGGTAGAAGACTAGGGCTGTGAAGACCAAAGAGCGAATGTCTACACAAACATAGGTGCATTTGGATGCATATGCAGACTTATGCACCCAAATCTATCAACCAAACGAGGGGACCGACACCGGCGTTATATTAGGAAGCAACCAAAGACACCCTATACGTAAGGGTACTACTACTAACTCTCAAAAGTAAATCCCACTTGTAAACGTGGTTTCAGATTTCCCAAAATTTTGCCGAAATTTCAATTTTGACAAGGGACCGAAGTTTCACGCGAAATGCCGATATGGGGGTCTTCCTTCAGCAATGTTGCTCGATTTAGGATAAATATGATCGAAATTTACCGAAATTTTGTTTCTACATGATATCGATACGATATCCGATATCGAAATTTAAAACCTTGCTTGTAAACGAGAAATGGTTCGAAGCACAACATTCTGAGCTTTAATGAAAGCACAGTACTTTTTATGCCTTAGATATCAATAGCGATTTCCCTTTAAGGTGTCAAATTGCTACAAATGAAGGGATCAAACTTTGACAGAAAAGAATAGGACATATAAATCTAAGAATATTGAATAAAACGTAACAAGTTGAAACTAAGAGAAGGTTTAGTTAATGTTGCTTTTAAAAATTCTTCTATTTGTATTTCCTCTGAACTTGGTAAAATCATTAGATTTTTTTAATCAAAACATGTCGGTGTCAACCAAAAGACCTCTTGAGCTTTCTTACCTGGTCCTTTCCTGAGCAAAAGTATGTTTACGTCCGACATGTTTGTTTTGTAATCATCAATGATTTTGCGTGATTTACTTGAGTGTAGTTTTTATGCTCGAAGATCAAGTTGATTTTGTGGTTTCTTAGGTGGGGAAGGATTATGACCAGTGCAAGCATGGCTTAGTTTTTTCAAGGAGCGGATTCTGCTTGCATCCCGTGTGTGGACAATATTGTAACTTTCAGATGTGGAATTTCTTCTTATGTAACTTTCATGAATTAATGACGAAGTTTTTGGGCATGCACCTCAATGGTGAAAGCCCTTTTGCGTTGAAAAACGATCAAAAGATCAAGCTTTTGAATAATTCCTATGAACATATTCAGATAGAAAAGAGATGTATATCACTAGAATTCATAGGGATCATGGTGGTGAATTTGAAAAAGAAAGATTTGATAAGTTTTGTACCTCGTCAGGAATTCATCATATTTGTTTCCAAGAGTTGCATAACATAATGAGGTAGTTGAAGGGAAGAACTATACACTCCTAGAATGCTTACGAATTCACAAAACTATGTAAATGAATTTGGATAGAAAAGGGATGTTGTATCTTTAGGATTCATAGTGATCAGGTTTTCTGACGTACTTCTGGTTTGAGGTGGTTAACGCAACTTGCTTTGTTTTGAATCATTTTCTTTTATGACCGATTTTAAAGGAAACACATTTCGAACTTTACTATAATAAAATACCTACAATATCTTATTTTAGAGTTTTTGGGTGCAAGTGCTTTGTGTGAATGCTAAACACACTAAAGATAAGTTTGATCCGAAAGGTTTGAAGATGTTTTATTGGTTATTCTGCTCTTTCTAAAACTTCCTCGAACTGGAGACACAATGTGCCCGAGATATGTTGATGGGATAAATGATTTGGATCATCTTTTCTTCGGATATGTTCAGCACTCGGTATCTGGGTTAGGGTTGGAATCATGTGATTTAGAATAGAGGTTTTATAGTTCCATTAGATCATTTTGCGACAACTCTTGGGAGGATTGCATCGTGCCCTTCGCCCATATTTGGGCAATTTGAAGTGCCTGGAATGACCTTATTTTTTCATGAACAAAGATTCTAATCTGAGAATGTAATTGAACATAGCTAAACCTTCTGTTTGGCACGATCTTTTGTTTTTACAATGAGTCCTATCTCAGGGATGCACCATCTTTTTATTTTGAAAAAAAAGACATCAACTGTGGAAGAGATTGAAAATTAAATAGTCCTCTGATTATTAGTAGAGATGACTACGTTGACGAATAACCATTTATTATTGTTTCTGACGTAAATGATTCGAGAAAATGTTAAAGTCTAATAGGAGATATGACATTTATTCATTGACAAATAAGGGGTTTCTACGTAAATGTAGGAAGAATTTGAAATAAGTTTGATGGGAGAATTATATTTTTACGTTCGTTATGCTAATCTATTAGTTAGAGATTGAGATATTCATTAACCAACTCTATTATACTTATAAAATTTTGAAGAAGTTTGGTCTAATCACAACTAAAGGGGAAATTAGCCTAATGAGTATAACAATACATCTAGATACAGACGAATCGGGTAAAACCGGAGATACGAAACTTTACTAAGGTATGATAGGCTCCCTGCTATATTTAATTGCCTTTGTACATGATATTATTTTTGCTACTCCTCTTTATGCTATATTTAAAGTTGCTCCTAAAGAATCGTACTAGTTGTAAAAAGAATTTTAGATATTTGCTTGAGATTGTTGACTTCGGTTGGTTTTACCCTGAAAGTAGCTCCTTTGATTTACTTGTTTTTAGTGATGTGGATTATGTTGGTAGTTAGACAGACGATAAAAGTACTAGTGGAACATGCCATTTCATTGTTTCTACAATAATTTTGTGATTATCAAAGAAACAACATTGTCTCTTTATCTGCAATTGAAGTTTAGTACACTGACGCTGCCTTGGTATGTGCTCAAGTACTCTTGATAAAAAAATATTATTTTAGACTTTGATATTTCATGCCACTCTGTAAAAATATTTTGTGATAATATAAATACTATTATTTTGTCTACAACCTTCATAAATCACTCTCAAACTAAATATACAGATGTTAGACATCACTTTTTAAGATTTGACGAGATAGAAGGTGAAGTTAGTTTAGAGATTATCGATGCTGATAATCATAATCAGGTAGCTGATATTTTCACTATGCCTTTAAATTATGACACATTTAATTTTATTAGAATATAACTTGGTATTTGAATATTATCATATTTGTAAAATTCTTTTATCAGTAAATTTACCAAATGGTGCCTTAAAAAGAAAGTGGTTAAAGCGATTTGATCTTGAAAGGAAGAGTGCACATGGCATGGCCCTACTGGGTGTTTAGAAAAAAAGTCCAATAATCTTCTCGGCCTGACCCGTTACATTTGGTATGAACATGATAAATATGTTATTATTGTTGGAGTATGGGTAAATGGATCCCTCCACGATCCATTTACCACATATAGTGGTTTAGTCCCGCATCTACCAGTGGTGGGACTTGGAGGGTCTGAGGAGTCTATATAAGGAGTCCAGACCTCATGTATGAGATGAGAAAGTTCAATAGATACATCAGCCCTTTGAGGTGTTTTCATGTGGTTTCATCCCACTCTTTAGGGAGTAGGGTTCCACGTAAAAATCCATGCATTCATATTTATCTTTCTATAGTTCTTGCTCTGTTTATCAATTCGCGTCCACAATACTCATTTTCTAACATGGTATCAGAGCAGGTTCGATTCTCGTGGACTTCTTGTTGAAGATTTATGTTCATGTACTGTTCGAGATTCGACTATTACTCGTTCTTGAAGATCATTTTATGAAGATCATGTTTGTGATTTGTTCAATTTCAAGATCCGGTTTTAGGGTTTCTTTTGATACCATAATTCGTTTCTAGTGTTTTTCTGATGAAACCCTAATTGGAGGTGACATTCAGATCTGCAGACAAGCCCCATCGGCGGGCTTCCTTCCTTATCCATCGAAGATGCTGCTCTTGCCATCTACTAGGTGTGCCATCTCTAAGCAGGATCAGGATGCGCTCTCGATAGTGACTATCGCGCACCCTTCAGCACTGCCAAGGCGATGCTCGTGCGCCTCCTCCTCCCGAAGCTGCACCTCCAACCTCTTCTCAACAGCCTCCAGCCATCTCCTGGTTCATTAGAACCCTAGAGCGATCGAAGGAAGACCCCTTTCAGCCTCCTTCCAGGCGGCGGTCCCCATTTCAGCCCTGTTGCACAACGTCTCCATCGCGTGCACCTCCAAGCGTGCTGACATCTCTAGGTGGTAGATCAATCTCAACATCATAACCCAGGCGTTCGATGGGTTCTCCCATCCGAACCCTAACAGGCTAGGCAACGGCGGATCTCACCGCCAGCCCTCGTGCTCAGCGGTGGTGATCTCCATCTTGCTTGAAGGTGTGCGTCTCTAGGCGATGTCGATAGTCTACAAGAGTCATCCCTCTGTCCTTTGACCCCAGGCGGAAATCCGTCCGCATCCCCAACCAAAGTCGTCCCTCCTCCTTCCTCATTAACGATGGATCCCCCCCAGCGGTGGTGGCATCTCCTGGCGGCGAGCTCCTCCATCGCCTCCCCATTCTTCAGGAGTGGCAGCACCCTCTTTAATTGGGTTCGAAGAGAAGACTTGGAAACCATAAAATAAGCCCCACATGGGCTGTTGCTGTAAGTGGGAACCTTAAAATAAGCCCCATGTGGGTTGCTTCTGTAAAGGCGCAAGTGGGTCCATTTAAAAAAAGTGAGAGGTCGTGTGTCTTGAAAAAAAGAGAGGCAAAAAAGTTAGCCTCATTTATAAAAGAATTCAAAAAAGGTGCGTATAGAAAAACCGTACGTGGAAAAAATGGAAGATGAGTCGGCTATAAAAAAGAAAATAGCTGGGAAAAAAAGAAGAAAAAGCCAGAAAAATGAACAGCTTATTCAAAAAATGATTTAAAAAATTGATTGAGAAGAAAAGACAAGAAAAATTGTGTCGTTTTATGTGTTGTTTTCCCCATTTTCACGTCTTCTCCCAACTAAGTCGATGTCATTGTTTTCCAACAAGTATGGGGGGAATGGGGAGCATTGTGTATAGTTACAATTACGAGTTGGATTCAGATTCTCTAGACCAACCGGATTTTCAGACTCTACAGTTTAGTTTCAAACTCTGCGGATCGGTTCAGAGTCCAAGTTCGAGACACTCCATATTTGAGTGACCCAATTTCTTCGAGTTCTCCATAGAGAGTCTCCTTTTCAGATGTACATGCGTGCGATCATTTTGTGTGGTCCCCATCTTTTGTTTTGGTCAGAGTTTTCATGTGATCCATAGGGACTCCGAGTAGAGTTCCCATTCCCTATGCCATGTGGGTTGGGGTTTTCATGTGATTTCATAGGGACTCCAAATTAGAGATCTCATCTCTGAGCCAGTATGGGAGAGACCCAGTTCTCCGACGATGAGACTTTTCAGACTCCATTTTCCAGCAACCGTGGACTCCGACGAGGATGTCTCCACGACTTTTTCAGTTCGACCCTTTAGAGATAAGCAATTGTCCACGTGTTGTGGCAGGCCAGAGTACTCCGACGAGGAGACTCATTTCCAGTTGCAATGACTCTGACAGGCACAATGCAGAGCACATGCTCTCTGACGAGGAGATTCTGTTTGACTCGCACTCCAACCCGTTTGTTGCTCCTCACCTGCACGGCATGAAAAGCAACGTCCTCGACAACAGCCGATAGTTGTATTTGCCAGTGTTGTAAAAGTCACCCGACTGGCTCGACTATTAGGTCCGACTAGTCTAGTCAGTGGGGTGGCCGATCGAGTACCGATTAATTTCGACTAGGCACACTAGTCGACCAATTTTTGCTTAGAGTTACCATATTTTGTTGTTTTTCATAAGCAAACTTATTACAATATGCTTAATGTTTTATTTAGATTCAATTACTTTTATTTTTTATGATAGTATAAAATGTGCAAAACCTATGTAAATATATGTATAAAAATGAGTTATATGTTTAAAATAATCATAAAATTCAAAGCTGATTAAAGTCCGAATAAATCCGATTAGCCGTCCGACTGCTGATTAATCCTTAGTCAGTGACCCGACCGACCGAGTACCGACTACCGACTTTTGCAACCTTGGTATTTGCGTTGAGTTCATATTGTCTGTAGTGTCTTGTAGTGTGAGTTTGAGATCTCTTTCTTTTGTTCAAGCTGAACATTGCATGCTCCAGTTTGAAAATCTGGCCGGTTTGGAGAATCTGAATCCGACCTGTAACTCTACACAATACTTCCCTTTCTCCCATACTTGTTAGAAAACAATGACATCGACAAAGTTAAGAGAAGACATAAAAATGGGGAAAACATCACATAAATCGTCTACAGTTTTTCCTTTTTCTAACAATTATCATATCAAAATTGTTTCCAAAATTATTTTGAAACTAAGATTTCAAGTGGTTTTTATGTATTTTGGTATATAAGGGTTAAGTGATCAAGCCACCTCTCTGACTTATTTGAATGCCCTCTCTTAAGCCTTCCTCTTTGTCTCCACCAAAGAAGAAATATAGACTTCGCTTTGAAATCGCTTCTCACCTTCTCCAAATACTAGGTAATCATTCTGCTCATTCTTTTTATAGTTGGAACTTGTTTCGAGAGACGTAGAATTTGGGGTTTTGATCTTTAATCTCTATTGTGTGTTTTTTGTGGCCATTTCTTTTTTTTGCACAGGTTTTACCAGCCCTAAAATTCATTCACAAACCTCCCAAATCCCTCCTCCAGGAACTAAACCAAAAACTTCCAATTACCAACCCATTTCGGCCTCTAGATTCCGCTTGCATGCCCAGCTTGTAACATACACGTGCATTTTTGCACAGACAACCTTGCTTTCATTCAATTTATTCTTATGGCTCCTCCTTAATCCTCATCACCTCTCCCTCGTTCTTATATGAATTCAGAAGTATATTAAATGCTACAACGAATATAAGAACTTCAGGATCCTACCTTCATGCCTGATTTAATGGGATCATTATGATGCTTATTTCCCTGAGTTCCGTGACTTACTTGAGGTGTAGAGCCTTGCTGAATTTTTTAGTAGTCATTTTTATGATGTTGGTTGCTATCGCGAATCAATGGCAATTTTTCTATGCCAATCTTACATAGGAAAAGACGATGATGTGTTGTGTACTAACTTATTTCAACTTATCCATTCTTCACGATTAAACTTCTAACCTATAATTGCATGCCTTACCTGTACTGCATATCATCCTGTGCACTGTAATGTTATGTCACTTTTTTTACAAAAGTTGTATTTAAAACTATATTTTTAGCAAGCACGTGTGTATTTTATCTTCTTAATAGATTAAAGTGCATCAAAAACATTAATTTTTGAAAAAAAATCGAAATTTGCAGCTACTTCTGAGCATTTTAGCCACGTCTCGATGACATGATGGTTTTGTGGGCTGGTGAAACAATGTCAAAATCAATATTTAAGGCCACACACAAGGGTGCTGTAATAGAGTTTAAACAATGGATTTATTGAGTTGAATTTGAATTGGAATTCAAACTTTTGGTATGTGTGGAAGCTTGACAACCATATGTGGGTAATACGTTCACTAGAAAAAGCCCGGAATAGAGAAAAATTCCTATCAGGGACAATAGTGGACAAGATGTAGGAGTTGAATCACAACTAGTATACAAATCCTTGTGTTCGTGGTTGCTTTATTGTTTGTTTAGTTTTCAAATTTATTTTAGATAGTTTTTTTCCTCTATTGGGGAAAAGAGGAAAACAAATATCTAAAATAACTGTGGAGAGTTTTGGAGAAGAGACAAGTACATATCCTATACATTAACCTCATAAAAGATATGTATGATATGACTCAACATTGCTTTACATCAAGGTTCAACTTTGAGTCCATTTCTTTTTACTTTGATTATGGACGAGTTGAAAAGTCACATTCAGGATGAGATACCTCGGCGTATGTTATTTGTTGATGATATTGTGTTGATTGATGAGACTAGAAATGGAGTAAATGAGAAGCTTGAGGTCCGGCAACATGCATTGGAGACTAAGGGTGTGTTTGGTACGCGGGATAGAGTGGGTTAAACTGGTAGAGGGTAACCCATTTTTGTGTTTTGGTGTTTGGATAGAGGGTTAAAGTGGGGTGGATTTGTTGTGGGTTTTGTTGTAATATGATTGTATTGAAGTTTAGAAAAGTGAGTAGTTATTGTGATGTGATTGTATTGAAGTTTGGAAAAGTGAGAAAGTTGAGTAGTTTATAATTTTTATATGATATGATGATATAATTTATTATTTTTTGATGGAGTAGATGAAAAAGAGTTGATTTATTTAATGTATTAAAAAAGAGAAAATGTGGGGCCCACATTGGAGAGAGGAGTGGGTTAAGGGGGGGTTTACCCCCCTACCCGAACGGGCACTAAAGGATTTCGTATAAGTACGACTAAGACTAAATATACAGAGTGCACTTTTGACGGAAACAATGACGAGGTGAAGATTGGTGATGATAACATTCAGAAGAGGGATTCTTTTAGATACCTGGGATCTATTTTCCAACATTATAAGGAAATTGATGGAGATGTTACTAATAAAATAAATGCAGGTTGGCTAAAGTGGAGAGGAGCATCTGTTGTTCTCTGTGATAAGGAAATTCCTTTGAAAATCAAAGGAAAGTTCTACAAAGTAACCGTGAGACCTGCTATGCAGTAACCGTGAGACCTGCTATGCTCTGTGGATCTGAATGTTGGCCTGTGAACAATAGACATGTGCAGAGAATGGCAATAGTAGAAATGAAAATGCTAAGGTAGATGTGTGGACACACAAAGATCGTAGTCGAAATGATGCAATCAGAATGAAAGTTGTGGTTCCGATCGAGGATAAGATGCGAGAAAATCACTTAAGGTGGTTTGGCCATTTACAAAGGAGATCAACGATGCACTGGTTAGGAGATGCGAGTTTTGGGATGTTGAGCCGGCTAAGAGAGGGCGAGGAGGCCCAAGAAATGTTGGAATGAGACTATACGAAGGGATCTTAGTTTTTTGGATCTAAGCCCGAGAAGGACCTAAGATAGATCTGAATGGAGGCAAAGAATCCATGTAGCCGACCCTACTTGATGTGGGAAAAGGATTTGTTGTTGTTGTCCTCTATTGGGGCAGTCTTCAACTTCCCTTTAGTACCTTTGCAATTTCACTTATTTGTGACCTCCCTACGTGAATCTTCAATTCACTTGTGCAGAGCTACTATTTTATGATTGATTAGATTAAGGGTAAATTACATATAGGGTCCTCATCTATGGGCCCAATCTCAATATGGGTCCCAATCTTTCAAATGTAACAAAATAAATATTGACTCCGTTTCTACAAATGGCACCGTTAGAAAAATAGAGAGATGGACTAAAGAGTCCATTTCAGAAATGGTATTCTTGGAAGTGCCCATTATCGGAAATGGACAATTTAGTCCATCTCTCTCTTTTTTCTAATGATGCCATTTATAAAAAGACCCATTTTGTTACATTTGAAAGATTGGGATATGTATTGAGATTGGGTCTATAGATAAGGACCCAATATGTAATTTACCCTTAGATTTATTCCTCGTTTTTTCTCTTAGATTTATTCCTCGTTGTTTCTCTACTGTTTCTTTATGTATGCTTGTGCTTTTGATTGGAACAACTGAAGTTCTTCACCATCAAGCTTATCAACCTGTTTCCAGTGTAGCATGGATGATTTTGGCAATATTGCTTGTGTAGGATTTTCAATATGAAAGCTTAACCTTTTTACCCATTTTGCTCAGGATAATTTAAAGTTGGTTGATGATATGGCAGCCCTCAGGCCAACACTTTTTGCCAGTGTTCCTCGTTTATACAATAGAATATATGCAGGGTAATTCAATTATTTTGTTACATTTTCTTGTTACTTCTTTTAATTGTTACAGATGCGAGGTATGAAGAAAATGTTCCCTTTCTTTTTTTCCTGTTCAGTGTAATAAATGCCGTCAAAGACTCGGGTGGATTAAAGGAAAGGCTGTTCAATATCGCGTACAATGCTAAAATGCAAGCAATAAAGAATGGTATGAGAAAAATTAGCAGAATTGTCTATTGCAGATATGTTTTTTTTCTATATTAAGTTGTTTCCCATTAATACATTTATCTAAAGTGTTGTTACATTTTGGATATTTTTAAAAGAGTTAGAGCAATGGAGTTTTAGGCTAAGCCTACAAGGCATTGTTATATCACTAATATCTCCTGATAATGGGGAATAATCCATTATCAGGTCCAACCATTGTTAGAACCGTTTAGACTAGTGATCACATCAACGTGCTATCAACAGTTGTATCAAGAAGGGCGGCTTACGTGGGCCTCCGTCAGAAGGCGGCTGGATTTTGGTCTCGCACAAGAAACGGATGCCCTGTAGGCAGCTTCTAGGGGGAAAGCAGAGCCGGCCATTCGCTAATCCATTCAGGAACGACTATTTTCTATGTGGTGTTGAAAGTCATTGGGCTCGCCATTGCTGCGAACCTATCCGGTGCTTTCGTTGCGGACGAAGTTCTCACAGAAGTAGAAATTGCGAGGCGGCCGGGGGGGGGGGGGTGGGGGTGGGGGGGGGGAGGCGGCAGTAGGAGACGCTCTACTAGTGGGTGAAGGCGGAGGAAGGGATTCCTTGTTCCTGGGTTCCTCTGACATTGGCGCAGTTTCACGGCGACATCGTTCTTGCCACTCCGTGGCGGGCGGTTGCTAGAGGCCTTACAAAGGATGAAGCCGGCGAATTGCTCCGGTGGACGCGGGAGGGTTGGACACATCTCAAATGGTGGAGGATGGCGGCCATGGATGGACGTCTGATCACCGAACCGACCGAATATGTGTTAAAGGCATCCCTTTTGGTGACCGGTGCATGTCCACTATTCGATCTTTGCTCAGCAAATTCGCGGAGGCTGTGGAGATTGAAAGCACGGGGTGCTTTCCGGGGGAACCGATCGATCCAATCGTGCGGGTGAGATGCCTCCGCTCGACAATGTTGGGGAACTGGAATGTGTCGCTCAAAGGTTGCATCTTCAACCTGGCCATCTGCAGAGGGCCGTATGGGATACATCTTCGGAAGTTCGAGGGTGAAGCTGAGTATTCAGGTCTAGAGGCGACATGTCCGGCTCCTCTGAAACATCAAACATCAGTACGGGGAAGGGCCGGATGCGACGAGTGACCAGCAGCCCTTCGGCGAGGTAGCTCAAGGGTCGGCCCTGTCGGTTCGTCTCTCACCTCGCATTCAATTTGGCGCTTTTTGGGTGGCACGGGACACGAGGAGTCCGAGGTGGTTAGATATACTCCCTGGGACAGTTGCATTTCTCCTACGTTGTTTGCGGGCGATTGATCACGGACCTTATCGGGTTACGCGGGTCCGTCTTTCCCATCATCCGAGTTGCAACTTGATTTACGGTTCAGGACTTTAGACTCGAGTGTCGTCCTCACTTTTAAGAAGGGACCCGTTTCCCTCGGGTGCGATACGGAGCCCCAACCGCTGGACCCGACTCTTGTTACCTCTGATCCTGACACTTCAATGGAAATGCCCCATCAGAAGTCTTCAGCAGAGGCCAATCCGCAGGCTCAGCCTTCTTTGGCCCACTCATCGCTAACTCTTGAATTGCTTCACCAAGCAGACAGTGTCTGCGGCCTGTCTTTGCACGACGCGATGGATGGGGAGGGGGTACGAGCGATAAACCTCCGGAGCTCTCCCCTGTGCGTTTTCTACGTCAAACAAGAGGGTCTAACGAAAGAGAAAAAGTTTGTAGCCCTCACGTTTCTCACCCCCATTTAGACGCCTGGGGGTGGGGGTTTGAATTTGATATTGACGCACCGACACGTTGCAACCAGATGGGGCGGATGGCTAGATGTGTTCAGGGGCCGGTCTCTCCTAACGATCCGGTTCAGCTAGCAGGGGAGACTAAGGGGGATGAAAATACTGTGGGTGATAGCCTACCCTGTCAACCAGAGGCATTGGAAACTGTTCTGATCCAGCAAGGCCACGAAGACGAAAGCAGTGGATTCGACAATTACTACCAAAGAAGAAGATCCAGAGGAGCAGAGAGGAGGTTGAGGAGAGCAGCGGCGCTTCGTGCGTTTGTCCGTGAGAATCAGACACAAAGTGATGCCTATTATCCTTCACTTCCCGATGCTCAGCAGAACCGATTTTCTATCCTGGATAGGAAAATAGCAGCGCAGCTGGGGGTAATCCCTCCACAGCAAAAGAGAATCCAACAGGGTGGTAAATGAAGCTTTTAGTTTGGAACGTTCGAGGGCTGGGCCGCCCCGATAAGAGGTTAGGTGTCAAGAATATGAACTTTGGAGCAGGAGCAGACATTTTCATACTGCAGGAGACGAAGTTGTCGCGTGGTCTTGATGAGGTCCAGAGGGACCTGGACGGTGGCGGTAGATTTGAGCTGACCGAGCGGTCTTCCCGGGGAACCACGGGTGGCCTGCTGACTGGGTGGAAGAAAGACGCTTTTGAATCCTTTTCCGTGTCATCGTCAGATATATGCTTGACGGTCGGCCTCAAAAGGAGAAGCGATGATGCGGTTTTTTTCGTCACAAATGTTTACGGACAACTCAGGAGCGACAGTGGCTCGCTGGCGGTTGAGCTAGAGCAATTGGGAGCTGCTCATGCGTCGGAGCTTTGGCTTGTTGGTGGGGACGTCAACGTCACCCTTCTCTCGGACGACAGGCCGCAATGGGGGGGTGGTGGAGACCCGGGCTCAGAGTCGCTTCGTTGGGCGATCCACTCGCTTGGTCTTCTCTTCATCGACGCGGCTGGTTGCGCTTTCACCTGGCGGAATGCGCGCGCGAGATCCAGAATGGATCGGTTTTTCCTCTCCTCTGAGGCGGCAGCGACGTTCCCCCTCTCGAGGGCTTGGGCGCTACCGAGGACTTGATCTGATCACACGCCAATTTTGTGGCATTCTGGGGAGGAGACGAAGGGTAGATTCTTCTTTCGTTTCGAGCGAAGCTGGCTCCTCGAGGATGGCTTCAGGGACGAGATGGTGAAGCTTTGGAACGAGTGGGCGTCGGTGGGCTCAGCGGTGGTCAGGCTTGCGACCAAGCTACAATTGCTACGTAAACACCTTATCAGCTTCGGCAAGGAGATCAAACTCAGAAGGAAGGCTAAGCGGGAACTCGCTCAAGCTGGGGTGGCCCGGCTGGATGCTTTGGATGGCGAGCGAGATCTGACGGCTGAGGAGTTGATTGAGAGAGCTGGGCATTCTGCGGATCTGTGGCAGGAGTACAAAAAAGAGGAAATTGAATGGAGGCAGAAATCCCGTCAGCGTTGGCTCAAAGAGGGAGACGCTAATACAAAGTTTTTCCATGCAATGGCCTCGGGAGGAGAAGAAAGAACTTCCTCCACGAAATCGAGATTGGTGGGGAGCATATCACCGGGGAGGCGCATATTGGGAGGGCCCTGCGGAACCACTTTATACACGCTTCGAGAAGAAGGAACAATGAGGGTTGGGGGTGGATGGGCAGAGGCGCGCGTTCTTTGACTGGTGACCAGGTTTCTTCTCTTATTGCTCTGTTCTCCGAGGAGGAGGCTAAAAGGGCGGTCTGGGGTCTAAATGTCGATGGCACCTCGGGCCCGGACGGATTCCAGGTGCTTTTTTACAAGGAATTTTGGGGTATGGTCAAGGATGAAGTCCGCCAAACGGCAAATGAATTAGAGAAGGCAATAGAGGCTTCGACATGATTAATAGGGCCTTACTTGTCCTACTCCCTAAGAAGGAGTCACCTCTGTCTGTCGACGACTTCAGGCCGATCGCAATCTCCAACACCATTTACCTGATTGTGGCCAATATCCTAGCGAACAGACTGAAGTTGGTGATGGATTATGTGGTGTTACCTGGGCAGTCTGCGTTCATCCCGGGAAGACAGCTTGCTGATGGTTTAGTGATGGCGTCCGAGATCTGCTTGGAATGGAAACTGTTGGGAGACGTGAATGAGATATTCTATTCCATAGCCCTAGGCTCTCTTATATAGGAGAGTAGCCTATGGGTAAATTACATAAAGAGAATAACAAGAAAATAAAATAACAAAGAGATACAATTATCTTATATGCGCCAACACTCCCCCTCAAGATGGAGCATAGATATCAATCATGCTCAGCTTGGACACACACTTCTGGAATGGGCCTCTAAGTAATGCCTTGGTGAAAATATCAGCAGTCTGATTCTCTGATGTGACGTGAGATGTAGCAATGAACCCCTTCTGAATCATGTCACGTATGTAGTGACAGTCGACCTCAATGTGCTTGGTCCTCTCATGAAAGGCTGGGTTATTTGCAATGAACAAGGCGGCCTGATTGTCACATTCCAACATCATAGGAAGAGGTATATCAAGACATAGATCTGCAAGTAAGGATTTCACCCACATCATTTCTGTGCTAGCCTGGGCCATAGCCCTGTATTCAGATTCAGCACTGGATCTAGCAACTACTGTCTGCTTCTTGCTCTTCCACGAAACTATAGCATCTCCAACATAGACTGCAAATCCTGATGTTGACTTCCTGTCCTTGGGGCATCCTGCATAGTCTGCATCCGCACATGCTGTGATAGAGATCTCCTTTCCTTTCTTAAATAGCAAGCCTGCACCTGGAGATGATTTTAAATATCTCAGAATCATGTGTATTGCATCCATATGGGCCTGACGTGGTTGCTCCATGAACTGGCTCACACGACTCACTGCAAATGATATATCAGGTCTAGTGATCGTGACATACAGTAGTTTGCCTACCAGTTCTCTGTACCTTCTCTTATCCACCTCTTCTGTGTCATCATCATACAGCTTCATGCTAGGATCCATTGGTGTCGTAGCAGGTCGACACCCTAGCATACCTGTCTCACTCAGTAGATCTGTAACATACTTCTTCTGTGACATGACTAATCCATATGGATTTCTAGCAAACTCCAGCCCCAGAAAATATCTAAGGACTCCCAAGTCCTTGGTGACAAACTCGGTCCCCAGCCTTTCCTTTGCCTGCTTAATGCCCTGGTCATCATCACCTGTAATCAAGATATCATCAACATAAACCATGATTACAATGATACCTCTCGCCGTCTTCTGTACAAACAAGGAGTGATCAACATTGGAGCGTTTATATCCTTGTTTCTCAAAGAGGTCTGAAAGCTTCTGAAACCATGCTCTGGGACTCTGCTTAAGGCCATAGATGGCCTTATGTAATCTGCACACCTTGGAACACTCCCCCTCAACAACAAAACCAGGTGGTTGTTGCATATAGACTTCCTTCTGCAAGTCTCCATACAGAAATGCATTCTTCACGTCCAGTTGATAGAGTGGCCAGTCTCTAGCAACTGCAACTGATAACAGGATCCGTAGAGTGGAATGACGCGCCACAGGGGAGAACGTGTCAAGGTAATCTACCCCATATGTCTGTGTGAAGCCCCGTGCAACTAGGCGTGCCTTGTACTTGTCAATGGAACCATCTGCATTGTGCTTAACTGTAAACACCCATTTGCAACTCACCGGGCTAACATCCGGAGGTATAGGAACCAAACTCCAGGTTCCTCTAGACTGAAGTGCCGCCATCTCTTCTTCCATTGCTAGCCTCCATCTAGCATCCTGCAAAGCATCATGGTGGTTCCGTGGAATGTCTGTAGCTGAGAGTGCCAATGCAAACGTCCTGAAGTCTCCAGATAGCCTCTCAAAAGACACAGCTGCTGATAATGGATATTTGGCACAGCTTCTCTTCGGCTTGCGTAGAACGATTGGAACATCCAGATCATCTGTGTTATCACCATGCTCCTGTAATGCATCCTGCTGAGAAATGTCGTCAGATCCATCAACATTAATATTTTCATTACATACCATAGGCGAGCTAGTTGACGGGTCAGGACCATGAGCTGGAGGAGGCCTGCGGGTGTAATGGAATGGTAGCGGGGATACTAGTGGTGGCGGTGGTGGTGGCGGTGGCGGTGGTGGTGACGGTGGTGTTGTTTGTGGCAATGGTGATGGTGGTTCCATGAATACGGCATCAGGAGATATAGGTGGTGGCTGCATGTTTCCGGATTCTGAAAAGTACATAACAGATTCAAAGAATGTAACATCTGCACTGATCATATACCGCCGACGCACAGGATCAAAACACTTGTACCCCTTTTGAGTTCTGGAGTACCCCAGAAAGACGCACTTGACAGCCCTAGGAGAGAGCTTGTCAGTACCAGGCGACAACTGATGGACAAAAGCGACTGACCCAAACACACGAGGGGTAAGAATGAACAAATCCTTGTCAGGGTAAATGAGTGAAAAAGGAATTTGTTCATTCAAGACAGACGAAGGCATACGGTTGATAAGGTAACATGCAGTAAGGACTGCATCACCCCAGTAGGAGTACGGAACATGACTCTGAATAAGAAGTGACCTTGTGACATCAAGAAGGTGACGGTGTTTTCTTTCAGCAACCCCATTCTTTTGAGACGTATGAGCACAAGATGTTTGGTGAATAATTCCTTTTGAGGAGTAGTAATTGGCTAGAATGTTGGTGCACAACTCTAAGGCATTATCACTTCTCACAATCTTGACAGATGTGGAAAAAACATTTTGAATTTCATTTAGAAAGTGGATAATAATATTTCCTGCTTCAGATTTATTTTTCATTAGAAAGACCCATGACGCTCTAGAGAAATCATCCACAAATACAATATAAAACCTGTGTCCCTGATGATCGGGAACACGACTCGGACCCCAGACATCGACATGAAACAACTCAAACTTGGAGTTACTACTCCGACGTTGACTACTGGGAAAAGACGACCTGTGATGCTTTCCCAACTGACATGTCTCACACTGGATATGTGTGTGAGAGAGACCATAGGGTAGAACTAGACGCAACTTCTGAAGCGGTAAATGACCAAAACGCAGATGCCACAGGAGAGGAGATACTTGTCCAGCAGGAGAAGATGTGGTTCCGGCAAATGGGGTCTGGTTCAGACGATAAAGGCCTCCTTGCTCATAGCCATGACCAATCACGTTGCCCGTACGGATGTCCTGAAAAATCAAAGAAGATGGATCAAAAATAGCTCGACAATGGAGATCCTTCGTAATCTGACTAATTGACAACAGATTCATAGAAAAATGCGGTGCATGTAGGACATTCTTGAGCTGCATAGAAGATGTCAATCTAATCTCCCCCTGACCCGTGATAGGGGAGTGCGTGCCATTGGCAATCACTACTGTCCGTCCTGGAGGAATCTGAGTGTATCCTGTAAGTAGACTCTGGTCGCCACATAGATGATGTGTAGCGCCCGAGTCCATGATCCATGGCAATGTATCAGATCTACTACTGTGGAGTGCAAGTGTACTACCTGAAGTACTAGTAGAGGCAGAGGCAGAAGCAGCAGCATCAGTATGACTCTCTGCAGTCGGTGCTGGACCAGATGGTGGGATAATACCCCTGAGGCGGGCAACTAGATCATCAAATCGTTGATCCAGTGTAGCAGCAGACGGGGGCTCTATCTGCTCAGCGGCTCGTGCAGATGCAGGGAATCCATGCTTCGAGTAGCATGTGTCTTCAGTATGTCCGACTTGGTGACAATATGAGCACGTTGGCCTAGTGCGGCCACCCCTTCCACGAGGAGTACGTCCACGGCCCTGGTGATGAAAACCGCGGCCTCTGTTGGCCGCCATAGCTGAGGGATTCTGACTCGCAGCTGCTGAAGGCACTGTGATCCTACTCAATCTGTGAAAAGCTTCCTCCATGGGAGGAATAGTCGAGTCCGCCAAAATCTGTGAACGTGCTGCCTCATACTCTGGATCAAGTGCAGCGAGAAATACACCCACCATGATCGCATTCCTGTATGTCTTCTGCTGTTCTGGCGTGGCGGTAAGAGGCATGAAGCTATAGAGCTTCTCGAACATCCCTCTCAATGATGTATAGAGAGAATGTAAAGGACGGCCGTTCTGCTTTATTGTGAATATATCATGTTGTAGTTGCAGGATCTTCGTCTCGTTCTTTGCCTGAGAATATGTCGCTGCCAGGATATCCCACATGTCTTTGGCTGTAGGTTGATGTAGAATGTCATTGGCGATTTCAATAGCCAATGTGCCAGATAGCCACACCTTGGCATATGCATCATCGGCCTCCCATGAGGCATGGACTCCAGTCTTCTCTGCAGGCTCGGGCTCGGTAAGAATGTGCTTCTTACCTGTAGACTTCATCATACTCATGAACTGCATTTCCCACAGTTCATAGCTCGTACCATCCATCTTGACAATGGACGCTGGACCACGAAATGCGCCAATAGATGGGATATCTGCCTTGCTTTCTGACATACTGGAGACGGAAGACTGGAGCGACTGAGAGAAGATAATCTTTGTCTACAATGACATAGACGGGATTAGTTGCGTGTGTAGACGTCAAGCAACTAACCCCATGTAGATCAAGATGTGTCTGTGCCCTAGGGTTTGGGGCTTAGGGCACGTAGGCACGTGCAAGGAGTACGCGCGCACGCAACTGGAGGTGCACAGAAGATCAGGCAGGCGTCGGGGCTATCGCCTGCACGCAACTGGAGGTGCACTGGAGGTGCACTGGCGCACGCAACTGGAGGTGCACTGGCGCAGGCGCTATCGCGTGCACTGGCGCACGCTGGTGCACTGGCGCAGGCGCAGGCGCTATCGCGTGCAGCAGTGCGCGTAGGAGTGCGCACAGTCGCGCAGAGGAGATGTGCGCGAGGCACGCAGAGGCGCGCGAGGCGCACAGAGGCGCGCAGAGACGCGAGAGGCGCGCTAGGCGCTATGCGCGAGGCGCAAGGCGCGCGCGATGCACGAGGCGCGCAGGGGCACCGCAGGTCGGAGAAGACCGCCGATCGGCTGAGGTGGGCGGCGCCGAGTAGAGAGAGAGAGAAGAGAGGCCGGCGGGTGGGGTGGGTTAGGGTTAGGGTTTCGAGAACTCCGGTCTAGGACCGTCGCTCTGATACCATGTTGGGAAACATGAATGAGATATTCTATTCCATAGCCCTAGGCTCTCTTATATAGGAGAGTAGCATATGGGTAAATTACATAAAGAGAATAACAAGAAAATAAAATAACAAAGAGATACAATTATCTTATATGCGTCAACAGAAACGATCGAAGAAGAAGGGCTCATTGTGGAAAATTGACTACGCAAAGGCCTGTGATTGCGTTGATTGGAGATTTCTTTGGACATCCCTTCAGAGGAGGGGCTTCCCTGACCTGTGGATTGACTGGATGAAACGCTGCGTGACCACTTCTTCTTTCTCGGTCCTGATCAACGGAAAGCCGGAGGTTGGCTACTTCCAACCCCAACGTGGAATGCGCTAGGGCTGCCCGCTGGCGCCTATGTTGTTTGTACTTGTTGCGGACGCTTTGATTGTGCTATTGGAGCGGGCGGTTGAGATTTGCTGGTGTGATGGCTTTCGGGTGGAGAACATCTCTATCCCGATTCTACAATATGCGGATGACACGCTTCTATTCCTTGGAGGATCTCCAGAGCAGAACTCTAATACGGCGCAGATCGTGCATATTTTCTGCAGTATCTCTGGGCTTGAGATTAATAGGAGCAAGTCTACAGTGGTGTCATTCCACTTAGGGGAGGACGAACGTTCTGAGATGGAGGATGTGACCGGTTGTCGGTCGGGTGAGCTGCATCTCTAGTTCCAAATTTCTCTCTACATCATGTTTCAATGCCCCCGCGGATGTTCATCACGTCTTCTTCACATGTGCATATTCTAGGTAGGTTTGGATGGGAATGGAACTGGACTAGCTAGATCCAAATCCAACAAAGAGATTATATGGAGGAAAGTTCTTTGGTAGTGTCCCAGGACTACATAATTCCCTGAGTAGTGTAAAATATTTTTGTTTTACCTAAGTAATGTACCTAAGTCGTATTTAGAAAATGTGACATATATGTTGCATGTATCAAATGCTGCATACCTTCATTTATGTTTTGAAGTTGCGAAATATATACTGAATGTCGCATCTTGTACATGCGACATCATTAGAAAATGGATATCGCATACACAATATGCGACATCCATAACCTCGTGTATGTCACATCTTGTGAATGTGGCATCAACTATATATTTTGCTACTCAAAACATAAATGAAGGTATGTCGCATGGTAGACATGCGACATTTATGTCGCATTTTCTAAATGCGAAACATTTTATACTACTAATGGAATTATGTAGTCCTGGGACATTATTAAAGAATTTGCCTCAGATTATATGCCTCTCCCAGAGTTGCATGTTCCAACTCTTGAAGGGCTACCCACTCTTACTTCACTGTGAGCAATTTGGATGTCAAAATCCTTGTAATTCCAAATGCAGGTAATGTGTTTGATAAGGATTTTCGATTTCTTAGCCAGTAAGAAACTCAATATGGTGTTCCGTCCCCATTCTAAAATTATATGGAGTGATGACTCGCTATTTTTTGTATGTTGTCTCTGCTAGGATTTGGTATTGTTGTTTCACTATCTATATCGAGGATGTGATAATAAAATACAAAAAGTTGTTGATCCAACTTGACATGAATATATTACATATATTGAGGTGGATTGTTGTTTCATTAGGATGTAGTTTAGCAAGGACAGGTATCCACCCCATATCTTCCTACCGAGGAACAACTTATTGATGTCTTCATGAAGGCACACCCTAGACATAGATTTTCTCACTTCCAAGTTAGGTCTGTACTATATTTATATGTTCTACTCAATCCAGATCTCTCGAACTGGATATGTGATTGGGCAATCGGGCACACGTACAAAGGTGTGTGCGAGTGTAGGATTAGAATTCAAGCAGAAGACCCAATGAGGCAGACATGAGTGTCTAAGGAGTCTGGCGGCGGGGGAGAGATGAGGGCGGTGAGCATGATTGAAGAAGGCTGGTGGGTTTCAAAACCGAAGGATTGTGGTTGGAGGTGCGTTCTCGGAGGAAGAGGACGAGGCCGGCGGGGAGTGAGAGGGGTCGTCCAACGGTGGATTCAAGCAGAGTCAATCCTTTCGACAGGGGTTGCTTTCATTGTGAGGCTATCGACCATTGGGCAAGCCAGTTTCTGTAGCCGATATGGTGCTTCCGCTGCCTTGGTTCGCGCACTAGAGCAACCGTTGTCGTGCTCGTTGGTGAAGTCAGGGGGGTAGGGTGCCTTCTTGTTGAGAACTTCGGATGTGGGGGTGGCGTCTGCTGTGCGATTTTGAGGAGATGTGGCACAGGTCAACCCATGGCGGGTGTTGGCTCGTAGGCTCTTCGAGCACGGGGTGGGGATGCTCTTGCAGATGTCGCATGACGACGATCGCTTCCTCAGTGACGAGCCCTCCGAAGTAGTGATGGTCTGCTTGGTGACAGATGTTTGAATCGGGTCCAGGTGCAGGGGATCCCGTACCTCTCGCGCCCTTTGAAGCGCCTCAGGGATCGCGCTTGTCGAGGGTATTGAATGTGATGGAACTTCTGTGGGTGAAGAGGCAGAACGCATTCTCCGAGTTTGTGACCTCCGACGCTAGCGTTTAGGATGGTGGAAGGTCCAGGCCCTTAGGCATATCCTCCATCTGGAGCTCGCCTCCGTTGGAAATGCGTCATGGAGGTATGCGCATCGGTCTGTGTATGGCGGGGGAAGCATAGCTGGCTGTTGTGCGGAGCGACAGAAGGTGATGGCGGAGAATGATCCGGCACATGGACGGCACTGGCACTAGTCGTGGTCAACTTCGTTAAGATATGGTTGTTGGTCTTCCACCAAGCATTCAATTCAACACCTTCAAGGCGAACGCGTGATTTTCGAGGGCAATGGGCGCAATGGTTCGGTTCCCAAACAAGAAGGCATTCGATGGTTTCTTTCCTTTTGGTGCGGGCACACCATCAATGCAAGGTGTTCCACAAAGGCAGAAGATGGTGTCGGTCCTGAAGCAGTTGGAATCAGATCTGTGGATCCACCTGTCGAGTGCCTCTAACCCAGATCCGAAGGCGGATCCGACATCGGCAATCCTGGAGCTGTACCCAATTCCTGAAGACCCGATTAGGGAGGAGAATCCACGAAACCTCTTACCGAACCTGACTCCTGCTCCGAGTCTGGAGCTGTGTGTACTCGGTGTGAAACCCAGGGCCGAGCAGGGGTTGGCGAATCCCGAAATGGATGAGCTGCTCCGAGGAGCAGAGCCTGTGTCGAGAGCGGTCGAGGTCTTGGGCAGAGATGTGAAGATTGATTGCTTGCTTAGGGTGGAGCAACACGATAGCGGGGCGAGGACCGTCGGGGCTGAGCACCTGGGCCAAGTAGTAGAGTCATGTGTTGAAGTGTTGGAGACGATTTCGGTGGAGGCCCAGTTGTAGCTTGTCGGTGGGTCAGAAGCGGGGTGCTCAGGGGTGGGCTCGCTTGATTTGGTGGCGTAGGCACCCCGAGGGTGTTCGGCTAAGCTGCTCTTGGAAGGGGGACCAAACGCTCTGAGAAGGGCTGGGAACGTTGTAGGTTTGGCAGGTATTATGAAAGGAAAGAGGTCTTGAAGATGAAGCGTAGGAGGAGGAGAGCGGAGGTGCTTACTGTGGAGGATAAGTCAGGCAGCCAGTGTCCACCGGTCACGGGGCCGGAGTCGCCAGTTGGACGTCCAAGCTTTTTTAGCATCCTGGACAGAGGTTTCACCGAAAGCCTGGGGGTTGTGCCACCACTGAAGAAGTAAATAGAAATATCCAAATGAAGATTCTGTCTTGGAATGTGAGGAGCTTAGGCTGCCTCGAAAAGCGGCTGGGGTTCAGAAACCTGATTTTTTAGGCGCACGAGGATATAGTGTTACTGCAAGAGACAAATTTCGAGGGAGGGGGAAAGTATTTGTCGGGACCTGGGAGGAGGGGTTATATTTGAGTTTGTGGAGATGGAGGCTCATGGGGCGTGGGGGCCTGTTGACGAGTTGGAAGATGACTTTGTTCGAGAAGTTGGGGGAATGGAGATCTCTCGTCTCCATTTTGGTTCGACTGAGGCGGCGGGAGGACGACACTTCCTTCACGGTGACAAACATGTTTGGCCCCACGGGAAGCTCGAGGGGGTCTTTGGCAGTTGATCTGGAACAAGTGGGCTTGGCTAGGGAGGACGGTTTGTTGATTATAGGCAACGATCTCAACCTAACTATGTTTCCTGATGATCGGCCTCAGCGGGAAGGAGGCCATGACGCAGGATTTGAGGTCTCTGTGAACTTGGTTCATTCGTTGGGGTTGTCAATTGTGGATGCGGCTGGCTGCACGTACATTTGTCGCAGTACGAGATCGAGATCTAGATTGGCAGGTTCCTCTTTGCCCGAAGGGATAGAATGCTTTCCCCTTTCCTGTGCTCGGGCTCTGCCTCGGGCTCACTCAGACCACACCCCTATCCTTTGGTCATCCGGGGAGCAGGCGAAAGGCAAATACTTCTTCCGGTTCGAACGGGCTTGGCTCTTGGAAGAAGGGTTCAGAGAGGAGGTGATCACGTGGTGGAGAGTGTGACAACTGGAGGGTTCGGCTGTGATGCGAATGGCGGTTAAGTTGGGCTTGCTGAAGCGGTTCCTGATGAAGTTCAGAAAGAGGCGAAGGCAAGGCGAAATGTGTAAAGGAGAGTGGCACAAGATGGGGTGGTCCGCTTCGACGGGATGGAAGACCTGAGAGGGCTAGTGTAGGATGAGATGGCTGAAAGAGCGCGGCTGCTAGATGAAATATTGTTGGAGGACAAAAACGAGGAGGTGGAGGGGCGACAGGAATCCAGACAAAAATTGTTGAGAGAAGGGGATGCAAACACAATATTTTTACACTCTATGGCGTCGGGAAGGAGAAAATATTTTCGTGAGGCTGAAGTCGGGGGAGTAAAGGTAGCGGGTGACGCACAGGTTGGAGGTGCTTTTCGAGGGCATTTTGTGGGGATGTCAAGAAGGAAGCGGGGGAGGGGTGGGGCTAGCTTGGGAGAGGGTGGAATCTCTGTCGGAGGCGCAAGCAGAAGGACTCGTGGCACCTTTTTCTGAGGAGGAGTTAAAAGGGGTTGTACGGGGTCTGAATGCGAATGGGGCCCCTAGGTCAGATGGATTTCTGGTGTTTTTCTATCGAGAGTTCTGGGACTTCCTGAAGTTGGAAGTCATAGAGGTGGTCAATGAATTCAGGGAGGGAAACATGGGATTTGAAAAGGTGAATAGGGCGTTGTTGTTCCTTCTCCCTAAAAAAGATTGCCCATTGATAGTGGAAGACTATAGATCGTTTGCTTTGTCCAACGCGATCTATCTCATAGTGTCTAAGGTTCTGGCGAACAGACTCAAGGTGATTCTAGACTCGGTCATCCTTCAGGGACAATCCGATTTTATCTCGGGTTGACAGATGGCTTTTAGTTTGGTTATGGCATCTGAGATTTGCCTTGAATGGAGGCGTACTAATAAGAAAGGGGTGATGTGGAAGATCGACTATGCAAAGGAGTATGATTGTGTAGGCTGGAGTTTCCTGTAGACATCCCTCTAACGACGTGGTTTCTCGGATCTTTGGATTGCTTGGATGAAGAGGTGCGTCACCATGTCTTCCTTATCGGTCTTGGTGAACGGTAGACCTGAAGGGGGCTTTTTCCAGCCTCAGAGGGGGGTTCGCCAAGATTGTCCCTTGGCACCAATGTTGTTTGTTCTGGTGGCGGATGCTCTTGCGGCATTGTTCAAAAAAGCAGTGGAGGCAAGTTGGTGTGAGGGCTTTCGTCTAGGGAACATCTCTATGCCTCTCCTTCAATATGCAGATGATACAGTTATCTTCTTGGGCGGATCGGAAGATATGAACAAAAGAGCGATGCAGCTGGTGGAAATCTTCAGCAGCCTTTCGGGCCTTGAGATCAATAAGCAAAAGTCTATGGTGATCACGTTCGGGATGTCGGTCGTGGAACGCGAATGTGTGGCAGGTTTGCTTGGTTGTCCATTGGGTGAGTTGTCAATCTCCTACATGGGCCTGCCTTTGATTGTCGGAAAGCTCAGGAAATCAGAATTGGACCTGGTTATTCAAAGATTAGAACAACAACTGGCAGGTAGAAGATGGTTACCTTATCAAATGAAGGCAAAATCTTGTTGAAACATGTGCTTTCATCCATCCCCATCTTCTTCTTCTTCTCCACTAGATTGTAACCTGCAGGGATGAGAAAATTAATAGAATCTGTGATGAGGAGATTTTTTTGGTCGGATGGGAAACATCGGAGGCCCGGCTTGCATTTCGGCGGGTTGGGAGGAGGTTACGAGAGCGCGTAGTGAGGGTGACTTGGGAGTTTAGGATGTGGAGTGCATGAACAAAACATTGCTGGCGAAATGGGTGATTCAGATTTGCGGCGATTCGGAAAGGTTGGTGGCTGGACTCATGCGCGAGATCTATGGTGTGAAGGGCACCCTTGAGGCGGGGAGGGTTCGTTTCGAGTCCCCTTTGTGGGCCGGTGTTCGTGAGGTTTTACCTCTAATGGCTTCGAGATTGCGACCGATGGTGGGTAGAGGGACAATTTTTCGTTTTTGGCAGGACGACTGGACCAAAGATGGGGCGCTCGCCACCCGCTTCCCGAGACATTTTGTCATTACTGTATCGAAGGAGTGCACTTTATCACAAGCAGGGGGTTATGGGACCTGGATGCCCGAATTCGTGACGGAGCTGTCGGATCAGCGTTTGGAGGAGCTTGTCAGATTATCGTCTGAGGTACCTTCGTCGGAGTGCATCTCACAGGGCAGGGACCATTTTGAATGGGAGGGAGGCAGATTCTCGACGAAGAGGGCTTATGTGGATTTCAGAAGGGCCTGGGGCGAATTAGATGGTGATATGTGCCAGGGCATGAGAATTATTTGGGCGAGCAAGATCCCATGTCGGTTAAAAATTTTCTCTGGTGTCTGAGAAGAGGTAGGTTGTGCGACAAAGCCTGGAGGGGAAGGATGTTTAGCATACCATACACACCGTGTGATAGATGTGGGGAACAAGCAGAGGATGCGAACTATATGTTCTTCAAGTGCCCCACGTCGGTGTAGGTCTAGAGGGAGATTGGAGTGGCTTGGGTCTCGTACGGCGGATCTGTAGAGTTCTGGAGGCCGGTGAGGGGGTGGGAAGCAACTCTATGGATAACCGCACCTTGCCTCTCACGCTTCTTTGGGCCATTTGGGGAGGGAGGAATGATCTCATTTTCAAAAATCAGAGGTTTTACTCCAAAAATGTTGTTTATTACTTTAATGTGCTTTTTTCGTTTATGGAGTTCCAGGTAATGTACTACTCATATTCTTTTAATCTAATGACTTTGCGGTGAATCTCATCTCGGGATGTCACCCTCTTTATTCTCGAAAAAATATATTCTAGCTCAAGAAGTTTTCAAGTAGGATCTACTACCAGGTTCCGTTGTACTTATTTATCGTTCGTCTAGTTGAGGGAGGGTGTAAGTGTAATTTCTCATAGGTTTATTGTCTATGTAGGGTATGATGGTTCACTGCAAGATATCCCAGTTTATTAACACTTCCGAAAGTTACATTATGACTTGTGAAATGATGCTCCCGTCAAATTTTTCCAATGAGGGATCTAATCTTTTGGGTGAAATGAGCCACTCATCTACCCTGATAATTTTGGTGAATATCCTGTAAAAAGGGTACATTGTCGTTGGCAAAAAGTTAAACATGAACTGCTATCAATCTCTTCTATAATATGTAGGGTCCCAAATAAGAAGCTCTTGTAAAATATTTAGGGATATATGTTATGGTGTCAACTTGTATATTTAGGCCTTTTCTTTTTAGAAATGACCGAACAACTTTTCATTTATGTTAGACTATCTCTCCAATTCTTTGTTGTTTAACAATCCGATAGTTTGCATGTAAACCTAAAGTTTTTTCTGTAATTTGACTTCTTCGTAATATTTTTCTTCCATCTCTTACGGTTTGTCTAATTACATAGAATACCATTTCCTCTTTCCATTTTCATGAACCTAAATTGATTTCCGACCACATCTACTGACATCTGGGCATCCGTTTATACTCTAAATAAATTCATTTCCCCAGCATATTAATATATGGATTATTGTTATGTAAATAATGATATATGCATGCATCATTTCCAAAGTGATTCTCTGTGTGTGGATATTTTTCCATCTCGGTTAAACCTTGAGATTGGTTTTGTAACCAAATGCCTCAGGCCTAGCCTGATGATTATACTTGCTAGGTCATACCTATTGACATCTTAATTTGCAGTTGCATTCCAAATTTCATCATTATGCATCTTTTGAATAATGACTACTAATTCTTTTCTTAATGTTATACTCGTCTTTCTTGATGTATGTCTACAACTATCAAATTAAATATTGCAGGACGCAAACCGTCTCCAATATGGGATAGGCTCGTGTTTAACAAAATAAAGGAAAAGCTAGGTGGGCGTGTAAGATTTATGAGCTCAGGTGCCTCACCTCTATCATCTGATGTTATGGATTTTCTGAAGATGTAAGTTGTATTCCTTTTCTTATTGTTAATGCAATTTGCGTGGAGTTTTACAAATTATGCGATTGATTTCACTCAAAGGCTTGAGTTATTTCACTCAAAAGTGGAAAAACTACACCCTCGGTGGTGTAAACCCAAAAATATATTAATCGCAACATAAAATTACCACTTCCAGCCACAACATTCTCCATGTTATTATGCTTATTTTTCTTCTCAAGTCTTCTTCGTATTTGTAAGAAGAATGAGCAACATTTAATTACTTATAAGAGTTACTCGACTAGAACACAGATAGATGACTTTCCGTTTAGGAGAAGAGATTGGTATTGTTGCAAAGCCTGCAAAGTATTTCCAGAGAGAGTTTGACCACCCAACATCACTTGTTAGTCATGGATGTGCAAATAAAAGGGCCGGTAAAGAAAGGGAGGGTTTTCAAGATCACTAGAACTAGATGGTGGTATCTTCAGTTGAAGCAATCAAGCTTCAGGGAGAAGGTTTTAGAAGACTTATCTTGGGATTGTAACGGAAGTACAAACGAGATGTGTGAGGCGGTAGCATTTTGTTCCGAAGGGTAGCCAAAGAGATGCTAGGCGAGTCAAAGGGAGGAGCTCCAGACCAAAAGGAGGCTTGGTGGTGGAGTGGAGGGGTGCAGAGAAGCTCAAAATTAAAAAAAACATGCTTTAAAGTTATGTCTAAGGATAGAACAGAAACTATCACAAACTAAAAAAACAAAGGAAGAAGCAAAGAAGGCTGTAAGCGAAGCTAAGTCAAAAGCTTATAAAGTTTTGTACAAAAATCTCGACTCTAAGGAGGGTCGGAGGGATATATTCAGGTTGGCTAAAATAAGAGAAAGAAAGATCGGAGACCTTTCTCAAGTGAGATGCATTAAGGATGAGGAAGGTCGCGTGCTTGTTACTCAGAAGGATATAGAGACTAGATGGAAGCAGTATTTCCATAAGCTTTTCATTGGGGAAGGAAATATAGAGATCATTTTGGGAGATCTAGCTAATAGTGAAAGTTACTTGAATCGTACAAGCTACAGACGAATACAAGGGAAGGAAGTAGATGAGACTTTGAAGGTTATGAGACCTGGGAAAGGTATAGGACTTGATGACATTCCTATAGAAGTTTGGAGAGTTTTAAGTAAGCGTGGTTTGACTTGGCTTACAAATTTATTCAATGCTATTTGGCGAAGCAAGAAAATGCCTGAAGATTGGAGGAGAAGCGTCGTGGTGCCTCTTTCTAAGGACAAAAGAGAGTTTCAAAATTGTTCAATTTACAAAGATATCAATTTGATGAGTCACACTATGAAAATTTGTGAACGTGTGATCAAAAGAAGGTTGAGGCAAGTTTCCAAAATAAAAAAAATCAATTCGGATTCATGTCAAGTCGCTCGACTATTGAAGCCATCCTCTTGCTGAGGAGAACCTCCATATAATTTTTATTGATTGGAGAAGGCTTATGATTCTATCCCACGAAAGATATTGTGGAGAGTTTTGGAGAAGAGACAAGTACATGTTATTGAGATAATTGTATCTCCAGTCTTGTTTTTCTTATTTATGTTTCTTGTTTGCACTTCTCTGTAATTAACCCAGTGCTTTTCTCCTATATAAGGGAGCCCTAGGGTCTCATCTATTATATGAACTTTTGTTTTTCCCAACATGATATCGGAGCAACGGTCCTAGACCGGGGTTCCTATATCCCATCCTAACCTTAACCCTACACGCCCAATCCCCCCCCCCACACACACGCGTTGTCGCCCCCGCCAGGGCTCCTTGCCAGCCCTTCGGCGCCACTAGGGCACCCTCCGACGTCGCCAGGGCAACCCCCTGCGCCGCCAAGGCACCCTCTTGCGGGCCCTCCAACCGTCGCTGGGCTCCTGACCTCCCGTCGTCGTTGCTGCAGGAGACTCCAGCCCCTGTCGAGTGCCGTGTGTTTATGTCCTGCGGCCCGGCTGCCTCTGTAGGGCACTTTCCACACCGTCCAATGGTCTGGTTTGGGTCTAAGAACGTGATTTCTCTCATCTAAATCACGTCTTACGACTCTAAACCCCTCCAGGAAGATATGAGGATGGTTGTATAAATCTACAGATACAACCACTCCTCTTATGATTGTGTAGACATTCTTTGTTTGATCTATTCCTCATATTGTCAGCGGTTCTACTGATTGTTACAATGTCAGAAAACAAAAGTGACTTTTTTCTACTTCTGGTGCCTTCGAAGGCCCGGCTCCTATCGTGAAAATGGACGGGACCAACTACGAGTTGTGGTCCATATAGTTTCGTACTCTTATGTGCCATAACAAAGAGCACATTCTCACAAAATCAGAACCGGCGGTCAAGACTGGGGCTAATGCTTCCTGTAAGCAAGATGATGCTTATGCTCGCATTTAGCTCTCCGAGACACTCACCACGGAGATTGCCAATGATATCATCAACCAACCCATAACAAAGGCCATGTTGGGCATCTTAGCAGCCACATACGGGCAGGTGAAGAATGAGAGCAAGATTCTTCAGTTGCAGTTTAATATTTTCTCGACCAAACAGAATGGTCGATCACTTCATGCACACTTCTCTCATCTTCAAGGCATGTTTGAGCGACTGCATAGCTTCATGCCTATTACTACCAGCACTGAGCAACATCAATATCGGAATGCCACTATGACAGGAGTTTTCCTATTATCCCTTGACTTTGAGTACGATGCAGCACGTACTCAACTCCTGACTGGAGAGCCGATACCCCCGATGGAAGAGGTGTACAAGCGATTGAGCAGGATTGCTACTCCATCCCTGTAGCCCAGACTCCCGCAACCATGGCAGTGTCTCGTGGCAGGGGGGACTTCCCAGTTTCGAGGGCGTGGACCGCGTAGTCGCGGAAGAGGACGTCAGCATGGACAATGTTCTTATTGCCATCGTCCTGGTCATTCTGAGGAGACATGCTTTCAAAAGCATGGACATCATGCGTCCGCGAGGGTTGCTGAGCAGACTGAGCCTACTTCTACCCCTACACAGGACGCACGGTTGGATGATATTGTTTCTAGACTTCGAGAGATGATGTTCGCTCTTGTTATTCTAGCTGCACCTTCTTCAGATGTCGCAGCTACTGCCCGAGCTTTGTCTAGCTCATCAGGTATTACTTACGCACTTACTAGTTGTAGCAGTTCAGATTTGACTGACTGGATCATGGATTCAGGCGCATCGCATCATGTGTGGAGATCGAGCACAGTTTAATTCTTACAGATCCATCCCTCCTGGTAGATCTGTGGTTATTGCTAATGGAGTACGTCTTCCCATTGTTGGTCAAGGGGAGATTGTTCTAACTCCGTCTATGCATCTGCAGAACGTTTTATATGCTCCTGACTTTCAGATGAATCTTTTGTCAATTAGTCAAATTACAATGGATTTACACTGTCGTGCCATATTTGATCCCTCTTCTCTTGTGTTTCAGGACATACTAACGGGCATGGTGATTGGGTCTGGTTGTGAGCAAAGAGGATTGTACAAGCTTGCCATACCACCTTGTGCTGGAGTAGCTACTATTCCTTCAGGCTTTGTTTCTCCATTCATGTGGCATCTACGTTTTGGACATCTCCCTATTCAGAAAATGTGTCATGTTCTACCACAGATATCTACTCGCACTACCTTGGACTGTGAAGCCTGTCAGCTTGGAAAGCATCATCATTCCTCTTTTCCGAGACGTCAAGGTCGTTGCAGTAGTTAGTCGAGTTGTTTCATTTTGACATTTGGGGGTCTTAGTCGTGTTCCTGGTCATCAGGGACATCGTTTTTATATGGTTGCTGTGGATGATTATTCTAGACTTTCTTGGGTATTCTTGTTAAAAACATAAGTCTGAAGCAGGTCTTATCATTAAATCTTTTCTTATTGAGGTTAAAAATGTCTTCAATGCTAATGTGAAATTTATTCGTACGGATAATGCCTTTGAGTTTTCAACATTACAATTATCAGAATTTCTCAGATCTCTAGGTATCATTCATCAGACCTCTTGTGCCTATACTTCCCAGCAGAATGGTGTTGTTGAACACAAACACCATCACCATTTTGATGTCACAAGGACCCTTCTGATTCAGAGTCGTGCCCTACATTCGTTCTAAGGAGAAGCAGTTCTTACTGCTTGCTACCTAGTGAACCGCATATCGTCCACTATGCTTGGAGAAAAGGTCCCTTTCTTGATTGTGTTTCTCGAGAAGGATCTGTTCTCTTTAACTCCCAGAGTATTTGGATCTGTGGCATTTGTCCACAATTTCTCCCCTGGCCATGACAAGCTTTCACCCAGAGCTGTCAAATGTGTTTTTGTTGGTTATTCTCGTACCCAAAAGGGGTATCGATGTTTTGATCCTGTAGGAAAAAAATATTATGTGAGTGTTGATGTCACATTCTTTAAGTTCATTATGTCTTTTTCTTCTACAGGTGACATGTTATCTCCAGCTACTTCTGGTGAGGATGTGGTTGTTCATCCACCTCCTCCTTCTCCACCTTGTGCACCCAATGATGAGTCTCCATCTTCACCACCTCCACCACCACAACTATCTCCACCACCTCCGTCATCTCCGCCTCCCTTACCTCCGACACAGTTCCTACCACATATTTACACGCGCAAGTCTTCTACTCGCCCCTCTGCTCAAGCGCCCTCCACATCATCCAGCACGCCTCAAGTATGTAATGAGCACATTGTTTCATGTGACGGTACTGGTGTCTTGAATGTTACACAGGATGAGTTATTAACAAACAACAAAGAGGATGATGACCTGGACATACCTATTGCTTTGCGAAAGCCTCGTCGTCAATGTGCAACTTATCCTCTTGCTGTGATTTTTCATTGGACCATCTTTCAAGGAATATAAGAAGTTTGTTGTGGGACTCTCTGTTGTGTCTATCCCACGAACATATCAGGAGGCCATACAGGATAATAGGTGGCGTATTGCAATGGAGGAAGAGATGACAACTTACAGTCGCGTGGCACATGGAGCATTATCTCTGCTCCCCCGGGTGCATCTGTTGTGGGCTGCAAGTGGGTATTTACAGTAAAGCAAAGGGCAGATGGCAGTGTGGATCGCTACAAGGCTAGGCTTATGGCACGTGGGTTCACCCAAACCTATGGGTGGACTACTAGGATACATTCTCACCGGTGGCCAGGCACTCGACACTTCGCATCCTTTTATTAGTTGTTGCTTGACAGTTCGCATTCTTTTATCAGTTGTTTCACGGTACTAGCCCCTTTACCAGCTTGATGTAAAGAATGCATTTTTATATGGTGACCTACATGAGGAGGTGTATATTCAGCAGCCACCAGGGTTTGCTACTGAGGGAGAGTCACAAAAGGTGTGCATGCTTCATAAGGCAATTATGGCCTGAAGCAGATTCTGAGAGCTTGGTACCAGAAGCTATCGGGTTGATAGAGCAACAGGGTTTCGTGAGGTCTACAGCGGATCACTCATTGTTTGTTCAGATGACACAGAGAGGTACTATTGCCATTCTTGTCTATGTTGATGATATTATTGTCACGGAGGATGACGAGCAGGACATTCAGGCTGTCAAGGAGTTCCAAAGTCAGCAGTTTGTGACTAAGTACCTTGGCACACTTCAATACTTCCTTGGTTTAGAGTTCGCCAACAACCAGCATGGTCTTGTGATGACCCAGAGAAGTTTGTGATGGATCTTCTTTCTGATACAGGAATGACAGGGTGCAAGCCTGCTACAACCCCTATGGATCTGTTAGAAAATCGGAAGCGGAAGCATAATCATGGAATAACGATAAAGAACATAAGAACGCGGGATTTACGTGGAACCCTACTCCGTGAGGAGCGGGATGAAACCACAGGAGAAGCCCTCAACGGGGCGTGTTTGTCTATTGACTTTCTCAATGGATACAGGAGGTCTGGGGCTCCTTATATAGCCTCTCCAGAGCCTCCAAGTCCCACCACTGGACGATGTGGGACTAAACACTGGATGGGGTAAATGGATCTCCTCCAGGATCCATTTACCCCGCTACAACACAATGGGCGCTCGACCAAATACTCTAACACTCCCCCTCAAGCTGGAGCATGCAATGCTCAGCTTGGACAAACAGAAGATACTCAACTCAACGCTACAGGACACTACGGACAATATCAACCCAACACGCACATTGCTGCAGTCGAGGACGTTGCTTCTCATGCCGTGCAGGTGAGGAGGACGAACGGGCTGGAATGTGAGTCAACTGAAGACTCGGAATCTGACCGTCGAGTCTGAACTTGCGCCTGAAGTCTCCTCATCGGAGAACTGGGTCTCTCCCATCTGGCTCAGAGAATGGTGCACTGCTCTGGTGTACCTATGATACCACATGAAAACCCTTGCCCTCAAGGGAATGGTCCTCTGCTCTGGAGTCCCTATGGCTCACATGAAAACTCTGACCGAACAACAAGAATGATGGGGACCTCGAACTGATGATGGCAACGTATGCTCATCTGAAAATGACCGCACACTTGTGCGTGTCTAAAACTGGAGACTCGAAAACACTGATCGTCGAGTCTGAAACCGAACTGTAGAGTCTGATCAACTGGCTGGCCTGGAGACTGGCATCTGAATCTGGAATCTGGATCATGAACAGACCTGTGACTCTACATATACTCCCCCTTTCTCCCATACTTGTTGAAAAACAAACATCGACAAAGTTGGGAGAAGACAAGATAAATAGGGGGTGAAAACATCCAAAAACTCTCGCGGCTTTTCATAATTAAATTTTTTTAAGCCATCACATTTTTTTTCATAAGCCGTTCAACTCTTTTTTTTTCAAAATATTTCTTCTTTTTTTTTTAAGAAATCTCTCTTTTTCCTTGCCCATCTCCCTTGGGCTCCCTCCCCTTTTTTTTAAATAACATTCCTTTTCTCAGCCGAACAACAGAGGTCCTCTTGGGCTCTTAGCAGAATGTCCCCCTTCCCCTTTTTTTTTATTCGGCCCAACAAAGGGGCCCAACTCTCTCTTTTTGAAACAAAGACGTCACGGGACCCTAGGTTCCCACGATGGAAATCCCTGGTATAAGATCTGTCGCCCCGAGGGGGCACAGCGCCGCAAGCGCCAGGGGCCATGGGGGAGATCGAAGGAGGGCATCGCTGGAGGCGATTCCGCCTGTGTGGGAGCATCGCTGGAGGGGCCTGAAGGAGGAGGAGAGGCGTCGGGCTTGCGCGATGAAGGTACGAGCACCTTGCCTGAGTCGTCGCGAGGGCGGCATCTCCTGGTAGATGTGCCGCCGAATGAGAATGGGGCGACGATGCTGGAGCATCCGTGCCGCCTGGACTGTGTGAGGCTGCGCGCGAGAGAGATGGGGTTGGGGGCGCGACTGGGGTTCATCTCGTGCCTGGAACTGAGGTTCTCTAATCATGATCCTCTCTAAAGATCTGCAACGCCTGGAGCGCGCGAAGGTGTTGGTCCGGAGGTATGAGCGCCGCCTCTGCTCGATGGACATGGAGATGATGATCGGCGCCGCCAGGCGATGATGATCGGCGGCCGCGACCTGGGCGATCAGATGTCCTGTTCGATGGACTTGGAGACCGGGTCTGGTCTTCCAGAGAACCGCGCCGCCTGCGCGATTGGAGAGGAGAGCGCGCTTGGAGCCGCCGACTTGGAGACGATGTCGTACGGAGGACTTGCGCACCATGTTTCGATCTGGATGCTGATCTGGATGCCGACGGAGGGCTCTAGGGCAGGGCTGATGCTGGACGTCCACGCCTGCGTTACTGGATCGTGCTAAGGAAGGAGGGTTGCACGCTGGACGTGCTTCGGCTTCGACTTGGTTGGATCGTGCGCACTCCTGGAGAGGTGCAGGTGTCGCCTGCATGAGAAGGATCAACCTGTCGCTTGGTGCCAGATGCTGCTGGCATGGGGGTTTCACGGGAAACCTAGGGTTCCAAGAAACCCAAAGGCCTGGAGAACTGCGGCATGGAGATATTCGGATCTTAAAAAAACTTCGATGATGATCTTTGAAATATGCAGAGATTAGGGTTTCAATAGAAACCCTAGGACTTGGACAAAACACTAATGATCATCTTCAAGAACATAGAACTTTAAACACGAATCTCAAAAAATGAAAACGTGAAGTCCTTGAAAATCGACCCGCTCTGATACCATGGTTAGAAAATCGGAAGCGGAAGCATAATCATGGAATAAAGATAAAGAACATAAGAACGCGGGATTTTACGTGGAACCCTACTCCGTGAGGAGCGGGATGAAACCACGGGAGAAGCCCTCAATGGGGCGTGTTTGTCTATTGACTTTCTCAATGGATACAGGAGGTCTGGGGCTCCTTATATAGCCTCTCCAGAGCCTCCAAGTCCCACCACTGGACGATGTGGGACTAAACACTGGATGGGGTAAATGGATCTCCTCCAGGATCCATTTACCCTGCTACCAACACATGGCGCTCGACCAAATACTCCAACAGATCCGAGTATGAGGTTATATGATGATGACACTAAGGAGGTAGACAGGAGGAGATATAGAGAGCTTATTGGGAAAGCTCCTATACGCCACTATCACCAGACCTGATATATCTTTTGCAGTCAGCAAAGTTAGCCAATTCATGGAGCAACTCAGGAAGGTGCATATGGATGCGGTGTATATGATCTTGAGATATTTGAAGGCTTCACCTGGTTCTGCTCTTAGATTCAACAGGGGTACATCTCTTGAGGTGACAGCTTGTGCAGATGCGGACTATGCAGGTTGCCCCAGAGACAGGAAGTCTACTTCTGACTTTGCTATCTTTGTTGGCAGCTCTCTTGTTTCATGGAGAAGCAAGAAGCAGACAGTCGTGGCCAGATCTAGTGTAGAATCTGGGTACAGAGCCATGACACAAGGAAGCACATGTAGGTAAGATCTGTGTTAATTGATCTTACTGTTGAGGTTTCTCTTCCCATGCAGCTTTTATGTAATAATCAAGAGGCTCTATTTATTGCCAACAATCCTGCATTTCATGAACGGACCAAACACATAGAGGTGGATTGCCATTACACTAGAGACATGATTCAGAAAGGTCTCATATCTACATCACATGTTTATATTGGAGATCAGACTGCAGATATCTTCACAAGGCACTCACCAGAGGTCCATTCCAGAGGTGTTGTACCAAGCTGAGCATCATATGATATATATGCTTCAGCTTGAGGGGGAGTGTTGAGATAATTGTATCTCCAGTCTTGTTTTTCTTATTTATGTTTCCTGTTTGTACTTCTTTGTAATTAACCCAGGGCTTTTCTCCTATATAAGAGAGCCCTAGGGTCTCGTCTATTATATGAACTTTTGTTTTTCCCAATACATGTCATATACATTAACCTCGTAAAAGATATGTATGATAGGGCTTCATCTTGTGTAAGATACAATCTGGGAAGACTGACTATTTTGACATCAACATTGGTTTGCATCAAGGTTCAGCTTTGAGTCCATTCCTTTTTACTTTAATTATGGACGGGTTAGCAAGTCACATTCAGGATGAGATACTTTGGTGTATGTTATTCGTCGATGATATTGTGTTGATTGATGAGACTAGAGATGGAGTAAATGAGAAGCTTGAGGTCTGGAAACCTACATTGAAGACTAAAGGATTTCGTATAAGTAGGGCTAAGACTAAATATATGGAGTGCACTTTTGATGGAAGCAATAGGGAAGGAATGGAGGTGAAGATTGTTGACAATAACACTCGGAAGAGTGATTCTTTCATATACTTGAGATCTATTTTGCAACGTGATGGTGAAATTTATGGAAATGTTACTAAAGAATAAATACGAGTTGCGTAAAGTGGAGAGGAGCCTTTATCATTCTTTGTGATAAGAAAATTCCTTTGAAAATCAAAGGAAAGTTTTACAAAGCAGTTGTGAGACCTGCTATGCTCTATGGAGCTGAATGTTGGCATGTGAACCATAGACATGTGCAGAGAATGGGAGTAGCAGAAATGAAAATGCTAAGGTGGATGTGTGGATACATGTAAAGATCGGATTCGGCTTGATGCAATTAGAAGGAAAGTTGGTGTAGCTCCGATGGAGGATAAGATGTAAGAAAATCGCTTAAGATGGTTTGATCATTTGCAAAGGAGGTCAGTTATGCATCGGTGAGGAGATGCAAGTTTTGGGATGTTGAGCTGGCTAAGAGAGGACGAGGAAGGCCCAAGAAGTGTTGGAATGAGACTATACGAAGGGATCTTAGTTTTTTGGATGTAAGCCCGAGAATGACCCAAGATAGATCTGAATTGAGGCAAAGAATCCATGTAGCCAGCCCTACTTAATGTAGACCTCCTCCATTGGAGGTATCGTCTCTCCAGTCAGTAGTTGAGTACGTGTTGCATCGTACTCAGAGTCAAGAGATGACATAAAGACCCCTGTCATAATGGCATTCTGATATTCATGTTGCTGCTCAGTGTTGGTAGTAATAGGCATGAAGCTGTGCAAATGCCCAAACATGCCTCTAAGATGCGAGAAGTGGGCATGAAGTGGTCGACCATTCTGTTTGGTCGAAAAAATATCATACTGCAGTTGAAGAATCTTACTCTCATTCTTTTCCTCCTAGTATGTGTCTGTTAAGATGTCCCACATAGCCTTTGTTGTGGGTTGATCGATAATATCGTTGGCAATCTCCATGGTGAGTGTCCTAGATAGCCAAATGCGAGCATAGACATCGTCTTGCTTCCAAGAAGCATTAGCCCCATGGGTGGAGACTGGTGGGGCAGCTGCTTTCTAGAGGTCGTTTCGTGCGGTGGGGAACAACTACATGGATGACTGTTCCAAACCATTTACGGTTCTTTGGGCCATCTGGACTGAACGGAACGATCTGATCTTCAACAACCAGAGGTTTTATTCGGAAAATGACGTTTCTCATTGTAAAGAACTTTATAACTTTTGGGCCTCACGGTAATGTACTCTAATCTCTTTTTAATGAAATCTTTTTTGTGGTGACTCCCACCTTGAGAGTTCACCCTCTTTAGTATTCAAAAAAGAAGCATTAGCCACAGTCTTGTCCGCCAGCTCTGAATCCGTCAGAATGTGCTCCTTGTTATGGCACTGCATAAGGGTGCGAAACTACATGGACCACAACTCATAGTTGGTCCCATCCATCTTCACGATGGGAGCCGGGATGTTGAAGACACCGGATGATGAAAAAATGTCACCCTTGTTCTCTGACATGATAAGAACGCCGAAATCCGGAAAAAACCTGAGGAGTAGACTGCTCTGAGTGAGTCTACACAATCATATGGAGGATTGGTTGTACCAGTAGACTCATACAACCACCATCATCACTTTTTTGTCGTCTAGAGTCAGAAGACGTGATTTATAAGTGAAAAAGCACGAAGTCCGAACAAAATCAGACCATATTGGCCTGCAAAAATGGCCAAACTGCAGCAAGAACGTGAAGGTGGGGTCGAACCGGCGTTGGGAAAGGCCAGTCCACTCACGGCGGTCGTTGGGCGGCGGGCTGTTGTGCGGTGATGGGAGACCCTCGGCGGCTGGGTTGCGCATGACGTGGGGGCGCGGGGTTGGATGCCAGCGGTAGGCATGTGGGGTGGGGACGCAGGGGTGCCGGCAGCGGGCGAGGAGGGGGCATGTAGGGTCAGGGTTAGGGTGGGATATGGGAACCCAGGTCTAGGACCGTTGCTCCGATATCATGTTGGAAGAAAAGAATTGCTTGAATTAAAAGAGACCCTAGGGCTCTCTTATATAAGAGAGAAGCCCTGAGTTAATTACATGAGAGGTACATAAAGAAAATAGAAATTAGAAATGGATAATAAGAGATACAAATATCTCAACAGCTTTTACAGAGGAAGATGAATAAATCAAAGATGCCACACATAGGGAGAAATGAATCCAGTGCGAATGGAAGAAGCACCAACATAAGGAGATTGTACCAGTCTATAGAGACCTTCTTGCTCGCGGCCAGATCCAATCACCATGCATGTAAGAATGTCCTGGAACACAAGAGCAGAAGGGTCAAATATGGCACGACAATGTAAATCCTTGGTATTTTGAATAATGGATAGTAAATTCATAGACAATTCAAAATCATAGAAAACATTCTGAAGCCGCATTGCAGGAGTTAACTGCACCTCCCCCTGTCCAATAATGGTAGAGTGTGTCCCATCATCTATCACAACAATTCTCCCTGATTGAGTCGGACTAAAATTACTAAACTATCCTTTGTCACCACAGAGATGATGGGATGCTCCTGAATCAATAATCCACTCTAACAAATCTACCTTGAAACAGTTGTAAAGGCATATGTTATACCTGGTGTGGACGTTGATGCTGATGCAGCTACCTCTGAGGATCCTGAAGGAGAGCTGTTTGATCCAGAGGCAGGCATAATCTCCCTGAATCACGCTACGAGTTCATCAAATCTCTGATCAAATACAGACGATGAACTCCCAACCTGCTGAGTCTGCTCTACAACGCGTGCTGAAGCAGGAAACCCATGCTTGGAGTAGCATGTTTCCTCACAACATGCTACTCCCTCCCCTGCCACGACTACCCCATCCCCTGCCACGGTTCGAGCTCCCCCTGCCACGATACTGTATAGAGCTCCCCCTACCACGAGATGCAGCCGTAGTTGAAGAAGTCTGAGATTGTGGGATACCACCAGAGGATATAAAGAGCATGCTCAATCGACGATATGCCTCTTCCATTGGATGTATTGTGGCATCAGTGAGAAACTGGGCATGAGCAGCGTCATACTCAAGATTAAGAGCTGCTAGGAAGACCCCAGTCATCACAGAGTCTTTTTATACCTTGAGTTGCTCAGGCGTAGCTGTCAAGGAAATGTAACCATGGAGCTTCTCAAACATACCCCTTAGAGAAGTGTAGAGGGTATGGAGGACGACCATTTTGCTTCGATGTGAAGATATCGTGTTGGAGCTGCAATATATTTGACTCATTTTTCGTCGGAGAGTATGTGGAGACAAGAATGTCCCACATAGCCCTTTTGAAGTTGGTTGACTCAGTATATCATTAGTTATCTTTGTTGACACGGTCCCAGATAGCCATACTCGTGCAATAAGCATCCTTTGCCTCCCAGGAGACATTTAACCCAGTCTTATCGCCCGCCTCCTCACTCATGAGGATGTGCTTCTTGTCATTGCACTACATTAAACTCATGAGCTATATGGCCCACGGTTCGTAGTTTGTTCCATCCATCTTGATGATAGGTGTCAAACCTTTGAAGGCACCCATGAATGAACATCAGCTTTGTTGTCTGACATGATGATCACTATCTCCAAGTCTGGGTTTGCAACAAGAAAGACCTGCATCTACACTGACATATGGGAAGATAGTTTTGGGTTTAGACTCATACCACAACCTCTTCCATTCGATAGAGGCTCTTTGGGAAACTAGGGTGTTTTAGATGATCACGTCACACCCTAGAGACCCAAAAGTGGGCTTAGCGGGCAGCAACAGCCGGCAACGGTGATAAACGGGACGGCCGGCAGCAGCGGCGGAAAGGACGGCCGGCAGCGGTGGCTGGTCGGCAGCAGTGACCGGCTGGCGGGAGGCGGAGAAGCGGTGCCCCGAGAGATAGGCAGCGGCGACGGTTGCTACCTAGGGCACAGGGTTTTGGTGGGGCAGGGCTCTAGGGCACAGGCTCCAGTCTAGGACCGTCGCTCTAATACCATTTGGAAAAACATGAAACGAAAAGTCTTGTTCATCGTATCCCTAGAGCTCTCTTATATAGGAGAAAAACTCTAAGGGAAATTACATAAATTAGACTGAAGAAATAGAAAAATATAAATAAAGACAAAGAGATATAAGTATCTCACCAGCCTCAAACATCTACATGCAAGAATTGGAATAAAGTCTTGAACAGAGGATGTTGACTCCATGGACAAGAACCATAATGGTGCATCCCAAATCAGCATGACTTGCAATCAAACTTAGTGGTAGCATAAATATTGGAATGATGTCTTGAAGCGGGGGAGAGGTAAGTACCCAAAGTGAAGTTGCCACTGTTAAGTACTCCTGCGTATATTAATTTACCCTACATATGGAAACTGCAACAATCTATAAACACTTCCCACTACATGGCCAGTGGTAATCCTCTACCCCATCATAATTTCTTAAAACATAAGAGATACGTGACGAAAAATAGTTTCAGTCAACTACTCTGTAATCTTACAGTCATACTATAGAGTTTGGAGTATGCATCATATATGTTAGAAAATCGGAAACGGAAGCGAAACATGGATAAAATAATAAAGAACATATGAAGAACGGGATTTTACGTGGAACCCTACTCCGTGAGGAGCGGGATGAAACCACGGGAGAAGCCCTCAAAGGGGCGTGTTTAGCATTGCTTTTCTCAACTGTTACAGGAGGTCTGGGGCTCTTTATATAGCCTCTCCAGAGCCTCCAAGTCCCACCACTGGACGATGTGGGACTAAACACTGGATGGGGTAAATGGATCTCATCCAGGATCCATTTACCCTGCTACAACACAATAGGCGCATACAACTTTATACTCCAACACTCCCCCTCAAGCTGGAGCATGAAATGCTCAGCTTGGACAAACAGAAAGATACTCAACTCAACGCTACACGACACTACGGACAATATCAACCCAACGCGCACATTGCTGCAGTCGAGGACGTTGCTTCTCATGCCGTGCAAATGAGGAGGACGAACAGGCTGGAGTGTAAGTCAACTGAAGACTCGAAATCTGACCATCGAGTCTGAACTGCGCCTGAAGTCTCCTCGTCGGAGAACTGGGTCTCTCCCATCTGGCTCAGAGAATGGTGCACTACTCTGGTGTACCTATGATACCACATGAAAACCCTTGCCCTCAAGGGAATGGTCCTCTGCTCTGGAGTCCTTATGGCTCACATGAAAACTCTGGCCGAACAACTAGAAGAATGATGGGGACCACGAAACAAATGATGGCAACTTATGCTCATCTGACAATGACCGCACGCTCGTACGTATCTGAAACTGGAGACTCGGAAACAATGATCGTCGAGTCTGAACAACTGTAGAGTCTGATCAACTGGTTGATCTGGAGACTGACATCTGAATCTGGAATCTGGATCTGGAATGAACAGACCTGTGACTCTACATATACTCCCCCTTTCTCCCATACTTGTCGGAAAACAGACAATTCGACCAAGTTGGGAGAAAACAACATAATAGGGGAAACAAACATCACTTGCAGCTTTTTCATCATTTTTTTTAAAGTCGTCTCATCAAAAAAAATTTTGAAACAATTTTTTTTAAGCCATTGATTTTTTTTTCGGCTTTTCATCAATATTTTTTTTCAACTATGCGTACGGCTTTTGAGATGTACGCGCCTTTTCTCCGTCATTTTTTTTAAAAAAATACGACTCTCTTTTTTTTCCAAAACAAATTCCCCCCATTTTTCTGGCCCACCCGGACCGAACTGTAGGATGGCCTCCCCTTTTTTTCTTGCATAACTGCCCTTTCCAGCCCACTGTTGGGCCTTAATTTTTTTTTAATAAAGCAGGGCCTTCGGGCTCCCCCTTTATTTAGGGTTCCTTGGGAACCCTACCTTCGAACCCAAAAACCGCCGCCGCTGGAGCTCCTGACTGGGAGGGGGTTCGCCGCTCGCGCCGCCCCGATGGAGTCGCGCCGCCCCGATGGGGAGGCCATAGGAGGGAGCTCGCCGCCGACCTGGGGGTTGCGCCACGCCTGGGGGCTTTGCTGCGACTGAGAGGAGGGGGGGCGAGGGCGCCTGGAGTGCGCGCCTGGAGAACAACCGCGCAGGGGGGTCGATATATCGCTGCCTGCCGAGGAGGGGAGCCGCCGAGGCTTGCCCGCACTGGGGTTGCTTTGGCGCAAGGGCTGGGGGAGCCCTATTGGAGACCAGTGTAGAGTCGCGCGAGGGCTCGCGCGCACCTCTGTACGATGGGGTCGCCAGATGCTGCTGCATGAGAAATGGCGGAGTATCGCCAGAGACTTGATCGCCAGGGGGATGACGCTGCCTGGAGCCTTGGAGAGGCCCCGCCTGGGACAGAACTTGCTAAAGAATGGGGCTGGTGATGGAATCTGCGGGTGCGCGTGGAAAGTCACCGATAGCACGCGCACCTGGAACCCTGGGAGGAGATACCATGTCGTAGAGGAACCCGTAGGTGCCGTTCGGTTGCCGGTTTACCGGCGGGTTGGGGGGGTTTACCCCCCTTAACCCACTTTCCCTCTCTCCTGCGTGGGCCCCACTTTATTCCTTTTTAAAAAATTAAATAAATCAATTTTACATCATCAATCCTATCAAAAAATAATATATTATACCATCATATCATATAAAAATTATAAACTACTCCACTTCTACTCACTTTTCCAAACTTCAATACAATCACATCACAATAACTACTCACTTTTTCAAATTCCAATACAATCATATCACCCCAAACCCACCCCCAGTTTAACCCTCTATCCAAACACCAAAACTAAAAAACGGGTTACCCTCTACCAGTTTAACCCGCCTTAACCCGCCAACCAAACGCACCCGTAGGGTTCTGAAGGCCTGGACTTGGAGGCTCGAGGAGCGCGCGGAGTTTGATGGCAGCCGGGGAAGACCTTCTCCAGTCGATGCTGTTGCGGATCCCCGTTCCAGAATCTTGAATACATCTTTAAAAAGAAAACGAATCTCATGGGTTGGAACAGAGATTGCCTGGAGAGGTGTTGTTGATGCAAGATTAGGGTTCAGTCAGGAACCCTGTAGCGCAGAAGCATAGAGGAGCGAATAACAACATGAAGAACCATGAATTCAAAAATCTCGGACCATGAACGATCTTCCAGAATAACAACATCGAATCTCGAATAATAAAAAACTTAAAGAACAAATCTTCGAGAATCGACCCGTCTGATACCATGTTAGAAAATCAGAAGCGGAAGCGAAACATGGATAAAATAATAAAGAACATATGAAGAACGGGATTTTACATGGAACCCTACTCCGTGAGGAGCGGGATGAAACCACGGGAGAAGCCCTCAAAGGGGCGTGTTTAGCATTGCTTTTTCTCAACTGTTACAGGAGGTCTGGGGCTCTTTATATAGCCTCTCCAGAGCCTCCAAGTCCCACCACTGGACGATGTGGGACTAAACACTGGATGGGGTAAATGGATCTCCTCCAGGATCCATTTACCCTGCTACAACACAATAGGCGCATACAACTTTATACTCCAACAATATATAAGATGGGTAAATGGATCCTACCAAGATCCATTTACTGCATCTAGGAATTTAGTCCCACATCTACCAGTGATGAGACTTGGAGGGTCTGTGGAGGCTATATAAGAAGCCCCAGACCTCCTGTATCCAATGAGAAAGTGCAATGCAACATACGGCCCTTTGAGGCCTTCTCCCGTGGTTTCATCCCACTCCTTAGGGAGTAGGGTTCCGCGTAAAATCTCGGTCTTCTGTTTTATTCTTTTTCTCTGATACACTTTCGCATTCTTTATTTTCTAACATGGTATCAAAGCGGGTTCGATTCTCGAGGATTTGTTCTTAAGGATTTATTTTATGTTCTTGGTCGAGATTCAACGGTTGTTCTTGAAGATTATTTTGATCATGTTCATGATCTGTTCAAATATTCAGTTTTAGGGTTTCTTGGAACCATAAATCTTCGGCGTCAACGACAATATCATTCTGCATTATGTATCTTCAGTAACAAAATAAGATTTCAGCCACTGTTGTAAAAGTCCTTCGATTGGCCTGACTAGTAGGTCCGACTAGTCTAGTGGGTGGGGTGGCCGACCGAATATTGACTAATTCCGACTAGGCCGATTAGCTTATCGATTTTTGCTTGGAGATACCTTCTTTTTACTTTTTTAAAAGCAAACTTATTCTAATATGCTTAATGTTGTATTTTGTTGGAGCATTCATTGTATGCGCCTATTGTGTTGTAGCGGGGTAAATGGATCCTGGAGGAGATCCATTTACCCCATCCAGTGTTTAGTCCCACATCGTCCAGTGGTGGGACTTGGAGGCTCTGGAGAGGCTATATAAAGAGCCTCAGACCTCCTGTATCCATTGAGAAAGTCAATAGACAAACACGACCCTTAGAGGCCTTCTCCCGTGGTTTCATCCCGCTCCTCACGGAGTAGGGTTCCACATAAATCCCGATGTTCATATTTCTTATTCTTGTTCCATGTTTTCGCTTCCGCTTCCGATTTTCTTACATGGTATAAGAGCGGGTCGATTCTTGAGGATTTTTATCGTTTATATTATTCGAGATTCGATTTATGGCTAAGTTCTTATATCATTCAAGTTTGTGAGATATGAGTTTCTTGAAAAACCTAAGTTCTTTGTTTTTGTTCGAGGATTATCGAAGTTCTTGTTCCAGATCTGGCGCCTCTCCATCTGAGATTTTCATCAGGCGGCATGTACACGGCATGCGATGCTCTGTGCACCATGCCCGCTGCTTTCGCAGCCCTAGCACCAGGAGCGATTCCTCCAGCCGCAACGTCCATGCGGCACAAAGAGCCCACAGGCCCCCAAGTCCCGATCTGTTCGAGAGATTTTTATTGCCATTCTCCACAGGGCCTCTAAATCCGGCAGGTCGGACCAGCCGCCATCCTCTCCAGAAAATGGGTTCCGTCTGGTTTATGAAGATGGCGCTCCTCTCTCGCGTGCGTGCCAGATCCAGCAGGTCCCCTTCCTCAAGATCCACAAGATGCGCACGTGCTCCCCTCGCGTTTAACCTCCAGGCGCAGACCGTGCGCACGAAGCCCCGGCGCCGAGACCGGCCCACCAGGCGGCGCCGCCCCTGGCACGCGGTCCCAGCGCGCGATGTGCGCACGAAGCCCCTTCGTTCCGCTCCCCAGCCCGCTTGCGCGCAGGCGCGCATCCCTGTGGCTGATACTCTTCCGCGCGCGCGTCTTCCACCCAGGAGCTTCGCGCATTGATCGCGCCGCCTCCAGATGATCCAGACGGCGCCACTACAGTGCTCCTCTATCCTTCTCTCGCGAAGGTTGTGCCCCCCCACCCGGCAGCGGGGCGGCGCGTGATGGGTTCCATCATGATGGGGTTCCACAATGGGAAACCCTACTGATGTCATTTTTATTTTATTTTTTCCAAGTGGGCTGAGTATGTGTTTAAAAAAATGGAAAGCCCAACAGTGGCCTGAGAAAAAAAGAAGAGAGGAAGAGTTGGGTCCAACTTTAGGCCGAGAGTTCCACGTTAAAAAAAGAAAGAAAGGAAAATGGGGCCTGATTGCAGTTCAAAAAGGTAATTAAAAGGGGGGCATGTGAGCTGAGTGCGTTAAAAAAAAAGGAAGGCCTGTTTTTGGAAAAAGAGAGAGAGAGAGAGAGAGAAAGAGAGGAAAAGTAGTTGTATTTTGTAAAGCTCAAATGGGCTAAGGTTTCTTTGGGCCCAATTGGGCCACATTTATTTGGAAAAAAAAAGGAGAGAGGGATGAAGTAGGAGGAGGTTGCAAGTTTTTCAAAAAAAAATCAAAAAAAGGCGCGTACATCTAGAAAAAGCCGTACGCAAATTCAAAAAAAATTTGCAAAGCCGTAGAAAAAAAAGAGTTGAACGGCTTATAAAAAATGTGTCGGCTTAAAAAAAATATGAAAAGCCGCGAGAAATTTTTTGGATGTTTTTCACCCCCTATTTATCTTGTTTTCTCCCAACTTTGTCGATGTTCGTTTTCCGACAAGTATGGGAGAAAGGAGGAGTATATATGTAGAGTCACAGGTCTTGATCCAGATTCCAGATTCAGATGCCAGTCTCCAGACCATCCATATTTTCCAGACTCTACTGATGATCAGTTGTTCAGACTCGACGATTTATTCCGGGTCTAGTTTCAGACACGCACGAGTGTGCGGTCAATTTCAGATGAGCATATGTTGCCATCTTTTGTTTCGTGGTCCCCATCATCCTTGTTGTTGTTCGGCCAGAGTTTTCATGTGAGCCATAGGGACTCCAGAGCAGAGGACCATTCCCTTGAGGGCAAGGGTTTTCATGTGGTATCATAGGTACACCAGAGCAGTGCACCATTCTCTGAGCCAAATGGGAGAGACCCAGTTCTCCGACGAGGAGACTTCAGGCGCAAGTTCAAACTCGATGGTCAGATTCCGAGTCTTCAGTTGACTCACGCTCCAGCCCGTTCGTCCTCCTCACCTGCACGGCATGAGAAGCAACATCCTCGACTGCAGCAATGTGCGCGTTGGGTTGATATTGTCCGTAGTGTCCTGTAGCGTTGAGTTTATTTCTGTTCGTCCAAGCTGAGCATTGTATGCTCCAGCTTGAGGGGGAGTGTTGGAGCATTCGTTGTATGTGCCCATTGTGTTGTAGCGGGGTAAATGGATCATGGAGGAGATCCATTTACCCCATCCAATGTTTAGTCCTACATCGTCCAGTGGTGGGACTTGGAGGCTCTGGAGAAGCTATATAAAGAGCCCCAGACCTCCTGTATCCATTGAGAAAGTCAATAGACAAACACGGCCCTTAGAGGCCTTCTCCCGTGGTTTCATCCCGCTCCTCACGGAGTAGGGTTCCACGTAAATCCCGTTGTTCATATTTCTTATTATTGTTCCATGTTTTCGCTTCCGCTTCCGATTTTCTAACATATTTAAATTCAATTACTTGTTTTCTTTCATTATGATAATATAAAAAGTATACAAATCTTTGTAAATATATAAGAATATGTATAAAAATGATTTATATATTTAAAATTATTAAAAAATTGAAAACCGATTAAAACCTGACTAAATTCGATTAGTCGCCTGATTGCTGATTAATCCTTAGTCAATTACCCAATCGACCGAGTACCGACTAGCGATTTTTGCAACCTTGATTTCAGCAGCTTCCCGCATGTTCAGAAAAAAATGCTTCAGTTCATGTTCTTTGCAATTGCAAAAATCCAGACCCTCACACGGGCACGCACTTCCAGGTGCGGATCTCAGCCATGAGATCCCGACTCAAGAGGCGGTGGCGGCCTCTCCACACCAGTCCAACGACGGTGGTGTTGATGGGTTCTCCGCCCATAGGGAGCTCTATGATTCATTCGCATCACGGTGCAGGTTGAGGCACCATGCTCTAGGCGGAGCCACAATCTCCCTGGAGACTGCTCCTCCGATCGGGTATACGAAAGCGGCTAAGGTCGTATACGGGGAGACGCGATCCCAGGCGGCGAGCCCCAACACCCCGCTCCTCCGATCGCCACTCCTCCTGTCTACGCTCCAGAGGCGTTGCCCCTCCTCTTGCAACGCTCCAATGACTGGAACCCTATTATTAGCGGTGGCGACCCCATGCGGAGCTCCAAGCGGCACGAGACCTTCGACGGTGCGCACATCTCCATCCGAGAGGCCCTCCCAAAGCCACATCGCACAGACAACACATCCTCCTCGGTGTCGCCCCATCTCTTCAGCGGTGCAGACTAGCCTCCAAGCATCGCATCCTCGCGAGCTCCAGAAGAACTCTTCCAGCGATGCTACCCTCATCGTCTATCCCGTCCAGCAGGCAGCCACGGCACCATCGCCAAGCGGTGGCCCTCCAAGCTGCGCCTTGCACAGCATCTCGCGCACAACAAAGCTCTAGCAGTGCGCGCTTTTCAGGCGGTGCCGATCATCTGCAGGCGATGATCGAGAAACCCCCATGGGGGGCGGCAAGTCCAGAAGCCCCAATCGGGGCGGCTCTTGTGTGAGAAGGGTTCCCACTAAGGTAACCCTAAATAAACACTAGCCCACTGTCGTGTGTTAAAAAAATGCTTGATATTCTAGGCCCAAGTAGGGCTACGGGCTACGTTTAAAAAAGGGGGGGGAGGCCGCATCTTTAGGCTCAAAATGGGCCGAAGAAAAAAATGCGAAAAAAAAAGAAAAGCCAAAAAAATGTGAACGACTTTCTTTTAAAAAAAGGAAAAGACAGCTAAAAAGGAAATAGCCATTAAAAAAAGGAGGATCGTACAAAAATCATTGTTTTTCAATAAGTATGGGAGAAAGGGGGGTATTGTGTAGAGTCGCAGGTCTATTCCAGATTCAAATTCCATATTCTAGGTCAACCAGTTGTTCAAACTCTACATATGTTCAGACTCGACGATCAGATTCCGAGTTTTCAAGTTGATTCGCACATGTCTGAGATCAGTTGTGAGGTCCCTATCTTTTCTGGTCAACTCAGAGTTTTCATGTGTTCCGTAAGTACTCCAGAGTAAATATCTCATTCCCTATACCATGTGGGATAGGGTTTTCATGTGGTTTCATAGGGACTCCAAAGTAGAGATCCCTTTCTCTGAGCCAGTATGGGAGAGACCCAGTTCTCCAACGAGGAGACTTTTCATACTTCATTCTTCAGCGACTGTGGATTCTGACGAGGATGTCTCCACGGGCCCACAACTTTTCCGTTCAACCCTTTCAGAGATGGAGCAGTTGTCCACATTTTTGTAGCGGTCCAGAGTTCTCCAAGTGGAGGCTCACTTTCAGTTGCAGTGACTCTGACATACGTAATACAGAGCACATGCTATCCGACGAGGAGATTCGGTTTGAGTCACACTCCAACCCGCTTGTTTCTCCTCACCTGTACGGCATGAGAAGCAACGTCCTCGACAACAGCCGAAGGTTGTGCGCGTTGAGTTGATATTGTCTGCAGTGTCTTGTATTGTCAATTGAGATTTCTATCTGTTCAAGCTGAGCATTGCATGCTCCAGCTTGAGGGGGGGGTGTTAGAGTATGCGTCATATGTAAGATGGGTAAATGGATCCTTCCCAGATCCATTTACCGCATCCAGAAGTTTAGTCCCACATCTGTCAGTGGTGGGACTTGGAGAGTCTGTGGAGGCCATATAAGAAGCCCCATACCTCCCGTATCCAATGAGAAAGTGAAATGCAACATACGACCCTTTGAGGCATTCTCCTATGGTTTCATCCCGCTCCTTAGGGAGTCAGGTTCCACGTAAAATCCTGATCGTCTTAATATTTTATTATTTTTCTTTGATACTCTTCCGCATTCTTTATTTTCTACCGAAAGACAATAAGTTGAAAGGGAAATCTGGAGCAACTAAAACATCAGCCTATAGAATGTTGGGGATAATCTAAATTTGATTTAATTTAATGCATTCCTGGTGGGTGTTATCTTGGGCCTGCACCCTTCAATCTTTTTCATTGAAAAAATTCTAGGGAACAGTTAAATCAGAAGTGTGATTTTCAGTCTGCTTGGCGGACAGTGTGATGGAGAGATGACTTAGGTGACTGTATACCTTCTAAAAAATTAATATCTCAAAAAAGGTCGCATCGGTGCATGTACAGAATCAAATCAGAATCAAGACTTGTAAGAAATTGGCCTACTTTGTGTTGTGCTTGATGGAATTCGGCATCAAAAATCTACATTCCAAGCAGAATTATATTGTGATAATGGCATGTCATCTTGACGAATATGGACAATAGCGATGAATCTGAAGAACCTTGTTAAAGTTCTTATCTTGAGTATATGTGTAGGGTATTTCGCATCTTGTGTAGTAGGTAGTACATAATATTCTCTATGATTCTTGGGATAATGCAGGGCATAATCCACGATAGAACCATCACATTGTCCTTCCATGTTGTCAACCTATATGTGGGATCATTTTTTTTCTTGTACTGGAGTTGTAAGGATATGCTCCTTTTCCTAGCCCTCTACCACAGAGGAGCAATTTGAGACTAGAGAGAGTAGTTGAAATCCTCCAACTTCATTGATTCAAGAAATGTATGAATTTATGAAATTCACACCGTCATTATAAGGAACCTCCATACAACAACAACAACAACAACAACAAAGCCTTTTCCCACATTGCCTCCATTTAGATATATCTTGGGTCAATCTCGGAATTAGATCCAAAAAAGTAAGATCCCTTCGAATAGTCTCATTCGAACGCTTCTTGGGCCTTCCTCGCCTTCATACTTGACATAAATCTCAATTTTGAAGTTATATCTTGAATCAACTACAAGTGTCAAATAGAATGTGACAAGTGATGAGGCTACTGCACCTGATATATTAAGATGAGATTTCGATTGAAGTGAGTTCAAGGATGGTCCACTTCTCCCAAACCCAACGTCATGTGGTGGATATGCTGGTGGATTCATGCTTCATGTTGTATGTGGTCAGCAGGATCTTCTTAGTGCAGCTTAATTTCTTAAGATAAAAGAAACCATGTGAAGGGGAAGAAATCACTAGCACAAAGAAGTAAAATTGGAGGCTGGACAGGAAGGTTAACTTTGCATTGAAGACTCTGGCCATAAATTGGATGAGGATGAGATATTATCACTGGAATCGTGGAAAGATTCTGCTGGAGGATCAAAAATAAGAGGATGTTTGAAAGAGGGATCAGAGGTTGAGGTGAATGAGGATTTAATAATAAATTAAGCTGATTTGGATGGGAAGCATCTAGTGTGGTTTCAGTGTCACTTGTAGTGGTTTTGATGTCATTCCTTATAATGAGCTCTATTTATGAATGATAGATTAGATTTAACCATTGATTGTTTTTTTTCAAAAAAAAAATTGAAGCTTTTCAAGTAAGAGTGTGAAATGAATCCATATGTAAGAAGTGGATGTCCGAGTGCATGAAATAGGCAAAGAAAAGAGGGGGATTGAAGTAGAAAATGAGAGAAAGTGGAGAATGGAAGTTGAGTGTTGAAAGAGAGTGAATGAAAGGAAGATACAGAAGAGATGCACTGAAATGAAATTTTGGAGAAGCAAAAGGGTAATACTGCAATTTTAAACCTTCTGAAATTTAATGTCTTATAACAGAAAATATAACCTCAAATAATCTCAAGTGAGATCATCCTTACATATCCGGGATCCTACGTAAGTAGCTAGAAAGCATTTTGTATTTTAGAGTTTGAACCCTGTTGAGGATTGGAGCCTGTATGCGCAACAGTCGGTAAAGTGACCATCTAAATGATTCTAATTGTGCTAATTTCTGACACGGAATGTGAAGTTGTAAAATAATATGTTTAATCCTTTGAGGATAACTCCTCTTTTCTATAGACGATTTAGAGGTGACATTCTTGAAGGTTATGGCCTTCAGGATTGGAGCCTATTTGTGCAACAATAGGCGACCACCATTTAAATGAATGTAATTGTGCTATTTTCTGTCACTGAATGTCTAGATGTAAAATAATATGTTTGATTTTCTGATGATAACTCTTTTTTTCTATAGATGCTTTGGAGGTGACATTCTTGAAGGTTATGGTATGACGGAGACCTCATGTGTGATAAGTAGCATGGATGCAGGCGACATATTAAGTGGTCATGTTGGATCCCCTAATCCATCATGTGGTATGCATGTTATTTGATTTCCAATTCAATGTGTATACCATTAATTTACATCTTATGTTTTATTGTACTAGTCCTTCACCTCAACTTGTAGTTTTGTGTTATTAATTTAAACTGTTTTCCCAACTCAGTCAGCTACCTTGGCATTTGTGTTGCATCAGCGTCATTTTTAAAAAAAGGGAAAGGGGTGGAATCCCATTATAGAACCCATCTCACAAGGCATGTATATATATTAAAACTTATAAATTACATTAAGTTACATTTTCCACGTTATACACAGCACCCTACAGTATTCTATTACATTCTGTAGAGATATATTTGCGTTTCTGTAATGTTTCTCTATTTTCTTTTCTTATGTATATCTTATGTAATTTACCATAAGTCTCTCCCCTATATAAAAGAGCTTAGGGTTCATGGAAAAAAACAACTTTTCATTCTTTTCCCAACATGGTTTCAGAGCGGCGGTCCTAGATCGGAGCTCTCGTACCCTAACCCTAACCACACCCGCCAATCCCCCTCTCATCCAAGCGCCACCGCAGCTGCCCTCTCTCTCTCGGGTAGCCATCGCCGGCCCCTCATCCGGGCACCACAACCCTCTCATCCAGGCACCGTCGTCCTCCTGCTGCCGACCTCTCTCCTCCTTGGTCACAGCCACCGCTGTCGCCGATCGTTGTCTCCCATACGGATCTCTCTACAGCCCTCCATGCTCATATCGAGGTCCGCGCGTGTTGATGGATTTGATTGCATAAGTCTACACATGCAATCAAATCTGCATATGTCTGTGTAGACACTTGTATATTGGTCTACAAAATCCTAGCTTTCTTCATCCGGCAATATGTGAGAGAGCAAGGTTGATATCCCGGCCACAGGCGCTTTTAGAGGTCCAGCGTCGATTGTCAAGATGGACGGGACAAACTACAAGCTTTGGGCCATGCAGTTCATGAGCCTTGTGAAGTCTACGAGTAAGAAACATATTCTTATCGAGAAGAGCCGGTTGAGAAAACTGGGGTCAACGTCTCGTGGGAGGCAGATGATATGTATGCCAAGATTTGGTTTCTGGTACATTGACGATAGAGATCGCCAATGATGTGTTACATCAGCCCACCGCCAAGGCGATGAGGGATATCCTGACAGTCACTTATTCTCAGGCGAGGAATGAGACAAAGACTCTGCAGCTTCAGCACGATATCTTTACCATCAAGCAGAACGGACGACCCCTTCATTCTTTATATACATCCTTGTGTAAGATGTTTGAGAAGCTCCACAGCTTCATGCCCCTCACATCTACTTTCGAGCAGCAGAAGGCATATAGGAATGCCACCATGGTTGGTGTATTCCTTGCAGCCCTTGATCCTGAGTATGAGGCTGCTCGTTCACAGATTTTGGTAGATGCTACTATTCCTCACAAGGAAAAAGCTTTCTGCCGACTCAGCAGGATCATTGTCCCATCTACTGCCTCTAGTCAGACTTCTTCAGCGATGGCAGCCTCCCAAAGTAGAGGAGGCTCCTTTTAGTTTCGTGAATATGGACGTCGTGGTAGAGGAGGTCTTATTCGTCAGCCCTACACTTATTGTCATCGTCTCGGAGATACAGAGGATACATGCTACTCTAAGCATGCTTTTCCTGCATCGGCCCGAGTAGCTGAGCAGGTTGAGTCTCTGGTTGCTCCCTCTTCGGATTAGAGGTTTGATGATCTTGTAGCATGATTGAGGGACATTGTGTCACTTTCCAGTCCCATTATTTCTTTATCTACCTCGGGAGGTCACTCAGATGTTGTTGTTTCAGCATCTTCTAGTACCTCAGGTATTGCCTATGCACTTACTAGTTGTAGTGGATCTGATGTTACAGAAAGAATTATGGACTCCGAGGGTACACATCACTTGTGTGGAGACATATATCAGCTTACAGAGTACAGACAGGTTCCTCTAGGGAGAACTGTGGTTATAGCAGACAAGACTCATTCCCCAATCACATGACATGGGGAGATCAGTTTGACGCCTCTATGCGTCTGCAGAATGTGTTGCATGCACCTGATTTTTCTATGAATTTATTATTTATTAGTCAGATTACGAATGATCTACATTGTCGAGCTATTTTTGACCCATCACCTCTTGTATTTCAGGACATCCTTACGGGCAGGGTGATTGGTTGTGGCCGTGAGAAGGACATTCTCTATTGCTTGGTTTGAACCCCTTATACAGGTCTTTACTCTCATTCTGATGGACTGGTCCCCCCTTTACGTGGCACCTACGCTTTGGTCGCCTTCCGCTCCATAAAATGTGTTATGTTCTGCCTCAGATTTCACCGCGCTCATCCTTCTAGTGCGAGGCTTGTCAATTGGGAAAGCATCATCGGTCTGCTTTCCCTAGTCATCAGAGTCGGAGCAGTAGCCCTATTTTTCGAGTTATTTCATATTGATATTTGGGGTTTAAGTTGTGTTCCTCATCACCAGGGACATAGGTTTTATCTGGTTGCTGTGGATGATTTTTCGCATCTGTCATGGGCCTTTTTATTAAAGAATAAGTCTAAAGTAGGAAATGTTGTCAAAACATTTATCAATAAAGTGGAGAACGTGTTTTCTTTTGTGAAATTTGTGGGAACTGATAATGCTTTGGAATTCTGTACCCGTGCTCTCTCCACATTTTTTCAAACTGATGTATTATTCATCCGAGATTGACCCAAGACAGATCTGAATGGAGGCGAAGAATCCATGTAGCCGACCCTACTTAATTGTGGGAAAAGGCTTTGTTGTTGTTTGTTGTTGTTGTGATGTATTATTCATCAAACATCGTGTGCCTTTACTTCCCAGCAAAATGGTGTTGTAGAGAAGAAGCGTCGCCATTTACTTGATATAACCAGAACTCTCCTCATTCAGAGTCGTGCCCATTATTCCTTTTGGGGTGATGTTCTTATGGCATGATATCTTATGAATCGCATGCCCTCGTCTGTCTTATGTAAGAAAAATCCTTTTTCTCTTGTGTTTCCAGAGAAAGAATTGTTCTCACTTACGTGTTTTTGGCTCGATTGCTTTTGTTCACTAGTTGTCCCCATGTCTTGACAAGCTTTTTCCTAGAGTTGTCAAATTCGTCTTTGTTGGGTACTCCATGACTCAAAAAGGGTATATATGCTATGATACACTCGCATGAAATATTATGTCAGCGTTGATGTCACATTTTTCGAGTCGGTGATATACTTTTCTCCGACAGGTGATAGGTTGACTTCATCAGACTCTGATGATGAAATCTACATGCCACCACCTCCATTACTAATTCCAACGGATCCATCACCACCTTCACCCATGCCACCTCCATCACCTCCTCCTATATCACCACCTCCCATTATCATTGTCCCACCATTGCCACATTACTATTACTGCGCCTGCTCTTGTTCCTGGTCATCGCTCATCATCCATCACGTCTCAGGTATGTTTTGAATACATTGTTCCTAACGATGGGTCCAGTGATATGTCTGAGCAGGGATCTTTACAGGGGATAGGCATACATGTTGAGGAGATTCCACATGATCTGGACATTCCTATTGCGCTTCAGAAGCAGAAGCGTACATGTGCATCATATCTCTCGGATCTCAGATCTCCTTTGATCGCTTGACTGGGAATTCAGGAGATTTGCAGTTGCACTGTCTGTCGTTGGAATTCCACAGAATTATCAGGAGGCCTTGAGGGACAGTCGGTTGCGCCTAGCTATGGAAGAAGAGATGGTTGTCTTACAGCCGCGTGTACCTAGAGCTTGGTTCCTGCTCCCAATGGAGCGTCTATTGTCAGTTGCAAATTGGTGTTTACTGTTAAACACCATGCAGAAGGAAGTCGGGATTGGTACAAAGCCATATTAATTGTGTGGCTTGTCTTAAACCTATGGAGTGGATTATCTGAACACATTCTCGCATGTTGCTCATCATTCTACTCTACATATTCTTTTTTCCATTGTTGTGGTACGTGATTGGCCTCTCTTTCAGCTTGATGTTAAAAATGTCTTTCTGTATAGAGACCTACAAGAAGAGGTTTACATGCAGCAGCCTCCGGGGTTTACTGCTAAGGGGGAGTACCCGCATGTTTGCAGGGTTCAGAAGGCAATATGTGGCCTTAAACATAGTCCAAGGGCATGGTTTCAGAAGCTCTCAGATCTAATTGAGAATAGGGATTCCATATGTCAAATGTTCGTCATTCCTTGTTTGTACAGAGAAATCCTAGAGGTCCTAGGCAATACTTACTATTTCTTCATGTGTAGATGCAGACTATGCAGGATGTCCAAAGGACAGAAAGTCCACTTCGGGCTCTGCTGTGTTTATTGGCGGTTCTCTTGTTTCTTGGGAGAGTAAGAAGCAAACTGTGGTTGTTAGGTTAAATGTTGAATCACAATATAGAGCTATGGCACAAGCTAGCACAGAGATGATGTGGATTCGAGCAGTACTAGTAGATTTACATATAAATGTACCTCTTCCTATGCAGTTACAATTTGATAATCAGGACACCCTATTCATTGCAAACTCTTGAGATAATTATATCACTTATTATCTATTTCTATTTTCTATTTTCTTATGTACCTCTCATGTAATTAATCCAAGGATTTTCTCCTATATAAGAGAGCCCTAGGCTCTTTTCTAATGCAAGCAATTCCTTTCTTCCAACATGGTATCGGAGCAACAGTCCTAGACCGGGGTTCCCGTATCCCATCCTAACCTACACGCCCCCACCACTGCGATGTCGGCAGCCTCCTCTCCCTCCCTATGTCGTCGGCACCCCCTTCCTCCGACGCCCTCGCGCAGCCCCCCCAACACCACGCACGACGATCCTCCGACGCCCCCACGCACCTGCTGGACTCGCGCAGCCCACGCGCAGAAACTCACCCCCCTGCACCGTCCAGCGGCTGCCTACCAGCAGCCACCGCCCATCGGTGGCCGCCATTTGTGACTCGGCTCCTCCCTGCGTCGATCTACTTCCCCATTCGCAGGCAGGCTACAGTTTGGTCGTTTATAGAAGGAGATGTGGTCTGATTTTGTTCGGTTTTTCATGATTTTCAACATATAAATCATATCTTCCGACTCTAGACTACAACAAGTGATGAGGATGGTTGTATGAGTCTACGGATATAACCAATCATCCATATGATTGTGTAGACTCACTCAGAGCAGTCTACCCCTCAGTTTTGTTCCGGATATCGACGTTCTTGTTACCATGTCAGAGAACAAGGGTGATGTTTTTTCATCGTCTGGTGTCTTCAAGGGCTCGGCAGATATCTTTACCAAGGCTTTGCTTAGAAGAACGTTTCAGAAGGGTTCGTCCAAGATAATTGATATCTATGCTCCATCTTGAGCGGAGCGTAGAGATATATTTGTGTCTCTGTATTATTTCTCTATTTTTTCCTTATGTCTATCTTGTGTAATTTATCCATAGGTCTCTCCCCTATATAAGAGAGCCTAGGGTTCATGGAAAAAACAACTTTTCATTCTTTTTCCAACACATTCTCAGTATAAAAAGTATGCCACCAAAATGGCGTCGTTCCTGGCGCATCATATAGCCCTAACCAACGCAAAAGGATATGTGTTTTCCTTGTGACTGTATCCACACACCAATCTAATCTCTCCAGAAGTTTGAACAATCTCGCCCGGTAAGCCAATAATGTTCACCATGCTCCACACCTGATCCGAGGAAGGACGGGAGAAAAACAAATGCTCAATCTCTTCCACCGTTTATCCACATCTATCGCTTGCGACATCCTCCACTCCCAACAATTGCCCGTTGCTCCCTTTGGTGAGAATCCTGTCAAGCCCTGAACATCCAAAGAAAGATCTTGATTCGGTTCGATACCTTGCTTCTCCATATCATCTATGCATCTACACCAACCTCTTTATCCACCTCCTCCCCGTCCTCCCACGAAGAATTGCTAAGCCTTTATCATCGAAAATCTTCCATATCCCCATATATAATGTCTCTTCCACATGTCGGTCCCTCAAACTGCGCCAGCTCTATCTGTAGAGCCATGAAATCCTCTACCTTCTTATCAGACAATTCTGAAGAGAAAATCGGAGACCACAATCCATGTTCCCATGCCATCTGCACTACCTCCTCCGTGTCAGCCGCCAACTGCCGAAGGTATGGGTAACGCTCACGCACCGCCCCCTCCCCGGTCCAATCGTTCTGCCACAGTCGAGATCCTTCTCTATTCCCAAATATGGGTCTCAACTTAACCGCCAAGTCTGTGGATCACTTGTGTAATTCTCTTCCACAAAGATGATGGTAGATGTCCCGTGATGACCTCCAACGACATGGATATCCCATATATCTTCGTCAGCAGCCTGCAGACTAGGTCCTCTAACTTCCCCCAGAGGCGCATCACCCATTTCTGCATGAATACCTTGTTCATTTCACCAACTCGCAGAACCCACAACTCGTCCTTTTTGATGTTGTCATCCTACCCCAATCAACCAGATGGAAGCCCCTCCTAGTCTGCCTCTCATCCTGCAAAAAAAACATTCTCATTAATGCCTCAATCCTTATGCACACCCCCACAGGCAATGACCTCGTAGAGCAGAAGAAGATTGGTATGGCCGAAAGAACATGTTTCAGGAGAATCAGTTTTCCACCCCTCAAAAGCATCTTAGCCTTCCATCCCACTAACCTTCTCTCCAATCTCTCCAGAAGAGCTCCCCAGTCCCTCGATTTGGGCCTCCCCGCAACCAACGGTAAATCCCAAATATGTGATCGGCAATGCGACCTGTTGAGATACTTACATCTCTTAGTCTTTATTCATATTTGTCTATTTCTCCATTCTACTTTATGTAATTTTCCCTTAGATGTTGTTCGGATTGGGGGTTCACTCCCCCCCCCCCCCCCCGGGGGGGGGGTATATCCCAAAACCTCCCTTTTCTCTCACTTATGGGGCCCACTTTCCCTTCTTTATTAAACATCAAATAAATAATTTTTCTTTCATCCATTCCATCAAAAAATAATATATTATACCATCGTATCATCTAAAATTTCTAAACTACTCAACTTCCATTCACTTTTCCAAACTTAAATACAACCACATCACAATAACTACTCACGTTTCCAAACTTCAATTACAATCACATCACAACAAACCCACTCAACCCCTAACCCGCTATCCAAACAATAAAACACAAAAATGGTTTACCCTCCGCCATGTTAACCCGGGCTAACCGGTCGCCAAACGCATCCTTAGAAGCTTTCTCCTTTATAAGAGAGCTCTAGGCTATGAGGAATACAACTTTCATTTTCACAACCTCTCATATGGTATCAGAGCTCCGGTCCTAGACTGGAGCTTGTATCTTAGAGCCCCGCCCCTACCAAAGCCCTCGCATGCCTGCATCGCGCTGCCTGCGCCGCCACATCGCGTGGTTTGTGCTACTCCGACGTCGGGTCACCTGCGTGTGTCAGTCGCGTCGCCCATGCATCAGTCGCACAGCCCACGCACTTGCATTTCATCGTCGGCCACTGCGGCTTGCATTGCGCCGCCGTCGCCCATAAGAGTCGTGGTTCCTACACCTAGGGTTCTGCCACCGTGTTCTTGGGTTCTTAGAGTGTGACGTGATAACCTAAAACACCTTAGGTATCCAAAAAGTGGAAGACGTTGTGGTATGAGTCTACACCCACAATCATCTTCCCGTATGTCAGTGTAGGCATCGGTCTTTCTTGTTGTTGGCCCAGTCTTGGAGATAATTGTCATCATGTCCGATAACAAAGATGATGTTCCATCCATGGGTGCCTTCAAAAGTCCAGCACCCATCGTCAAGATGGATGGAACAAACTATGAATTGTGGGCCATGCAGTTCATGAGTTTAATGCAATGCAATGGCAAGAAATACATCCTCACGACGGAGGAGCCAAGTTACAAGACTGGGATAAATACCTCATGGGAGGCAGATGATGCGTATACGTGTGTGTGGCGATATGGGACTGTGTCGACGGAGATAGCTACTGATATTCTGATTCAGACTACTGCAAAGGCTATGTGGGACATTCTCACCGCTACATACTCTCCAGCGAAGAATGAGTCGAAGGTATTGCAGCTGCAGCACAATATCTTCACATTGAAGCAGAATGGTTGCCCCCTTCATGCCGTCTACACATCTTTGAGGGATATGTTTGAGAAGTTACATAATTGCATTCCCTTGATTGCTACACCAGAGCAGCTCAAGGCATACAGAAACTCTATGATGACTGAGGTCTTTCTAGCAGCTCTTGATCCTTAGTACGACGTTGTTCGAGCCCAGATTCTTACTGATGCTACCATACCTCCAATGGAGGAGGCATATCGCGGATTAAGTAGGCTTTCTATATCCTTTGATGGTACTTTGCCGTCTCAGACATCTTCAACTATGGCTGCATCTCGTGGTAGGGGGAGCCCTACACCATATCGTAGTAGGGGGGCCCTAGTCGTGGCAGAGGAGGGGATGGTCGTCAGTTGTGCACCTACTACCACAGGTCAGGTCACTCTGAGGAAACCTGCTATTCTAAGCATGGGTTTCCTGCTTCATCTCGGGTTGCAGAGCAAACTCAACAGGTCAGGAGTCATCACTTGTTTCTGATCAGAGATTTGACGTACTTGTGGCGCGACTCAGGGAGATCATGCCTACTCTTGGGTCAACCAGCTCTCCTTCAGGATCCTCAAAAGTAGCTTCCTCAGCCTCCGCATCAGGTATAGCATATGCCTTTACTAGTTGTTACAAGGCAGATTTGTCAGAATGGATCATGAATTCAGGAGCATCCCATCATCTCTGTGGTGACAGAGGTCAGTTTAGTGATTTTCATCCGACTCAGCATGGACGATCTGTTGTGATAGCATATGAGACACACTCTCCAATTACCGGTCAGGAGGAGGTGCAGTTGTCTCCCGTAATGCGACTTCAGAATGTTCTTTATGCTCTTGAATTTTCTATGAATTTACTATCAATTAGTCAAATCACCAAGGATTTACACTGTCGTGCCATATTTGATCCATCTGCTCTTGTGTTTCGGGACATTCTCGCAGGCAGGGTGATGGGATCTGGCTGTGAGCAAGGGGGTCTCTATAGACTGGTGCAATCTCATTATGTTGGGGTCTCTTCTCTTCGCATTGGATCTATTTCTATTTCATATGGAAGCTTCGATTTGGTCATCTTCCTCTGCAAAAGTTGTGCCATGTTCTTCCACATATTTCTCCTCGCTCTACCTTTCAGTGCGAGGCCTACCAGCGTGGGAAGCATCGGTCCACTTTCCTGAGTCGTCAGGAATGGAGTAGTCATAGTCTATTTGAGTTAATTCATTTTGATATTTTAGGGTCCCAGTCGTGTCCCAGATCATCAGGGACATAGGTTTTATCTTGTTGCAGTTGATGAGTTTTCAAGATTGTCTTGGGTCTTTCTTCTCAAGAACAAGTCTGATGTTGGTCCTGTTATTCAATCCTTTATTAATGAAATAAAGAATATTTTTTCAGCAAAAGTCAAGTTTATATGTTCAGAAAATGCATTAGAATTTTGCAGTACTCAGCTTTCCCATTTCTTTAGGTCCCATGATATTGTGCATCAGACATCTTGTATACTTCCCAACAAAATGGGTTTGGTGTTGAACGAAGACACCGCCATCTTTTGGATGTTACCAGGACTCTTTTTGATTCAGAGTCGTGCTCCTCATTCATACTAGGGGAATGCAGTTCTAACTGCTTGTTACATGGTAAATCGTATGTCCTCTTCGGTTCTGGGGGAGAAGAGCATGTTCTTGATTACATTTCCCGAGACGGAACTTTTCTTACTTACGCGTTGTGTTCGGTTCAGTGGCTTTTGTTCATCAGATGTCTCCTGGTCTTGACAAGCTCTCTCCCGGAGCTGTCAAATGTGTGTGTTTGTTGGTATTCCAAGACCCAAAAGGGATATCATTGCTTCGACCATGTTCGACGAAGGTACTACATTAATGCAGATGTCACCTTCTTGAGTCCATTATGTATTTTTCTCCTACAGGTGACAAGTTCATTCCTTAAGATGATGGAGAAGAGGTCTATATGCATCTACCTCCAATCTCCACTACATCATCGTCACCACCATCACATTCTCCTCTACTGCCACCATTGTCACCTCCTCCACCACCACCTAATCACCACCTACTTTCTTTCCACAGGTTTACCAACGTCGACCCCGTGCTCATGTGTCTCCTCCATCACCCAGCATGTCCAAGGTATGTTATGAGCATTTGAGTTCTTTTAATGGCACTGGTGATTTGCATGTGCAACTTGAAGTGCAGGATGTCTTGGATGATACACCTTATGCGCGTACTGAGGATCTAGATGTACCTATTGCTATACGGAGGAAGAGGCGGGCATGCACTACTATACATTCTCTTGCTTTCCATGTTTCCTTGGAACGTCTCTCCGAGGATTTTCAGATTTTGTTATGGACTCTCTGCCGTGGAGATACCACGGTCCTACCAGGAGGCATTGTAGAGTAGTCAGTGGCGCCTAGACATGGAGGAGGAGATGGCAGCTTTACAGTCCTGTGGTATGTGGAGTGTTATACAGGCTCTCCCATGTGTGTTTTTGTTGGCAGCAAGTGGGTGTTTACTGTGAAACACTGAGTTGATGGTACTGTGGACAGATATAAGGCCAGATTGGTCGTTCGTGGGTTCACCCAAACCTATGGGGTGGATTAACAGGATACTTTTTCTCCCATTGCGCATCGCTCTACATTGTGGATTCTTATTGTTGTTGTACGTGACTAGCCACTTTTCTAGTTAGATGTCAAGAATGCATTCTTGTATGGAGATCTGTAGGAGGAAGTTTATATATAGCAACCACCAGGGTTTGTTGCTGAGGGGGAGTCCAGTATGGTGTGCCGACTTCACAAGGCCATATATGACCTTATGCAGAGTCCGAGGACTTGGTTTCAGAAGCTCTCAAAGTTGATTGAACAGAAGGGGTCTGTCAGATGTACTGTTGATCATTCTCTTTTTGTTAAGAGAACTCAGAGAGATACCGTTGTTGTTCTGGTTTATGTTGATGACATCATTGTTACTGGCAGCGATGACTAGGGCATTCCGACAGCTAAGGATTTCCTTGGATGACAATTTCTGACCAAGGACATTGGCACGCTACGTTACTTCCTTGGCTTGCAGTTTGCACGAAATCAGCAGGGTATGGTTATGACGCAAAGGAAGTGTATTATTGACCTTCTATCTGAGACAGGCATGACAGGATGCAGACCTGCCACTACACCAATGGATCCCAATGCTAGACTCTATGATGATGACTCTTAGGAGGTAGATAAGAGACGGTACAGAGAGCTAGTAGGGAAGTTGTTATATGTTACTATTAGCAGGCCTGATATATCATTTGTTGTGAGCAGAGTCGGCCAGTTTATAGAGAAACCCAAACATTCTCACATGGATGTAGTTTGCATGCTCTTGAGATATCTGAAGTCTTCTCCAGGTGCAGGTCTTCTTTTCAGAAGAGATACGTCTCTCATAGTTACTGGATGTGCAGATGCGGATTATGTTGGGTGTCCCAAAGACAGGAAGCCCACCTCAGGCTTCATTGTGTTTGTTGGTAGCTCGTTGATTCATGGAAGAGTAAGAAACAGACAGTTGTTGCTCGATCCAGCGTTGAATCAGAATATAGGGCCATGGCTCAAGGGAGCGCGGAAATGATGTGGGTTAAGTACGTCTTGACTGACCTAACTATTGAGGTGCTTCTTCCTATGCACCTCAAATGTGATAATCAAGCAGCTATGTTCATAGCTAATAATCCAGCCTTCCATGAGAGAACAAAGCACATTGAAGTAGATTGCCACTACACCCGTGATTTAATCCAAAAGGAGCTTATTTCCACTTCTCATGTTGCTTCAGGCGATCAGATTGCAGACATGTTTACCAAAGCTCTTACGATGGTCATTTTCATTGTTGTTGTTCCAAGCTGAGCATGATAGACATATATGCTCCAGCTTGAGGGGGAGTGTTGAGATACTAATATCTCTTAGTCTTTATTCACATTTGTATATTTCTGCAATCTACTTTATGTAATTTTCCCTTAAAGCTTTTTTCCTATATAAGAGAGCTCTAGGGCTACGAGGAATATAACTTTCATTTTCACAACCTTTCACACGACCGTTGGGCACCCCAACACCGCAGGCGCACTCTGCACCTCCCGCTCTGAGAGACCAAAGGGAACCACGCCGATTTATCTCTATTGATCTGAATCCCCGATATGTCCCCAAAGATGTCCATAATAAGCAATGTCTGCTATATCTTCTCCTTTTCAACCTCGAGGAATAGAACAGTGTCATCAGCATACTGCAATAGCGGAATGGATATCTCCTCCCTGCCCGAATATCATCCCTCACTCGTCGTCATCTTCATCATCACCGCAAGAGCATCAGCCACAATGACGAAAAGAAGCGACGCCAGAGGACAACCCTGATCTTTTTGAACTTAATTTTTGCTTTGTATTTTCCTGGAATAAATAAATTCTAGTTCAAGGTTCATTGGTTTTTTCTTTGATTATTGTATTTTAATTTGACATGAAAGGGCATAAATAGATACAACCTATTATTTTATGTCAGATCAGCCAACCTACTGAAAGTGTCCTTTTTTTGACCTGTTTGGGTGAGAACATGCCCTTCCACTTGTGTTCTTTCCTCTCATTTTCCTTTTCCTCATTGAATACAAACATTTTCTTAACTGAACTGATCTGTGAGCTCATCTCATCCTCATGTTATACTTCCTCCCCTTATTTGTAACCTTACCATGTTGTAATATGATTACTCCCCATATGGAGATAGAATTAGGGTGGAGTTTTAAATCACCATAGGTCGGCCTGTATACTCAGCCATCCATAAAACAAAGTCAGCATTTTGTCGCAGTGGCTTATTAGTATCTACATGTGAACTGAACTCAAGAACATTGCGTTGTTGTTTTTTTTTGGGATTTTATCACTTGTGCCCCTCCGAGATATCGCAATATCAGTTATACCCCTATCTTTTTGGTAATATCAGTTGTGCCCCTCACTTCTTGCTCCGTCATCAGTTGTGCCCTTCCGTCAGATTGACCATCAAAAAATTAAGTTAACCATGGTTTATTCAAACCATAGTAAGATTAAGAGGGGCATATGCGTCCAATAGCCCCAACACCCTCCCCTCCCCTTCCTCGAATTCCCCCGCCTCTGGAACCACCTTCCTCCTCCCAAAATGTCCTCTCCTCGACGTCATCCTGCACCCATGCGTTGATGCTAACCACCACCATGTTTCACAGATTCCCCATGGCCTTCTTCAGGGGCTTGTCGAAGAGCTCGCGGACGTCGGGGAGGTGCTTGATGGTGTTGAAGTAGCAGAAATTGGTGCCGTCGTTGGTGATAATCCAGTCGGATCTGGAAGCATGCAGGTGGTGGTGATGGGTTCAGATCTAGAAGGGGATTTAAGGGTTTCGATTTGGGGATCAACGTACGAAAGAAATGGAATATGGTCGGTCGGCTCGATTCGGGCGTTGGACAGGGGAGGCAAGGGGCAACCGGGGGAGGGGGTGGGGGGGCGGAGGGGGCAGGGGCTGCCGGGGGAGCGGGGGACGGCGAGGGCAGGGGCGGAGGGGCGGGCGGGGGCCGGCGGGGGCAGGGGTTTGCGGGGGGCACGAGTGCAGGGGCTGCCGGGGGCGGAGGGGGCAGGGGCTGCGGGAGGGGCAAGGGGGCAACCAGGGAGGGGGTGCGGGGGGCGGAGGGGAGATCTGGGGCGGGGGCGCCGGGGCGGGTCGACGGGGCAAGGGGGAGGCGCGGGGAGGAGGTGCAGGGGGCAGTGCGGGTTGGGGCTGGGCGCGGAGGGAGGTGCGGGGCTGGGGCTGGGCGCGAAGGGGAGGTGCAGGGGCAGTGCGGCGACGGAGGGGAGGTGCAGGGGGTAGTGCGGGGGGCGGGGGGGAGGTGCGGGGGCGGAGGAAGATGACGGAGACGGAGGCGAGGCACGTGAGCCGGAGGCTCGGGGGAGGCTGGACGAGAGCTCGAGGAGGAGGGAGGAGCTGTGGAGGAGGAAGAGAAGGGAGGAAGAAGACTGAAGAGGATGAGAGGGTATAAAATGACCATATAACCCTTTTTAAAATTAATACCGCTTATATCTTCAAAGTTAACGTCCGTTTGCACTGTGGATGGACGGTCATTAACCTGAGGGGCACAAGTGATAAAATAGCAAGAAGTGAGGGGCACAACTGATATTACCAAAAAGATAGGGGTATAACTGAAATTGCGAGATCTCGGAGGGGCACAAGTGATAAAATCCTTCTTCTTTTTTTGACGCTCAAAAAAAAAGGGGGAGACACTCAGTGGTGTTCACCCCAATTTATTAAAAACAAAAACGGAAAGAGATTTTACAAATGTGTTAAAGAACATTGCGTTGTTTTCATGTACTTCCACCTGAATTTCTTGGGGTTGTCCCATATATGCCTAACTATTAATACCAAGTTACAATTTTCTTATGTAATGTTATTTTAAATTATTAACGGGAGCTCTTTCCTAGAGATCAAGCTTGTTGATGTTCCGAAATGAACTACACTTCCGAAGACCAGCCTTACCCACGTGGTGAAATTTGTGTCAGGGGTCCAACTGTTTTCCAGGGCTACTATAAAGATGATAAGCAAACGTAATAATGTCATGGTTGTCTTGGCTAGTTTATTTTTCACTGTATTTTGTTACAATTGTAGTTAAAAATTGGACAGGAAGGAAGTGATCGATGTGGATGGCTGGCTCCACACTGGAGATATTGGCCTTTGGTTACCTGGAGGACGTTTAAAGATCATTGACAGGTATGTTTCATGCCTAGATTTAATAAAGTAACTTTTGTTCGGATTCTGCAATTTGCAACGAGAAAGCTTGATTTAAAATATCGAGTTTGTCACTCAACTATCTAACTATGATACAATCTTTACGTTGAACTCCTAGTTTCTCAAGGACATTATTATAGTGCTATAAGAGGAACATTATTGTATTTAAAGATGTAAAATCTATGAAGTGCTAGGAAATGTTGATACTCCACTCTTATTGATTTTTAAAGGAAAAAGGGTGTGACGTCGAGGAGATGCCCACCCAAAAACTTCTATATATTCATAAAATCAAACCATAAGGATGAAATGGCCACAAAGCCCGAATACTTTTGGCATGCTCAAGTACATTCCGTGTACTTTTCTCTCCCTAGAATATGACCACATTATGTGCTAGCTACAATGACAAAAGAATAGCAGTGGTCCAATACTTGACAAGTCCAGTAAGGTGCCCTAGTCTGTCAATGGACTCCCAAAAAGCATTACAGTCCATCATTGCTACCGAGTCAATATGAGTTGTTTGCATCCAAAGACAGATGCCCAACGTCTTCCACCACCACAGTGCACCACTAATGCATTCCCTCTGTAAAACATAACACGATGCTCTCTAGTCAAAAACCAATTCCTCCTTAAAATTCAAGTGAAGATCCTAAAATGAAATGGCACCTTTCACCTCCAAATCTATTTGTACTGACTCGTTGCAATCCCATGGTCAAAAATCGTCTCTATGTAAAAAGCTTTGCAGGCCTTCTGCATCGTGAAGTGACCATCCATCAATGTCCAATCATAAGGGCTCTTCGACCACCCATCAATCAATAGGTAAAGCCTTCAACAACAATAGAAACTCATCACAACATGGGTCCATCAAACACGAAATTGAGGCTGCCGCCTATCTCCCTCTCTGCACTCCCGCATGAAGTAGTTCCCATAAACCGTTAAAGCAAACATATGTGGGAAGCATACACCAAGCGAATGATGGCAAGTCCAATCCTTTGTCTAAAACCAGAAGTCATTGCCCTCCCCCCAAAAACTGGTCTCATGAGCAGGGAAACACGAGAGAGCAGAAAACCAATACCCTTCAATAGCTTGAAGATGCACTCACCCTAACCTGACATCCAAAGTGACCCCATAAATGGTGTGTATCATCCTTCTCAATAGATAAGAGCCACCGCCCCAAATGTTCGTAACCCAGTTTGCCAACAATACCACATTTATCTTTCTAAACTCAAAACCCTTATGCCCCCATCCTCCGTGAGCATCAGGGTCTTCCAACCCACCAGAGGTAGTTCATGCATCTCTACATAGAAGCCCAAAAGAATATCATCGTCAAGGCCCTAGACATCCCCCCAACACCGACTAGGAGGCACATAGATAAGAAAAAGGTCGGGATCACCAACAGAATTGCCTTCAAAAGCACCTGGCGACCCCTCTAGGTATGCATGCCTCCGTGTACCTGCCAATTTCCACTTTAACTTCTCCATCATATACAACCAATCAACATGCTTCAACCAAGGGTTTAAATATTGTATTCCGGTTATATATCGTTGAAATATTGCCCATTGACGACCATTTACGAAGGAAAGACCTTTTAAAGGGCACATGTCATCGCATCGCTCGATATATCAATCCCATATCGATATCGATATATCAGTGATATATCGTAGATATATCACGATATCTCGAACATTGGCTTCAACCTGCCACCAACCTGTGGCAATCCAAGATTAACAATCGAGAGCATTCCTCTATGCTTCAGAAGGAAAACCGTACAACCTGCCGCCTAGCTCTCATACATTCTGAGATGAACAAAAGTCAATTTATCATGATTGATTCGTAGCCTAGACACCATCTCGAACATCTCAAGCACAAGAGATACTCCCTCCATTTCCCCAGTATTACCTTCCACACATTAAATTATGTCGTCAGCATATTGTAGGATCGACACAAAAACATCACCAATGCTAAAACTTGCAAAAAAATCCGCCATCTACTGCCAGGTAACCATTCTATCAAGGGCATATGCCACAAGAACAAATAGCAGAGCTACTAGTGGGAACCATGGCGAACTCCTCTCTACAATTAAAAGAAACCCTATGCATGCCTACCATTCACCTAAGAAGCGTGAGAGGACATCGACAAACATCTTTTCATCCATCCAATCCACTCTCCAAGTAAACCCTTGCGATGTAGAGATGCCCAAATGAACATTCAATCTACATAGCCGTAAGCCTTGGAGAAGTGCACCTTCCATACAAAAAAACACGCTTCTCTTCTACTTCCATTCAACAATAATCTTTGAGGCCATCATAATTCCATCTATCATGTGTCTGCTAGAGATGAATGTTGGATCGATTGTAGAACCAACAACCTCCCGCAATTTGCTTGCAATCACCTTTGCCAAAAATGAGGTATATATGGCATTCGACAAAGCAATAGAGCGTAAGTCCTCCACCCTCCACACCACATCCTTCTTTGGAAAAGGAACAAGAAGTTCAGCCTCTAAAACCCACAGTTTTCCTGTAATAGCTCATCTACAACATTCAAAGTCTCCTGGCCAACCCGACCGTAGAACTCCTTGTAAAAGAGATTCGAAAGTCGTCTGGAACCAATGAGTCATCTGCATTCAGATCGAAAATCGACCATCGTACATCATGGCTCAGAGAAAAATGGTGTCAACTCCTCCATCTGCAACCCAGACAACTGCAGAAAATCCATGCCCTCCTATCTTGCATCATCTCCGGACATACATCGACCAAAATGACAAAAGTTATATCTCATTGCATCACCAACAGCATGGTCCTCCTCAAACCCATCCTGTCCACCTCAATAGAGTGCACCAAATTATGCTTCCAGCTTGCCACGACATGGAAGTAACGAGTGTTTGCATTCCCTCAGCCACTATTGCGGTAAGCCCCAATCTCATTTGAAATTTCTCCTATATATAGTATGTACCAAGATGCATGTAAGTTTTACATGCATCGGAACCACAAGCGTCCATTTTGTTGTTGGAATAAGCAGAAGTCCAAATCCTATTGACATAGTGAAAGGAAGTGGAAGGAAAGATATTATCCAAGCATATTGATATTTATGTTCCATAATAAAATCAATTTTATTTTTTTATTCTTATTAATTGTTATCGTTTTCGATTCAGCAATGTTTATCCTTTTTTAGAAAGAACTCAAATATTATTATTATTAATTAGTCTAATCTCACTTTTCTCATATCATATCTTTTTGAGAAATTCAAAAGTTCTAATTTTTTTAGTCTAACGAAATGAAACCTTGTGGAATTTAGATCACCATATGTCACCATAGTACCATTCCAAATTCAACTCAATATGAGGCTTATATCTCATCCATCAAGACCATCAAATTTTAATGATCGTAGTATTGATGGAATGGATCCCTTCGAGATGGACATCTTAGGAAATTTACACGAAATTTAAAACACATATTCTACATATCTCATTGCATGTAGATCCCAGAAGGTTTCATTTCAAAAAAAAATAAAAAGAGGACGTTTATGGTACTCGTGCATGTATACTTACATGCATCTTGGTGCTCCATATTCCCTACACACATACTCCGGTTCTGCAAAAAAATGTTAAATATGTACCGAAGGCTCTGGAATTGCCCTTAAAAATGAAAACGGTTGAAGTAAATTTAGGAAGGCGAAAGAAGTGACTAAGTTGTATATGAGAGTGATATTTAAATTTCAAGAGGATCGTTTTTCTGTATCACGTTTACAATTTTAATTTAATTTTGCATGCCAATTATCTGACTTTTAAAAGATTTAACAGGAAAAAGAATATCTTTAAACTGGCACAAGGTGAATACATAGCACCTGAGAAGATAGAAAATGTATATGCCAAGTGCAGGTTTGTCTCTCAATGTTTTGTATATGGTAAGTTCCGGATGCTATTTACCAATTGTATTTTGTCTTCTTAGTAATTGCTAGTGTAATGTGTGTTTAAATAAAACAGGTGATAGCTTTAACTCCAGCTTAGTGGGAGTGATTGCAGTCGATCACGATGTTTTGAAGTCTTGGGCCATTTCTGAAGGAATAAAGGTGCATACCTACCTTGTGTGCTTGCCATTGATATCAAAAGCATCTTCATTAATTTCTGGTTGAATTTGTAATCGGTAAAGAACATCATCATATGTGGGAAGACATAGGAAACAACTGTAAGAAGTCGGATTTAGATCATCGTGGACCAAAGACAAAAAGCCACTAATGTGCATAAATGCTGACAGATAGCATGATGTGATGGCTGGTCTTCTCATGTGCTAGTATGCAACCCATCCTAGGTAAAACAAGGCTAAACTATAGTAACATCATAATGTGGGAAAACTTGGTATCATCCTCTTATTTCATTTGCAGAAGTAGGAGTTGAGGGCATCTTACTTTTTGCTTTTGGGAGACTCCGTCTTTGGTGGATGATTTATTAAATCTAGTATGACAAAAAAACTGGTTCTTAGCTTCTCTCAAGCTTTTAACACGCATTTTTATTTCTACCAGACTATCTTGCAATTAGAAACCCCTACCAGGACTTTCCTTTCTATGATTTTGTTGAGTTTTGTATTTCTCGGCTCTTTATTTCGTATTTCATTTTCCTTCTGTCTCTTTTATGTAATTTTCCCATAGGACTTTTCTCTTATATAAGAGAGCCATAGAGTTATGATGAATGAAACGATTCTATTTTTCTATTCAACATGGTATCAGAGCGACGGTCCTAGGTCGGAACATGTGCCCTAGGTACCCCACGCCACCAAAAACCGAAGGCGCCGCCACCTTCTCTCTCTATCGTTCGCAGCAGGCCGCCACCGTTGCCGCCCTTCTCGCGTAGCAGCAGCAATAGCAGCCCAAGGTTGCCGCCCTTCTCGTGCAGCAGCAGCGGCTTCAAGCTGTTGTTGTCACCTGCAGTAGCCCTAGCTGCTCACCGTTGTCGTCGCCATTGTCCGAGCGCTCTCGATCTCCCTCTCAGGTGATTCCAGTTCGGGTGGCACTACAGGGATCCTTGTTCAACGCTCGTCGAGATCTGAAAATCGCTCCAAAAGGATGATTTGATTCCTGTTCGGTCTTATTTTGGGGTTTCTAGTATGTGATTTGATCATCTAAAACGAACCTAGTTACTCAGAGAGGCCTCCAGCAGTTCGAAGAGGTTGTGGTATGAGTCTACACCCACAACCATCTTCATGTATGTCTGCGTAGACGTTGTCATTCTTGTCTACAATCCCAATCTTAGTTACTGTTGGAAGAAAAGAAGATGTCTATTCCAAAGAACCCTAGGCTCTCTTATATAGAGAAAGCCTATGGGTAAATTGCATAAGATTGAACAAAGAAAAATAAGCATAACAGAAAAATACATAAACTCCAGAAATATCTCTACACTCTCCCTCAAGATGGAGCATAAATGTCAATCATGCTCAGCTTGGAAGAACATTTCTGAAATGGCCCTCTGAGCAATGGCTTGGTAAAGATGTCTGCAGTATGCTCTCCTGAACTGATATGGGAAGTAGAAATCAAGCCCTTTTTAATTATATCTTTGGTATAGTGGCAATCTACCTCAATATGCTTTGTTCTTTCATGAAATGCAGGATTATTAGCAATAAATAATGTTGCTTGGTTGTCACATTGTAATTGCATGGGTAGAGGTACATTTATATGCAGATCTTCTTATACAGCTCGAACCCACATCATCTCCGTGCTTGCCTGTGCCATGGCCCTGTACTCAGATTCAGCACTAGATCTAGCTACCACTGTCTGTTTCTTGCTTTTCCAAGAAACCAAGGAACTTCTAACAAATACTGCAAAACCCGAAGTAGATTTCCGATCCCTAGGACATCCTGCATAATCCGCATCAGCACATGCATAAATAGAGAGATTTGTTTCTTTCCTGAACAAAAGTCCTGCACTGGGAGACGACTTTAGATATCTCAGTATCATATATATGGTGTCCATATGTACTTGTCTGGGTTGTTCCATGAACTGACTCACCCGACTTACAACAAAAGCAATGTCAGGTCTAGTAATAGTAATATAGAGAGGCTTTCCCACCATATATATGGTGTCCATATGTACTTGTCTGGGTTGTTCCATGAACTGACTCACCCGACTTACAACAAAAGCAATGTCAGGTCTAGTAATAGTAATATAGAGAGGCTTTCCCACCATTTCTCTATATCTTCTCCTGTCAACCTCCTTTGTATCATTTTCATGTAACTTCATGCTAGGGTCCATGGGAGTAGTCGAGGGTCAACAGCCGATCATGCCCGTCTCAACAAGCATATCTGTAATATACTTCCTTTAGGTCATCACAAGACCCTGCATTCCTAGCATATTCCAACCCCAGAAAATATCGTAGAGTACCAAGATTCTTAGTCACAAATTGATGGCCTAGAAATGTTTTTACCATCTTTATCCCCTGCATATCATCTCCCGTAACAAGTATATCATCAACATATACCATGATAACGACAGTACCTCTGGGAGTTTCTAGACAAACAAACAATGATCAGCATTTGATCTCTTAAACCCTTGCTTTTGGATTAGGTCTGAAATCTTCTGAAACCACGCACGTGGGCTTTGTTTAAGACCATATATGGCCTTGTGAAGTCTACACACCATCTGACACTCCCCTCAACAGCAAACCCAGGGGGTTGCTCCATGTAGACTTCTTCCTGCACATCCCCATATAAAAAGGCATTATTAATATCAAGCTGGAACAAGGGTCAATCACGTACCACTGCAACTGAAAGGAGGACACGTAGAGTGAATGGCGTTCAACCAGAGAAAATGTGTCCATATAATCCACGCCATAGGTTTGAGTGAATCCACGTGCCACTAGCCGTGCTTTGTAACGATCAAGGTTGCCATCTGCATGATTTTGGCAGTAAATACCCATTTACAACTGACAACAGAAGCTCCTGGGGGAGCAGCAACCAAGCTCCATGTACCACGAGACCACAAAGCAGCCATTTCCTCCCCCATGGTTAAACGCCAACAGATATCCTTAAAGGCATCCTGATAATTCCGTGGTATCTCCACGGTAGATAAAGCCACAACAAACCTCCGAAAATCACCAGTAAGGCGATGGAATGAAACCTGTGAAGCAAGTGGATAGGATGCACACGTCCGCTTATGCTTCCGTAAGGCAATAGGTACATCCAAGTCATCAACAGTACCCACCGATATGCTATTCTCCTGCAAAGATCCCTGCACTTGCACATTTTCAGTCCCATCGTGAGTAATATCACCTGGATATACCTGGTGCGTAGTGGATGACTGATGACTTCCGTGAGCAGGTACCGGACGACGGGTATAAAACTTCGGTAAAGATGGTATTGGTGGTTGTGGAGGTGGTGGTGGTGGTGATGGTGGTGGCGGTGGTGGAGCAGTAGGAGTTGGTAGGTGAACAGATGGACGCAGAGGAGGAGGTGGAACATAAATCTCATCATCAGTAGTAGACGAAGTCAACCTGTCACCTGTATGCGAAAAATACATCACAGACTCAAAGAAGGTGATGTTGGCACTGACATAATATCTCTTGTTTACAGGATCATAGCATCTGTAACCCTTTTGAGTACGAGAGTACCTAAGAAACACACACTTGACAGCCCTAGGTGAGAGCTTGTCAAGTCTCGGAGCAGTGTTGCAGAAGACGGTATTCGATATTCAGTCAAAGGGGTCATTGAATAGAGAATAATCGGTATTTGGGTGACTATTCGGAATTATTCGATTTTGTATTTTTTAAATATAAAAATTATTTATAATATATATTTTTTTATTTTTATACATATATGGTCATTACATGAATCCAAGGTAAAAGTACCAATCAATATAATAGATATATAGAATTTGACATTTGTGGCAATACCGTGGTAAAATGTAACCCATAAAAATTGAAAATTGAAAATAAAAAAAATATCGAAAGTCAAACTCCAATTGGCCTAATAGTCGAGTCAGTCGGCCGACTATTGACCGACTAGAGGTCTGTTTAGTCGGGGACCCCTCCCACCCACCCCCCGTACTGCACAGTCGGACTGACTATTCAGGATAAACGACCGACTATTGCAACACTGTCTCGGAATGAGCTGATGAACGAAAGCAACTGATCCAAAGACACAAGGAGTTAGAGAGAACAATTCCTTGCCAGGAAAGACAACTGACAGGAACTTTCTCACCCAAGACGGAGGAGGGCATACGATTCACCAGATAACACGCCATAAGGACAGCATCACCCCAAAAAGACAGGAGCACAACTCTGGATAAGTAAGGTCCGAGTGATATCAAGAAGGTGACGATGTTTTCTCTCTGCAACACCGTTTTGTTGAGACGTGTAAGCACAAGTCGTTTGATGGATAATGCCGCGAGACAAGAAGTATTGTGAAAGAGCACGAGTGCAAAACTCCAATGCATTATCCGTACGCACAATTTTCACAGTAGAAGAAAAAACATTCTGAACTTCGTTTATAAGATTTTTTATTACATCCCCTGCTTCAGATTTATTCTTCAATAAAAACACCCATGACAATCTAGAGAAATTATCAACCACGACTAGGTAAAACATGCGTCCCTAGTGATCAGGGGCACGACTCGGACCCCAAATGTCAAGATGCAATAATTCGAAAGGGGAGCTACTGCTCTGAGACTCACGACTAGGGGAAGTTCATATGTGATGCTTTCTCAACTGACACGCTTCACACTGAAAAGAACTCGATGAAATCTCGGGCAAGATATGATGCAATTTTTGAAGTAGGAGGTGACCAAACCGTAGATGCCAGGTAAAAGGACAGATTGTTCCACTGGACTGAGATGAGACACCAGCATAGGGAGTTCGGACCAACCGATAGAGACCATCATGCTCACCGCCACAGCCAATCGCCTTGCCCGTGAGAATGTCCTGAAAAAGAGACGATGGGTCAAAAATCGTGCAACAGTGCAAATCCTTCGTAATCTGACTGATAGATAGTAAGTTCATTGAAAAATCTGGAGCACGCAAGACATTCTGTAGACGCATAGAGGGTGTCAAACTGATCTCCCCCTGTCCAATGATGGGGGAATGAGTCCCATCTGCTATCACTACCGATCGCCCTGGCAGAATCTCCCTGTATGATGTAAGTTTATCTTTGTCTCGACAAAAATGATGTGTCGCACCGGAGTCCATAATCTATTCTGAAACATCGGAAATGTTACAGGACGTAAAGGCATAAGCACTACCTGATGTGCTAGCTGGAGCTGACGTACTGGCAGAAGCTGAAGCTGCTATGTCCAAGTGACCTCCTGGAGAATCAGTAGAGGCAGGAGGCGTAATATCTCGGAGTCTGGCGACAAGGTCCTAAAACCGCTAATCTGAAGTAGATGGTTGTGGAGGCACAGCGTGCTCGGCTACACGGGTTGATGCAGGAAAACCATGCTTAGAATAGCATGTATCCTCTAATGACCAGGGCGATGACAGAAGGTGCATGGCTGACGAAAGCGTCCACCTCGACCACGAGGTCCACGGCCACGGAAAGAAGAAGAGGCTCCTCTACCTCTGGAAGCCGCCATCGCCGAAGGAGGTGGAGTACTAGCATTAGAGGGAACAACGATTCTGCTGAGCCTTCGATACACTTCCTCCATTGGAGGAATAGTAGCATCCGCCAGGATCTGCGAACGAGCCGCATCATATTCCGGGTCAAGTGCTGCAAGTAAGACGCCCACCATTGTAGCATTTCGGAACGTCTTCTGCTGCTTCGGGATCGCCGTAAGGGGAATGATGCTGTAGAGTTTCTCAAACATCCCTCGCAGGGATGTATATAACGAATGCAGAGGCCGGCCATTCTGCTTGACCGTGAATATATCATGCTGAAGTTGGAGGATCTTGGTCTCATTTCTCATCTGCGAGTATGTCGCAGCAAGAATGTCCCACATTGCCTTAGTAGTGGGATAATGGAGTACATCATTAGCAATCTCCATTGTCAGTGTGCCTGAAAGTCAGACCTTGGCATACGAATCATCAGCCTCCCACAAGGCATAAAACCCAGTCTTTTTCGGCAGGCTCATCTTCGGTAAGAATGTGCTTCTTACCATTGGACTTCATGAGACTCATGAACTGCATCGCCCAGAGCTCATAATTCGTCCCATCCATCTTGACTATTGGTGTTGGACATTCGAAAGCGTCGATGGAGGGCATGTCGACTTTGTTTTCTGACATTGATGCCGGAGATGAAGAACTAGGGTTGTAGACCAAGGAATAAATGTCTACATAAACATCCAAGGATTTGAGTGCATATGTAGACTTATGCACTCAAATCCATGAGTAACGAGAGAGAGGAGCCAGTGAAGGCGCCTGGTAGAGGGTGGTGTTGTGGGGGGGAGGGGGGAGGCAGCGCCGACGGCTAGATGGTGGAAGGAGGAGTGGCGGCGGGAGGGTGGCGGTGCCAGTGAGATGAGGGAGAGAGGATGGCAGTGCCGGCGAGATGAGGGAGAGAGGATGGCGGCGTCGGCGAGAGGAGGGAAGGGGGCGGTTAGGGTTTTGGTGGCTCTGATACCATGTTGGAAGAAAAGAAGAATATGTATATTCCAAAGAACCCTAGGCTCTCTTATATAGAGAAAACCTATGGGTAAATTACATAAGATGGAACAAAGAAAAATAAGCATAACAGAAAAACACAAACTCTAGAAATATCTCTACAGTTATTGTTGCCATCATGTCAGACAACAGAATTGACTCCAAAGCCAATGTCACATCCCTGGATGCCTTCAAAGGTCCAACCCCCATTGTCAAGATGGATGGAACAAATTGTGAATTATTGGTTACGCAATTCATGAGCCTAATGTAATGCAACGGCAAGAAGCATATCCTCATGCAGGATGAACCAAGTGACAACATTGGGGTTAACGCCCTGTGGAAGGCAGACGACGCATATGCGCATGTATGGCTATCTGGAACAGTATCAGTGGAGATAACTAATGATATTCTAAGTCAGCCCACAACAAAGGCGATGTGGGACATCCTCGCCGCTACATACTCACATGTGAAGAATGAGTCGAAAATACTGCAACTTGATCATGATATCTTCACATTTAAGTAGAGCGGGTATCCTCTGCATACCCTTTACACTGTTCTCAGGGATATGTTTGAGAAGCTCCATGGTTTCATTCTCTTGACTGCTTCGCCAAAACAGCTCTAGGCTTACAGAGATCCGGTGATGACCATAATGTTTATAGTAGCTCTTGATCCTGAATATGATGATGCTCAATCGTAGATTATTACTGACGCCACTATGCCTTCAATGGAGGAGGCATATCGCATATTGAGTAGGCTTTCTATAGCGCTTGGTGGCGTTACTCTGCTGTCTCAGACCTCCTCGACTATGGTTGCATCTCGTGGTAGAGGGAGCTCTACATAGTATCATGGACATGGTAATCGTGGTAGAGCAACGGGCACCTATCTTACCAATTCCGTGGCAAGGTAGAGCAACGGGCACAGCGGGAGGTGGTAATGGATTTGAAGGAGGTGGCATGTATACCTCATCGTTTGAATCATATGAAGTCAACCTATCTCCTGTAAGTGAAAACTACATCACTGACTTAAAAAATTTGACATCAACATTGTCATAATATGATCTACGCAATGGATCATAGCATCTATATTCCTTATGCATCTTGGAGTACCCCACAAACACACATTTGGCAACTCTGGGAGAGAGCTTGTCAAGACGAGGAGAAAACTGATAGACAAAGGCAATCGAGCCAAACACGAGGAGTGAGTGGGAACAAATCCTTCTCGGGGAAAGCAAATGAGAAAAGAATTTTCTCACACAGTACAGACGAGGGAATGTGATTAACTAAATAACAAAAAGTGAGAACAACATCACCCCAGAACGAATATGGAGCACGACTCTTAATAAGAAGGGTTCGTGTGACATCAAGTGATGATTCTTACATTCTGCAACACCATTTTGCTAAGACATGTACGCACATGAAGTTTGATGAATAACACCGCGAGAAGAGAAGAACTGTGAGAGTTCAAGGGTACAAATTTTCAATGCATTGTCAGTTCGCACATATTTGAGTGTAGAGGAAAATATACTCTTTACTTCTTGATAAAAGATTTTATCACATTCACAGCTTCATATTTATTCTTTAACAAGAAGACCCATAACTGTTGAAAGAATTATATATCTATGTACCGTTTGGTCTTTTTGTTTTTCTATGTTCTGCCTTATGTAATTTACCCATAGGGTTTTCTCTATATAAGAGACCCTAGGGTTCTCTGGAATAAACACAATTCGTATTTCCTCTAACATGGTATCAGAGCCTAGGGTTTAGGCTCTCCACCCGCCCCCCCCCCCCCTCTCTCAAGCTCGCTGCCCACTGTCGCCTTCGAGCTTCTCGGCCCCAGCCCCTCTCGGCTCCCACCGCCGCCGCCCTAGCCCCTCTCGGCCCCAGCCCCACCGCCCACCAGCCCTCCCGGGTGCCGCCCAGCCCTCCTGCACCCGGCACGCCTCCAGCCCCGGCCTCCTCTCTTCACTGTCGGCCGTGACCTAGCCGGCATCCCCTCTCCTGCGGCCCTCTTCATAGCCGCGCCCGTCATCTCCTATATGGATTTGGGTGCGTAAGTCTACATACGCACTCGAATCCTATGCAGTCTATGTAGGCATCTATATCTCTGTCTACAAACCCTAGTTCTTTCTCTACGGCGATATGTCAGAATCAAAGTTTGATATGCCATCCGTAGGCGCTTTCAAAGGTCCTGCGCCAATCGTCAAGATGGATGGATCGAACTATGAGCTCTGGGCGATGCAGTTCATGAGTCTCATGAAGTCCAATGGTAAGAAGCACATTCTTACCGAAGATGAACCGGCAGAGAAGACAGGGATCTATGCCTCTTGGGAGGCTGATGACTTGTATGCCAAAGTCTGGCTCTCAGGAACTTTATCGATGGAGATTGCAAATGATGTTCTCCATCAACCCACCGCCAAAGCGATGTGGGACATTCTCGCGGCGACATATTCCCAGGTCCGAAATGAAACCAAGATGCTACAACTTCAGCATGACATATTCATCATGAAGCAGAATGGGCGACCTCTTCATTCCTTGTATACATCCCTGAGGGGGATGTTCGAGAAACTATACAGCATTATTCCTCTGACGGCTACACCCGAGCAGCAGAAGACATTCCGTAATGCTACCATGGTAGGCGTCCTTCTTACGGCCCTTGATCCAGAATGTGATGCGGCCAGATCACAGATTCTCGCAGATGCTACCATTCCTCCTATGGAGGAGGTTTATCGGAGGCTTAGCCGCATTTCAGTTCCCTCCAGCTCATCTACACCACCTCCCTCTGCGATGGATGCTTCCAGAGGACGAGGTGGCTCCTCGTTTTCATTTCATGGCCGTGGCCATGGAAATGGAGGTCGTGGTGGTCGATCTCGTCCACCTTGCAGTTATTGTCGTCGTACGGGTCACTCAGAAGATACATGCTATTCTAAGCATGGTTTTCCAGCGTCTGCAAGGGTGGCCGAACATGTTGCATCTCCATCCTCTTCTTCGTCGAATCAGCGGTTTGAGGGCCTAGTTGCTCGGCTAAGGGATATAATGCCTACTGTTCCTACAGATTCTTCTGGAGGCTCTTCGGATTTCGTTGCATCTGCTTCTGCCAGTACTTCTGCCACAACTAGCACCTCAGGTAGTGCTTTTACCACATGTTCTAGTTCAGACATCTCTGATTGGATCATGGACTCTGGTGCGACGCACCATCTCTGTCGAGATAGAGACAGACTTATTTCATACAGGGAGATTCCTTCAGGGCGGTCGATGATGATTGCAAATGGGACTCATTCTCCCATTATTGGACAGGGGGAGGTTATGTTATCATCTTCCATGCGTCTGAAGAATGCCTTACATGCTCCTGAATTTTCGATGAACTTGCTCTCTATTAGTCAGATTACAAAAGATTTGCATTGTCGCGCTATATTTGACCCATCCTCTCTTATATTTCTGGACATCCTAACGGGCAGAGTGATTGGTTGTGGTTCTGAGCAGGATGGCCTTTACCGTCTGAATCGGAGTTCGTATGCTGGAGTCTCCTCTCATGTTGTTGGATCTGTCTCACCCTATACCTGGCATCTACGCTTTGGTCACCTGCCTCTCCAGAAGATGCGTCACCTTTTGCCTCAGATATCTCCCAGTTCGTCCTTCCGGTGTGAAGCGTGTCAATTAGGGAAGCAGTAAGCACCATAGAGCTAGCTTCCCAAGTCGTCAGAGTCGGAGCAGTAGCTCCCCTTTTGAGTTACTTCATGTTGATATCTGGGGTTCTAGTCGTGTCCCTGATCACCAAGGGCACAGATTTTATCTTGTCATGGTCGATGATTTTTTCTCGTTTGTCGTGGGTCTTTCTTCTGAAAAATAAATCTGAAGCTGGTGATGTCATCAAAAATCTTATAAATGAAGTAAACAATGTTTTCTCGTCCAAAGTCAAATATGTTCGTACTGATAATGCATTGGAGTTCTGTTCTCGATTTCTCTCCCAATATTTTTGGTCAAAAGGCATTATACACCAAACTACATGTGCCTACACCTCCCAACAGAATGGAGTTGCTGAGAGAAAACATCGTCACCTACTTGATATTACTCGAACTCTTCTTATCCAGAGTTGTGTACCTATCTCTTTCTGGGGAGATGCTGTTCTTACAGCCTGCTACCTGGTAAATCGTATGCCATCTACAGTACTTGGTGAGAAAACTCCTCTCTCTATTGTTTTTCCAGATAAAGATTTGTTCTCGCTCACTCCTCGAGTTTTTGGGTCGTTGACTTTGTTCATCAGCTATCACCTGGTCTAGACAAGCTCTTACCTAGAGCTGTCAAATGTGTCTTCGTGGGTTATTCTCGGATGCAGAAAGGATACCGTTGCTATGACCCAGTAAATGGGAAGTATTTTGTCAGTGCGGATGTTACATTCTTTGAGTCGGTTATGTATTTTTCACCTGCAGGTGGCAGATTGACCTCCAACTCATCTACTAATGAGGTCTATGTTCATCCTCCTATAGTGAATCTTCCTGTGTCCAGTCCAGTTCATAATATTGTGTCCGCACCACCATAACATCCGCCTCCACCACCATCACCTCCACCAAAACCACTAATCTCTCTACTACCAAAATTCTATACCTGTCGATCTGGTCCTTCTCATGCTACACGACAATCATCCAGCACGCCCCAGGTTTTTCCAGATGTTACTACTAATGATGGGTCAATTAGTGTGCCTGTGCAGGGTGTGCCATTACAGGACGACTCGGGCGCGGCAAGCTCATTAGTTGATGATCTGGATGTTCCTATTGTGATGAGAAAGCAGAAACGCAGTTGTGCTTCGTATCCTCTTGCTTCACAGGTTTCCTTTCATCGCCTTACAGGAGATTTTCAGAGATTTGCAGTGGCTTTATCTTCTGTGGAGATCTCGCAGACATATCAGGATGCATTGAAAGTTGATTGTTGGCGAATTGCGATGGAGGAGGAGATGGCTGTCCTACAGTCGAGGGGCACATGGACCCTGGTTACTGCTCCCTCAGGAGCATCTGTAGTTAGCTGCAAATGGGTATTCACGGTCAAGTATCATGCAGATGGCAGCTTGGATCGATACAAGGCACGGCTAGTGGCACGCGATTTCACTCAGACTTATGGAGTGGACTATATGGATACCTTCTCTCCAGTTGCCCGTCACTCCACTCTTCGTATTCTTTTGTCTGTTGCTGTGGTACGTGATTGGCCCTTGTTCCAGCTGGATGTTTAAAATGCATTTTTGTATGGGGATCTGCAGGAGGAAGTGTACATGCAGCACCCTCAGGGGTTTGCTGCTGAGGGGGAGAATCATATGGTGTGCAGACTTCACAAGGCGATTTATGACCTTAAACAAAGTCCAAGGGCATGGTTTCAGAAGCTTTCCCATTTAATTGAAGAACAAGGCTTCAAGAGATCCAATGCAAATCACTCATTGTTCATCCAGAAGACTACTCGAGGTACAGTTGTCATCATGGTGTATGTTGATGACATTTTAGTCACAGGAGATGATGCCCACGGGATAGAGATGACCAAAGCAGTGTTGGGTCGTCAATTTGTTACAAGGGATCTTGGCACACTACGATATTTTCTGGGACTGGAGTTCGCCAGGAATGCACGGGATCTAGTAATGACCCAGAGGAAATATATTACAGATATGCCGATTGAGACTGGCATGACTGGATGCAGATTGTCTACTACTCCTATGGATCCTAGCATGAAACTGTACGATAATGATACAGAAGAGGTTGACAAGAGAAGGTATAGAGAAATGGTGGGGAAACTTCTTTACATAACTATAACCCCACCTGATATTGCCTTTGCAGTTAGCCAGGTAAGCCAGTTCATGGAACAGCTGAGACAGATACATATGGATGCCATATATATGATACTCAGGTATCTAAAATTGTCTCCAGGCACGGGATTGTTGATCAAGAAGGAAACTATTTATTTGTTTCTGCATGTGCGGATGTTGACTATGCAGCATGCCCTAAGGATCGAAAGTCTACCTCAGGCTTTGCTGTGTTTATTGGTATCTCTCTAGTTTCTTGGAAAAGCAAGAAACAAACCGTTGTGGTTAGATCCAGTGCAGAATCTGAATATAGGGCTATGGCACAGGCAAGTACAGAAATGATGTGGGTTCGAGCTGTACTAGAAGATTTGCATGTAGATGTACCTCTACCCATACAACTATAGTGTGATAATCAAGCTACATTGTTCATTGCCAATAATCTTGCCTTTCACGAGAGAACCAAGCATATTGAAGTAGATTGTCATTACACCAGAGACATGATCCAAAAGGGATTGATTTCTACTTTACATGTTAGTTCTAGGGAGCAGACTGCCGACATCTTCACCAAACCGCTTCTCAGAGGACCATTTCAGAAATGCACTTCCAAGCTGAGGATGATTGATATCTATGCTCCATCTTGAGAGGGAGTGTTGAAAGAATTATATATCTATGTACCGTTTGGTCTTTTTGTTTTTCTATGTTCTGCCTTATGTAATTTACCCATAGGGTTTTCTCTATATAAGAGACCCTAGTGTTCTCTGGAATAAACACAATTCTTATTTCCTCTAACAATAACAAATGAGAGAAATCATCTACAGCCACTAGATAAAATCAGTGTCCCTGGTGATCAGGTACACGACTCGAACCCCAAATTTCTACAAGAATCAACAAAAAAGGGAGCTACTACTATGACCATGATGACTAGGAAAAACAGATCGGTGATGCTTTCCCAACTGACACGCCACGCACTAGAAGGATGTATGAGGTGAGATATGAGGAAGAACATGACACATCTTCTGAAGAGGGAGGTGACTAAAGCACATGTTCCACATAATTGGGGAGACTGGTCCTGTGGGGTTAGAGGAAACACCAGCATACATAGTGCGGATCGGTCAAAAGAGGTCCTGCTCACGGACACAGTCAATCACCCTGCCCATAAAAATTGTCCTGAAATAAAAAGGGAAGATGGGTCAAAAATAGCATGACAATATAGGCCTTTCGTAACTTCCTGATAGACAATAAATTCATAGAAAAATCAGAAGCATGAAGCACATTATGCAGACTTATCGAAGACATCAAACTAATCTCCCGTATCCTACAACTGGTGAATGAGTCAAATTGAATATCCATCAAACTGACTTTTGTCTCCACACATATGATGGGACGTCCCAGAATCCATAATCCATTTTGTAATGTCAGTTCTATGACAACTGGTAAGAGCATAGATACTACCTGAGGTACTGGAAGAAGCAGAGGTTGTAGCATCCGAATGGCTTCCTTGAGCAGGTGAAGACGTATGAGAAGCAGCAGGAGGCATAATCTCCCTACAGGCAAGTAACCAAGTCTTCAAATCTCTGATTAGATGTAGTACCTTCAGAAGACTCGGCCTGCTCGGCTACATGAGCAGAAGCGGGAAAACCATGCTTGGAGTAGCATGTATCTTCTGAGTGTCTTGGATGATGGCAAAAGTGCATGGTTGGTGAGTACGACCTCCTCTACCACGAGGTCCATGACCGTGAAACTGAGAAAAGCCTCCCCTACCACGAGAGGCAGCCATTGCAGAGGAGGTATGACAAGAGACAGAGGATGGAACGGAGATCCTGCTAAGCATGTGGTATGCCTCATCCATGGGAGAAATAGTGGCACTCGCAAGTATTTGAGAGCGAGCAGCATCATACTCTGAATCAAGTGCTGCTAAAAATGCGTTAACCATGGTGGTGTTTCCGTATGCCTTCTGCTGCTCAGGGGTCACTGCAAGGGGCATAAAGCTATGAAGCTTTTCGAACATGCCATGAAGCAATGTATACAGATAAAGCAGTGGACGGCCATCCTACTTGATCATAATATATCATGTTGTAACTGCAGAATCTTGGTCTCATTTCTCGCCTGTAAGTACGTAGCAACGAGAATATCCCTCATCGCCTTGGCGGCGAGTTAGTGCAAACAGTGTTGTTAAGGCGCGCGCCTAGGCGCCCAGGCGCCCCAAGCCGTGCGCCTAGAAAGCTCGCCTTGCTTTCATAAAAAATGTCGCACGCCTTGGGTCGCCTGGGCGTCAAGGCGCGCCTGGGCGCCGCCTAGGCGACTTTTTTTTATGTGTATTACACATATATCGCATTTTCAAAATGTGATATACATAACGCATTTACAAATTGTGATATACATAACACAATTTCAAATTGCGATATACATGTCGCATATTGGAAATGCGATATACTCGTTCGACCCTGTATTACCCCACCGCATTCGACCCGACCCTCATTACCCTGTTTAGCAAAGACACCCCTTGCATCGTCCCTGTCTCCTCCGCAGCCGCCTCCCTACCTCCTCCAGCGGGCTCCCTCCTCCTTCGACGTCCTCCCGAGTCCCTACCTCCTCCAACGGACGCCCTCTTCCTCCAGCGGCCTCCTTCCTCCTCCAGCGGCCTCCCTACCTCCTCCAGCGGCCTCCCTCCTCCTCCAACTGCCTCCCTCCTCCTCCGGCGGCCTCCCTACCTCCTCCAGTGGCCTCCCTCCTCCTCCAGCAGCCTCCCTGCGTTCTCTTGCTCTCCCATTGTAGAATGACTTCAATGGAATCCTTGGATGGGGATGCCATTCCTAATCCCACTACTACACCAACCCCATCTACTGTGCAAAGGCCTGGAGAAATTGATCCCCGCTTCACCGACAAGATGATTGATCCATGTTTGAAAGCGGCGTTGAAGGATACCGGTTGGAAGTACTCTTTTTGGCCGAATACACTAGACAAGAATAAGGTGCTATGTGCATTGTGCGGTCACATTACTAATGGTGGAATCAAAAGGCAGAAAGAACACTTGATTGGTGGTTATCGAGATGTATCTATGTGTCCAAAAGCCATTGTGGAGATTAAGAAAGAAATGGCTGACTTCAAAAATCGTAACAAGAAGAGGAAGATAGTCGTTGATTACAGATATAGTGGAGCTGATTCAAACATTCCAGATGCAGATGATGGTGATCATGGTGAACATGTAGTCATCTTGGATGACTCACATCCTACGGCTACAACAGGTAAAAACGTTAAATCCGGTTCTGGTTCATGTTCTGCAATTAGGCCATCTGTACGGAAGGATCCACACAGCAAGGGACCCATGGACTCGTTTAGTTCTGCTAGCTGGTGGGAGGTTGTGGCACAAAGGAAGGCAACAAGGGCTCTTGGTGAAGCACAACAAACTACAATTGAGTTTGCTTTAAAAAAGGATGCTACATAGGTGGCATATGATGCCATAGCTGAGTTATTCTATACAGGTGGCATCCCTTTTAATGTTGCACAACGAGAAGCTTTTGAGGTAGCAGTGGAGGCTATTGTCCAAGCTGGGAGAGGATTTGTTCCTCCATCTTATCACCAATTGCGAAAGCCCCTAATTGAAAGATTATATGCAAGGACCAAATATTTGCAGGTGAAGCATGAAAGCCATTGGAGGACATATGGATGCACGATTATGTGTGATGCATGGACTGATAAACGACAACGAAGTCTGATTAACTTCCTTGTTGGTTCTCCAGAAGGGTCATTTTTTATTTATGCAAAGAATGCAACATCCGATGTACACACCGGAGAGTATGTGTTCAAATTGATAGACGAGGCTGTGGAGATGGTGGGTGAGGAGAACGTTGTACAAGTTGTCATCGACAATGCAAGCAATTTTGTTTTAGCAAGAAAGTTACTGATGGAGAAGAGGAAAAACCTCTTTTGGACTCCATGTGCTGCGCACTGCTTGGATCTGATGCTTGAGGATATTTCCAAGTTACAGAAATTTGCAGGAGTTATTAAGAGGGCCAGAAAAGTAACAACGTATATTTACCAGCATATTCGGTTGCATGATGCGTTTCTACAATTCTGTGAGGATCACCAAGAGCTGTCTAGAAGCGGGGTTACCCGCTTTGCTACCAACTACTTGACCCTTACTAGTTTGCTCAAGCAAAGGAAAGCTTTGGCGTCTTTGTTTATTTCTGAGGTGTGGAACACTAGTTCTTGGTCGAAGACACAGGATGGGAAATATGTCTATGAAACTGTGATGGCGAATGCTTTTTGGGAAAAAATTGAAGATTATCTCAGAGTTGTGCAACCCATCGTTACTGTGATGCGTTTAGTGGATGATGACGAGAAGCCGCCCATGGGATACCTTGCTAGGGCTTTTGACACTGCAAAGGAAATGATTATTGAAAACTTTGGCAGGAAGGAAACAGATTACATGCCTATTCTACAAATTATTGATTCTCGCTGGGATAATCAGATGGCCCGTCCTTTGTATGGTGCAGGATGTTTCTTGAATCCTGCATTTTATTATAAAGTGAAGGACAACAATGAGGCATTGATGGGAAGGTATGAAGGTGATTTCATATTTTGCCTTGAGAGGATGGTTGATGATCCCGATCAACACGACGTGATATGCTCTGAAATGAAGGTCTACAAAGGAGCTCATGGTATGTTTGGCAGGGCAATTGCTATTAGACAAAGGGAAAAAATTACCATGTAAGTTACATTTTATTATTTATATTGAATGATTTAATGGTAACATGTGTTTACATTGTAGACTTATTGTGTAGTGGAATGGTGGGATACTTATGGAAGTCTCACCCCTGCTCTGAAGCGGGTGGCAAAGCGTATTTTGGGACTATGTTGCACATCTTCCTCATGTGAATGCAATTGGAGTGCTTTTGACTTTGTATGTATCAAAAACACTTATAAATTTACAAATATAAATGCCAACTTTATACTTGTAAATTTACATAATACTTGAATAGATGTGCAGATCCACACAAAGAGGAGGAATAAGTTGGAGGTTGATAGACTTTCCAAGCTTATTTACATCCAATACAACAAGCAACTTGAGGAGAGATTCAAAAATAGGAGGCTCGGGAATTTAGCAAAAGATTTTGATCCATTTGCTCTTTCATAGTTAGATTGGTCAAGTGAATGGATGACATGTCTTTACGTGGAACCAGAGGTTGTACCGGGGCTTACACTGTGGGTCATTGATGAAGCATTATGTGCTTCTCAAGCATATGAAGGTTCTCGTCCTAGGAGTCAACCACAAGCACAACCAAGCACTTAAGCGCGTGGTGGTCTTCGTGGCCATGGTCGTCGTGGTACTCGTCGTGCACATGTGATTAGGCGACAATATGTACCTCCTCATGTTCTGGACGATGAGGAGGAAGAAGACGAGGAAGATGATTGGATGGATCTAAATGATGATGGCCAAGAGCAAGATGAAGGACATGAAGAAGAAACTAACCTGTGTGATGATGATGATGATTGAAGCATTGATGTATTAGATTTATACACTTTCAGTCTTTGAAATGTTGTGTTATGCCAAACAATTTGTCTGTATTTTTAGTACATTTTTCACCTTTTTTTTCCCAAACAACGTCTGTATACCAAACATAGCTTGTTTAATTATCTATGTTCTGATTCCTTTATGTGTTGTGATTCTTCATTCTTGTGATTAATCACTAATGTTTGGTTAAATGATATTTATTACTCTAACACTCTAGTTACTATGTATTTATAAATACAAAAGATCTTGACAGAAAAATAAATCCAATACTTACTGTGATTTTTCTTAAAAAAGTATATTAATTGATGTCGCATCTCCAAAATGCGACATGCGCTTAAAAAAAAATGTCGCATTTGAGACATGCGACATCCATTTGCTTTAAATAATTATACGTCGCATGTCTCAAATGCGATACATAGGTCACATTTTGTTAGACGCCTAGGCGCCCAGGCGCCCAGGATGAACGCCTTGTCGCCTTAATAACTATGGGTGCAAAACATCATTGGCAATCTCCATTGTTAGAGTGCCAGACAATCACATGCGTGCATATGCATCATCAGCCTTGTTAGAAGAAAGGAGTCTTCGTTATATTTCATAGAAAAACCCTAGGCTCTCTTATATAGGGAGAGGCCTTAAGGGTAAATTACATGGATGTCTAAATAGAAGAGAGAAATAGAAACAAGGTACATAAACAATTATTAATACTAGAAACTATCTCTACACTCCCCCTCAAGGTGGAGCATAGATGTCGATCATGCTCAGCTTGGATGAACATCTCTGGAAAGGTCCTCTGAGCAATGGCTTGGTGAATACATCGGCAGTTTGATCTCCTGAGCTAACATGGGCCGTGGATATCAATCCTCTCTGGATCAGGTCCCTGGTGTAATGGCAGTCAACTTCAATATGCTTGGTCCTCTCATGGAAAGCTGGATTGTTGGCAATGAACAATGCTGCCTGATTGTCACACTGAAGCTTCATAGGTAGAGGTACAGCTACATGTAGATCTTCTAATACGGAGCGAACCCACATCATTTCCGTGCTGGCTTGGGCCATTGCCCTGTATTCGGATTCCGCACTGGATCTTGCCACCACCGTTTGTTTCTTGCTTTTCCAAGAAACCAGAGAGCCTCCAACAAAAACTGCAAACCCTGAAGTTGATTTTCTATCCTTAGGGCATCCTGCATAATCTGCGTCTGCACACGCTGAGATGGATAAGTCTGCACCCTTTCTGAATAGTAGCCCTAACCCTGGAGTAGACTTCAGATACCTCAGTATCATGTGTGTAGCATCCATGTGAACCTGTCTGGGTTGCTCCATAAACTGACTCACCCGGCTAACTGCAAATGCAATGTCTAGACGGGTTATAGTAATGTAGAGGAGTTTTCCCACCATCTCTCTATATCTCCTCTTATCCACTTCATCAGTATCACCATCATATAACTTCATGCTGGGATCCATGGGGATGCTTGATGGTTTGCACCCATCCATACCAGTCTCAACCAGGAAGTCTGTAATGTACTTCCGCATGTACATCCATACCGCTAGACGAGAGAAGAGAGGAGGGGCGGCGGGTGGGGAAGGGAGGAGAGCCCTAAGGCGGCTCTGATACCATGTTAGAAGAAAGGAGTCTTCGTTATATTTCATAGAAAAACCCTAGGCTCTCTTATATAGGGAGAGGCCTTAAGGGTAAATTACATGGATGTCTAAATAGAAGAGAGAAATAGAAACAAGGTACATAAACAATTATTAATACTAGAAACTATCTCTACAAGCCTCCCACGAGGCATTCACCAGTCTTGTCAACTAGCTCCTCGATAAGAATGTGTTTCTTACCCGCAAACTACATCAGGCTCATGAATTGCATGGCCCATAGTTCGTAAGTTGTCCTATCCATCTTGACTATTGGTGTTGGACCTCGAAAAGCACCAGTGGTGGAGATATCAACCTTGCGTTCTAACATATTGTGGGTTCAAGAGACTAGGGCTTGTAGAACAGAGATGTTCGCCCTACATAGACATAGAGAGACGTGGTTGCACGTATAGATGAAGTGCAACCATATCTACGGAAATCGAGACCAACGTGATCACATGATCACGTTCCTGGAGTCCTATGAGAGGGATCTATTATCCGTGGGGACGGCAACAGCCACCGATAAGGTTGTGGCAGCCACTGATGGGGCTGCGAGCAGTGGCCAGTAGCAGCGACTGCCATAGAAGGCAGCGCTAGACAGCAGCAGGCTGCAAGGGAGGGCTGTAGGCGGCTGTGGGTGGTGGCCTACAACAATAGGTGTCATAGGAGGCGACGTTGGACCACCACAGGCCGCAGGGGAGGGCGATAGCCTGCAGCAGAGGTCACCGGTGGTGGCCCTGAAGAACCCAGGTGACAGTGGCTGCCGCTGGCGACGGCGGAGCAGAGGAGATGAAGGAAGAAGAGGGGTCGGCAGGTGTCTAGGGTTAGGTTTTGGTGAAGTACAAGAGCTCTGGTTTAGGACCGCCGCTCTGATACTATGTTGGGAACATGATAAAATTGTCTTTTCCAAAGAACCATAGAGAGAAGACGCCCATGGGTAAATTGCATAAGGATGAAATAAATATAAATATGAAAACAGTACATAGACCTAATAATATCTCTACAATGTTCTTCGTAAATTGGGCTGTCAGATATTCATCCTTTAGTAGTATATCTTTTGCATTGAGTTAAACTCATTTGATCTCATTCATATGCAACTTTTCATTCCTTTCCATTTAACAAATATTTATTAGTCTTTATTGATTTCCAGTTTGAAGATCCAAATCAACTTTGCAACGATCCAAGAACCAAGTCAGCTGTTCTCAACGAGATGGACTCTGTTGGCAAGGAAGCACAGGTGAATTCCTAAAGACTTCTGTATTTCTCACTTCTAGACATGAACTTTTATTTTTTTCTCTTTCCTTTTTCCATTATCTTTTAATTGGGCAGCTACGAGGTTTTGAATTTGTGAAAGCTATAACTCTAGTTCTAGAACCATTCACCATGGAAAATGGCCTTCTCACACCAACTTTCAAGGCAAGTTCTTTTTTATTTTAATCTGCAGCTTCCATGACCAGAATAGCTGAAGTGAATTTTTACATGTTATTTTCTCTTGTTCATCAATATTATCCACAGATTAAGAGACCTCAGGCGAAGGTGTATTTCGAGAAGGCAATATCAGACATGTATAGTGAACTATCTGCTGCTGAGCCACTGCCTCAGAAACTTATGTAGCTTCAGCAGGTCGGTCATCATCGAGTATGGAATGAGATAGGGAAAAGCTATTGTTACTGCCATAATAAATCAGATGTCCTCTTATTCTTTTTAACTGAGTGCTGCCAATTTTAAATCATGCAGCAAACAATATTGTCCAAATGCTCGGACACTTCTGATTTGTGTAATTAATTTTTATTTATTCTTTTCTCATATCTGTAGCATTACCCCCAACTTGTTGAAGTGGGGTATGCATCCAACAAAGGATTTATATCCAACTCCAAAGGAAATAATCTGAGTTAGAAAAGAACAAAATTAACTAGAGGAAAACAGAGTCGTTTGCACTTATGGTTCTCAATCTCAAGTATTCATTGATTGTTACATGTAACTCAATTAAGTTATTGTATTGAAATAAACTCTTTTTTATTGAAATTGGAAGGAATTTTCATTTGAGGGAATAGATGAGGGACTGGAGAGTGTGTTCGAGATACCAAACTTTTGGAGCACGAATATAATTGTCATGTGGTCAGTGTAAGAGTTGACTGCGAGTTTGAGGCACTCCTCAAGGTGTTTGATGTGCATTCAGTGGGTCGCTGTGAAGGCGGTGATCAGTTTGAGAATGGCTATGGTGGTTTTACCCATTGTGTTGAGGCTGTGAGGATTGAAACTTTGGTTGTCACTCTGTGCTTTGAACATTAACACTAGATTGGTGAGGAATTGGGACTTGGAGCAATAGGACGCCATGGTGAGATTAATGCCCTCAAGAGATATAGTAAGAAAACAACACTAACTTACCTAAAAATGTCATTGAAAGTCAAACTACTTGTGAAGTAATCCGATTTTATTGACCCATGGTTACCAAGAGGTGTCCCTTATCCAAAATAAACAATAAATGGATAAGTGATAAATGAATCTTCATTTTTGATGGATCGGATCTTTTTTAAAAGGTTTTTTACATTTGTACTCTTTTTAACTTTTGCACTATTATTTATGACTTTCTTTTTTGGAATATTAGTTGTACCCCTGTCTTTTTTATACCGCTACCACTTATCGTTAGTTTTGCCGTCAAAGAGCTAAACTAAACCATGGGTTATTGAAACCTTGCTGTGGTTAATCGTCGGATGATAGGAGAAGTTGGGAGGGTGGTTGATCCTTGGAATGTAGATCCATGATCCATTTAAAAAGAGGATGGAGCTTTGTGCCAATGGGTTGGGTATTAACTACACGGTCATCCCGGTCAAGATTTTAAATTTCGATATCTGATATCGCATAACCACTATGTCGAAATGAAGTTTCACCAAAATTTTGATCACATTTCACCCAAATCGAGCAACATTTGTGAAGGAATGGTCTCATATCAGCATTTCACTCGAAATTAATTTCACCGATATTTCATGAAATCTGAAACCATGAATTCCCTGTCAGTGACAGGCTTAGAAAGTGCCTCATTTAACATGCAAAAAAGATAGCCTGCCTTTTTGGATGGGTCTGGGATTACAAATCACTAAACACAACAGGAACACACACTCACAGGTATGTGTATGTGTGTGGAATTGCATTAGGGCATTATGAAAGAAAACTTCCATCAGGCATTACAGACCACATCACAACCCCGTCTCGACGAGTCGTAGCTTTCTAGAGCAAATGTGAACCCTCGCATTGTTTGAGACGACTATAGAAAGGAACCCACATCCCCAAACTCCTTGAAGAAATAACTCCTACCACCATGTATATTCGAGCATCATGCGACTCCAGAGATTCCAACGCATGACAAGATAATCTTGTTCCTAGGAAAATGCACGCAACGAAGCCCATGTGCGTCCCTGTTCTTTTAAGCAAAAACATAACACGTTTTAACAAGATGCAAAATTGCTGATATAGTACCATATTTGCGCATTCACGATTAAGGATGCCATTTTCGATATCCTTGATTTTCTAGACTAAGAATACAGTAAAATGGTGAAAAATAGGAAAATTTCAGGAGAATTGGTGCCACATATATCTTACCCTCAGATACAGATGATACAAAAAATACAGTGTGAAGCCAGCACTATCCAAAGAACAACATGTTCCTCCCTGAACCATCGTGTAACTGTTAATATTTTCATTTTTGCCATAATCTCCATGGCAACAGTATCATACCAACTCCATCAAAAGTGGGTCACCCTCGGCCATCATTCTGATCAGGTTTATGAATTCAGGTTCATTGCGAACGGTGCATGGGAATACGGCAGGCGCCTTAGCGGAGTAGTAGCTCGAGCATGATGTATTCGAAGCCAAATCTGGTTTGTAAACAACCGACCTAAGAGCATCTGAGTCAAAATTTTGCGGGGAATCCATAGCCACAAAGAAAAGTGGCACGGCAATTTTGTGATGAAGTTTCATGTCTCCAACAAGCCCTATGAGATCCTGGAAGTCGGTTACGAAATGTCGTGGGACGTAGAAAATTTCACTGCCACAGAGCGCAAACCTGTCCTCGCCGAAGTTGTCCTTGTAGCCGACCTGAAAATGAACAGGCATGGTGCTGACTAGTTTCTTCACCAAGGCAGCCTGTCTTTTGGTCCATTTCTGGCTGTTATCATCTATTGAAAAAGTTATCCATGATCCAGGGCCCTGTAAAAGGAAATACCTCTTATCAAAGCCCAGATTTGTGAATGGGTCAAAAAGAACAGTCCCAAAACATTCTGTAAATAGTTAAACCAAAGATCAAGCTACATCTACAAACTGTAAAATTAAATGAACACCATCGATATCAGGACAACTCGGGTGTTAATCGACCACCACATTACACTACGAACGTTGGAGTAACCTGTGAGAGATTATTCCAGTGGTTATCGCAGGGTGAAAAACTTCTGCTTCCTAACTTTACCGCTCCCACCGAATGCAGCGACAAGCTCCTCATTAATGACAAATCACATGACCATGTAACATGTTTCCTTTCGTGAGATCTTAAACATTTCATGCTTGTTGTTCTTACATAAAAGTAGTTAGGAAGCTTGATATTCCAACCATGCCCTTCATTAGAATCATCACCTATAAGGGCATAGGAAGCTCGATGTTGCAAGATGATATGGGGTTCAATCACAAAGCACGATTGCCAGACTGAAAATGATAATGGTTCGCATACGATTATTATTGCCAAGCAAGCCATGTCAAGTTCAACTCTTTTAAGAGTATATGCTACAAAATTTTACTACGCAGTTTAATAAAAGATTTAAAAAAAGAATTACAATTGTTGGACGCATGCGAGTCCAAAATTTACAAGGGTTCTCGCATAATGGACGCATGCGAGTAAAGAAGTTAGTCCAAAAGAGATTGCAAAGGAAGTTGCGGATTGGTAGTTGGAATGTTGGCACTTTAACTGGAAAATTGATGGAGATAGTGGATACAATGGAAAGAAGGAAGATTCATATACTATGTCTTCAAGAGACTAAATGGGTTGGAGAGAAAGCAATGGAGATCGAGAAGACATGCTTTAAACTTTGGTATTCAGGTAAAGATAAGGGTAGAAACGGTGTTGGAGTGGTTATTCATAAGGATTTGAAGGATTGTGTGGTTGAGGTGCAAAGATTCGGGGATCGGATTATTTTGCTAAAATTGGGCTTGAAGAAGAAATTCTGAATATCATCTCAGTTTATGCACTACAAATTGATTTAGATGAAAGGACTAAACAAGCTTTTTGGGAGGATCTGGATAAGATTTTACAAGGAATCCCACAAAGAGAGATGATTTGCATAGGTGGAGATCTTAATGGACATGTGGGAAAAGATGCTTCAGGGTATGCTAGTGTTCATGGAGGACATGGTTTTGGGGATAGACATGAAGAGGGAAAAGTCATTCTGGATTTTGTAACGTCATATGATCTTTTCATAGCAAACACTCTCTTCAAGAAGAGGGAGGAGCATTTAATTACTTATAAGAGTGGTCCAATTAGAACACAAATAGATTACTTTGCGTTGAGGAGAAGAGATAGGTTGTGTTGTAAAGACAGCAAAGTAATCTTCCACTGAAGCAATCGTGCTTCAAGGAGAAGATTTTAGAAGACTTATCTCGGGATTGTAACGGAAGTGCAAACGAGATGTGGGAGGCAGTAGCATCTTGTATCCGAAGGGTAGCCAAAGAGATACTAGGCGAGTCGAAGGGAGGAGCTCTAGGTCAAAAGGAGGCTTGGTGGTAGAGTGAAGGGGTGCAAGAGAAACTAAAAATTAAAAGAGCTTGCTTTAAAGCTATGTCTAAGGATAGAACAACGGAAACTGTCATAAACTACAAAATAGCGAAGAAGGAAGCAAAGAAGGCTGTAAGCGAAACTAAGTCAAAAGCTTATGAAGTTTTTTTATAAAAATCTCGACTCTAAGGAGGGCCAGAAGGATATATTCAGGTTGACCAAAGCAAGAGAAAGAAAGACCGAAGACCATTCTCAAGTGAGATGCATTAAGGACGAGGAAAGTCATCTACTTGTTACTCAGGACATAGAGACTAGATGGGAGCAGTACTTCCATAAACTTTTCATTGGAGAAGGAAATGGAGAGATCACTTTAGATGATCTAGCTAGTAGTGAAAGTTACTTGAATCATGCAAGCTATAGACGAATACAAAGAAAGGAAGTAGATGAGGCTTTTAAGGTTATGAGACCTGGGAAGGGTGTAGGACCGGATGACATCCATGTAGAAGTATGGAGAGTTTTAGGTGAGCACGGTTTGACTTGGCTTACAAATCTATTCAATGTTATTTGGCGAAGCAAGAAAATGCTTGAAGATTGGAGGAGGAGTATCGTGGTGCCTCTTTATAAGAATAAAGCAGACATTCAAAATTGTTCAAATTACAGAGGTATCAAGCTGATGAGTCACACTATGAAAATTTGGGAACGTGTGATCGAAAGAAGGATGAGGAAAGTTTCCAATGTAAAAGAAAATCAATTCAGATTCTTGCCATGTCGCTCAACTACTGAAGCCATCCATTTGTTGAGGAAAACAATGGAGATTTATAGAGCGAAAAGGAAGAACCTCCGTATGATCTTTATTGATTAGGAGAAGGCTTGTGATTCTGTCCCACGAGAGATATTGTGGAGAGTTTTGGAGAAGAGAAAAGTACTTGTCATGTACATTAACCTCATAAAGGACATGTATGATAGGGCTTTATCTTGTGTAAGGACCCTGTCTGGGAAGACTGACTATTTTGACATCAACATTGGTTTACATCAAGGTTCAGCTTTAAGTCCATTTCTTTTTACTTTGATTATGGACGAGTTGACAAGTGACATTCAGGATGAGTTACCTTGGTGTATGTTATTTGTTGATGATATTGTGTTGATTGACGAGACTAGAGATGGAGTAAATGAGAAGCTTGAGGTCTGGAGACATGCATTGGAGACTAAAGGATTTCGTATAAGTAGGGCTAAGACGGAATATATGGAGTGCACCTTTGATGGAAGCAATGGTGAAGGAACTGAGGTGAAGATTGGTGACAGTAACATTCAGAAGAGAGATTCTTTTAGATATCTGGGATCTATTTTGCAATAGGATGGGGAAATTGATGGAGATGTTACTAATAGAATAAATGCAGGCTGGCTAAAGTGGAGAGGAGCCTCAGTTGTTCTCTGTCATAAGAAAATTCCTTTAAAAATTAAAGGAAAGTTTTACAAAGCAGTCGTGAGACCTGCTATGCTCTATAGATCTGAATGTCGGCTTGTGAACCATAGACATGTGCAGAGAATGGTTGTAGCAGAAATGAAAATGCTAAGGTGGATGTGTGGACACACACGTAAAGATCGGATTCGGAATGAGGCAATCAGAAAGAAAGTTGGTGTAGCTTCGATCGAGGATAAGATGCGAGAAAACTGCTTAAGATGGTTTGGTCATTTGCAAAGAAGATCAACATATGCACCGGTTAGGAGATGCGAGTGTTGGGATGTTGAACCGGCTAAGCGAGGGCGAGGACAGCCCAAGAAGTGTTGGAAAGAGACTACACGAAGGGATCTTAGTTTTTTGGATATAAGCACGGGATTGACCCAAGATAGATATGACTGGAGGCGAAGAATCCATGTAGCCGACCCTACTTAATTGTGGGAAAAGGCTTTGTTGTTGTACAATTGTTGGAACCCTTTGTGGTCTACATTTTAACACAATTATGGTTCGCTCACCCGGTTCTGGGGTGATGATTGGACTGGCAGGAGCCCTCTTAAGGACGTTTTTCCTCGCCTCTTCGCGCTGGTGGATGATAAGGACGCTACGGTGGCCTTTTACTGGGATGGTGTTTCGTGGGGCCCCAGGTTTGTGGCCAATCTTTCTGATCAGCGGCAGATGGAATTCATGGCTTTACTTGCGGTTCTCGCGGATGCGCCCTCGCCCTCGGTGGGACGCGACCACCTGTCTTGGAAGGATGGCTCCTTCTCCGCCCGTGCGGCTTACCGGGCTATTTTTCCTCCAGTGGTTGTGGCCGATGATTCTATGTTCCGGGATTGTCACTTTTTTTGGGGCCTAAGGGTCCCCGAATGAATTGGCATGTTCTTATGGCTTTTCCGACGTGGCCGTCTGATGACTCGTAGCCGGTGTGCTGTCCTCGTTCCACATGCCTCGTCTACTTGTGGTCTATGTGATTTGGAGATAGAGACTATCGATCATCTCTTCTTCCGATGTGGCAGAACTCATGATATCTGGGCGGATTTGGAATGGCTTGACGTTTCGGATTCTTCCTCTTTCTGCGAGAGCCTGGTTAGCTCTCGGGCCAGGGCTAGGACGGACATCCTTACTGCTATTGCTAGGCTCTGGTGCATTTGGATTGGTAGAAATGAAGCCCTTTTTGCCGGACAGAGATTTTATTCGGAAAACGTCCTCATCTCGGCATCCCGTTTCACTCGCGACTGGTCCGATGCTTAGGGGTTCTTTGATGTAATGGGGGTATCAGATTGTGATACCTCCGGTTCTTTTTTCACTTGTTTTTGTTCTCTGTTCGCATACCCGCTGTAAGTTTTTCTTACCCTTCTAATAAATGTGGGGCGAGCACCACCGAGTGCTTCCCCCGCTTTTGAGCGTCAAAAAAAAACTGAATGATATCAATTTATAAAATTCCATTACGAAAAAAATCAAAGTTTGTCAATTAAAATAATAAAGCGATTTTTATCGCACGAACCATATAAACTTTGTAAATTACCTTCTCGACCTGTGAAACAACATAACTCCTCCCTCAACCCCGTAAACTTGCTCCGTCATATCCCACACCCCCTGCCGTTAATTTGAGACTTCTTGGGTTAACTAGCTTGGGTTTAAGTTGAGTGATCAAATCCTAGCAAATCAATGGTAGGTTTTCTTCCACTCTCTCCCCTTCCTTCTTCTCTTCCCCTCCTACCTCTTCCACTCTCTCTGCTTCCTTCTTCACTCTCGTAGGACAAAGCCCTACTCCTGCATATGGCAAGACGACCACAGACTGGAGGAGCCGCTCGGCGGCACAGAGGCGATCGCGGAGACGAGGGAGCGTATGGAAGGGAGGTCGAGCTTACGAGAGGAGGAGGCGGCGTCCATGGGGGCATCGATGGGGATGGGCGTCATCCTACCAGATGAGGAAGAGCTCGACCTGGAGGTTCAAAGGAAGCCCTCCTCCTCACCGACGCAACCTCCGTCGCATCGCCTCCCTCCACCTCCTCTCCTCCCGCCGATTCGACTCCCTTTCATGCACCCGTTCCGATGAGCTCGCCCACCTCGCGCGTGAGCTTCGAAGGGATGATCTCCACCGCGTGGAGATGCTTCTTACGGGTGGTTCAAGGGCTGCTTGCTTCTGTGATGGCGGGTCTTGCAGGCTCGAAGTCATGGCGGATTCTCTTCTTGCATGGTTACCTCATCCTCCCTCTTTGAAGTTGACGAGAGATGGGAGAAGGAGTGACGGTTATGGAGACGGAAGGCGGAGGGAGTGGCTTTGGGAGGAGGCCAACTGCCTCCTCGGGTTGCAGCAGCTGGGAGGCGGGGAGCAACCCATTGGCGCTGGAAGAGACTGAAAGGGTGGTGCCCTCTTCGTTTGCAAGAGGAAGGGGATGAGAGGATGGGAGGGATGACGTCAACATTGTCGTTGCCGATATCAGCACTCCAACAGCGTCTTTTGTAAATTTGCTAAACAAAGAGGGTAATATGCAACTTTTTTTAAAGGAATCCGGTTAACTTTAACAGGTAAATAGATGCGAGTTAACCATAGGATTTGTCGGGTAAGGGTTAGCAAGTTAACGGGGTGAGGGAGGAAACGTTGTTTCAAAGGTTGAGAAGGTAATTTACAAAGTTTATAAGGTTCGTGGCGTAAAAATCCCAACAATAAATGTGCAATAAGATTACACAATAATTAAATACATGTTACCTAATACAAATATTATAAAAATATAACACCCGTTAAACGTAAGGATTTTTACATGTTTGTAAAGCAGGGATCCTTCTGAATACTACTAGTACTTAGGATAAAAACACCAATTGTGCATTGATAAATTTCTTTTATCTTTTCTTAATAAATCGAAGTCATGGATACCATAGTTTGCTCTCAAAAAACCCAAGCCAGAGAACGAGATTTTCACTGCCTTGTTTACCAAAAAACCCTACATGTTTGTAGAATTTCGGAGATGATTCTGGTAGTCCAAAGGACATTAATGAAACCCAGTGTATAATATCATTACCTTGTCAGCTATCCACAGCCTTGTCTTATCAGCTTGCAGTAGATTCCAATAATTAAGAATCATACTGTCCTGGAGAAAAATAAATCCTTCCGCTTGAGGAAATCGGTCAAAAATCTTTGGCAAATTCCTGTCATGAAATCGGTAATTAATGATACATCAATATCAGCGAGACATGTATTGGTTTTATAAAACTTTTGGCGAAATAGGAAGTAGACGTGGGCAGTTCAACAACTAAATCCAGATAAATTTTTTTCGTATCTACATCTAAATCTAGAATGTTTTCACAATAGAAGACAGATTAATAACAATGTAGACGCTACTTTTTCAACAAAAAAAAGTCAACTGGGCCAACTGCATGCAAATTTCGCAAGGTAATTTTGCATGGGCTTAATTTGCAAACAAGAAAAAGGTCCCATTTCACCAAAATATACATTTCCCAAAGAATCTAAGATTTCTTGGGAAAACTAGAAGAATCAAATTGAAAAGATGTGTGATATAATCATGAAATAGCTGATTGCAAGCGGCCCAGCGTTATAGACGTGGATGATGACTAGAACTAAGACCCTTTCACATTGTTGCTTCGGACATCCAAGAGAAGGTCGAGAAATGAGCAGGCCATGGAGATGCTAGCAGTGACTGGGTAAATTGCAAAAAGGAGCCCCAACTATGTGTCAATTCCCAATTAAGGGCTTCAATTTTCAAATGTAAGAAAGAGGGGCATGAATTTTCAACTTTAGGGTTTAACACCGACATGAAAAATCGTGAAAGCTTACCGATGCCCTATATTTGAGACAAAAAACAAGATCGGGCCCCTCTTTGTTACATTTGAAATATGAAACCCCCTGATAACGCATAATTGGGGCCCTTTTTTGTAATGCACCTTAAAATCGTTTCTCAAATGAATATATAAAAGTCACTAGGCATGTGCCTGCTCGACGTCATGCCCTCTTTTTCCTAAAAAAAAGTCTTTTTTTATATAATCTTAAGTGACAACACCCACATATCACCGACAGGTCGAGTAAATTTTCTAAAATGAAATTGACCTTAGAAGACAAAATATAATAGGTGTTTGTACAATTGTGGGAGAGGGTAATTAAAAAATGGCTGAGATGAATCTTGATAGTTTCGTAGAACCAGTTTGGTTCCATAATTCATACCTAGATAATTCTCAAGGTCTTGATGGAAGTTTGCAAATTTGAAAAAAAGGAACCTTTATATTTATTGATGTGGAGAAGGATTATGATCATGTCCAAAGAGACATCATGCACAAGTTTATATAGAAGAGAGGGGTGCATATTCTCTATGTCGACCTAAAAAGAGATGTATGACCAAGTGATAGCTCATGTATGGACTTCAACTAGGCTTATAGATCGCTATTGAAGAGGATACAAGAGCATTTTGCACCATCGCGCAACAATGATGTCTAACCAGGCCTTGAATTTCCTACCAATATTTCCTTCCACCTTCTCCCTCATCAAGTGCATCGTTTCAAATATCACTCCCACGATGAGTTTTTATCACCGTCCAAGATCCTAAATACAAATACAACCTTTTATATAATTTTTAGGACTCGTATTACATCATCCCATCAGTGGAAATCATTGATCAATGATTCTACCTTCCTCGTTCCTTTCGAGCCTCAAATATCTTGAATGATTCACCTTGATAGCACATGGTTTTCAAACTTGTTTGTGTTGTTCAAGCTTCCCAACGTTACAAAATTAGTTCCAGATCTTATGATCCCAAGCTTGACTAGTTTCCCATTGTGCATCCCCCTCATCATCGTTAAAACTTTAAAATGATTACAAATGAATATGGTTATTGTTCGTGCTTGATCCACCACATTTTTGTTACAAGTTTTTCTTGTGGAAGTCCTTCAAAATCAAGTCATTACAATGTGTAGCACACAACATCCAAAAAATGCTGTATTTTCTAGAAGACAAGATCATTTCACATGCTTTCTTGAAATTCTTGTCATTATATGTAATTATAAGCACAGTGTTATCGTTCCTAACCTCTTTGATGACCGTCTTCATCAACTTCAACGGGTATTTGTCTTTCGTATATGAAGATGCATCAATAAAGTATCTCATTCCATTCTCTTCTTTGTTCTCCACAAGTATCGTGGGTCTGACTTGTCAAGCTCTTTGGTGTGAATGATTATGATGTAACCCCTGACTTTTGCGGTCACTTGGGGTCTGTAAGGTACCCTTCAAACTTTTGGAGGGGAATTTGTCTCGTGCTTCCTAGGATCATCTTATCAATGTGGTCAGTTCTTGGGAATGGAAGTGACAATCGGCTGATAATTGGGCGGAGAATGGACCTTTATGTAAGTGCATCCCTCAGTTGCTCACATTGGTAATGAATCAGGACGTGGGTGGTAGGTTCTTGGGATGGCGTACTTTCATTCTGCATTCCGGATTTTGTCTTTCTGATCAAATACTAGAGGAGTGGTTGTCTTTAATCGATGAGCGGGTTAATAGTGGTCCACCCTCTTCTTGTAGGGATCATTAGACTTAGCGTGACTGAGAGTTCTCAATCAAGAAGTCATGCAAAGTGCTCAGCGGGACTGTGGTCTTTGACCTTGGGGGATGCACTTTAGATTGTGGGAGGATATGGGGATGGAAAGTCCTGATTCCTGTGAAGGTTTCCATGTACTGCTAAGATATGGAAGTGTGCTGACGGACGCACGATTTGCAAGGCTCGTCAAGAGTGCTACTGGCTCATGTGCTCAATGTTCAGTTGATATTGAGGATATCGATCACCTCTTTTTTAATGTGCAAAATATAGAGGTTTGGAATCTAGCTGCAATAAACAGAGTTGTTATTGACGGGGCTTCCAGTTTTTGGTCTGCTATCAGTTCATTGGTGGGGCATAGAAATAGCAAGATTATTGGCATTTGTTGTGATATTGACCATTTGGTTGGCCAGAAAATGGGTGATATTGCATCATGAGAGATTCTATGCGAAGAAAGTCATTATACATGCGAAGGCTTTGTTGGAATTGTAGAGATATATTTTAGTCTATGATATTCTCTCTGTACCTTTTCTCATATTTTCTTTTTCTTGTTGGACTCTTTACGTATTTTACCCATAGGCTACTCCCCTATATAAGAGAGCCTAGGGCATATGGAATAAACAAGTTTTCTCACTTTCCCAACATGGTATCAGAGCGACGGTCCTAGACCGGAGTTCTCGAACCAAACCCTAACCCTAGCCTCCACCCTCAAGCCCTCCGCACGCGCCGCGCGCCGCCTCGCTCCGCCTCGGCGTCGGCGCTCCTGTGCGCCGCCTCCTGCTCGATCGTGCACGCGTCTGTGCACGCGCATGTGCGCGCCTGCTCGATCGCGCACGCGCCTGTGCGTAGGAGCACGCTCCTGTGCGTGTGAAGACATGTGCCTGTGCGCCTGTGCGCTGGTGCACGTGAAGCCTGTGTGCCTATGCGCTGGTGCACGTGAAGCTGTGCGCCTGTGTGCGTGAACCTGTGCATCTGCGCACCTGTGCACGTGAAGTTGTACGCATGTGCACGTGAAACTCTGTGCGTGAAGATGTGTCGTACACGCCTCGGTGCGTGCCCTTGTTCGTGATCCTGCACATGCATCTGCGCGCACATCTACACGTGTGATTTCCGTGCGCATGCAGCCCTAGGCCAACGCGCGTGCGGCTCCAGCCTCGTTCCACGCGCGCGTTTCCAGATTAATGGGTTTGGTTGCTTGCGTCTACACATGCAACTAAACCCATTAATGTCCGTGTAGACAATCATATCTTCAGTCTACTCCCCTAGTCTTCCAATATCATAATGTCAGAAAGCAAGGCAGATATTTCATCTACATGCGCCTTCAAAGGTCCAGCGCCTATTGTGAAGATGGATGGTTCAAATTATGAACTGTGGGCCATACAGTTCATGAGCATGATGAAGTCAACCGGTAAGAAGCACATTCTTACTGAGGAAGAGCATGTTGAGAAGACAGGGGTTAATGCCTCTTGGGAGGCAGATGACGCATATGCCAAAGTATGGCTTTCCGGAACATTAGCAATTGAGATTGCTAACGATACTCTCCATCAGCCCACTGCCAAAGCAATGTGGGACATTCTGGCTGCCACCTATTCACAGGCAAAGAATGAGACGAAGATTCTTCAACTTCAGCATGGCATCTTTACAATCAAGCAGAATGGACGGCCTCTAACTCATTGTACACATCTTTACGTGGAATGTTTGAGAAGCTTTATAGCTCCATGCCTCTCACAGCCACTTCAGAGCAACAGAAGACCTATCGGAATGCCACTATGGTAGGTGTTTTTCTGGCTGCCCTTGATCCAGAGTACGAGGCAGCACGTTCCCAGATCTTGGCGGATTCCACTATTCCTCCTATGGAGGAAGCTTTTCATAGGCTGAGTCGTATCACTGTTCCTTCGTCTATTGCAAATCAGACTACCTCAGCCATGGCAGCCAATCGAGGTCGTGGGGGTCATCATCAGTTCCGTGGCTGTGGACCTTGGGGCAGAGGAGGCCGTGTTCGGCCATCATGTACTTTTTGCCATCGTTCTGGATATACCGAAGACACATGCTATTCTAAACATGGGTTTCCTGCTTCTGCACGAGTAGCTGAACAGATTGAGCCTCCATCTGCTTCATTTATGGATCAGCGCTTTGATGACCTTGTAACCCGTCTTAGGGGCATTATTCCTCCATCTGGTCCCGTTGCATCAGCGCCTACTTCTGAGAGTCACTCCGACGTTGCTGCGTCTGCATCCACCAGTACATCAGGTAGCACTTATGCATTCACAAGCAGTAGTGGATCAGATACTTTAGAGTGGATTATGGACTCTGGTGCCACGCATCATCTGTGTGGTGATCAAGGTCTACTTACAGGATACGGACAGATTTCTCCAGGCCGCACTGTGGTTATTGCTAATGGGACACATTCCCCGATTATTGGTCAGGGGGAGATCAGACTGACACCATCCATGCATCTCAAGAGCGTGCTTCATGCGCCTGATTTTTCGATGAATTTGTTGTCCATTAACCAACTTACGAAGGATTTACATTGTCGAACAATTTTTTATCCATCTTCTCTCATTTTTCAGGACATCCTTACGGGCAACGTGATTGGGCGTGGCTATGAGCAAGGCGGCCTCTATCGCCTTAGCCAGACCCCTTATGCTGGAGCCTCATCTCTACCAGCAGGATCCATCTCCCCATTACTGTGGCACTTGCGTTTTGGACATCTACCACTTCAGAAACTGCGTCATGTGTTATCCCAGGTTTCACCTCACACGTCCATCCAATGTGAGGCTTGTCAGTTGGGAAAGCATCATTGGTCTACGTTTCCCAGTCATCAGTATCGGAGTGGTACCTCCAAGTTTGAGTTGTTTCATGTCGATATCTGGGATCCTAGTCGTGTTCCTGATCATCAGGGACACAGGTTTTATATAGTTATTGTGGATGATTTCTCTCGTGGGTCGTGGGTCTTTCTGTTAAAGAATAAATCTAAAGCGGGGAATATTATCATCAATTTCATTAATGAAGTTTGTAATGTTTTTTCTGCATCTGTTAAAATTGTGAGAAGTGATAATGCACTGGAATTTTGTACTCATACCCTCTCCAATTATTTATCATCTCAAGGGATTATCCACCAAACATCTTGCGCCTATACTTCCCAACAGAATGGGGTTGCTGAAAGGAAACATCGTCATTTACTTGATGTCACCAGGTCGCTTCTTATACAGAGTCATGCCCCTCATTCTTTTTTTTTTGAAATCCATAATTGAGGAGGATACACTCGATGGTACACGCCCCAAGCCTTTATTGAAGAGTAAAAGAAGAGAAAAAAAGAGGAAAGGGAAGATTGCAACCAGATGCCGTTACCAAGGCCCGTTACAACACCCAATCCTCCACCAAACGCTTAGCAAAGAGCCACACATTCTCGTTATAGAATCTTTGTCCCGAGAAAAGCAAATCATTCCTACCCCTCATGATCGCCCACAGTACAGCCACCGGGTGAAGAATCTCCATCTTTGGCCTACCCTTGTTCGACCGGAGCGCGTCCCAGAAGGAGTGGACACCGTCCGTGCAGCACCAGTCTAAGCCAACCCCCTGCCACACCTGAAACACCACAGGGCACCGGAAGAAGAGGTGTTCCACGGATTCAATCGAACCATTGCAAAGCAAGCATCTGTCCGAGATGGAGCGCAACAGCCTCGCACATCGGTCCCTCGTCATCAGTCTCTGTCTCCTAAGTAGCCAAATGAAGAAACCAATTCTCTCCGGAATCCCGAAAGCACAAAGAAAAGCACAATCCCGGCTAAACATCTCCGAAAGCGACGGCGGCGGCCGAGAAATAGCCCCGAAGGCCTTCTTGACCGAGAAAGACCCCCCCCTCCAAGCCCACTGGTCACGGCCCCCCGAAGGTCGTCCCACCTCCCTAACAGCATCGAGCAAAACCAAGAATTCCTCCAACCTCTGGTCCGAAAAGTTCGCCACGAAGGTGGGGCACCAATTACCATCAACCCAGCAGTCAGCAACCGAACAAAATTTGTCATCGGCCAAGGCATACAACCGAGGGAAGCGCGAGCAAAGCCCCCCCCCCCCTCCCGTCCAGTCGTCCGTCCAAAAGGAGAAAGAATCTCCCCCACCAAGTGCCGGCCTAAAAAGCGCAATATTCTTCAGGAAGACCTCCACGACCCCTCGCCAAAATCGCGTAGGCGAGGCAATATGGGGGACCTGCGACGGCAGCGTCCCCCCCACCCCATAGATCCGCCGAATCACATCACAACAGAGATCCTCCCCCTGCCCCCAAATCCTACTCGCCCACTTAAGGAGCAGAGCGTCGTTCATTTGGTCCAGCAACTTCACCCCCAACCCTCCATGATCCTTCCTGCAAGTAATATCCTCCCACCCAACCAGGTGGATCCCTCTCGACCCACCCTTCTGCTTTCCCCATAAAAAGGCACGCATCCTCTTCTCAATCCGGGTTCTGATCCCCTTAGGCATCCGCCGATTAGATAAAAAATAGATCGGGATGGACGCAATGATTGCCTTTAAAAGAACCAGTCGGCCCCCTCTCGACAAGATCGCGGACTTCCACCCCGCCAACCTCTCTTCCACCTTCTCTGCCACCCTCAGCCAGTCTCTCGTCCGCGTTCTGCCCAAAGTCAGGGGCATCCCCAAGTACTCCATCGGTAATGAAGAGCATGCCGAACCCAACGCGAAAGCACATGCATCGGCCCCCATATCCGCAAGGTTGAAAGGAACAAACATTGACTTGCTATCGTTCTTAATCATTCCCGACAATTCTCCAAAAATCTCCAGGGCCACGGCCATGCCCCTAGCCTCCTCTGATCCCCCCTCAATGAAAAAAAAGCGTATCATCGGCGTATTGAAGGACCGGGACCAGCACGCCCTCCCTGGAGAACCCCCTCGAGAAGCCACTGTTGACCACCCGAGTGGCAATATCAGATAGGACATCCGCCGCAAGGATAAAAAGCATGGGGGCAAGAGGGCACCCCTGGCGTACCCCCCTCCTGGGCTGCACCAAACCCCCCTCCGGACGGCCATTAACCATGACCAAGAAGGATGCTGTGGTGACAAACCTCCTCATCCAAGAAATCCACACCTCCGAGAACCCCTTCCTCCTAAGCACAGACCACAGAAACCTCCAATCCAGGCTATCGTACGTCTTCGCAAAGTCCACCTTCTACATGATGCCACTAGTGCCCCTCCTCTGCCACTCCGCAATGATCTCAGACGCTAGCGTAAGACAATCCGCAATTTGCCTTCCAGGAATGAAAGCCGACTGCGAAGGCGAGATAATAGTGCCAGAATGCCGCTCAGCCGTGAAGCGAGAACCTTAGCGGTAATAAGATACAGTGCGTTTGAAATCGCAATCGGTCGAAAGTCATCGATGGAGTCCGGCGCCGCCTTCGTGGGCAACAAAATAATGAGAGCACGGTTGATCTTATCAAACCCAGCGTTCCCCCGACAAAATTCGGATACCACATCCAACACCTCCAGCCCCACTAGGTCCCAAAAATCCTTGTAGAAAGACACCGGGAACCCATCAGGTCCAGGTGCAGCGTCAGCGTTCAGATCCCACACAGCATCCTTGACCTCCTCCAAGGTCACATCACGAACGAGCATGTCATGATAGGAGTCAGGCACCACGCGAGTGTCGAGGCCCAGCCACCTCCACACTCTCGGAATAGTTCTAGATGACATGTTCTTGAAATGGGCCGCAATAGCCCTCCCCATCTCCTTATTACCCTCCACGCGAGCCCCATCAATGGTGATGGACCGCAGCACATTGCATCTGCGCCTCCCGCTTGCGACACGATGGAAGAAAGAGGTATTCGCGTCCCCCTCCCGGAGCCACACATTTCTCGATTGCTGCCTCCACTCCGCTACGCGCTTTCTATCCTCTAACGATACCTTCTTCTGAGCAGCAGCACGGTCAACCAATTCAAACACCGTGAGATCCCTTTGGTCCTCCACATTATCGAGACAACGAATGATCTCCTCGGCCTCCTCCCTGGCAGCACACCTAGCTGCTCTTGTCTCCCGTTTGAAAGCCGACAGCCTAGACCGCAACGAAGACAATTTTTGAACGAAGCGAGCCACTGCGGAACCTGAAACAGCCAAGCCCAACCAATACGCAGATACCACCTCCCTAAAGTTCTCCTCCAACAGCCAGCATTTTTCTTATCTAAAGAGCCCCCTCTGCAAAGGGGCATCTCCAGAGCACCAAATGATTGGATTGTGATCCGAACAAGCCCGCGGCTTAGCCTCCACCGACGCCAAATCAAAAGCCTCCATAAGCTCGTTGGAAGCCAGGAAACGGTCAATGCGCGACCTGGAACTGAGCTCCTCCAGGTATAAGCCGTACCCACCGCATCCATCACCTCAAGGCCCAAGGAATCCACCGCGTCCGCGAAAGCACGCGACCCCGTATCCTGCCCCCCCCCCCCGGCCTGTCGGAGGAAAGAAGAGTAACGTTGAAGTCCCCCCAACGAGCCAGGGGATGTCGTCGACAACACTCCCAACCGCCATGAGGTCATCCCAAAGTTCACCCCTCAAAACATTACAACAAGGTCCATACACGCACGAAAAAGCCATCCGAAGGGAGGAGGACGTAGATACCAGAAGCACCGTCAGCACATGCCTTCCAACAATCACCGAGCGTCAAAAAAAAAAACAATCACCGACTCAAATGTCAAGGACAAAGACCTCCACGCCACCAGCAGCCCCCCCGAAGACCCTGCCGCATCCAGAGCACGGAATTGGTCAACGGCCCCCGCGCCGAACGAACGCCAAAGATCTTCCGACAACGCCTGAAGCTTCGTTTCCTGTAACAAAATGATGTCGCACCCCCATTCAGCAAATCTGGACCCCACGATCCATCTCTTACCCGGATCCCCGAGACCACGAACATTCCAAGAGAGAATTTTCATTTGCAACTGTCAAAGCACCCATGAGACCTGACCACCCCCGCAGCCTCCGCGACGAGGTCCTTCAAAGCTGAGCCGGCTATCTCCTCCACCCTCGCCGACCTGGACATGTTCCTTCTTCTATATCTCTTCCCGCTTCTCCTGTCGGTCGGTCCCGCATCTAAAGATTACCCCGGCAGGACCTCATCCACCGTGGCCGCACCCCCCCCCCCCCCCGAGACGAGCCACCCGAGGCGGTCGGAGAACCCCCCCACCAGTGCCATAGAGGGCCGCATCCGCTCCCCCCCCCCACCTCCGCGTCATGTGGGAAGACCGAGATCGAAACCACCTGCGAAGGGCCACCCTTCACCAACCCCCAACGAGGGAAGAGCCAAGACTGAGAGGCCGAAGAAGGCAGGGCAGGCAACACCACCGCAGGGTCCGTGGATCCCCAAAGCGCAGTCGCGTCCGTGTAGCTTCCCCGACCCCACATCGTCCGAGAGACCACATCAGGATCCGACACATGAGAAAAGGCCGCACCAGGATCCGCCACAGGAAAAGAAGGCCCAAGAGGAACGCTCCCTGCGAGAAAGACCGTACTTGAGTCCGCATAAAGATCCGCATCCAGATCCGCAGCCAAGATCCAACCAAATGGATCCGCATCCAAACCCGCCTCCCACGCTGACGTCGACGATTCCAGCAACCCAAAGGGCACGTCACCATGCAAAGGGAATATAGAAGGCGACGAGTACAGAGACCGGCAGGAGTTCTCCAAGCGTCGCGTGCATTGAAACGACCGCGCACAACCACCGAAGGGTTTCCTCGGAAACCCAACCGCCAACACGGTATCCGAACCGTCCCCTGTCCCTCCATCGGCCTCCTCCCTCGAACGCTCCGGCGGAGGCGGAGGGTCTTCTATCAGCAACTCAACATTGGAGGAGAAACACCCGATCTTCAATTCCGCAAACAAACTTCGGCCTCTGAACTTGTCGAGGAAGGCCGTGTCGCACTCAAGCAGGACCCTTATGACCTCCAAATTCGAACCAGGCCTGAACCTGTCCTCCAGCACTGCTATGACCTTCCCCCACCTCCGAAGAGCCTCCTTCAAGCACCCAAACGACCGCAACAGCAGAGGGACGCCTTTCACCTAGGCCACGCAGACCTCCATCTCCGAGCATGCACCATCCGCATAACGTAGATTTCTCCAGCAAACGTTGGCAACATCACCGTTGCGAAGCAACCGATCCCTTTGCTCTGCCAATAATCCACGAACGCAGCACTTCCCCGAATCCACCTTCACCACATCGCCAGCGAACCTCAGGCCCAAGAAACCATGCCCCCCATTCTTTCTGGAGTGACGCTGTTCTTACGGCATGTTATCTCATTAATTGTATGTCATCATCTGTCTTAGGTGAGAAGATTCCTTTCTCTCTTGTTTTTCCTGACAAAGAATTGTTCTCCCTCACTCCTCGTGTGTTTGGCTCGGTTGCCTTTGTCCACCAGTTGTCTCCAGGGATTGACAAGCTCTCTCCTAGGGCTGTCAAGTGTGTCTTCGTCGGGTACTCAAGAACACAGAAGGGGTACAAATGTTATGATCCATTGCGCAGGAGGTATCTCGTTAGTGCTGATGTTACCTTTTTCGAATCTGTTATGTACTTCTCATCTACAGGTGATCAGTTGGTATCCTCTGACACTATTGATGTTATATACATGCCACCACCACCATCACCTCTACCACCTCCACCGCTACCATCTTCTACATCTCCTGTCACTGTGCCTGTTTCACCATTGCCATTCCACTATACCTGTCGACCTGCTTCTGCTCATGGTCACCGCTCATCATCTAGCTCGCCTGAGGTATGTTCTGAGAATATTAATATTGATGGATCTGATGATTTCCCTGAGCAAGATGTGTTACAGAGGCCAGATGAGGAGGTAGGTGATTTAGATCTACCTATTGCTCTTCGAAGCAGAAGCGCAGCTGCGCGTCATATCCTATAGCATCTTCTGTGTCTTTTGATCGCCTAACTGGAGAATTCAGGAACTTCGTCATTGCATATCAGCGGTAGATATTCCACGGAATTACCAAGATGCGTTGAAGGATAGTCGATGGCGTTTAGCCATGGAGGAAGAAATGGCTGCTCTTCAATCCAGAGGCACCTGGAGCCTTGTTACTGCACCTACCGATGTGTCTACAGTTAGCTGCAAGTGGGTCTTTACAGTTAAGCAGAATGCAGATGGCAGCATTGACAGATACAAAGCACGCCTGGTTGCTTGTGGCTTTACACAGACATATGGGGTGGATTATCTTGAAACATTCTCGCCAGTTGCTCGCCATTCCACCCTACGGATCCTCCTCTCTGTTGTGGTTACTCGTGATTGGCCACTAAACCAATTAGATGTGAAGAATGCTTCTTATACGGTGACTTACAGGAGGAAGTCTACATGCAACAGCCACATGGTTTTCCTGTTGAGTGGGAGTATCCTAAGGTGTGCAGACTTCATAAGGCTATCTATGGCCTTAAGCAGAGCCCCAGAGCTTGGTTCTAGAAGCTCTCAGACCTGTTTGAGAAACAAGGATACAGACGTTCTAATGCATATTATTCCTTGTTCGTACAGAAGACGCCCAGAGGCAAGGCCCTAAATATCGGTTTCGGTCACCATTTCGGTGACTGGCCGAAACGGAATTTCGGTGGAAATTCGAAATTTCAGTCATTTCGGTCATTTCTTGTACTAGGGCTCCCATATTTTCGTCATTTCGGTCATTTCGGCCATTTCGGTCGAATTTCGATTTCTATAGGATATCGATATTCGACATAAATTCGACCGAATTTCGTTGAAATTTGAGGCCATGCCCAGAGGTATTATTGCAATTATGGTGTATGTAGACGATATCTTGATTACAGGTGATGATGAACAGGGAATTCAGGGGACAAAAGAAATGTTGGGTCGTGAATTCGTCACCAAGGACCTCGGAGTTCATAGATATTTTCTGAGACTAGAATTCGCCAGAAATCCTCATGGGTTGGTAATGACCCAGAGGAAATATGTCACTGACTTGTTGAGTGAAACAGGAATGCTTGGTTGCCGACCTGCCACTACACCTATGGATCCCAGTATGAAATTATATGATGACGACACTGATGAGGTGGATATGAGAAGGTATAGAGAACTGGTGGGCAAGGATCTCTATGTTACTATTACCAGACCCAATATCTCCTTTGCTGTGAGTCGAGTAAGCCAGTTCATGGAGCAACCACATCAGGTACACATGGATGCTATACATATGATACTCAGGTACCTTAAATCATCTCCAGGTGCAGGTCTGTTGTTTAAGAAAGGCAAGGAGGTTACTATCTCAGCATGTGCAGATGCAGATTACGCAGGATGTCCTAAGGATAGGAAGTCCAGCACTGGGTTTGCTGTGTATGTTGGAGATTCTATAGTCTCATGGAGACGCAAGAAGCAAATGGTTGTAGCAAGGTCTAGTGCTGAGACTGAATATAGGGCTATGGCCCAGGTCAGTACAGAAATGATGTGCGTAAAGGTTGTGCTTACAGATCTATATATATAAGTCCCGCTTCCTATGGTTCTGGAATGTGACAATAAGGCAGCTCTATTCATTGCAAATAATCCAACATTTCATGAACGAACCAAGCACATTGAGGTTGATTGTCACTTCATACGTGATATGATTCAGAAGGGGTTTATTGTTACATCCCATGTTAGCTCAGAGGACCAAACTACAGACATCTTTACCAAGGCATTACTTCGAGGGCCGTTCCAGAAGTGTTCGTCCAAGCTGAGCATGATTGATATCTATGCTCCACCTTGAGGGGGAGTGTAGAGATATATTTTAGTCTATGATATTCTCGTCTATACCTTTCTCATATTTTCTTTTTCCTGTTGGACTCTTTATGTATTTTACCCATAGGCTACTCCCCTATATAAGAGAGCCTAGGACGTATGGAATAAACAAGTTTTCTCATTTTTCCAACAGGAATCCTCTTCTATGTAAATTTTATCGCCATTATGGTAGCTTTGTACTCTATATCATGTGAATAAATGAAGTTTTTAGGCACCCAGCTAGGTGGAGAATGCCTTCTTTTCCTTAAAAAAACTCTAACAGTTTCCTACTTTATCAACCTTCCATTCTCCAATAAGTATCATCAACTATGTTATCTAAGATCCATCTCGAACCAGACCACCTCCATAACCCCATTCGCTCCCTCACCATCGTCACCTCCATCAGCCATTGAAATGACGTACATATGGAAGCATAGTTGTCGAAGCATTGTGTTTCATCATTGCCATCGGAATATCGTTGCCCATCTGTATTGGGCTCCAACATCCATCGTTAAGGCTATGTGGTCTCCAACCAGCTCGATGTTGTGTCACCTTTCATCAACCCCACTTTGTTGTTTGCTTCATCATGCCACTACCTCCAACCTTATTCCCCACTATTTCATCACCATTAACAAGAAAACTGACAGTTATCTAGACTTGAATTTTTCAAGAAAGGAGAATCAACATAATATTATCATTTATTGATCTTTTTAATATTTGGATTTTTTCCCTTTATTTATGTTTGTGATCCCATGGAACGTATATTTTAGAATGTATTTAGGGCAATAGATGTACCTTTGTGAAGAGCCATGTCTTCTAGATGGTACTTGTAACGTCTCGGGCATAGGTCCCTGGTCCGTTATCGAGGAAAACTGACCTTAACAACTTGTTGGGTTCGGATCTGAATGAACCCATTGACAACCACCAAAATGTTTAAGCCCAAGTTATCAAGTAGTAATTCCACCACTTATAACCCACACACACACTTCGCGAGTTTCTGATGTGGGATTATGCTTGGGGGTTGGGGTGTTATAACCTCTCTCACTTATATTCGCAATGTCCTCGTTGCGACATGACTCATCACTTATTCCCAATGACAGTGGCGATTGCATGATCCAAGCAGTATTTTCATCATATTTCTTTGTAGGGGTGGCTCCACCTCTCAGGTAACCCTTTCCACTATCATAGGGAAATTGGATCTAATACTATTTGCAGCGTCCCGGACCTAGGTCCCTGATCTGTTATCAAGGAAAACCATCATGAACAAATTGTTGGTTTCGAGCCCAAATGGACCTATTGGCAAGCTTCCAAAATGCTTAAACCCAAGTTGTCAAGTAGTAATGCCACCACTTATAACCCACACTCACACTTTGTGAGTTTCTGATGTGGGAATATGTTTGTGGTTGGGTGTTATAATATTAGCACTATATAAAGCCACCATCTTATGTAATAAAGGAGCACGTGTGAATGACGAGTTTTGGTTAACTTTTGAGTTTGGTATCCCTTTTCTTTTATGGGTTGTTCCTCATCTTAAAGACTTAAACCCTCCTCTCCAACCCACCCACCCCCTTCTTCTTCCCCCACACACAGCTTAGTGTGATCCTCCTTGCACTCATCTCATTTCTTCCCTTCTCAAATCCAACTTCCCTTTAAAAACATAAGGTCAATTAAGTACCTTTTTGATATCCCTCTCCTCCTTTAGATTCTTCCCAATCATTCTCCCTTCATTCTTCCCCCTCATGCAGCTTGGTATGCTCTATCTTCCCCTCATCCATTTCTTCCCTTCTCACCTCCCATCTCTACTCCCTAAAATTCCAAGTTATATTAAGTTGTCTTGGGACTAAAATCATGATTGCTTTTTTTAAAATTTACCACATCATGAATTCTTTTTTGTTCAACATATAAGTAGTTGAATCATTGGTTTGGTTCAACAAGTTGAATCGATTTAACCATTTCAATTTGATTTTTATTAGTTAATATATTCCAAGAAAAAAAACAGTTTGTTTAACCATCTCTCCTCTAGTTCTTGGATTAAGTGTTTCTATTAGCATGTTCGTTCATGTTTTAAAATCTTGTTCATCCCTATTATGTCTGCTAATTTCACCTTTTTTTAAGTGGCTCTCCTTCTATGTTGGTCATATTACAAAACCTTCCTTTTGAGTTATAACCTACGCATTCTATAATAGAGCATTGGACCTGTAGAAAAACAGAATGCGGAAGCATATCAGAGAATAAAGATAAAGAAAACATTAGGGGGCATCGGGATTTAACGTGGAACCCTACTCCAGAAGGAGCGGGATGAAACCACGGGAGAAGCCCCTGAATTGGGCATTTCTTCTATTGAAGTTCTCAATGAGTACGGGGGGTGTGGGGCTCCTTATATAGCCCCACGGACAGACCCAACAGTGAACACTCCCCCATGTGGTACTAAACACATGGGTGGGCTCTTTTCTTTTCCAACACTCCCCCTCAAGTTGGTAGCTGGGACAGCTGCAACTTGCAACAATAAAGAAAAATATACATCATTACACCTTCACTTGAAATCACCACAATAAACGTATGTATCCACAACTGGTAGACAAACCCGCTTGCTGACGGGTATATCAGGTCACCGGAACGTATCTCTGTCGTGCCTGGAAGGTCACCGGACTGTCTCTGTCGTGCCTGCATGATCACCGGATCTCTGTCTCAGTCGTGCCTGCGGGTCACCGGACTTTGTCTCCGTCGTGCCTTGAAGAAAACAAATCCAGTGCGGAGTCGATGTCGAGGATAGAGACACCACGACGAAGATCGATGCACAGTGAAGATGGCTTGATATTCTGTGAAATCCGGAGTGTTTGGTCTGTCAGTCAATGATGTAGAATGCATATGGCTTTTACTCCCCCTTTCTCTCAAACTTGTGAGAAAAATGAAAATAAAGACAAGTTGGGAGAAGCAAACATGAATCACATTTTTTTATGCGTACGACTTTTTTCTTGTACGTGACTTTTTTTCCTTTTTTTCACATCAATTTTTTTACAATATATTTGCATACGGCTTTTTATTGTACGCGGCCTTTTTCAATTTTTTCTCTTCTCTTCTTTTTTTTCGAAACTGCTCTTTCCCCCCTTTTCTTTTACACGCCATGGCCAAAATTTTTTTATTAAACAGCCCCCCCTGCCGCTGGGCTTTCAACAACAATTGTTTTTTAAAACAGCCCCCTGCCGTTGGGCTTTCAACAGCATTTTTTTAAATAAATGAATCGGCTTTTTTTTATTTAAGAAGCATTAGGGTTCCCACCCATGGGAACCCCCTTGGAGAAACGTCGCCGCCGCCAACGAAGATGGAAGGTTGCGGGGACTTCGCGCACGGAGGAGCAGTGCCGCCAAGAGGTCATCTCGCACGCGATGGTGTCTTAGATCTGGTGAGCGCGCGAGGAGGGATCGCCCGCGAGGAGGCGCCCGCAAGGAGGCGCCCGCGAGGAGGCGCGCGAGGGGGGGAGGGGTTGCGCCGCCGGTTCGAACTGGGCTCGCCACCATGTCGCACGGAGGTCGAGGGGCGAGACGCTGCCTGGGACAGTGCGCGATGGGTGTGCGCACGGCGCCGCCTGGAGCAGGGGCTATGCGGCCTGGAATCGCGGCCGCCTGATGCGTGGTGCCGTCTTGAGAGGATCGCGCCGCCTGCGAGCAAGACATATCGCAAAGGAGATGCCGCCGTTGAGCGGAGCACGCGCCTGTGCGCGTGATGCCGCCTGGGGAGCGACTTGGGGGTGCGTGCGAAGGAGGATGGCGCAGCGGGGGCTGCAGCCTGGAGGTGACATTGCGCAGCTTCTTGGATGGGCGCTCCCCCTTCGCATCTCGCGTGCACCTGGGAGAATCGCGCCTGGATGCGCATGGCTCTGGATGCGCGCTGGACCTGCGCGAGATACTCTGGATGTGCACTGGGATGCGCGCTGGACCTGCGCGAGATGCTCTGGATGCGCATGGCTCTGGATTGAAGAGTATGCCGTGATGGTGTGATTGGCCTGGATGTTCCTTGCCGCCTTCTTGAACCTTGATGGAACACATATTAGGGTTTCAAAAAGAAACCGTGAAACATATAAACAAATCTCCGCTTGAAGATAGATGTGAATGATGGTGGAGATTTTCTGAACAGATCTTGAACAAAAGTCTTCAAAATAATCTTCAAGAAACAATCGATCTCAGAAAAATAATGAACATAAAAATCCCCGAGAAACGAACCCACTCTGATACCATGTAGAAAAACAGAATGCGGAAGCATATCAGAGAATAAAGATAAAGAAAACATTAGGGGGCATCGGGATTTAACGTGGAACCCTACTCCAGAAGGAGCGGGATGAAACCACGGGAGAAGCCCCTGAATTGGGCATTTCTTCTATTGAAGTTCTCAATGAGTACAGGGGATGTGGGGCTCCTTATATAGCCCCACGGACAGACCCAACTGTGACCGCTCCCCTATGTGGTACTAAACACATGGGTGGGCTCTTTTCTTTTCCAACAGGACCATTGCAAAAGTATTCAAACCCGTAAATTACATTTTAAAATATAATTACATTTAATTTTTGAAAATACTTCTATTATAATTCTTTCTTAGAGATGATGGGAGGGATAGCAAAAAAGCATAAGAAAAAAATGGCAATACCTCTAGGAAAGGGGTAATTGTCAGGAGCAGACGAGAACTATTGGGTTGCTGGAGGTTCGTGAGGCCCTATTTGCGCTTAACTCGGATGGTTGCACTAGTCCAGATGGTTTTCCGATCTTCTACAAAGAATTCTGGGATTTCATTTCAAAGGAGATAATGGAGGTGGTGAAGGAGTTTGTGAAAGGGAAATATGATTTTGATTGGGTTGATGAGTCATTTCTATTCTTGCTCCCAAGAAAGATGTTGTTACAAGAGTGGAGGAGCACAGGCCCATTACCCTTTTGAATGTGATCTACCTGATTATGGCAAAGACATTGGCAAACCGCTTGAGGGGGTATGGAATAAGATAGTATCGATGGTTCAAAGTGATTTCCTACCGGGTAAACAGCTTATGGACAGCATTGTTCTGACTTCAGAGATTGTGGCTGGCTGGCATAGTTGGAAACAAAAGGAGTTTTGTGGAAAGTGGATTTCTCCAAGGCTTATGACTGTGTGGATTGTCGTTTCATCTGGGCATCACTTCACAGGCGTGGCTTCCAAGATAGGTGGATTGCTTGGATGAAGAGGTATCACGGCCACATCTTGTGTGGTGCTTGTAAACGGTCAGCGAAGGGGGTATTTCCAACCAGAACGGGGTGCCCAACATAGGTGTCATTTGGCTCCACTCCTTTTCGTCTACCACCGAGCCATTTTTTATTAACATAATGACACCGAGCCCTTCTTGCAGCTGATGCTACTAAGTCAGCAGCTTGATTTTTGGTCTGTCTTCTCCTTCGCCTTTAGAGGTGGTAGGTCTTATAAAGGCGCGTGCTGCAGCCTAGGAGCCGTGAGAGATGAGCATCAAGAAATTAGAGTAGTGGTAGGCCCATAAGGGAAGGAGCTGCCGTGGGGAGCAAGCAAACCTTAAACACGGAACTGGAGCCTGAAGAACGACTAATGGAGCAACAGACACGGAGAAGTCAGTGAGTGAGGTTACCCACAACGTCAGTTGGTTGTCAGTGAAGAGTTTGCATGAGCGAGTGACTGGAGGAAGGCAAAAAGTCGGAGTACTTGATCCAATAGTTCTAAATCATTACTCTAGTCGATAGAAGAATCCCGAAATGAAAGCAAGAGAGTGCCACAATCCTTTCCTTGGTCTCGAGGGTCCAGCAATTCTATCATAATGCCTTCTTTCTACAACAATTATATATCAGCAAGTACTACGTCAGGTTTGACTATTCCTCTGAAGGATGGATAAGAAAGAGAGTGGAAAGCGGCATGAATTCGTACTAGATAAATAAATGGGCAGTCGATAATTGCCTTTATGTAGGCTAAAGTCCATGCCTGACAACTATGATTTTGACGTATCGGTTATGGTCGACCGTGCAGTCACGGGGGGGAGGGGGGTTGTTGTGGCTAGTCAAAGGATGATATATCGATCCTTATCCTTCAATATGTGGATGATACGATCATTTTTGTCAGCTATAGAGGAGTATTGGCGGTCCTTGACATATTTAGGATCAATGTTGTAAAAGTCATCCGACTAGCCCGACTAGTAGGTCCGACTAGTCTAGTCAGTGGGGTGGCCGACCGAGTACCGACTAATTCTGACTAGGTCCACTAGTCAATCAATTTTTTCTTGGAGATACCATATTTTTTTACTTTTTCAAAAGCAAACTTATTCTAATACGCATAATTATTTATTTAAATTCAATTACTTCTTTTGATTCATTATGTTAGTAAACAAATATATAAATCTATGTAAATATATAATCATATATGTATAAAAATGATTTACATGTTTAAAAAATCAAAGCCGATTAAAGCCTGACTAAATCCGATTAATCGCCCGACTACCGATTAATCCTTAGTCAGTGACCCGACCGACCGACTGCCGACTACCGACTTTTGCAACCTTGTTTAGGATAGTTTCGGGGCTAAAAATCAAAAAGGAGAAATCAGAATTCATACCATTTTACGTATACGAGGAAGAGATTGTGGGGTGTGCTACGCTCCCCGACGGGCCAGTTACCATTGTGTTAACTTGGAGGTCCCATTAGTAGCAGGGAAGATGAATATGAAGGATTGGCTCCTAGTGATTCGAGAAGTTGGAATAGAGACTAGCAGGATGGAAGTCCGTCTGCTTATCTAGAGGTGGTAGATTGGTGTTGTCGAGATCGATGCTATCTGTGATTCTTATTTTTCTCTCTTCAACGCTACTCCTTGTTGGAGCGAGGAAGAGACTTGAGGGCATCATGAGAAGGTTTTTTTGTAGGGTGGAAGACGGTCACATGCTCAAAGAATGATAGGGATCTTGTGTAACATCCGTATCCGCATAAACCCGAACCCGACCCGATTAGGGTCCAATTAACCCAATAAAGTTGTTGGTCAATGCCAAACAACCTAAATCGATTAATTGATCATGAATCAAGAGTCGTTCGGGCAAAATCGACCAAAAATCGGTCGCATCGTAATGCGTGCCCGAAAAAGCCATGATGCAAATTCGGAACCGTGAAACGAACTGAGACCGCCATGAGATCCGATTCGACGAAATAAGATCAACGGAATCGACCATTCGTCAATCGGAGATCGTTTGATATTTTTAAATCACAAAATTTAACCTCAAACCGAAACCGTATCTCGAAGTGTTCGGAGATCCAAACCCGATCAAAGTATATCAATATTATAATCATATTGATCGTCGTTCCGAGACGGTCATATCGAGATATTGTGCGTCAAAATCCGATACTCGAGGCTCGGATACGGTCAACTTTTATACTTATTAGGTAAAGAAAGTTTAAAATATATATATATATGTTAAATTAAATTAATAATTATACAATCACTTTGTTCGGTTATGAACATATTTAAAAAAAAATCCAGCTACAGTAACAGTAGCATACTGTTTAAGAAAAACAACAAAAGCGGTACAGCCACCTAATCTAAAATCTGTCCACTTGGATCCCAAATATTTCCACTTGGCCATACTTAAGACCTCCTTATCTGCTATATACAGATACTCGGGGATTTACTTCACGCATGCTCCTTGGAGTGGAAAGGGTCCAGAAAGGACCATCTGCCATTGGTTGAATTTACGTACAACAACAGCTATCATTCCAGTATTGGCATGGCACCATTCGAAGCCCTATACGGGCGGAGATGCCTCACACCTCTCAGTTGACGCGAGGTAGGTGATCATGCTCTCTACTCCGTAGATCTCCTGGAGGAGACCGCGAGGGTTGTTGATCTTGTGAGATGGAAGCTTCTGATGGCGCAGAGCCGCCAGAAGAGTTATGCAGACCGTCGGAGAAGAGATTTGGAGTTCCAGGTATACAATCCTCTTCTCTTACTCCTATTGCAAATTAACTTAATGTCATTCTAATAAAATTCCTGTAAATACAGGTTGGAGATTGGGTATTTCTTCGAGTATCTCCCATAAAGGGGATACAGAGATTTGGTGTTCGTGGCAAGTTGGCACCACGATATGTTGGACCATTTGAGATTCTTGCTAGAGTGGGGAAGGTGGCCTGTCGAGTAGCCCTTCCTCCACATCTTTCTGGTATTCACGACGTCTTCCATGTATCCAACTTGAGGAAGTATGTGCACGACCCTCGGCACGTCATCAGTTACGAGAATTTAGACGTGGAGTCAGATCTGACTTATGAGGAGAAGCCAGTGCAGATACTTGACAGTGTTGTGAAGAAGCTTCGTAGCAAAGAGATTCCATTGGTCAAGGTGTTGTGGCATTGACATGGCATCGAAGAGGCGATATGGGAGACTGAAGCCGACATGCAGGCACGATACCCGCAGATTTTCTGAGGTAATAATCAAAATAAGCTTTTGTAATTAGATATATGTTAAAATATATGGCTTGTTTTCCCCTTGAGATTTTTATGGGTTCAAAACCCTTTGAGGTTTTTATGGCCATATGAAATCCAAACAAAACATAAAGTAACCTTGAATCGAGTCTCGAGGACGAGACTCCCTTTGAGATTTTTATATTTGTAGCATCTGTATCCGCAGAAACCCGAACCCGACCCGATTAGGGTCCAATTAACCCAATAAAGTTGTTGGTCAATGCCAAACAACCTAAATCGATTAATTGGTCATGAATCAAAGCTGTTCGGGTGAAATCGCTCAAAAAACAGTCGCACCGTAATGCGTGCCCGAAAAAGCCGTGACGCAAATTCGGAAACTGTGAAATGAACCGAGACTGCCATGAGATCCGATTCGACGAAACAAGACCAACGGAATCGACCGTTCGTCAATCGGAGATCGTTTGATATTTTTAAATCACAAATTTTAACCTCAAACAGAAACCGTATCTCGAAATATCCGGGGATCCAAACCCGATCGAAAGTATATCAACATCATACTCATATTGATCGTCGTTCCGAGACGATCATAACGAGATATTGTGCGTCAAAATCCGATACTCGAGGCTCGGATACGGTCAACCTTTATACTTATTAGGTAAAGAAAGTTTAAATATATATATATATGTTAATTAAATTAATAATTATACAATCAGTATGTTCGGTTATGAACATATTTTAAAAAAAATCCAACTACAGTAAGAGTAGCATACTGTTTAAAAAAACAACAAAAGTGGTACAGCCACCTAATCTAAAATCTGTCCGCTTGGACCCCAAATATTTCCACGTGGCCATACTTAAGACCTCCTTATATCTATATATAGACACCCAAAATAAAAGCCCTTTGGATGTCTTGTTCCCTCCCCACTTTCTTTCCACCGAGACTCTTCTTTTCTTGAAAAAGTTGCTGTCCAGCAACTTGTAAAGGCCAATTGCTGCTTCACTACTCCATCAAAAATCTGTTGTATGAATCTAATTAGGTACACTCCTTCACTCTTATCTCCTTGCTGCCTAAACATGCTTAATCTCCCCTCTCTTTTTATTTTCCATGTTATGTATGGGGTTACCACAAGATTTCCAGATTTCCAACTCTAATTGCACAAGTTTTTCTCCCATTTTTGGAGAAAACTAAAAGTACAACCATTACCTTTCCTTTGTTGTCATGCATGTAGATTAAGCCCTTATTATTGCCATCCATGAAGTCTATTTCCATTTTTTTATTCATGTCAGGTTATGGAAAACAATTAGCATTGAAATAATGTGTATATGACAGTGGACTGAAAATCTCATATTATCAAACAATGATGAAGTAATGGGAAAAGATGGCATATCTTGTAAGCTAAATTCAGTATTAATAAAATTTACCAACAATCAAATGAATATCAAATTATGCACCAAGGACAGAATTAGGTTATGCCAACATGGCTGTCTGACTCAAGAGAAGAAAAATTTCACAGTTCTGGTACAAGAACCGTGTTGCTGAAAAATATGGCCAAACAAATGGTCAAAAGTACACAGTTCTATTAGGCAATAAGCTGAACATCATGGAGACATAATGATGTTAGGTTCATTTGGACATTTCTAATCGGTTATTGTGGAAAAGAGGACTAGATTCGTGATAAAAAGGGAGACCTCTGGTCTCTTATGTAATAGAAGTTAAAGAGAATAATTACATAGAGAACCAAAAAGAAAACGATATCACAAAAGATGGAGATTTGCTATGTTGGTAGATAAAAATATTGTACTGGAACAATACTTTGTATCTATTTGACTCGATCAATATAATATTGGAATAATATTGTTTCAAATATTGGATACACTATACATTTGCAAACTAGAATATATAAAATAATAATAATAACAATTTCACAAATAAGATCACTTCATTACTGGAGTTCGTTCACATTTAGGGTTGAAGTCTGAAATAGACTTCAATTAGTAATTGCCTTTAAAATAAATTGTTTTCTTTTTAGAAGTTATTGTTTTATTTTTATTGTATCTGTGGTATATTCTCATACACTACTTGTTGTATAAGATTGATAATAATATTAAAATCAATATGGAATTATGGAAGTATTTTAGCAAAAGTTAATAGTTCTTTCGTTACATTCTTTTGCAAAAAAATGGCACATGTATATATATTCAACCTAAGAAGAGGTGACCTTTTAATTAATATTCAGTTAGTAAATAAATAAATATGTATAGTATCTGGCCGTCTAACTTGGGATGCTCTAGCACATTTTTTTCTTGAAAAAAAAAATATGTTACCCCTTTCATTATTAATAGTCATTTTGAAAGGGGGAGGGGGTTACGTAGAATATATGCATGTGTTTTTCCAATAAATATATATATATGAGTGTGAGTTATATTAAAGGATATAGCATATGCATATGATTCAACAAAGTCAACTATATGGTGTCTAATCCATGTTTGTCAGAAAGTCAAATCATATATAAATAAAGTACATATATTGGTATGGATACCTTTGCTTAGAAACCTACAAATAGTTATTATATGTGGAGCTTTTATACAAGAAACTTCTTAAATATGACTACATCAATAATAACCTTTGACCATAATGTTAGGTCATCTTCATGAAATCGTCTCTTAGGTATATTATGCTATCTATGGGTCACCGTTAATAAGTTAGATGTCCAAGAGACCTAAATGGTTATGATTATCTACAGAAAGAATTGGGAAAGAGAGGAATTGACAAGCCAGCGATAATGATCGTGAATCAGTATCAAATTATAAACTTGGATGCTGGTTATGGTGACTTTTACACCTAACTGTGCGAGGGCGCGGTGACCCTCAAACTGGGCGAGAGATAGGAAGCTCAGTTCGGGCAGCGGCTGCCAAGTGCGCAGGTCTAGGATCCCAGTCCTGTTTACGGTTTTTACGCGAGCTCGCAGTGTTTTTACGCCTCGTTGGGATCCCGACTTTTGACCAGCTCCGCTGACCCCTATGTTTTAGGATACCCATGCGGGGGATCCTCGGTTTTCAATTTTTCGTACGAGCTCATTTGCCCGTACTAGTCGGGCCAGTTTCCAGAGCGACTTTTCCGGAGAGTCGCTCTCACCCGTCTCAGTGGCGTAGTTTTGGAGTAGACTTATCCCTCTATTGGACCGCACTTCTAATTAGAGGGCGGGACGGAAGAGCCATTTGTATGCTACCTCACCGCTTGAGTTTTTCTTCGCCAGCAGACTAGGCGATTCCACATCCAAAATCATCCATGTCTACATCTAACTCATCTAGGGTTACATCTGAGAAAGTTACAATTAAGGTTGAGTTAGTTGGAAGTGACTATAATAAAATTTGATTTGTAATAATATGACTATAATAATATGAGAATATACACACACACATACACTTGTGAACAATCAATTACAATATAAATATGTTATATATGGGAAACGTTGGGATAATGGATGAGCATAAGAGGTGCATACAAACAACCTGAAAACCCTTTTTACATACGCAAGTAGAAGTAAATCTTAATTGTTCCTACCTTTCTACTTGCTAGCTTTTGAAAATAATTAAATGCCCGGTTTATTTTTTTAAGTTTTTGGGAGGTACCAGCAACCGCTGACGCCTCTTCTTTCCTAACATGTTTTGGCAGGCAAGGAGTCTGCTGCCCAGTAGCTGTTGATGATTCTAAGCGATAGGGTGCATTCCAGACAGTATGTTGCTTTTGTCTCAGTTTTTGGTTCATTTTATGATGTAAATGCTTCCCCTTCTCTTTTGTACAAAATTTTGGGAATACTATATGTACTGGCAGGCCTCATGTACATGTTGTAAATATATGAAATAAAATGGTGGTGGCACTTGTTCTACTTGTCTATGTGGTTTATTTATCTGAATGTGAATGCCATGGCAAAAACGTGAAATTTCCCCACATTTTCAATACTTTGTGCGATCTCATGCAAATGTAATGCCGCGAAAGTGTCGTAAACGGGTACCCGGATCCGAGGGGGTTCATATCTTGGGGTACGCATCCTGAAGGAGATGAACAAGGCTCTGCTCAGCAAATAGATCGTATGTGAGGCGATTGCAACCATCTAGTTTGCAGATTTATCAGCAAGATCTATGGGTGCGGTAACTCATTCCCCAACTCCGAAGAGCTCAGTCGGCACCATATTACTTTTGGAGAGGCATTTGTGGTGTGGCAGAGGAGATTTTCCCTTTTCTGAGACATGTGCTTGGGGACAGAGATGGTTTCAAATTGTGAACTGATGGTTGGCATGAGGGAGGGGCCTTGGGGGTGTGACTCCCACGGTTTATGGCATTGGTTACCAATCAGGATGCTTCGCTGGCTGAGATTTGGGTTGGACAGTCTTTCTTTCCGCATTTTAGATCAGAGATTGGGAGACTTGTTGATGTTGCTTGAGGAACTGGAGAATGTGGCCGATTTCACTAATGGGCGGGATTGTTGATGTTGGCGTGATGGTGTTTTCTCAGTAGAGAAGGCTTACAATGCTTTGAAGGGCCCTATGACTTTCATGGAGGAAGTGAGGTGGACTACATGAGAATCTGGAAATGGAATGTTCCAACTCATGTGAAGATATTCCTTTGGATACTTCGAAGGGACAGACTCCTTACATGGGAACATTTTGCGAGGTTCATTCCAAATGTTGATCCAACATGCTCGTGGTTCCAGGAAGAAGTGGAGGATGGGGATCATATGTTCTTCAGGTGTAGCTGCTCTTGGGACGTCTAGAACATGTTCGTGATTCAAGCGGTTCATTTTTGTTGTGCATCGGATTTTTTAGGTATACATTGGGGAAGGATGGAATGGCACAAAGAAGGAATGGTCTAGATATTTAGAACTAATCTGGGCAATTTGTCTTGTCATAAATGGTGTGGTTTTCCATAAAGACCGTGTATATGGGGAAAATGTGGCGGCACATGTGAGGCGCTGGTTGAGAGTTGGGACTTGTAACTTCTTGAATTCTTATTGCCTATCTTAGGCTTGTAATTTTTATTGAGGTGATAGATGGTGAAGTTTTTTAGCTTACACCTATACGATGGAGGCTTTTTTTCTTTCAAGAAAAATGTCATTACTTGACATTGATGACCATTTAATATTTATATTTTAGGTCTATATATAAATATTACATGGTATTGTATGGATCACAGAGAAAAAAATTATTAAACAATAATTCCCTCCTTAGGTAATCATGTAAAGAAACTATTTTATGTGTATAACCTTTATATATGAGATTGTAGATGCATTGCGAAATATTCCACCGTACATCTATACAGCTCTATATAGGTTCTTTTTATAGATGAGTCTTTATATATTATATTACATTTATAGTTTTTAGGATCTTATTATTTTACTCTGATCATTTCACAAACATGCATCTTATATATAATTTGATTTGGCTTTTATTGCAATTGGACGATCAAAGTCGTCCTTATGAATGCATTTGAATGTCATGTTTACATTTTTAATTTAATACACAGTTACATGGCCAAATGCACTTTCACTCTCGGTAAGAAGATTCTATTATCCACACAAATGCGGTTAAAGTTTTTTACCCATTCCTATTATGAAAATCAATCTAACATGCTTATAGAAGGATTAATGAATAGCATTGATCTCTACAAAAAATAAGCAGAATTAAGGGGGCTTTTTTTAGTTCTGCTTATAGTCTTGGAAATTAAGGTTTATGAATAAGTTGAATATTCTGTCGTATACCAACTCAGTATAAATGAAATTCGCATTTCAATTGGTTGCCTACTTCTCCACTTAATTCACCATGACCTTTCTATTATTTATCTCTTTGAAGAGACATAAGTTTCTCATCTTCCTATTATCACCTTCATGATATTGATGATGTCTAACTTAACATTGATTCTTTTATTTGATATCGAATTTTGACCATAGATTTAGACAATCCTTTTCTTCATTGCAGATACTGCTGAGAATCTTGAGATATTAGTTATCTTGTGTCCCTTCATTCGGCATCTAAGGGCCCAGCTCCCGTTGTGAAGATAGATGGGACCAACTACAAGTTGTAGTCCAAGCAGTTTATAACCCTTATGCAGTGCAATAACAAGGAGCACATTGTGACCGAGCCTGAGACGACGAATAAGATTGGGGACAATACTTAGCGGAAGCAAGATGACATGCATGCACCTGTTTGGCTCTCCGGGACTCTCAGTACGATCATCAACGACATTATGAACCAGCTCACTGCCAAAGCGATGTGGGATATTATGACAGCTACATATGCCCAAGTGAATAATACGGCCAAGATTCTTCAACTTCAGTTTGATATATACATGAACAAGAAGAATGGTCGTCCTCTGCATACTTATTCTTCGCTTCGAGGCATGTTTGAGAAGCTTTACAGCTTCATGTCTGTTACCACTCCCACGGAGCAGCAGATGGTATACGAGAACTCCACAATGGTTGAGATCCAGAATATGAGACATGTGCACAGCTTCTTACATGTGCGACCATACCTCCCATGGAGGAGGCCTACAGTCACCTCAGCGGGCTTCTTACGCAGTCGTTGCCACCACACATACCTCCTCAGTGATGGTTGCATCTTGCAGCAGGAGAGGTTCTACACATTTCAGAGGGTGTGGTTCCCGCGGTAGAGGAAGTGGACGTCAGCGTAGCCCCTGCACCAATTGTCGTCGCTTTGGTCACTATGAGGACACATGCTATCAGAAGCATGGATACACAACATCTGCTTGTGCGGCCGAGCAGATTAAGCCTTCAGATAGTTTGAATCCTCAGGCAGATCCCCGCCTTGATGATATTGTCTCCCGTCTGAGGGAGATGACTCCTATTGCTGGCACCACTATATGTTCCACAAATGTTGTAATTGTTTCTAGAGCCTTTTTTAACTCCTCAGGTATAGCCTATGCTTTTACCAGTTGTAGCAGGGAAGATATGACAGAGTGGATCATGGACTCCGGTGCTTCTCACTATCAGTGTGGAGACAGAGCACAATTCCATTCTTGCAATCTATAACCCCAAGTAGATGGGTCATTATTGTGAAAGGGGTTTACTTACCCATTACATGATAGGGAGAGCTGCATTTGACGCCATCTATACGTCTGCAGAATGTTTTATGTGCTCTTGACTTTCAGATGAACTTGCTTTCTATTAGTCAGATTATGAAGGATCTATATTGTCGTGCTATTTTGACCCCTATTCTCTTGTGTTTCAGGACATATTTACTGGCAGAGTGATTGGATGCGGCCGTGAGCAGTGGGGGCTCTACAGACTGGTCCAAACTCCTCATGTCGGTGCCCTTACTATCCAAACCGGACCAATCTCAGCATATTTGTGGCATCTTCAGTTTGGCAACCTTCCTCTACAGAAGTTATGTCATGTCCTCCCACAGATATCCACACGATCTTCCTTCCAGTGCGAGGCTTGCCAGCTTAGGAAGCATTATCGCTCTTCTTTTCCTGGTCGTCAGAGTCGTAGCAATACTCGGTTATTTGAGCTTATTCACTTAGAGTCGTGTTCCTGATCACCGAGGACACCATTTTAATGTTGTTGTTGTTGTGGATGACTACTCTAGACTTTCTTATTTTCTTCTGTTAAAAAACAAGTCTAAAGCCGGGTTTGTTATTAAATCATTTATTAATGAAATAAAGAACATGTTCTCTGTTATTATCAAGTTTTTACGCTCTAACAAGGCCTTAGAGTTCTGCAATTACAGCTATCCGATTTCCTCATATTTCTTGGAATCGTACATCATGTCTCGTATGTCTACACAACGGTGTTGCCGAATGCAAACACCATCATTTACTTGATGTAACCTGGACCTTTTTGATCCAAAGTCGTGCCACTCACTCTTTCTGGGGTGATGCGGTCCTCACAACTTACTATTTAGTGAACCGCATGCCATCTTCTATTTTAGGAGAAAAGATTCCTTTCTCAATTGTGCTTTCCGAGGACAAGTTTTCTCTTACACCCCTAGTGTTAGGTTATGTGACCTTTGTTCGCAATCTAATGTCTGGTCGTGATAAGCTCTCCTCTAAAACTGTCAAGTGTGTCTTTGTAGGCTACTCTCGTATCCATAAAAGGTATTGTTGTCTTAGTCCACTCCGACGGAAATATTCTATCAATGTTGGTGTCACCTTCTTTGAGTCTGTTATGTATTTCTCTCCTACAAGTGACAAGTTGACTCCATCAGACTCAGGTGAGAAGGTTTTCATGCCTCCTCCTATGCATGCATCAACCTCTAGTACTTACTCTGCATCCACCACCTCCACCATCACCACCTCCTCCAGTACCTACACATGCTCATGTGGCTGTCCCTGGATCGCCACCCAATACCTTGACTCGGTTTTTGCCACATGTCTTTACTTACAGGCCTCACATTGTTCTTCCTGCTCATAGGCCTTCCCCATCATCCAGCATGTCACATGTATATAATGCAGTGTTCAGGAAATCGATATTGTACATTGTATATTCGGTCGCATACTCATACTCGGAAGACTTGGCGCTCCGAGTATGACCAAATCAGCATCTAGGCGAGTCAGGCCACATACTCGGCTGAGTATGCAGTCGATTTTCAAATAAAACATTTTCTAAAACCCTAACCTAAACTCGGACACCCGACTTAACGCTCTTTCAATTGATGTTTTTGCTTATTTGACTCTATATTACTTTTTATCCCAATATTTTTGTTCCTTGTACCTTCAATTCTTTATTATTTTAATCAAGAGATGTAATATTTAGATGATATTACATGATATTAAAACATTATTTATATTTTTAATATTAAAAAATACCAAACCGCATACTCTCCCGCATATCGCATACTCTCTATGCAGTGACCTCTCCGACTGAATACCGCATACCACCTTCCTGAACATTGATATTGTTAAAATGCTTCTGTTATGATGTCTTTATCTATATTGTTTATTTCTCTTGTCTTGTTTATGTAATTTACCCTTTGAACTTTTCTCCTATATAAGAGAGCTCTAGGGTTAGATGGAATACAACTTTTCCTTTTCCTTCCACATGGTATCAGAGCGACGGTCCTAGACCGGAGCCTGTGCCCTAGAGTCCCAACCCACCAAAACCCTAGTCGCCACCCACGCGCCTGCACCGCTGGTCCTCGTCGTGCGCAACTGCGGTCCTCGCGCATCGCCACCAGTCCTCGTGCGGGCCAGCGCATCGTGCGTGCACCTGCGCCTGCGCCAGTCCTCTCTGTGCGCGCCTGCGCATCGCGCATGCACCTGCGCTTGTTCTCGCACATTGCGCGTGCACTTGCGCCTGTGCACCTCCTCCGCCTCCGCGTCATCACGTGCCTCCGCCTCCGTGCCATCATGCATGTTCTTGACTACCTAGGGTGTGATGCGAAAATCTAAAACACCCTAGGTACCCAAAGGAATCTCCAGAAGAATGGAAGAGGTTGTGGTATGAGTCTACACCCACAACCATCTTCCTGTATGTCAGTATAGACGCTGGTATTTCTTATTGTTGACCCAGTCTTGGAGATAGATGTCATCATATCTGACAACAAAGCAGAAGTCTCATCCTTGGGTGCCTTCAAAGGTTCAGCAACCATCGTCAAAATGGATGGAACCAATTATGAATTGCGGGCCATGCAGTTCATGAGTTTAATTCAATGTGATGGCAAGATGCACGTCCTCACGACAGAGGAGCCACGTGACAAGACTGGGACAAATGCCTCATGGGAGGCGGATGATGCGTATGCTCGCATGTGGCTATCCGGGACTATATCGATGGAGATAGCTAATGATATCCTCAGCCAGCCTACTGCAAAGGTTATGTGGGACATTCTTGCCGCTACATACTCTCCGGCGAAGAAGAGTTTAAGATACTACAGCTCCAGCACGATATCTTCACATCGAAGCAGAACGGCCGCCCCCTTCACACCCTCTATACTTCTTTGAGGGATATGTTTGAGAAGTTATATGGCTAAATTCCCTTGACTGCTACACCAGAGCAACTCAAGGCATACAGAGACTCTGTGATGACTGGAGCCTTTCTAGCAGCCATGGATCCTGAGTATGATGCAGCTCGTGCCCAGATCCTCACTGATGCTACCATACCTCCAATGGAGGAGGCATATCGCAAATTGAGTAGACTACCTATATCATCTGGTAGCACTTTACAGTCTCAGACATCTTCAGCTATGGCAGTATCACGTGGTAGAGGAAGCCCTACACCATATCGTTGTAGGGGAAGACCCGGTCGTGGCAGAGGAGGAGGTGATCGATCCCGTCAGCAGTGCACCTATTGTCACAGGTCTGGCCACTCAGAGGAAACCTGTTATTCTAAGCATGGGTTTCCTGCTTCAGCCCGGGTTGCCGAGCAGACACAACAGGCTAGGAGTCCATCACCTGCATCTGACCATCACCTGCTTCAGCTCGGGTTGACAAGCTGCCATAGTCTGTTAGAGTTGCTCCATTTTGATATTTGGGGTCCTAGTCGTGTCCCAGATCATCAGGGATAAAGGTTTTATCTTGTTGTCGTTGACGAGTTTTCGAGATTGTCTTGGGTATTTCCCCTTAAGAATAAGTCTGATGCAGGTTCTGTAATCCAATTCTTTATTAATGAAATAAGGAATATTTTTTCTACATAAGTCAAGTTTATTCGTTCCGATAATGCATTAGAATTTTGCAGTACGCAACTTTCTCAATTCCTTAGGTCTATTGACACTGTGCATCAGATATCTTGTGCATATACTTCCCAACAGAATGGGGTGGCAGAACGAAAACACCGCCATCTGTTAGACATTACCAGAACTCTTTTAATTCAGAGCCGTGCTCCTCATTCATACTGGGAAGATGCGGCTCTAACTGCTTGCTATCTGGTAAATCGTATGCCCTTTTCGGTGTTGGAGAGAAGATTCCATTCTTGATTGCGTTTCCCGAGACGGATCTTTTCTCGTTAACGCCTCGTGTTTTTGGTTTTGTAGCATTTGTTCATCAAATGTCTCCTGGTCTTGACAAGCTATCTCCCATAACTGTCAAATGTGTGTTTGTTGTATTCCAAGACCCAAAAAACATATCGTTGCTTTGACCTTGTTCGACGAAGATACTATGTTAGTGCAGATGTCACTTTCTTCGAGTCCATTATGTATTTTTCCCCCACAGTTGACAGGCTTACTACTTCAGAGGATGAAGAAGAGGTCTATATGCCTATTCCTCCGTCATTATCACCTACGACATCACCTCCACCACCACCTCCCCCACCACCACCTCCACAACCACCTCCTCCATCGCTACCTCCATCGTCTCCTACTTTCTTTCCACAGGTTTACCAGCGACGGCCCCATGCTCATGTGCTTCCTCCGTCATCCAGCACGCCCAAGGTATGTATTGAACATTTGAGTTTTTCTGATGGCACTGGTGATTTGCATGTATAGACCGATGTACAGGACGTGGATACTATGTCTTCTACACGTATTGAGGATCTGGATATGCCCATAGCACTACGATGGCAGAAACGGGCATGCACTATGCATCCTATTGGTTCTCATGTTTCCTTGGGGCGTCTTTCCAAGGATTTTCAAAGATTTGTTGAGGGATTGTCCACCGTGGAGATACCACGGTCACATCAGGAGGCACTACAGAGCAGTCAATGGCGTCTAGGATTGAGGAGGAGATGGCAGCCTTACAGTCACGAGGTACGTGGAGTCTTGTACATGCTCCACCAGGTGCATATGTTGTTGGCAGTAAATGGGTATTTACTGTGAAGCATCAGGCTGACGGTACAGTAGACAGATACAAGGCCGGGTTGGTTGCTCGTGGGTTCACCCAAACATATGGGGTGGATTATCAAGACACTTTTTCTCCTGTTGCATGTCACTCTGCCCTGTGGATTCTTATTGTTTTTGATGTAGTTCGTGATTGGTCACTTTTCCAATTGGATGTCAAGAATGCTTTCATGTATGGAGATCTGCAGGAGGAGGTTTACATGCAGCAGCCACCTGGGTTTGCTGCTGAGGGGGAGTCCAGTATGGTGTGTCGTCTTCATAAGGCTATATATGGCCTTAAGCAGAGTCTGAGGGCTTGGTTTAAGATCTCTCAAAGTTGATTGAATAGAAGGGGTTTGTCAGATCGACTGCAGATCATACTCTTTTTGTTAAGAGAAATCAAAGAGGTATTGTAGTTGTTTTGGTTTATGTTGATGATATTGTTATCACTGGCAGCGATGAACATGGCATTCAAGCAGCTAAGGATTTCCTTGAAAAACAGTTTGTTACCAAGGACCTTGGCACGCTTCGTTACTTCCTTGGCTTAGAGCTTGCACGAAATCAGCAGGGTATGGTTATGATGCAAAGGAAGTATGTTACTGATCTTCTATCAGAGACAGGCATGACAGGATGTAGACTAGCTACTACCCCAATGGATTCTAATGCTAGGCTCTTTAACGATGACTCTGAGGAGGTGGACAAGAGACGATACAGAGAGCTGGTAGGGAATTATATGTTACTATTACCATGCCTGATATATCTTTCGTTGTTACTAGAGTGAGCCAGTTCATGGAGAAACCCAAGCAGGCACACATGGATGCAGTGTGCATGATCTTGAGATATTTGAAGCCATCTTCAGGTGCAAGTCTTCTTTTTAGAAGAGATACGTCTCTCACAGTTACTAGGTGTGCAGATGCAGATTATGCTAGGTGTCCTAAGGACAGGAAGTCCACTTCAGGCTTCATTGTGTCTGTTGGTAGCTCATTGATCTCATGGAAGAGTAAGGAACAAACTATTATTGCTCGGTCTAGTGTTGAATCAGAATATAGGGCCATGGCCCAAGGGAGTACAGAAATGATGTGGGTCAAGTCTGTCCTAACCAATCTAATGATTGAGGTGCCTCTTCCTAAGCATCTCAAATGTGATAATCAAGCAGCCTTGTTCATAGCTAATAATCCAGCATTTAATGAGAGAACAAAGCACATTGAGGTAGACTGTCACTACACTCGTGATTTGATCCAAAAGGGGCTTATTTCAACGTTTTATGTTGCTTCAGGTGATCAGATTACAGACATGTTTACCAAAAACTCTTGCAAGATGTCCTTTTCATTATTGTTGTTCCAAGCTGAGCATGATAGATATATATGATCCAGCTTGAGGGGAAGTGTTAAGATACTTCGGTTATGATGTCTTTATTGTTAGAATACTGAGATGATTTATTCCATAGAGCCCTAGGGTCTCTTATATAGGGAGAGAGCCCTTGGGTAAATTACATGAGAGGTACATAAAGAAACTGAAATATAATAAAAGACACATAAAGACGAACAACTATCTCTACACTCCCCCTCAAGATGGAGCATAGATATCTATCATGCTCAGCTTGGAAGAACATCTCTGGAAAGGTCCTCTGAGCAATGGCTTAGTGAATATGTCTGTTGTCTGGTCCTCTGAACTGACGTGAGACGTGGAGATGAAGCCCTTCTGAATCATGTCCCTAGTGTAATGACAATCCACCTCTATGTGTTTTGTTCTCTCATGGAAGGCTGGATTGTTGGCAATGAATAATGCTGCCTGATTGTCACACTGCAGGTTCATAGGCAAGGGAACATCAACATTCAGATCTTCTAAGACTGCTTTAACCCACATCATTTCTGTGCTTGCCTGTGCCATGGCTCTGTACTCGGATTCGGCACTGGATCTCGCCACAACTGTCTGCTTTTTGCTTTTCCAAGAAACTAAAGAACTTCCTATGAAGATAGCAAATCCAGAAGTAGACTTACGATCTCGTGGACATCCTGCATAATCTGCATCTGCACATGCGGAAATAGACAGATCCGTGCCTTTCTTGAATAGCAACCCTGTGCCTGGGGAAGACTTCAGATATCTCAGTATCATGTACAAGGCATCCATATGTACTTGCCTCGGCTGCTCCATGAATTGACTCACCCGGTTTACTGCAAGGGCAATATCCGGTCGAGTTATAGTGATGTATAAGAGCTTACCCACCATTTCTCTGTACCTTCTCTTGTCCACCTCCTCGGTATCATCATCATACAGTTTCATACTCGGGTCCATAGGTGTACTTGAAGGTCTGCATCCAGTCATTCCTGTTTCAGCGAGCAGGTCTGTGACATATTTTCTTTGAGTCATCACCATTCCTTGTGCATTTCGTGCAAATTCTATCCCCAGAAAATACCGTATCGTGCCTAGATCCTTTGTAATGAACTGGCTGCCCAACATAGACTTGGTTATCTCAACCCCCTGTGCATCATCTCCAGTAACCAATATGTCATCAACATATACCATAACAACGATGGTACCTCTAGGAGTCTTCCGGACGAACAGTGAGTGGTCCGCATTTGATCTTCTGAACCCCTGTCGTTCAATAAGTTGGGAGAGCTTTTGGAACCATGCTCGAGGACTCTGTTTAAGGCCATAGATAGCCTTATGAAGTCTGCACACCTTCTGAGTCTCCCCCTCAGCAGCAAACCCAGGTGGCTGCTGCATGTAGACTTCTTCCTGTAGATCACCATACAAGAAAGCATTCTTAACATCAAGCTGGAATATGGTCCAGTCATGTACCACTGCAACCGATAGAAGGATACGAAGTGTTGAGTGCCTCGCCACCGGTGAAAAAGTGTCCAAGTAATCGACACCATATGTCTGTGTAAACCCTCTTGCTACGAGCCTGGCCTTGTATCTGTCAAGACGACCATCTGCATGATATTTGACCGTAAATACCCACTTGCAACTCACCACAGATGCACCTGGAGGGATAGGGACAAGAGACCAAGTCCCTCTAGATTGCAAGGCACGCATCTCCTCTTCCATCGCTAGACGCCAGCATTCAATCTTCATGGCATCCTGATAAGTCCGAGGAATCTCTACTGACGACACAGCAGCGGCAAACTTCTGGAAATCCCCAGTGAGACGATGAAAGGAGACCTGAGAGGCCAGGGGATATGAGGCACACTGTCTTCGCTGCTTCCGATGAGCAATAGGCCGGTCCAAGTCATCTAACACAGTGCTGACTGGTTGGTCCTCCTCCTGTGGTAAAAGCTCCTGCACAGGTGCATTATTTAACCCATCATCAGTGTTAACATCAGTATATACCTGAGGCGTGTTGGATGGTTGACACGTAGCCTGAGCAGGGTCTGTCCGTCTCGTGTAGACCTTAGGGAAAGGGACAACTGGAGGTGGTGGCGGAGGAGGTGGTGGTGGTGGTGATTGTGGTGTCGGTTGAGTAGAGGGTGGACCCAGGCTTGGAGGTGGTGGAACATAGACATTGGAATCTGATGATGTGGAGGAGACCAATCTGTCACCTGTAGGGGAGAAATACATGACAGGCTCGAAAAATGTAACATCTGCACTCACATAGTACTTGTCATGGACCGGGTCATAGCAACGGTATCCTTTCTGAGTCCTGGAGTAACCCACAAAAACACACTTGATAGCCCTAGGGGATAGCTTATCAAGCCCCGGAGATAAGCGGTGAACAAACGCAATAGTGCCAAAAACCCGAGGTGTCAGTGTAAACAAATCTCTGTCAGGAAAGAGAACAGAGATAGGAGATTTTTCCCCAAGAACAGTTGTAGGCATTCGATTGACCAAATAACATGCAGTAAGTATGGCATCCCCCCAAAACGTTAATGGAGCACAACTCTGGATAAGTAATGTGCGAGCAATATCAAGAAAGTGGCGATGTTTTCGTTCTGCAACCCCATTTTGTTGAGAGGTGTAGGCACATGTGGTTTGGTGAACAATGCCTTTGGAGGAAAGGAAGCTAGCAAGAGAGCGAGTGCAGAACTCCAATGCATTGTCAGTACGCACATACTTAACAGTAGATGAAAAAACATTCTGGACTTCATTAATTAGATTTTGAAGAACATGTCCTGCTTCAGATTTATTCTTAAGAAGAAAAGTCCACGACACTCTAGAGAAATCATCAACGACAACTAAATAGAACCTGTGCCCCTGATGATCCGGGACACGACTTGGACCCCAAATATCTATATGAAATAATTCAAACGGGGAGCTACTGCTCCGACTCTGACGACCGGGAAAGCTAGACCGATGGTGCTTCCCTAACTGACATGCTTCACAACGAAAAGAGGAACTCGGAGATATCTGAGGCAGGAGGTGACGCATCTTTTGAAGCGGCAGATGACCAAACCGAAGATGCCAGGTGTACGGAGAAACGGAGGCCTGGGAATGCAAGGAGACGCCAGCATAGGAGTTACGAACGAGACGATAAAGGCCATTGTGCTCAGAACCACAGCCAATCACCCTGCCCGTCAGTATGTCCTGAAAGATAACAGACGATGGATCAAAAATAGCACGACGGTGCAAATCACGAGTAATCTGGCTAATAGATAAGAGATTCATAGAGAATTCTGGAGCATGTAGCACATTCTGTAAGTGCATAGATGGTAGTAAAGCTGTCTCCCCCTGACCAATGATAGGAGACTGAGTGCCATCAGCAATGAGTACAGAGCGACCTGGCTGAACGGCTCTGTATGACTGCAGAATATCTTTCTCACGGCATAGATGATGGGTAGCTCCAGAGTCGACAATCCATCCTGTTAGGTCATGACTATGAAATGAAGCTGAATGAATACCTGAGGCACTGGCTGAGGCTGATGTATTGGCTGATGCCGAAGCCGCAACATCAGAAACGCCTGCACCCTCTGACGATGAAGATTGTGGCATAATATCCCGAAGTCGTGCCACCAACTCTTCGAACCTGTGATCTGTGGCTGGAGCTGAAGGACCCTGAACATGATCCGCGACACGTGCAGAAGGGGGAAAGCCGTGCTTGGAATAGCACGTATCCTCCGAATGACCAGTACGGCGGCAAAAAGAACGCGTGGACCGTATGCGACCTCCACGTCCGCGTCCACCATTTCCTCGGCCACGAAACGAGGACGAACCACCACGTCCCCTGGAAACTGCCATTGCAGACGGAGGTGCATTTGCTGTAGCGGATGGAACAGGTACACGACTGAGTCTCCTGTATACCTCTTCCATCGGCGGGATAGTGGCATCTGCTAGGATCTGAGAGCGTGCTGCCTCGTACTCCGGGTCTAGGGCAGCGAGTAGAACGCCAACCATAGTGGCGTTGCGGAACGTCTTCTGCTGTTCCGGTGTGGCTGTAAGCGGAATGGTGCTATAGAGCTTCTCGAACATGCCACGAAGCGACGTGTATAGTGAATGGAGAGGCCTCCCATTCTGCTTCGTGGTAAATATGTCATGCTGCAACTGGAGCATCTTCGTCTCGTTGCGTACTTGAGAATACGTCATAGCCAAAATATCCCACATCGCCTTAGCGGTGGGCTGGTGAAGGACATCATTCGCTATCTCCGTCGTAAGCGTACCTGAGAGCCACACCTTGGCGTACGCGTCGTCAGCCTCCCATGAGGCATAAATCCCTGTCTTCTCCGGCGGTTCATCCTCGATAAGAATATGCTTCTTACCACACGACTTCATAAGGCTGAGGAACTGCATCGCCCACAGCTCGTAGTTAGTCCCGTCCATTTTGACGATTGGTGCCGAACCTTTGAAGGCACCTATGGCGGGCATCTCAAGCTTCTGTTCTGACATGATTCCGGAGAAGAACAAGTACTGATAGACCAAGAAAGTATTGTCTACCGAGACCTTGTAGGATTCAAGTGCATAGGTAGACGATTATGCACTTGAATCGACCATCACACCGAGCCCTAGCGAGGATGCGATTCCCCGGCCACGAGTAGAGGCTCTTGGGAGCCCCTACAACTGGATTACGGCGGCTGAAGGACTGTTGGCAGCGAGCAGGAGGCCGGGGGCTGGAGACCGAGGGGGTCGGGCGGCGGTGTAGGGGCTGGGCGGCGTATATCAGAGGGCCGCAAGGTGCTGGGGGGCCCGCTGGGGGGGTGGGGAGCCCGCCTGAGGGGCCGCTGGGGGCTGGGGAGGGCTGGGGAGGCCGCCTGAGGGGCTGGGGAGCCCGCTGGGGGGCCGCTGGGGGCTGGGGAGGCCGCTGCGGAGGTCTGGGGAGGCCGCTGGGAGGGGCGGCGAGGAGGCGGCGAGCCCGGGGAGGGAGGGTTCGAAACCCTAGGCGGCGGGAGAGAGAGGGGGGGGCGGCGGTGGAGAACCCTAGGGTTAGGGTTATGGCTCTGATACCATGTTAGAATACTGAGATGATTTATTCCATAGAGCCCTAGGGTCTCTTATATAGGGAGAGAGCCCTTGGGTAAATTACATGAGAGGTACATAAAGAAACTGAAATATAATAAAAGACACATAAAGACGAACAACTATCTCTACATTTATCTATATTGTTTATTTATCTTGTCATGTTTATGTAATTTACCCTTTGAGCTTTTCTCCTATATAAGAGAGCTCTAGGGTTAGAGATGGAATACAACTTTTTCTTTTCCTTCCACAGATATAATGAGCACATTATTTCTACTGATGGACTCATGATTTGTCTATGCAGCAGAATTTTGTACAGGATGAGCAGGTGCCCTGTCGGGAGGGTAGTTTGCAGGTTTAGAAAGAGGCAGGTGATCTTGATGCGCCTATTGCTCTGCGAAAGAAGAGACATACATGTGCTACATATCTTCTTGCAGCCCGTGTTCATTGTGTCGACTTTCATAGGACTTCCAGAGATTTATCTTGGGAATGTTAACCGTAGAGATATCGCGGACATATCAGGAGGTAATATAGGACAGTCAGTGGCATCTTGCCATGGAGGAGGAGATGGCTACGTTACAGTCGTGTGGTAATGGAGCATTGTTACAGCTCTTACAGGAGCATCCGTTGTTGGATGCAAGGGGATGTTTATACTAAAGCACCGAGCAAATGGTCGCGCGAAATGTTACAAGGTGAGACTTGTGGCATGTGGATTCACCCAAACATATGGGGTGGTCCATCATAATACTTTCTCTCCAGTGGCTAGGCATTCTACACTGTGTATTCTTCGGATTGGCCCCAATATCAGCTAGATGTGAAGAATCAATTTCTTTATGGTTACCTACAGGAGGAGGTCTATATGCAGCAGCCACATGGGTTGGTTGCTGAGGGGGAGTATCAGAAGGTTTACATGCTTCACAAGACAATCTATGACATTAAGCAAGTCCAAGAGCATGGTTCCAGAAGCTCTCGGATCTGATAGAGCAACAGGGGTTTGTGAGATCAATTGTTGATCATTAATTGTTTGTTAAGAGGTCTCAAAGAGGTACAGTTGTCATATTATGTTGATGATATCATTATTACAGGGGATGATGAGCAGGGCATCCAAGCTGCTAAGGATTTCCTAGATCGATTGTTGGTCATTCACTGTTTGTTAAGAGGTCTCAAAGAGGCATACTTGTCATGCTTGTTTATGTTGATGATATCATTATTACAGGGGATGATGAGCAGGGCATCCATGCTGCTAAGGATTTCTTAAGTCAGTGGTTAGTAACTGTTGGGAAAATAAGAGAACATGTTTATTCCATCAGCCCTAGGCTCTCTTATATAGGAGAGAAGCATATGTGTAAATTACATAGAGTCCAACGGGAAAGAAAAATAACAAAAGAGATACATAAGTGAATAATATATATCTACACTCCCCCTCAAGATGGAGCATAGATATCAATCATGCTCAGCTTGGACGCGCACTTCTGAAACGGGCCTCGCAGTAATGCCTTGGTAAAAATGCCTGTCGTTTGATTCTCTGAACTAACATGGCGTGTAGCAATGAATCCCTTCTGAATCATGATGCTGGATTATTTGCAATGAACAAGGCCGCCTGATTGTCACATTCCAAAGCCATAGGAAGTGGAACTTCTATATGTAAATCTGTAAGCACAGCCTTTACCCACATCATTTCTGTGCTAACCTGGGCCATAGCCTTCAGCACTAGACCTTGCCACAACAGTTTGTTTCTTGCTCCTCCATGAGACTAGAGAATCTCCAACATATACAGCAAACCCAGAGGTGGACTTCCCGTCCTTAGGACACCCTGCGTAATCCGCATCTGCACAGGCTGAGATAGTAATCATCTTGCCTTTCTTAAACAGTAAACCCGCACCTGGAGACGACTTGAGGTACCTGAGTATCATATGTATGGCATCCATGTGTACCTGACGTAGTTGATCCATGAACTGGCTCACTCGACTCACAGCAAAGGATATATCGGGCCTAGTGATAGTGACATAAAGAAGTTTGTCCACCAGTTCTCTGTATCTTCTCCTATCCATCTCCGCGGTATCACCATCATATAGCTTCATACTAGGATCCATAGGTGTGGTAGCAGGTCGGCGGCCAAGCATTCCTGTTTCACTCAACAGGTCAGTGACATATTTCCTCTGAGACATTACCAACCCATAAAGATTTCTGGCGAACTCCAGTCCCAGAAAATATCTAAGAACTCCAAGGTCCTTGGTAAGAAATTCACGACCCAGCATTTCTTTCGCCTCCTTTATCCCCTGTTCATCATCACCTGTAATCAGAATGTCGTCTACATAGACCATGATTGCAACAATGCCTCTGGAAATCCTTTGTACAAACAAGGAATGATCAGCATTAGAACGTTTGTATCCCTGTTTCTCAAAGAGATCTGAGAGCTTCTGGAACCACGCTCTGGGGCTCTGCTTAAGGCTATAGATAGTCTTATGAAGTCTGCACACCTTAGGATACTCCCCCTCAACAGCAAAATCAGGTGGTTGTTGCATGTAGACTTCCTCCTGTAATTCACCATATAAGAACGCATTCTTCACATCCAACTGGTATAGTGGCCAATCACGAGTGACCGCAACAGGAAGCAGGATCCGTAGAGTGGAATGGCATGCCACCGGTGAGAATGTATCAAGATAATCCACCCCATATGTCTGTGTAAAGACACGAGCAACAAGACGAGCCTTGTATCTGTCAATACTGCCATTTGCATTCTGCTTGACTGTAAACATGGCCTCAGATTTCAGCGAAATTTGATCGAATTTCTGTCGAATATCGATATCCAGTCGAAACCGAAATTCGACCGAAATGACCGAAATGATCGAAATATGGGGGTCCTAGTACAAAAAATGACCGAAATGACCGAAATTTCGGTCGAAATTCCACCGAAATTCCATCGAAATTCTGTTTTGGTCGATACCGAAATGGTGACCGAAACCGACATTTAAGGCCTTGACTGTAAATACCCACTTTCAGCTCACTAGAGACACATCAGCAGGTGCAGGAACCAGACTCCAAGTTCCTCTAGACTGAAGAGCTGCCATTTCTTCCTCCATGGCTAGACGCCATCTACTATCCTTCAGTGCGTCTTGGTAATTCCGTGGAATGGCCACTGCTGACAAAGCGATGACGAAATCCCTGAAATCTCCAGTTAAACGATCAAATGACACAGAAGCTGCTAAAGGATATGAGGCACAGCTCCGCTTCGACTTTCGTAGAGCTATAGGAACATCTAGATCATCTGTGTCTTCGTCTGGCCTCTGTAACATATCCTGCTCAGAAAAATCATCAGATCCATCAATAGTGATATCTTCAGAACATACCTTAGGCGAGCTAGGTGATGAGTGATGACCATGAGCTGAAGCAGGCCTACGGGTATAATGAAATGGTAATGGTGAAACAGGTATAGTGACAGGAGGTGTGGAAGATGGTAACGGTTCTAGTGGTGGTGGTGGTGGTGGTGTTGATGGTGGTGGTGGTGGTGGTGACATGTAAATGGCATCAGTATTAGCAGGGGGTATCAACTGATCACCTGAGGCTGAGAAATACATAGCAGATTCAAAAAATGTAACATCAGCACTGACAAGGTACCGCCTGCGCAATGGATCGTAACACTTGTACCCCTTCTGAGTTTTGGAGTACCCAACGAAGACACACTTGACAGCCCTAGGAGAGAGCTTGTCAGTCCCGGGAGACAACTGGTGAACAAAAGCAACCGAACCAAACACACGTGGAGTAAGGGAGAACAATTCTTTTCCAGGAAAGATAAGAGAGAAAGGGATCTTCTCACCAAGAACAAATGACGGCATACGGTTGATTAGGTAACATGCTGTGAGAACAGCATCACCTCAGAAAGAGTGAGGAGCATGACTCTGTATAAGGAGTGACCTGGTTACATCCAGCAAATGGCGATGTTTCCTTTCAGCAACCCCATTCTGTCGGGAGGTATAGGCACAAGATGTCTGGTGGATGATCCCTTGGGATAAGAAGTAACTAGATATGACATGAGTGCACAATTCCAGGGCATTATCACTTCTCACAATTTTAACAGATCCAGAAAAAACATTACGAATCTCACTAAGAAAATTGATGATAATATTCCCTGCTTCAGATTTATTCTTTAACAGAAATACCCATGATACACGAGAGAAATCATCCACAATAACTATATAAAACCTGTGTCCCTGATGATCAAGAACACAACTCGGCCCCCAGATATCGACGTGAAACAACTCAAACTTGGAGGTACTATTCCGACACTGACGACTGGGAAAGGTAGACCGATGATGCTTTCCCAACTGACAAGCCTCACATTGAATAGACGTGTGAGGCGAAACCTGAGGTAACACAAGACGCAGTTTCTGAAGAGGTAGATGTCCAAGGCGCAGGTGCCATAGTAGAGGAGAGACGGGTCCAGCAGGTAGGGATGAGGTTTCAGCAAAAGGAGTCTGACTGAGGCGATAGAGGCCGCCTTGCTCATAGCCACGCCCAATCACGTTGCCCGTAAGGATGTCCTGAAAAACAAGAGAAGATGGATCAAAAATTGCCCGACACTGTAAATCCTTTGTAATTTGACTGATAGACAACAAATTCATTGAAAAATCAGGTGCGTGTAACACATTCTTGAGATGCATAGATGACGTCAGTCTGATATCCCCCTGACCAGTAATCGGGAAATGTGTACCATTAGCAATAACCACTGTTCAACCTGGAGAGATCTGTCTGTACCCTGTAAGTAGACTTCGATCACCACATAGATGATGTGTGGCGCCAGAGTCCATAATCCATGCTAAAGTATCTGATCCACTACTAGTAAATGCATATGTGCTACCTGGTGCACTGGTAGATGCAGAGGCGGATGCGGCAACATCAGAGTGGTTCTCAGTAGTGGGTGTTGGGCCAGATAGAGGAATGATGCCCCTTAGACGGGCTACAAGATCATCAAAGCGCTGATCCAAAGAAGCAGCAGATGGAGGCTCGATCTGTTCAGCGACTCCAGCAGATGCAGGAAATCCATGCTTAGAGTAGCATGTGTCTTCGGTATGTCCAATGCGATGGCAAAAGGTACACGTTGGCCGAACACGGCCTCCTCTGCCACGAGGGCCACGGCCACGAGCCTGATGATAGTGACCTCCACGACCTTGATTGGTTGTCATGGCTGAAGCAGTCTGATTCGTAGTCGTAGAAGAGACGGTGATGCGGCTCAATCTGTGAAAAGCTTCCTCCATGGGAGCAATAGTGGAATCCGTCAAGATCTGGGAACGTGTTGCCTCATACTCAGGATCAAGGGCAGCGAGGAAAACTCCTACATAGTAGCATTCCGATAGGTCTTCTGTTGCTCTGGTGTGGCTGTCAGGGGCATGAAGCTATAAAGCTTCTCAAACATTCCTCGTAGAGATGTGTACAGTGAGTGTAGAGGACGTCCATTCTGCTTGATAGTAAATATGTCATGCTGGAGTTGCAGAATCTTTGTCTCATTCTTCGCTTGAGAATATGTAGCAGCCAGAATATCCCACATTGCTTTGGTTGTGGGCTGATGAAGAATATCATTGGCAATCTCAATTGCCAGGGTACCAGATAGCCAAACTTTGGCTTATGCATCATCTGCCTCCCATGAGGCATTGACTCCAATCTTCTCAGCAGGCTCTTCTTCGGTAAGAATGTGTTTCTTACCGGTTGACTTCATCATGCTCATGAACTGCATCGCCCACAGTTCGTAATTTGAACCGTCCATCTTCACAATCGGCGCTGGACCTCTGAAGGCGCCTACAGCGGAATATCTGCCTTATTTTCTGACATAGTGATAATGGAAGACTGGGGTAGTAGACTGAAGATATGATCGTATACACGGACATTAACGGGTTTAGTTGCATGTGTAGACTCAAGCAACCAAACCCATTACTTTGGAGAAGTGCGAGCTTGACTTAGGGTTTTGTGTGCACGGGAGTCAAGGCTTTTAGAAGGTTACGTGCAGTGCAGGGACCACACTCTGGGCATGCGGAGATCACCCGCACGAATCACGTGCGCAGGATACGCGCACAGCACGCAGAGTCACAGCGCAAGAACACAGCGTGCACAGTGCGCACGCAGGGAGCGCGCAAGGATCGGCCGCACCGTGCACAGGTGCGTGGAGGCGAAGGGCACCGTGCACAGGCACACGGAGGCGCATTGTGCGCAGAGCGCGCACACAGGGAGCACACAAGGGTCAGTCGCACCGTGCGCAGAGGCGGAGGCACACCGTGCGCAGATACGCAGAGGCGAAGGCGCACCATGCGCAGGCACGCGGAGGCGGAGGACGCGCGGAGGCGGAGGACGCACGGAGGCGTGATGGCTTGAAGGTGGGGCTAGGGTTAGGGTTTGGCTCAAGAACTCCGGTCTACGACCGTCGCTCTGATACCATGTTGGGAAAATAAGAGAACATGTTTATTCCATCAGCCCTAGGCTCTCTTATATAGGAGAGAAGCCTATGGGTAAATTACATAAAGAGTCCAACGGGAAAGAAAAATAACAAAAGAGATACATAAGTGAATAATATATATCTACAGTAACCAAGGACCTTGACAGTCTATGTTACTTCCTTGGACTGGAGTTTGCCAGGAACCAATAAGGTCTTGTGATGGCTTATAGGAAGTACGTTACAGATCTTCTCTATGATATAGGCATGGCAAATTGCAGGCATGCCACTACTTTCATGAATCCAAGCATGAAGCTGTATGATGATGGCATTGAGGAGGCAGACAAGAGGAGGCACAGGGAGCTCACTGGGAAGCTCCTATACTTGACCCTCACCATGCCAAATATATCATTTACTCCTTGGACAGCTGGGTGAGGCGGGGGAAGCACGGCTTTCATCCCCGGCCGTTCGATCTCCGGGGATATCATTTACTCATTTACTCACCATGCCAAATATATCATTTACTCACCATGCCAAATATATCATTTACTTGACCCTCACAGGTGGCTTTCATCCCCGACCGTTCGATCTCCGATGTGTCGGCTCTTGCCTCTGAGATGGTGGACAGCTGGGTGAGGCGGGGGAAGCACGGCTTTCTTTGGAAGGTGGACTTCGCAAAGGCATATGACTCCTTGGACTGGAGCTTCCTTTGGTCTGTGCTGCGTGCTCGCGGGTTCCCAAACATTTGGATCTCCTGGATGCGCCGATGCGTTTCTACGGCATCCTTATCAATCATGTTGAATGGCCGTTTCGTTGGTAGCCGGTTTCAACCAAGGAGGGGTGTACGGCAGGGGTGCCCTCTGGCACCCATGCTCTTCGTCATTGCCGCTGACGTGCTCCCGAGAATGGCGGATAGGGTGATCGCGAGGGGCTTCTCATCCGGTTTCTCGTGTAACTTCAACAACTCTCCAACACTCCAGTATGCGGACGACACAATCGCCTTCATAGAGGGGGGTCTGGAGGAGGTTAGAGGGATGGCTGTCACTTTCGCCATCTTTAGCGAGCTCTCGGGGTTACGAATCAACCACTCCAAATCCAAGTTGATTCCTTTCGCTTGGGATGATCGGTATGCGGCGGCTTGTGGCATGATTCTGGGGTGCTCCCCCTCTGCTCTTCCAATCGATTACCTGGGTCTACCGCTGGGCGCGAGAAGGGCGAGATTGTCCCATTGGAACAGGGTCATGGATAAGGCGGAGAGAAGGCTTACTGGGTGGAGTGCGGCGATGCTTTCCAGGGGTGGGCGTCTTGTGCTCATCAGGTCGGTTTTGGCAGCTATTCCAATCTATTTTTTGTCGAACTGGGCCATTCCGGTGGGGATCAAGAGGAGGCTCGAGGGCCTTATGCGGACATTTCTATGGGGAAGAAGGGGCTCCGCGTCGCGGGGCATCCATCTGGTGGCCTGGAAGGATGTGGCGAAAAGGAAGTGCGATGGTGGGCTCGGGATTCGTAGCCTGGATCTGGTCAACGATGCTCTCATGCTTAAATGGGTCAACAAGCTTTGGGGTACCGCCTCTGGCTTCTTTCCCTCTATGCTGCGTGATATTCTCTCCATCGGAGTGGACATGCTGCGAGATGCAGACGCTTCGCGTTCTGGGACGCCTTTTTGGAGGGGAATCGCCTCGGCGGCTAGGCGGTTCTCTCATCTGTTCAAGCAGGTTCTGGTGATGGCAACTCGTTTCTTTTTTGGCACGACGCATGGGCGGGGGACGCCACTCTCGGTAGCTCCTTCCCTCGTCTCTGTGCCTTGGCGTCTAACTCTGGTGCTTCGGTGGCTTCCGCTTGGGGCGGGGGCAGCTGGTTCCCTTCCTTTGCGGCCAACCTCTCCGACGAGCGCTTCGATGACCTCTTAAGCCTCCTGCAACAGCTTAGGGATGCGCCAACGCCATCCAGTGGCAGGGATCACTGGATCTGGCGTGACGGCGCCTTCTCCTCGAGGCGGGCATTCAAGGTGATCTCCCATCAACCAATCTCTGATCGTACCCCCCTTTGCAATGATCTGGGGTGGCTGTGGACTTTAAATTTGCCAGAGAAGGTGGCTTTTTTCATGTGGCTTTTTCGCCGCGGTAGGGTATTGACCCGCGATAGATGTGCTATGTTCCTATCGGGGGATGGCTCCATGGATTGTGTGCTGTGTACCGGCGAGCTGGAGACTTTGCAACATCTTTTCTTCTGTTGTCCGTGCTCTACCTCCATTTGGGAGGGCCCCAATGTGTCTTGGGTGGACGCTTCTTCGGCCGACTCGTTCTGGATCACTTTGCGCTCTCGTGCTGATCAGCCAAGATGGGAGTTGCTCCGCCCCCTTGCTTGCATCTGGGCTTTATGGCTCGCTAGGAACGCCAAGATTTTCAGGGGCCAAAGGTTCTACAGGGAGAACGTTTTAGCGCATGTGGAGTTACTTCTGAATGAGTGGATGCTCCGGTGATGCAGTCGTCGCGTGTGGGTGTTTGGGTTGTGGACTGTGGTTTTGACAGGGATCCTCTTGATCCCTGCTATTTGTATCACTTTGTACCTCTCTTCCCCTTTCCCTCTTCTCGTTTTTAATAAAATTGGGGCGAACACCACCATGTGTCTCCCCCGAATCGTTCTGTTTTCAAAAAAAAATATATCATTTAGAGTAAGCAAAGTGAGTCAGCCCATGGAACAGCCTAGAAATGCACATATGTAGGGATGATTATCGGGCCGGGCGGGTCGGGCTGGACCTTAGCCCGAACCCGAGCCCGTTAATATTATCGGGTTTCGGGCTGGGCCTCGGCCCGTTAATTTTTCGATGGGCCAGCCCAAACCCGAACCCGGCCCGATGTTAAACGGGTCGGGTTCGGGTCGGGCCGGCCCAGTAATTTTTTATAAAAAAGGGGTGGCGTCGGGGGATTGGCGGCGTCGGAGCGCAGCAGGAAGGGGGCAGGGCTGGGCTATGGGAGGTGGGAAGGGGCGGTGCCGCGGTGGGAAGGGGGCAGGCTGGGAGGAGCTTGGGAAGGGGGAAAGCCGGAAAGGGGTCGCTTCGAGGGCGAGGCGGCGTAGGGGCGCGGCGGGAAGGGGGCAGGCGTCGGGGCGCGGCGGGAAGTGGGAAGGGGCGGTGCACTGGACGAGCCGGCGAGGCCCGGGCGACGCGTCTGCCTCCAGAGTCCGGCTCCTGCTGGAGAGTGGCTGGGGTCTGGGGGCGACGAGGCTGGGCCGTTGGAGTAGGGAGTTGCTGGGTGGGGGGGAGCGGCGGCTGGGATGTGGGAAGAAGAGGAGATAGGGTTTTGGTGAGTTAGGGGCATGAGGTGGGGGTGTTCCGTGTTCGCACTGTTCGGGGACTCGGGTGCGAGGGTGTCGGGTCGGGCAGGATGGGGCTTGGGGGGAGGGGGGGTTTGGAGGTCGGGTCGGGTTGGGCCCATTGGGGGGTCGGGCCGGGCTACCGAGTCGGGCCTCGGGCCAGGTTCTACGCAGCACGAGCCCTGCCCGTTTTAGTAATGGGCGGTTTTTTTGGGCCCAAGTTCGACCCGGCATTAAACGGGCTCGGGTTCGGGTCGGGTCTATCAGGTCGGGTTGCGGGTCGGGTCGGGCTGGCCTGGCCCAATGCTCATCCCTTCACATATGTATGCAGTCTATATAATTCTGAGGTATCTGAAGACCTCACATGGCACTGGACTTCTATTCAACAAAGGTACATCCCTTGCTATCACAGCTTGTGCAGATGCAGATTATGTGGCTGTCCCAAGGATAGGAAGTCTACTTCTACCTTTACAGTGTTTATAGGGAGTTCCTTGGTGTCATGGAAGAGCAAAAAGTATACATTGGTTGTTAGATCCAGTGCAGAATCAGAGTACAGGGCCATAGCACAAACTGATACAGAGATGATGTGGGTAAGATATATTCTTACTGACCTAAAAGTTGAGGTTTTGCTTCCCATGCACCTCCAATACGATAACCAGGCTGCTCTCTTCATTGCCAACAACCCAGCCTTCTATGGACCAAGCATAACGATGTAGATTGTCAGTACACTCGAGACATGATTCAGAAGGGCTTCATCTCTACTACTCATGTTAGTTCAGGAGATCATACAGCAAACGTGCTCACCAAGGCCTTAGTCAGAGGGTCTTTCCAGAGATGTTCCAAGCTGAGCATGATTGATATATTCGTTCCATCTTGTGGGAGAGTGTTGAGATATTAGTTATTGTTATGAATATATTTATCGAGTATATGTCATTACTCAGTGTAACCCTTGTAAGGGTATTTTCGTATTTCTTCGTTCCTGTACTCTTTAGGGTTTCTGGGCTTTGTCCTATTTAAGGACCCCAGACCTATTGGAATAAACAAGCCATTACCTTTTCTCTGACATGGTATCAGAGCCACCACAACCGCCCTAATCCGCTCTCGCGTCCCCACACGTCCGCCGCCATCCTTCTCTCTCTTCCGCGCCTGCCTTCTCCCATCGTCTTCCTCCGCACCCATCGCCTTCCTCCCAGGCCCCTCTCAGGCCGCATCCACGACCCACGCTGCCCACCCATCGCCATAACTCTCCATCGTCAGCACGCCCTATCTCCTGCCCGCGCCCATCGTCCACGCTCGCGCCCATCGCCCCCACGCGCCATCGCCCGTGCCCATCTCCTGCTCCCACCCATCGCCCACACGCCCGCACCCATCGCCCCCATGCCCACGCCCATCGCCATCGCCCATCCCGCCCTACCTACCGCCCGCACCCATCGCCCCCACGCCCACGCCCATCGCCATCGCCCATCCCGCCCTACATCCCGCCCTACCTACCGCCCGCACCCATCGCCCTCATGCCTGCTGCCATCTCCCCCACGTGCCCTACCTCCCGCCCGTTGCCATCGCCCGTGCCCATCGTCTCTGCGCCCACGCCCTGCCCCCCACCCATCCCCTCCATCGCCCGCGCCTGTCCCCAGACGACATAAATCGCCCCTCCTCCCAGGCCCCTCCTCCCATCTATCGCACCTTGCCACATCTGAAAACCCATCTGGAAACCTATCACGCTGCTGGAAACCCCACCTGGGAACCCCATCTGGAAACCCGTTGTTGCAACTGCCCATGTTGCTAACAGGCTGCCAACCAGGCTGATGCTTCGACTCTTGGATTTCATCAGAAAGCACGCCCAGGCTGTAGTGCTCCACGCTGCACGACTCTTGGATCTCATCAGAAGGCAGGACCCAGAAGCACTCTGGTGATGATCTACTAAGCTCTCATGTTCTCTGAGATTATAAACTATATTTAGTTCCTTCTTCTTGCTCTGTGCGACCGCCATGGCATCTATTCCCACATCTGTGGATTCGAAGCCCCTGTACCCAGCTTCTTCTATGATGGTCCAGGGCACTACTATAAAACTCAAAGGCTCCGAGAACTATATCCTATGGTCTCAATCCTTTAAGGTGTTCATTGGTGGCCAGCGTAAGAACTATGTTCTTACCAAAGTTCCGCCCGCAGAGACGGACAAAGACTATGACATTTGGTACGTTGATAACTGCCAGGTCATCACTTGGATGACAAACAGCGTTGATCCATCTATTGCATCAAATCTCCTGTACAAGGAGACTGCCAAAGCGATGTGGGAAAGCCTTGAGAACGCCTATTCGCAGAAAACAACCAAATTCAGGCTTTCAGATATATATACTAAGATTTGGTCTGCAAATCAAGGAGATACATCCTTGATTGAATATTACAGGTTGCTGACAAGTCTATTTGAGGAGCTTCTTATTTTTCAACCCGCCTGTTGTGATAAGCAGGTAGGGGAGCACGCAAAATGGCAGGTATATCGGTTCTTATCAGGTTTACATCCTCGATATAAATCTGTGAAGGATCAGTTTCTGACCGCTGCAACATTGCCTACTTTGGAGACCATCTATGGTCGTCTTCAAGAACTTGAGTCCCCACCACCACCTCCATCTGCTGAGACATCGGCTCATTTTGCGAGAGGACGATCTATCTACCACGGGGGACGTGGACGTGACTCTAACCGAGGACGCGGCCGTGCCTTTGGACGAGGACGAGACTCACCACGTGGCCAAGGGCATGATCATTCTACTGCTCGCTTTCCCGCTTGTGTTCATTGTGGTCGCCTGAATCATCCGTCGGAACATTGTTGGGCCAAATTTGGCATGCCTTCTAATGCCAACAGTGCGTACGAGACGACCGCCTCTGATACTTATTATGAAGCTACGGTCCCTAACCAAACACAACCTGCCAGTGACATACAACATTCTTTCATTGCCTCTGAATATGCAAGTCTTCGTCAACTGCTACAGAATAGTGCTAGTGCTTCTGCTTCAACTGCCAGTCTTGCCACAACCTCTGGTACAGTCGCCAGCACAGCTTCTACATCGACACCTACGTGGATCATTGATTCTGGAGCCTCGACTCATCTCACAGGGGAAGGTAGCCTTCTCACCTCTTCCCATCCTTCCTCGGTTGTGAAGACTGTACGAGTGGCCAATGGAGATCATTCACCTATCACTAGTGTGGGCATTATGGAGTTTTCCCCCAACCTCCGACTCACAGGGGTTCATTGCGCTCATGCCTTTCCTCTTAGCTTATTATCTGTACATAAGCTTTGTACTGAGCTTAACTGTCAGGTGATATTTGATGAATCTTGCTGTTATTTTTAGGACATCCGGACGAGGCAGATTTTTGGTGGGGGACATGAGAAGAATGGGCTTTATTATTGTTGGGAAACGTGAATGAGATGATCTATTCCATAGCCCTAGGCTCTCTTATATAGGAGAGTAGCCTATGGGTAAATTACATAAAGAGAATGACAAGAAAATAAAATAACAAAATGGGACAAGTAAAGCATATGCGTCAACACTCCCCCTCAAGATGGAGCATAGATATCAATCATGCTCAGCTTGGACGCGCACTTCTGGAATGGACCTCTAAGTAGAGCCTTGGTGAAGATATCAGCAGTCTGATTCTCTGATGTGACGTGAGATGTAGCAATAAACCCCTTCTGAATCATGTCACGTATGTAATGACAATCGACCTCAATATGCTTGGTCCTTTCATGAAACGCTGGATTATTTGCAATGAATAAGGCGGCCTGATTGTCACATTCCAACATCATAGGAAGAGGTATGTCAAGGCATAGATCTGCAAGTAAGGATTTCACCCACATCATTTCTGTGCTAGCCTGGGCCATAGCCCTATATTCTGATTCAGCACTGGATCTGGCCACTACTGTCTGCTTCTTGCTCTTCCATGAAACTATAGCATCTCCAACATAGACTGCAAACCCTGACGTTGACTTCCTGTCCTTGGGGCATCCTGCATAGTCTGCATCCGCACATGCTGTGACAGAAATCTCCTTTCCTTTCTTAAATAGCAAGCCTGCCCCTGGAGATGATTTTAAAAATCTCAGAATCATGTATATTGCATCCATATGGACCTGGCGTGGTTGCTCCATGAACTGGCTCACACGACTCACTGCAAACGATATATCAGGTCTAGTGATCGTGACATACAGCAGTTTGCCTACCAGTTCTCTGTACCTTCGCTTGTCGACCTCTTCTGTGTCATCATCATATAACTTCATGCTAGGATCCATTGGTGTCGTAGCAGGCCGACATCCTAGCATACCTGTCTCATTCAGTAGATCTGTGACGTACTTCCTCTGTGTCATGACTAGCCCATATGGATTTCTAGCAAATTCCAGCCCCAGAAAATATCTAAGGACTCCCAAGTCCTTGGTGACAAACTCAGTCCCCAGCTTTTCCTTTGCCTGCTTAATACCCTGGTCATCATCACCTGTAATCAAGATATCATCAACATAAACCATGATTACAGTAATACCTCTCGCCGTCTTCTGCACGAACAAGGAATGATCAGCATTGGAGCGTTTATATCCTTGTTTCTCAAAGAGGTCTGACAGCTTCTGGAACCATGCTCTGGGGCTCTGCTTAAGGCCGTAGATGGCCTTATGTAATCTGCAAACCTTGGAACACTCCCCCTCAACAGCAAACCCTGGTGGCTGTTGCATATAGACTTCCTCTTGCAGATCACCATACAGAAAAGCATTCTTCACATCCAGTTGATAGAGCGGCCAATCTCTAGTAACTGCAACTGATAAGAGTATCCGCAGAGTGGAATGACGAGCTACAGGGGAGAACGTGTCAAGGTAATCTACCCCATATGTCTGTGTGAATCCTCTTGCAACTAAGCGTGCCTTGTACCTGTCAATAGAACCATCTGCATTGTGTTTCACTGTAAACACCCATTTGCAACTCACTGGGGTGACATCTGGAGGTATGGTAACCAAGCTCCATGTACCTCGAGACTGAAGAGCCGCCATCTCTTCCTCCATTGCTAGCCGCCATCTAGAATCCTGCAAAGCCTCATGGTGGTTCCGTGGAATATCTGTAGCTGAGAGTGCCAATGCAAACGTCCTGAATGGTCCAGATAGCCTCTCAAACGAGACCGCAGCTGATACTGGATACTTGGCACAGCTTCTCTTCTGCTTTCGTAGAGCAATTGGGACATCCAGATCCTCTGTAGTTGCACCCTGCTCCTGTACTGCATCCTGCTGAGAAGTGTCGTCAGATTCATCAACATTAATATTTTCATTACATACCATAGGCGAGCTAGTTGACTGGTCAGAGCCATGAGCTTGATTCGGCCGTCGGGTGTAATGGAATGGTAACGGGGATATTGTTGGTGGCTGTGGTGGTGGTGGTGGTGGTGGTAGTTCTGGAGGTGACGGCTGTGATGTTGGTGGTGCCATGAAAACTGTATCAGGAGAGAAAGGTGGTGGCTGCATGTTCCCGGATTCTGAAAAATACATGATAGATTCAAAGAATGTAACATCTGCACTGATCATATACCGCCGACGCACAGGGTCAAAACACTTGTACCCCTTTTGAGTTCTGGAGTACCCCACAAAGATGCACTTGACAGCCCTAGGAGAGAGCTTGTCCGAACCGGGCGACAACTGATGGACAAATGCGACACACCCAAAGACACGAGGTGTAAGAATGAACAGCTCCTTGTCAGGATATATAAGTGAGAAAGGAACCTGTTCATTCAAGACAGATGAGGGCATACGATTTATAAGATAACATGCAGTAAGAACTGCATCACCCCAGTAGGTATACGGGACATGACTCTGAATGAGAAGGGACCTTGTAACGTCAAGAAGATGACGGTGTTTTCTTTCTGCAACCCCATTTTGTTGAGACGTATGAGCACAGGATGTTTGGTGAACAATCCCTTTTGAGGAGTAGTATTTGGCTAGATTGTTGGTGCACAACTCTAAGGCATTGTCAGTTCTCATAATTTTGACTGTTGTGGAAAAAACATTCTGAATCTCATTTAGAAAGTGAATAATAATATCTCCAGCTTCAGACTTATTTTTCATTAGAAATACCCATGATGCTCTAGAAAAATCATCGACAAAAACAATATAAAACCTGTGCCCCTGATGATCGGGAACACGACTCGGACCCCAGACGTCGACATGAAACAACTCAAACTTGGAGTTAGTACTCCGACCTTGACTACTGGGAAAAGAAGACCTGTGATGTTTTCCCAACTGACACGCCTCACACTGAACAGTTGTGGGAGACATACGATAGGGTAGGACTAGACGCAACTTCTGAAGCGGTAAATGACCGAAGCGCAGATGCCACAGGAGAGGAGATACTTGTTCTGCGGAGGGAGCTGTGATTCCGGCAAACGGAGTCTGGTTCAGACGATAAAGGCCTCCTTGCTCATAGCCATGACCAATCACGTTGCCCGTACGGATGTCCTGAAAAATCAAAGAAGATGAATCAAAAATAGCTCGACAATGAAGATCCTTCGTAATCTGACTAATCGACAACAGATTCATGGAAAAATGCGGTGCATGCAAAACATTCTTGAGCTGCATCGAGGATGTCAATGTAATCTCCCCCTGACCCGTGATAGGGGAATGAGTGCCATTGGCGATCACTACTGTCCGTCCTGGAGGAATCTGAGTATATCCTGTAATTAGACTCCGGTCGCCACATAGGTGATGTGTAGCGCCCGAGTCCATGATCCACGGCAATATGTCTGATCTACTACTGTGAAGAGCAAGTGTACTACCTGAAGTACTCGTAGAGGCAGAAGCTGAAGCAGCGGCATCATTATGATTCTCTGTCGGAGGTGCTGGGCTAGATGGCGGAATAATGCCCCTGAGGCGGGCAACAAGATCATCAAACCGTTGGTCCAGTGTAGCGGCAGATGGGGGCTCTATCTGCTCAGCTGCTCGTGCAGATGCAGGAAACCCATGCTTTGAGTAGCATGTGTCTTCAGTATGTCCGACTCGGTGACAATATGAGCATGTTGGCCTAGTGCGGCCACCCCTTCCACGAGGAGTACGTCCACGGCCCTGGTGATGGAAGCCACGGCCTCTGTTGGCCGCCATAGCTGAGGGATTCTGACTCGCAGCTGCTGAAGGTACTGTGATCCTGCTCAGTCTGTGAAAAGCTTCCTCCATGGGAGGAATAGTCGAGTCTGCCAAAATCTGTGAACGTGCTGCCTCATACTCTGGATCAAGTGCAGCGAGAAAGACACCCACCATCGTCGCATTCCTGTATGTCTTCTGTTGTTCTGGCGTGGCGGTAAGAGGCATGAAGCTATAAAGCTTCTCAAACATCCCTCTCAATGATGTATAGAGAGAATGTAAAGGACGGCCATTCTGCTTTATTGTGAAAATATCATGTTGTAGTTGCAGGATCTTCGTCTCATTCTTCGCCTGAGAATATGTCGCTGCCAGGATGTCCCACATGTCTTTCGCTGTGGGTTGATGTAGAATGTCATTGGCAATTTCAATAGCCAATGTGCCGGATAGCCAAACCTTGGCATATGCATCATCAGCCTCCCATGAGGCATGGACTCCAGTCTTCTCTGCAGGCTCGGGCTCGGTAAGAATGTGCTTCTTACCTGTAGACTTCATCATACTCATGAACTGCATTGCCCACAGTTCATAGTTTGTACCATCCATCTTGACAATGGGTGCTGGACCACGAAATGCGCCCATAGACGGGATATCTGCCTTGCTGTCTGACATACTGGAGATAGAAGACTGGAATGACTAAGAGAAGATAATCTTTGTCTACAATGACATGGACGGGATTAGTTGCATGTGTAGACGTCAAGCAACTATCCCCATGAATATGTGCGCGCTACGCTCTGGATATGTTCTGGATACACGAGCACGAAGATCACACGCAAGGGCAACACAGAGCCGCTACCCGCGTGTGCGACTGGAGCAAACGAACGCACAGTACGTCACTGTACCGCGCCCAGATGCGCTGCTTCAACGCGCACCAGTGTGCGCAGATCTAGCGCACCAGTGCGCTCAGATGCGCACAGATGCGCACGGTTCTAGCGCACAGGGGCGCAGGCACTAGGCACTGGAGTTGTAGCGCACACGCGCCAAGGTGTGCGCGTGGATGCTAGGGCACAGATGCACGCAGGCGCCGAGGACTGCGCCGAGGAGTGCGCACAGGCGCGCTGGTGCTAGGGCTCAGATCGCGCACAGGCGCGTGGACTGCAGATGCGCACAGATCGCCGCGGAGGCGCTGTGCTATGGCGTTGGAGGAGCGCACAGCACGAGGCGATGGCGATGGAGGCGCCCCGATCGAGAGAGGGAGAAGAAGAGGGCCGGCGGGTGGGGTCTAGGGTTAGGGTTTCGAGAACTCCGGTCTAGGACCGTCGCTCTGATACCATGTTGGGAAACGTGAATGAGATGATCTATTCCATAGCCCTAGGCTCTCTTATATAGGAGAGTAGCCTATGGGTAAATTACATAAAGAGAATGACAAGAAAATAAAATAACAAAATGGGACAAGTAAAGCATATGCGTCAACAATTATCTTGACATCCCTTCCGACTCCAGTTTTGCGGGCGCTGCATCCATTTCCACTGATCCTCTGCTATGGCATCTTCGTCTTGGTCATCCATCTGCCAAAGCACTCTCCATGATGTTCCCTAAACTGTCATCGCTCAAACCTTTTGAGTGTGAGGCATGTCAGTTTGGTAAACATCATCGAGCATCCTTTCCTGCTCGTACTGAGCCTCGACGTACTATCCCTTTCTCTTTAGTTCATTGTGATATTTGGGGACCTTGTCCAGTCTAGACACTGAGTGGCCATAAATATTTCGTTGTTTTTATTGATGACTTCAGTAGGTTATCCTGGGTATACCTATTAAAAGAACGTTCAGAGATTAATATTATCATCAAAAATTTCTTTCACTATGTTCAAAATATTTTCTCCTCCAATATTCAAATTTTTTGTTCTGATAATGCCTTAGAATTCACCCAGAATGACCTTGTGACATTTTTCGCATCCCAAGGGACAATACATCAAACTTCGTGTCCCTATACATCCCAACAAAATGGGGTAGTGAAAAGAAAATTACGACATCTTCTAAATATTGCCAGGTCACTTCTATCTCAGATGAAAGTTCCCAAAACATACTGGGGTGATGCTATATTAACAGCTGTCCACCTTACCAACAGAGTCCCTTCGCCTTCTCTAAATGGATCCACTCCATTCTCTCTTCTCTACCCCAGTGAGTCTCCATTCCCACTTCCTCTACGAATCTTTGGTTGTGTGTCCTTTGTTCATAGATTTCAAAAGGCAGATAAACTCTCACCGCGTGCAATCAAATGTATTTTTCTGGGTTACTCTCGCACACAAAAAGGTTACCGGTGCTATGATCCTAATGGTCATCGCTATTACATCTCAGTCGATGTCACATTTTTGAGCAAACAAGCTTCTTCTCTCATACTAACACTAATATTTCCCTTGATCTCCCACCACCACCCATTGTTGGAAAACAAAGATACGAATCTACACAAACAGAAATCCCTTTACCAGTGTCTTTTATGCAGGATGATATGCCTTCTTCGATTGTCCCCTCCAAGGATGTCCCGGATGATCCTCTAGAGCTTCCCATTGCTCTACGGAAGAGTAAGAGACAGTGTACTTCTTATCCGATGTCTCACTACACCTCTACTGCTAGCCTATCTCCCTCTGACAGACGGTACACAGATGCTCTCATGTCTATTTCAATTCCACGAGATCACCACAGTGCTTTACAGGACTCTGGATGGCAACATGCTATGAATGAAGAAATGGATGCACTTATTTCACGAGGGACGTGGGACCTTGTTCAATGTCCGAAAGGGACACGACCCGTGGCATGCAAATGGGTCTTTACGACCAAACAATTGCCTGACGGCTCGATTGACAGATTAAAGGCTCGCCTTGTGGCCAAAGGTTTTACACAAACCTATGGCATAGACTATTTTGAGACATTCTCACCCGTTGCACGAATGGGATCCATCAGGACTATCCTTTCTGTTGCAGCAAATAAAGCTTGGCCTATCTTTCAGTTAGATGTGAAAAATTCTTTTCTCTATGGCGATCTTGATGAGGAGGTGTACATGATACAGCCCCCTGGTTATGAAGTCGAGGGGGAGTATGTATGTCGACTTCGCAAAGCGATATATGGACTCAAACAAAGTCCAAGGGCATGGTTTGACAGGCTTACTTCAGAAATAAGCACTCTTGGATTTCAGAGAACAACATCTGATTACTCAGTATATGTCAGAAAGCGAGCAACTGGTACTGTTATACTTGCCGTCTATGTGGACGATATGGTAGTCACCGGCGATGATTACAATGGGATATCAGAAACCAAGACCTTTCTTCAAAAGGTATTTGTTACTGTTAGAAAATCGGAAGCGGAAGCGTATCAGAAATAAAGATAGAAAAACTTGAACATAAGACGGGATTTTTACGTGGAACCCTACTCCGTGAGGAGCGGGATGAAACCACTGGAGAAGCCCTCAAAGGGGCATGCTATGCATTGCTTTTTCTCAATGAGTACAGGAGGTATGGGGCTCTTTATATAGCCTCTCCAGAGCCTCCAAGTCCCACCGTTGGACGATGTAGGACTAAACACTGGATGGGGTAAATGGATCTCCTCCAGGATCCATTTACCATGTTACAACTCAATGGGCGCATACAACTTATGCTCCAACACTCCCCCTCAAGCTGGAGCATGCAATGCTCAGCTTGGACAAACATAAAGAGACTCAACTCAACGCTACAGAACACTACGGACAATATCAACCCAACGCGCACATTGCTGCAGTCGAGGACGTTGCTTCTCATGCCGTGCAGGTGAGGAGGACGAACGGGCTGGAGTGTGAGTCAACTGAAGACTCGGAATCTGACCGTCGAGTCTGATCTTGCGCCTGAAGTCTCCTCGTCGGAGAACTGGGTCTCTCCCATCTGGCTCAGAGAATGGTGCACTGCTCTGGTGTACCTATGATACCACATGAAAACCCTTGCCCTCAAGGGAATGGTCCTCTGCTCTGGAGTCCCTATGGCTCACATGAAAACTCTGACCGAACAACAACAAGAATGATGGGGACCTCGAACTGATGATGGCAACTTATGCTCATCTGAAAAATGACCGCAAACTCGTGTGTGTCTGAAACTGGACTCGGAAATATCGTCGAGTCTGAACAACTGATCATCTGTAGAGTGGAAAATGTGGCTGGTCTGGAGACTGACATCTGGATCTGGATCAAGACCTGTGACTCTACATATATACTCCCCCTTTCTCCCATACTTGTCGGAAAATGAACATCGACAAAGTTGGGAGGAAACAAGATAGAAGGGGACAACAAAACGTACATGCGGCTTTTCATTTTCAATTTTTTTTGTAAGCCGTCATCTTTTTTTTTAAGCCGTTGACATTTTTTTCTCGGCTTTTCATGCATTTTTTTAAGCCGTTTCATTCTCTCATTTTTTCCGGCTTTCTCTTTCTTTTCCTTTTTTTTCCTTCTTTTTTCTTCAATCATTTTTTTTCAAAGCAAACTCACATTTTTTTTTCATAGCCCACATGGGCTTTTCACTCTCCTCTTGTTTTTTTTTTACATACGTCGCCCCCCCCCCCCAAGCCAAAGAAATCCCCCCTATTTTCCATATACGGCCCATTTGGGCATACATTACACATCATCCCATAATATATATATTTTTTTTAAATGGGGCGGGGGATCGAGCTTTTAGGGTTCCCAACGGGGAACCCCTTTTCCGGAATAAACGCTGCCGCTGCCGAAATCTCGGAGCCGCAAGGGAGGTTGGAGAGTGGGGGATCTCTCTTCGATCGCCGCCGCCAAGGGATCCTTGAGAGAGGGGGCGGAGCCTGGAGTTGTTGCATCGCCGTAGAGGCTGGAGGAGCGCACGGCTGTGTTCGATTGCTGGGAGGCGGAGAAGATTGCTGGGGGGCTGCGCTCGATTGCTGGGTTGCGCGCGATCTGGAGCGCCGCCTGGAGGCGCGTCTGAAGTTCGCGCAACCGCCTGGAGATGTCGATGAGGAGGAGGTTGCGCGACTCTGATGTGGTCACGCTCGCAAGGAGATGCGCGTGGGATCGCGCGAGAGAGGCGGAAGCTCGCAGCCATGCACCTGGTTGGGCGAGGAGATTGCCGCTCGGCGTTGAGAGATTTTTTTCGCAAGGGGTTTACCTGGAGATGAAGCCGTGTGCTGCACCTTGCGCAGGTCTGGATTGAGATAAGATGCCGCCAGAAATCAAATCTAGGGTTCCATACGGGAACCCGAAATACCGTGGACGAACGAACAGATATACGGTTCCAAAGAACCCTAAAAAAAATCTCTCAAACAGAATATGACTAAATATCTCTTCAACATCAACATCGAATCTCGAAAAATAAAGAGCATGAAAACCTCGAGAACCGAACCCGCTCTGATACCATGTTAGAAAATCGGAAGTGGAAGCGTATCAGAAATAAAGATAGAAAAACTTGAACATAAGACGGGATTTTTACGTGGAACCCTACTCCGTGAGGAGCGGGATGAAACCACGGGAGAAGCCCTCAAAGGGGCATGCTATGCATTGCTTTTTCTCAATGAGTACAGGAGGTCGGGGGCTCTTTATATAGCCTCTCCAGAGCCTCCAAGTCCCACCGTTGGACGATGTGGGACTAAACACTGGATGGGGTAAATGGATCTCCTCCAGGATCCATTTACCCTGTTACAACTCAATGGGCGCATACAACTTATGCTCCAACAGTTGCGAAGGATCTTGGTCCTCTACGCTACTTCTTGGGCATAGAAGTAATTCGCACTACAAAAGGACTTCATCTCTCACAGAGGAAATACTGTCTGGACATTCTTACTGAAGCAGGAGTTCTCGGATGCAAGCCCTCTGGTATCCCTGCAGATCCAAAGAAACATATCTCCTCATCTGATTTTACCTTTGACGATGTCACTCGATACAGAAGCCTTGTGGGTAAACTCCTCTACCTTACTGTCACCAGACCAGATATCTCTTATGCAGTAAGCAGAGCTAGCCAACACATGGAACGACCGTGTTACAGCCACTGGCAGGATGTTCTACAAATTCTACGTTTCTTGAAGGAATCTCCAGGCCGTGGTCTCTTTTATGGGGCAAATGGACATACTGATGTTACTGCATATGTTGATGCTGATTATGCAAGTTCTCCAGAGGATCGACGCTCTACTACAGGCTATGTTATGATGGTTGGAGGAAACACTGTTACATGGAGGAGCAAGAAACAAACCGTTGTGTCCAGATCCAGTGCAGAGGCAGAGTATAGGGCAATGGCCCAAGCCACCTGTGAAATCACATGGTTATTGGCTTTTCTTCAAGAACTTGGTATTAATGTCATTACTCCTATTCCTCTATATTGTGACAACAAATCCGCAACATACATTGCCACAAATCCATTGTTCCATGAACGAACCAAGCACATAGAAATCGACTGCCATTTCATACGGGATGCTGTCAAGATTGGAAAAGTTACGACTCCACATATCAGCACCGATCTACAGCTTGCAGATATCTTCACGAAAGCCTTATCCAAGAAACGACTGTCATGGATTGTTTCCAAGTTTGGCATGACTGATAAATATGCTCCAACTTGAGGGGGAGTGTTATGAATATATTTATAGAGTATATGTCATTACTCAGTGTAACCCTTATAAGGGTATTTTCGTATTTCTTCGTTCCTGTACTCTTTAGGGTTTCTGGGCTTTGTCCTATTTAAGGACCCCAGACCTATTGGAATAAACAAGCCATTACCTTTTCTCTGACAGTTATCTTTTGTTTATTTTATATATTCACTATTCTTTCTGTCTTCTTTACGTAATTTGCCAATGGATCTCTCCTCTATATAAAAGCATCTTAGGGTGTCATGAATAAGCAAGTTATTGTGTTCTCTCAACCGATACGATTATCCATTTCTATAGAAAATATCAATTATGATCGTCAAAGTGTTCAAGACTTCAAGTAACTATCAAAAAAAATATTTCTTAGCCTTTTATATTCATATACCCTGCACACAAAAACAAAATTAACCTACTGAAATTACCTTCCATCTCAACTAATGAACAATTTATGTAAGAATAATCGAACATTTTATTCCATTACAAGTATCTTTCATTCGTTGTGTTTTCCTCAAGTCATAATTTATGTATAAATAATCGAACATTTTATTCCATTACAAGTGTCTTTCATTCATTGTGTTTTCCTCAAAGTCTAGCAAGATCAAGTCTGGTGAAGATCTTGTGGTCATTTTTGTGGGAGCGGATCTTTTGGGGTCTGGTTGGTTGCTGGGTTGGAGTGGATTGGGGTAACCTGATGTGAATAGTAGCTGTTTAAGATGATTATGAGGGTTGAATAGGGTTGGAATAAAGAATGTGATGTGATGTCACTATGATTTGTGATGGAATTCCAACCCAAGAATAGGGAGGGGTAATCCGGGTTACCCCGGATAACCCGGTTACCAAACGAGCCCCTGATGTTACAGCACCTGTTGTAACGTCGGGGAGCCGCTCGATAAGGATCGAACGGCACTCAGAGAGGGTCGGAATAGCTGGTGTGCATCCCGATCCTCATAGAGCAGCTCCCCTGCGTTACAGTAGGTGTTGTAACAGCAGAGGATCTGATCTGCATTTTTTATGTTTTTCTACACCTTTGTAGTGCACGAGATATACCCTAGTTAGTAAAAATTGAAAGGAAAACAATTAGGCAAACCACTCACTTGTATGCATGTCCCAAGTCTCCGCTTTCAACGGCAAGATCCTCATTGCTCTTCTCTGATAGAATGACCACGGCCTTGAATATCCTTCCATAAAGCAACCTCCATTCCAGAGCAGTGCGATCCGGTGGCCCGCTGCAATACACAATCAAGACAACATTCCCGAAATTCTTCCTCCAGCGGACGAGGCTGCCGATCTCTGTGCTCACGGTATCCTCCTCCTTCACTCCTAGGTGCACAGATGGGAGCTTACGTGGAATAAACTCCCTCTTGCCACCACTTCCAGCAGCACCAATCGGTGCATCAATATTGAGAGGCATCAACTTCGGCTGCTGGTACCCAACACCGATTAAATCCTGAAGCCAATCAGCAGTTAACCTCACATCCTGCTCCTTCCAAAACCCCTCCTCAGCCATTGCCCAGCTCAGATCCAAGATTTTCTCAAACAGGGTCTCCTTGACCGACCTCCATGACACCAAGAAATCGATCAGTCGACCCACATTTACGTGGAGATCCTTCTCGTCCGCGAACGGGTATGCCTCTGATCGGTCCACTCGCCTCATGGTTGGCGGGTACACGGCGACGTACCCGCCGATCTCCCACAGCATCCTCTGCGCCCAGTACCCCCTCATCACATCAGATGCCATCGTGCTCACTGACACCGGCAGCATGAGCCCCCAGAATGCCTCACGGTGGAACAGTGTATTGAGCGAATTCACCGGTACCATCACGCCCGGCGGTACAGCAACCTTCGGGGCCTCCCCATCGAACCGAACGTCATATGCCTCCCCCCGTGACTTCCTAGTGAAGTAGAACACGGAATCAACATCAGGAAGACCATCGGAGAGTCCCTGCTGGATAAATTGCTGCCCCGCAGCGGCCTCCTCATACGTCTCCTCGACCCCGAGCTGCCCGACAAGATGTAACGGGAGACCACGGGGCCACACTGACCGCTGCCCGAAGTGCACGTACGGGTTCACCACCGTGGTCCCGTTCCGCCTGGCGTAGCGGAGAATTGTCACATCTTGGGCGAGATCCACGTCGAAGACGCGGGTGAGGTCGCCATTGATGATGTCCGCACGGGGATTGGCATCGAAAATGCGGACAGCGCCGTGCTGGACGGCGAAGAGGTAGCCGACGGATTTGCGGAGGTGGGAGCGGTAGGGGAGGTGGTCGAGGACGCGGTAGCCGAGCTGTGCCTGCTCATCGAGGGAGAGGAAGATGGCACCGCGGAGGGACCAGTCGGACGGGGTGTCGGCGTCGCCGAGGGCGAGGAGCTGCCAGCCTTTGGTGCGGGAGAGGGAGAGGAGGACGGGGTCGTCGGGAGGGGTGGAGGAGACGGAGAGGATGATCCAATTAGGGGAGCGGAAGGAGGAGGTGGGGCCGGAGGGGAGAGGAAAGGCGGGGACGAGGTCGAAGTGGACGCGGGGGCGGGGAATGGGGGAGGGGTGATTGGAGCGGGAGTGTGGGAGGGGACGGGGGGTGAGGCAGATGGGAGAGGAAGGGGAGGAGCGGAGGAGGAGGAATGCGAGGGAGAGGAGGAGGAGGAGGGAGAGCGGGAGGAGCTTGTTGAGGTTCTGGGAAGCCCAGGTGGAGAAGTCCAGGCCTTTCGAAGGTGCCGCGCGGCGGAGGAGTTGCGCGCGGTCGCGCTGTGGTGGCGGCTGCTGCTGCTGCTGCATTGTGGTGGCGCGCGGTGGGGAGTGGCGGCGGGATGGAGGAGAGTGAGGATGGGGGATTGCTGTGTTTGGAGGGTGGTGGGAGATCGCTTTCTGAGTGTTGCCGGTGGCGGTGGATCTGTGTGGACTGATCGGTGGCGGGTGGGTGGGTGGGTAGGGAGTCGATGCCGTGGGGACTGCCGTGATTTTGCTTCCGTTAGCTGGGAAATTTGCGGGTTGGGGGTCTTCTTTTGGTAGCTTCTTCTTGCGGGTCTTTGTGGAGGGACCTGGATGAGAGGCCGACTGCGAGAAATTTTGATGGGGTCTCAGAAAGACCCAGAATTATCATCAGATAATTATTGTAGAATTACGTGGTCCAATGAATCATCAATGCACAATAACTTAAAGGAGCGTCTTCATATAAACTATACAAATGGAGAGTTTGTTTATATGTTTTTATTACTTTTCAGTGTTTTTCAACCCTTCCTGTAAGAATAGTGGCTTGATTTACAATTATACTGACGTGTAATAACAGAATAAAACGGAATATTTCAACCAGGATCGTCATTAAAATGGAAAGATGGTGATGATTATTATTATGTAATTATATAATTTTATAAGAATTTATAGATTAAAAAACTTGATACTAAAATGAAAAATATAAAAAAAATGGAAGAAAAATAGCGTAAAAAGGATTCAAAAAATTGTAGTATAGTACTATAAACAATTGAAGGAAGGAAATACTCCAGGAAGTTTTGAGCTACAATTAGTGGAGTATAATATTTGAATTATTAAAAATAGAAATGTATATTATTTATGTTGACTCTTAGCAACATGGGGTTGTAATATATTCAAGAATTCGATTACTCGTTTGATGAAAATTGTAAATTGCTCCTCATCTGAGTGTATCTTTTTTTTATTAATCAGTTTGGAAATTAATAAAGCGTGTATCTAAATGTTACATGCAATACGTAAATTAGAAGACAAATGAGGAAAAAATTATAGAAAGTATGAATAATTTGGGAAATAGAATTTGTTTTGAATCTCGATTTGGTTTATGAGAAGAATTTAAAATGATGATACTCTACTTTGATCTCTTCTTGATATATATTTTGTTTCATCTTTTTTGGTGTTTGTGCACGTGTCCATAGTTCACGAAGTATTTCTGTGCATCCCCATATGGATATCTTTGATTTAATTCATATATAAGTATTAGCTTCTTCAAATGGTATTAGTGTAACTAACATTTGCAAAAAATTATGCTTGCATTCCTAACTCAGAGTATAATTGAAATTATTTGCAGTGACAACTTTCAAACTTTGAAACTACCTAAAGTGAGGGTAAAAATGCACCATGAGATGAGTATGTGCCTGAACAAAAATCCCTCTCCTTTAGCATCATCAACGATACTAGGCTTGGGACGACAAGCAACAGTGCATCCTTATGTGTATATCTATGATATTTAAAAATAACAACATACATACATGCATAACTATGATTGATATTCGCAATGTAAAGCCAAACTATACAAAGACGAATTAAAAGATATCGGGATATTACATTTCCAAATATCCTTGAAGTATTAGCTACACCAATCATATAGACATAGATAAAGAGAACCGGTACACCTCGCATCATGGATGGGTGACATGTACGTTCACCAATGGCCTAGTCGCCGGCACGCAAATACGGTACCACCCAGGTTTCTACAACATATTGCAGCACTTTTACCATGCAACGAAGAATCAACTAGTCTCATGACATGGATGAGTGAATAATATGATAGAATTTACAGATCGAATATACTCCAGAGGAGGTGAATGAAGTATGAAAGAATAAAAACTTTTTACAGAAGTAGGTGACAAACAATGAAATCCAGTTAGAAATAGCGAACCAACAATCATAATGTACAATATTTTTACGTGGAAACCCAAGCGGGTAAAAACCGCTACTTAAGCCTTCCAAACTTGGGATTTCCGATTAGCCAAGCCAATCAACTTTTCCATTATATCATGAGATTTTTAGTTGGATATCTCAACCTAATATAAGAATATAGCTTACAACTTTGGATCACACGCCAAAGTCACAACTTTGGATCAGAACACCAAAGTCACCACTGTAATTAAGCTAGGTGCAACATTGCTTATGACCTCATCTCGATCTTCCTGCGGAGAGAACTAAAAGAGTATTTACATAACAGTGTTAGTTGAACATAATAAATAATTATCTAAGCCAAGAAGATAATATCAATTATAAAAGTCAGATCATAATAATTAGATTAGCGGAGAGGTTATATCAACAAGATATTACAAATATTTGATTCAACCAGATATGTCTCTAAAGAAAGTGAAAGCTGTGTAATTAAAAATTATCATCGATTTTTTCTTTGTAAATAAGTAGCTTCAAGAGGATCTCTGACTGTACATAGAGAGCTTGAAGATCTTGCTACAGATCGAGACTAGCTTTCATCTTAAGATTCTTCTCTATTGAAAGTATGAACACTCAAGAATGAGAGAGAGAGAGAGAGAGGAATACTTGAATGGGTTTGTATTTTAAATGAGGAGGTATGAGCTTCTTTTTATAGTGAACGTAGCAATCAACCGTCAAGAGTCAAAAATATAAAGTTCCAAATTTAGAATGATTGATCAACCAAAAGCAATGAATAACTAATGCTCAAATGATTAATCAATCAGTGACCCTTGATCGATTAAAGGGTCGTTTACTGTTGGGAGAAAATGAATCATCCATATAGAATAGACCGAGGGCTCTCTTATATAGGAGAAAAGCCATTGGGTTAATTACATGATAAGTACATCAAGAAAATATAAAACATAAATGAGATTGAGAGATATATTTATCTCAACACTCCCCCTCAAGCTGGAGCATATATATCTATCATGCTCAGCTTGGAGCAACACCTCTGAAATGGACTCCTAGCTAGGGCCTTGGTGAAGATGTCAGCCGTCTGATCTCTCGTGGAAACATGGGAGGTAGATATGAGACCTTTCTGGATCATGTCTCTAGTGTAACGACAAACCACCTCTATATGCTTTGTCCGTTCATGAAAAGCATGATTATTGGCAATAAATAGTGCAACTTGATTATCATATAAAAGTTGCATAGGAAGAGGAACCTCAATAGTAAGGTCAGCCAATACCGATATAACCCACATCATCTCTATACTCCCTTGTGCCATGGCCTTGTATTCATATTCTGCACTTGATCTGGCCAACACTGTCTGCTTCTTGCTTTTCAATGAGACAAGTGAGCTCCCGACAAACACAGCAAAGCCTGAAGTAGACTTTCTGTCTCTGGGACAACCGACATAATCAGCATCTGCAAAAGTTGTCACCTCAAGAGATGTATCCCTGTTGAATATAAAACCGAGCCAGGTGAGTTCTTCAAATATCTCGATATCATATAGATAGCATCCATATGCATCTTTCTGGGTTGCTCCATGAATTGCCTAACTTTGCTTACTGCAAACATTATATCTGGCATGGTGATAGTGGCATATAAAAGCTTCCCAACCAGCTCTCTATATCTCCTGCTATCTACCCCCTCATTGTCATCATCATATAATCTCATACTCGAATCCATAGGGGTAGTAGCAGGCTTGCATCCTTTCATACTTGTCTCAGATAGGAATCCATCACAAACTTCCTCTAGGTCGTCACTAAACCACGCTGGTTCCTGGCGAACTTCAACCCAGGGAAGTATCGAAGAGTGCCAAGGTCCTTAGTCACAAACTATTGACCTAGGAACTCCTTGACAGTCTGAATGCCTTGGTCAACATCTGTTGTGACAAGAATATCATCCACATAAACAATAATAGCAACAGTACATCTCTGTATCCTTTGAACAAAAAGTGAGTGGTACGTAGTAGACCGCACAAACCCGTTGTGCTCTATTAACTCCTATAGCTTCTGGTACCAAGCTCTTGAACTCTGCTTTAGGCCATAAATCGCCTTGTGGAGCATGCACACCTTATGGGACTCCCTTGTTGGACATGCGAGCCCACGGCGAGCCATTATGCAATAAATGTTATTGCAATTCACTCCTTAATCTGAAATAAAGAGTACACAATTTGCATAATAGGTCCCTTAGTACAATTAGGGTTATGTACCATGGCCATCTTAATGATCATACAGTTGTTGATTCAATTATTGAATCATAGAGGATGGTGCTTAGATGAATATCTAATGAGTTAGATTGAGGACTCATCAAGCACCGTCAAATGATTGTTAAGAGATGATCTCCAGCCTGAGTAGGAGATGGCAATCCTATCTCAGTTAGGCTGATATCTGACCGACCTCTTGATGCAGGTCCTCTACATAGGAATAGAGATTCGGAGGTGTCAGATGAGTTAGGTCAAAGAGTTGACTTAACAAGATCGAGATAACCAAAGTCCTATATCGTATGCTGTCATGATATAGGCACACATCCTCTGACCAGAGACAGATGTGTTACTATATGTCTGAGTATGTACATTTGGCAGACCATAGGTTGATGACCTAATCAAGGTCTATACACCGGCGCGCTGGTATGCATATAAGGGCATATGAGTAATACGATCTCTCAAAGGGATCATACAGGTTCAGTTACTGAACCAGAAGACATGAGCTCACTTATGAGATATTGGGAAGAATCAAATTCCATGCGTATGGTCGTCTCGCTTTGGAAGCTTGACTGAATTTGTAGGTTTGATATATACTTTTGGAAAGTATATGATCAAGACCTGGGTATGATATATGCTTTTGGAAAGTATATGATCGATACCGACTCCCAATGATCGAATGAGAAACTTACTGATAAAACCCTGAAGTAGACAGTGTAAAGTTGATCTGATACTTCGGATTTATTCTGCGTCTTCCAGTATGCAGGATGTACAGGTATTGGGAATACCTGAGGGTGATGTGATCATAAACGATTGTATAACCATGACGCTTCCATTCCTAGGGAGTGATGAAACGGATCTGGATTTTAGTGACTCCTCTCAGTAGAGAAGTAATCTGATCTTAGTCCAAATGTTGGACATTGATCTGGTGATTCAGATGCAATGAGAAGATTAGATTTGCGATCTTGATTTAATCAAGCATCTATGGGAGGCCCGCGATCTGGATTTGAGATATGATCTCAATATCCATGTCACTATACGTGGAACAATACAATCGCCCGGTCCTTATCTCCAAGTATTCGCGGAGAAAGCGCATTATCCTTGAAAGAGTTCATGGATAATTCTATTGTTGATATATATATCCGAGCATTGAGAAAATGGATAATTAAATGTGATTTAATTATCATGAATAATATGAATTTGATTCATATTATAAGGAGAGTTATCTTAGATAATTAAATGTGATTTGATTAATAAGATGTGAATAATGTGAATGTGATTCATATTATTTGGGCACATGAGAATAAGTTATCCAATATAATTAAATGTGATTTAATTATTATGGATAAGAATAATGTGGATAGTAATATCCAATTATTCATAATATATTATAAATGTGATTTATAATGTATTAGAGAGAGCTAATTATAATTTATATTTGTTGATTAATTATTAATGTGTATTGGATACACATTGTCTAATTAATTGACAATGTAAATTATATGTTGTTTTGGGTTGTGAATATGATTCACATTTTCCAATGTCAAGATTGTAATATTGTCAAATATAATTGTGAATTAATTTGATGAATAAAATCCCAACAAAAAGTTGTTTGAAATAAATAATGGAGAATATCAAGGAGGCATGCAATCTCATGGATCTCCATGAGATTGCCCTCCATATGGTAAGGGTGGGCAGCACCCAATTCCAAATTGGAATGGGTGGCCGTCCACATGGAATGTACATGGAGATGTAATCTCCATGTATATTCTCTCCTTATTTATTGGTTTAATTTGGGATTGATTTGTATTTGATTTTATCAAATATATTTTAATCTAAATTAAATTACAAGTTGTTGGCTTTTACCAACAACAATCTTGACCATTGGATTGACATAAATCAATCTCATCCATTGATTTTATGTGCCCCATGGATTGAGATCCATGGATCCCAAAACCCTATAAATAGAGAGGCTACCCATGCTCTCTCTTTACACACATAATGCTTGAGAAGCATATCTCTCTCTCTCTTTCTCTCTAGACATCAGCCCTCTCTCTCCCTCTCATGGCCGTCCACCATGGATGCCATGGAGAGAGTCTTCGTTGCCGCAGCGTCGTCGTTATGTTGCCCGATGTTTTGTTCGTGGAACTCCGTCTACTTCGGCGTGCCTTGCTCGTGAAGAAGACATCGGATCTCGTGTGTCGAGATCAGGAGATCCACCGCTTGGATCATCAACATGGATTGCGAGAAGCACGCAGTTCATCCCCGCGCTCGCAAGCGTCTCCTCCGTCGGATCGGACTTGAGACAGGAGGTCTCTTCATTTATAGACTCGATTGCAACCATGCTTCAAGAGGTAATCCTATTACTTGTTTGTGGTTTAGACGAAACGATCCAAGAAGTGTTCTTGGATCATGTGGTTTCGTCGTATAAATTTTTTTAATTTCCGCTGCATCGAGCAACTAGTGCGACTAGTCGCTCCTCGTCGTATTCGATACGACGCTCACGCTTCCGTGATGCGCTTGAGGATCTAACCATATCCTTCATCCCCCTCAGTAGCAAACCATGGTGGTTGTTGCATATAAACTTCCTCCTGAAGGTCCCCGTATAGAAAGGTATTCTTCACATCAAGTTGGTACAAAGGCTAGTCCTGTAAAACATCAATAGAAAGAAGAATGCATAGTGTCAAATGTCTGGCCATAGGAGAAAACATATTCTGATAATCCACCCCATAGGTTTGGGTGAACCCACGTACCACAAGTCTTGCCTTGTAGTGGTCCACACTGTCATCTGCCCTTTGCTTGACCGTAAATATCCATTTGCAGCTTACAACATAAGTACCTTTTGGAGCATATACAATGCTCCATGTTCCATGCGACCTCAAAGCTGCCATCTCCTATTCCATTGCAAGTCGCCACCTACTATCCTGTAGCGCCTCCTAATACGTATATGGGATAGTAACAGCAGGGAATCCCACTACAAACTTCATGTACTCCTCTGTGCAGCAAGAAGATGCGTGGCACATTGGCGACGAGGCTTCCTTAGGGCAATAGGAATCTCCAGATCATCAGCCTCTCTGTCTTCTGGAATCAATTCGTCATGTGTATCATTCAAAACTCCATGACATGCCTGAGGCGTGGTGGATGATGTGGACGACGCATGAGCAGAGGGGCGAGTAGAAGACCTGCGAGTGTAAACAAGGGGTAAGAACTTGGACTGGGTAGATGGAGGTGGGGTGGTGGGGGCGATGGAGGTGGTGGAGATGGAGAAGGCTGAGGTGCAGCATGGGGTTCATATGGTGGGGGAGAAGGAGGTGGAGGAATAATAACATCCTCTCCAGAAGTAGCATTGGACAACATGTTACCTATAGGGGAGAAATATATAACCGACTCAAAGAAAGTGGCATCAACACTCATATAATACCTTCATCTTACACAATCAAAACATCTATACCCTTTTTGGGTATGAGAATAACTAACAAAAACACATTCGACAGCTCTAGGCGAGAGCTTGTCACGATCAGGAGTGAAATTATGGACAAAGGCCGCAGATCCAAAGACTTTGGGAGTGAGAGAGAATAGTTCCTTCTCGGAAAACGCAATCAAGAAGGGAACCTTCTCTCCAAGAATGGTGGACGGCATTGATGAATCTCCATTTCATCACCTTTATTCTATCATTTTGGCCTTAAAAACCCCAGCAAATGCATGTAAATAGCCTCAATTTGTACATAATAGCACCCATTATTTATTGTATTTATTGTATATAAAGTAAGGTTTTTAATGCCAAAATTATAGAATAAAGAGAAGAAAAGAAAAAGGAATAAAATATTGCAAATATTTTATGACCCTAACCCCGAGACCAAGACCACCATGGAATTGGTCGACAAGGAATAAAGTAGGGGGAGATAAGGGCCAACAGTATAATAAATACCTCATTTATTTATTCATCCATTTATGCATTTTTGACACCTATTTTGTACATAATTATTTATTCATCAAATAGAGAAACTTTGTACATGAAAGTTATATATAATAATGTAAATAAAAATACAAAATTGAGTTTGTGTAAAAATAATACTCAGTGTACATTTCATACACAAAATAAAAAGCAAAAATCTCAAATTCACAGACTCATATCTTGCAAATAAAAACTCCAAATCACCCAAACTCACCTCTAATTGTATATAGCATTTCAAGAACTATTTTATAAAATTGGTTTCATAATTTTTGGAGTCCATCTGTGGAAGTTAGGTTTTTGGCCCACCTTGTATATAGGACTGATTAAAATATTCATTTTATTCAATAATCATTATTTTTATAAATTCATATTTTTAGAATTTTGTCAATAATGTATATAATACATATACATATTGAAATTAAAAGAAAACCAAAAAGAATATGTAAAATAAAATAAGTCTATATAATATATATAGGCAAAATACCTATGAGAAGGTTGTACATAAATAAAAGGGGAAAACATTCTTTAATTATTTCATTCTTTTATATTTTTATAATAATGAATATATTATATATAAATTATTAAAAATATAAATCCAAAATAAAAATAAATGAAATTCATTAAATAAATAAAATATATATAATATATAGGTAAAATACCTATAAGTATACCTACATATACACAAACACAATTATTTAAAAATATAAATAAACTCATAAAAATCAAATAAAAATATATTTATACTCATAAAAATAAGTTATAAATTTATCAAATAAGCCAATAAAATAATAAAAGAAAATAAACAAATTAAAAATAAAATACATAAAAATACATGTAAATACATACATATACACATTATTCAAATAAAACTATAATAAAACACATCGAAAAATTCAATAAAAATCATAAATAAATACTACATGAAATAATACACATTTTTATTTTATAAGCAAAAATTAATAAAATCATTTACTCAGCTAAATAAATCAATTTATAATAAGGTTCCCTGTTTTGGCGTTTAGCGGCTGAGGTGGACCAATCAGGTCCCTCCGCGAGTTGACCCCGGTCAACTTGACCTCCAGCCGCCTGACTTGACGTGAACCATCTTTCCCGCGATTTCTTCCCTTTTTTTCCGCTCGATCTATCGCTCCATCAACAACAATCACTTCACGAGATTTTCTCTCCCTTCATCCATGATCCCCGCCGATCATTCAGATCCATTGTACATAGCCCCGATTCTTTAATAATCGCCGGTTACTGGGGGTCCCTTGGAATGTATATAAATAACTCATCCCTCCTCCTTGGCTGAATTTGGCCAATTTCATCCCCTTCTTTGAGCTTGAATCAGCTCCGGGTGGAGCCCTCGTGACAGGAGGCGCTTCCCAGCACCTCGATTCAGCCATGGCGGAGGGCAATTTTGTCGCGGTGGCGCTCCGGCGGCCACCCTGCTCCCTGGCGGCCCCCAGGTATAAGAGCTGCGTTTTTTATATTTCTAGGTAGATTTTGATTCTAGCATTTCATTCCTGCAATTAGTTTTAGGTTTCGTTTATTAGTTTAGCGTAGTTTAATGGCTTCGTAGTTCGCCGGAGCTCCGCTCCGGCGAGCTATCCACCGTGCATCCGACTGTGCCCCGACTCGCTTCCACCCTCATTTCGTTCCCCTACGCCTTCTCCACCTTCCAGTCACCTTGCCCAACCGAATTCGCATCTGGATCCGCGAATCGATGCTCACCTCCTCCGCATCGTCGGAGCATCGCCGCCCTCACCCATTTCCTATGCTAACAGCTTCAGTTTTGGGCCGAGGAGCACCGCCTCGAGCCGAGCTTCGTTCCTGTGCAGGTTAAGTGCGCAATGAAACACCAGGAGTCGAGTTTCAAGCGGGCGGAGGTACCTGGAGCTGCCATCCTTTCCCGAGCTCATGGCGGCGCTCCAGGGCACCTCCGGCCGATCTAAGACCTCCAGCAAGAAGAAGACCTTGCCAGGAAGCTTTGTGGACCTTCAGGAGCGGCGAAGATAGGAGGAGGTGCGGGATCTGGTCGGAAGAAGCTCACCCCGGCGAGGCTTCTTCCCTGTTCTTCCACATGCGCGCTCCGCCGTTGGATGAAGACGAAGGCCCCAGATGAGATCAGCATCGTTGGATGGAGCTCTGCATCGACCGTCAGATCAGCTTGGCTGATCTAATCTCAGCCATCCAGCAGCGAACCGTCATCAGCGTACGTGGAGGCGCCACGTGGATTAGTGATGAAGACCAGCCTTCGATTCAGCGCCTATTGGGGGTAATTTGCATATCCAGCCCCCACCTTTTTGTATTTAATATTTAATATTGTAAATAAATTTGCACGTTGTAAAATAATTGTAAATTTTGCAGTAGGACCCCTGTGTTTCTTGAAATTACGTTTAGGTCCTTCCGCGCCTCACGTGCATTCCCACGTGAGGCGCGTGAAAATTGCATGTAACCCCTGGCGGTTTTTGAATATTGTAAAATAGTTCTAAAAGTTTAAATAAATGTTTATTTCTATTGGAATTTTTGCACTGCTGCCCCTGTAATTTATTATATTTGCAAAAATACCCCTGCCAGGCTTAATTATTTTTGTGTCTTTTTATCCATTTATTAAAAATACCTAGATGGATTCTAAAAATCCACAAAAATTAGGATAGGCGCTCCATACCATGCTTGTTCGCGCCCATATTTTATTTCGCATTTTTTGCATTTTTCCTAATTATTAAAAATGAAATAGAAGCCATTTTTGCACTGTCTAAATTAGAAAATACAAAAAAATTAGAAAATGTTTTTGAAAAATCCAAAAAAAATTATATATGGTATAATTATATATATATAGAGTCCAGAAATTGAAAAACTCTAAAAATTTGAAAAAGAAAATTAAAAAAATCAGAAAGCTCCAAAATCCAACAAAAAAATAGAAAAATCCTTAAAAACCCCAAAAATACATTTTTCTCTTTCATAATTATCTATATATTATTATTAATGGATTAAAATTAATTTGGGAATTTTTGGAGTTTATTTTATATTTTTAAAACCCAAATTATATTCGGCCATTTATTTATTCCTATATTGTGGACATTTTTGAAATTAAAAATACATAAAAATTAGAAATATTCATGAAAAACAACAAAAAAATTAGAAAAAGAAATATTAAAAAGCAAAAAAATATATATTCTAAGCATTTATATCTATATATCTATATCTATGTACTATATTACTCTTCTCTCTCTCTCTTCTTATATATATCTCTTTATACATATCTTTATATATATATGTTTATATAACTAAAAATATAAAAAGAAAATAAAAAAATATAAAATATAAAAACAAAATAAAAAATATAAAATATAATAATTTAAAAAAATGTAAAATCCAAAACCCACAAAAACAATAAATGGACATGAACAATGAATTGAATAATTACACAACACATACGACCATTCGCCTCCCAGTGTTCGACCTCTACCTGTACTTACACCTATACACATTTACATGTAGAGTTATAATAAATTTTAACTCCACATTTTTGGATATTTATTGCATATATTTACTGTGGGTTAATTGTTGATCGATTTGGGGATTTCGTCTGAGGTCAACTAAGCGACTGTCTCTCTGCCTTGTGGAAAGATACGACCTTGGCCAAATCCCCTTTCATCAAATGGCACCATTGCCGGGGAGGCAACGAATTTTGTATGATTTTGTGAGCCTATTTGTTCATTTATTCAATTATTTGCTCATGTCCATCATTTATTTGTTTGTGTGATTTTTAGTTTTATTTTAATATTATTTGATTGATTGCTCTGACCATTTCTTTCCTTTGCCGTTGATGCGAGGGACCGCCAAGCGAAGGAGGACCTCTTAGGAGGACCTATGCACCCAAGCAAGGTGGAGTTGGCTCTTCTATGCCAAGCCAACAGGAGGGAGCATCGATGACAGATGAAAGAGATGTGTTGAAGACAGTCTTTATTTTTGTGCATTTTATTTTATTTTATTTTGTATATTCATGTGAGAGAGTGGCACTTAAGAACATGTAATAATACAGGACTCTCCCAGGTACACGAAGACTCCCGAGGTCCAGTGCCCGAGGGATTGTTCCCTTGGGGGCCTCGATGATTTTTGACGCTTTTCTTTTATTTTATTTTTATTATTTTGTGTGTGAATGAGCCTTAGCTTAGGAGCTGCTTGCTCGTAGAGTAGGTCCAAACACCCTAATATTTGCATGTACCTATAGTTCGCTTTGGACCTAGATCAAGCTCTAAACAGCCGCTCATTTATCTCTTAGCCTTTGTGCCACAGCGAGCCCCGCAAAGCGCTTTCTCCTAAGCTCAAGTGTGTTGAGCACAGAGGAGGGGTGAGCCAAGACCGGACTTTTTGAGGGTAAAGGTGAATGAGCGACTTGTGGTGCTTCACGATAATAGCAATTTCTGAACCTAGGGCGATTTCTTCGGTTTGCATTTGCATGTAGCATAGGTTTCAAATTCTGTTATGCATCCCGCATGGAGAGAGCTGGGAGGCACTGTAAGTCTTCTTAATTAGCATGCATCATCGTTTTCCGACTTGCATGGCTTTTCCGATCTTCTCCCTCTGATTTTGTCAACCTAGGATGTTTAATTGAAATTGGAACCTCGATAGGCACGTGCATTAAAAATAACCAAAAAAGTGATAACTTAAATAAAATCGGGACTGCTAACTCCATTTGACCTAAAAATAAAACGTAATGGATTCCTTGTCTTGGGGAGAGCAACCCCCTCATTGGATGCGTTTTAAGTGCTCACGTACACACTAAGGAGTAGAGCCCAAAATCCCATCAGAGCCTCCTAAGTGATTGTACAATCTTTGTGATCCCACCTAACTCTAAAATCGAAAAGATAAATGACCGTCACCTGATGGTCCCCACTGTGTTGAGTAGGTGAATTGGGAGTTTGCCTTGTGTCTTGATTGTGACTTGGAGTTCGTTGTGTTTTTCATTCATTACTAGAGTAGTCGGTCCCGCCCGTGTGAGTCATGCGTTTTTCATCTTTGAGTCTCTCTATCCCTCTTATACATATATCTCTTCATCAAGTCATGATATTGGCGCTTGAGCTCAATCATTCTTCGCCAAGTCCTTTGTTTCCTGCTTCTTCACCATCTTCTATGTATCCATCGTACCATCTTCTCTGGTTCGAGGAGAGACCGCTCTTTGAACCGCAATTTTGACGGTATTCCCGCCTTGTGTGGAACACCCAATTTTGTATATGTCTCGATCTTTCTCGCCCGCCCTCCTCGTACCCTCTGTATCACTCTTCTACCACCCATGATATTGGCACACCCGCTCAATCAGCTTCTCCACCCCATTGTGTACCTTTCTTATCCATCTTCCTCGTATCCCCCGTATCATCTCTCCCTTTTACCCGGGAATGCTGTGCAGTTTGATGAAGCCCGCATCGAGGATTATTTATAGAAATTATTTGTAAGTCGGGCACATGATGTTGAGGTTGCTGAGATTGAGGTGATGAATTTGTCTTTGATACATGCATATGGGCTTCCTGAGGATATTTGCTGATGCATAGAGCATAGGTGTGATGCATTATTGAGGAATTTTCGTTCTCGCACACCAGATTGGGGATGTGATGTAATGCAATGATTCGATGAAGATTTCATGAGTATTGATTGGTCTATCTATCTTGAGGTTCCAACCATCTTGATTTTTGAAGATTGACTGATTACTTTATTTTGGACTTCTTGATAAAGGTGTGCGGATCCTACATGATCTCTCATCTTCCTGATTGACCCATCCTTGATCTCCTGACTCTCTAATCCACCCCGACACTTAGAGGATTCGTGACTATTTTTCGTGCCATCTCAGCTGATTGGATTGACCGAGGGATGTTTGGTGAATGACATGATTGTTTGCTCCCTTGCATGATCTTATGCCCTCCAAATGATTGAATGTTTTATTGCTTTTGAGGACCTGAGATGACTTGCCAGCATTCCCATGACCTACATTGATGTAGCATGCATTCCTCCTCGAGGACTATCTGCGGGAGAATGCGACAATTTCTAGGACTGCGGTTTCATTCACTGCTTGGGTCGCCATTGTGATGGGACCTGAAACCGAATCAGATAATATGTTTGATTGTCCTACCTCTGTGATTATGTGCCTGACCTGTCAGTACACGAGGCCAATGTATTAGACTCATCTGAGTCTGCTCTCCTTGACGGTCCTCGCAAGGCAGAGCTCCACTTTTTCTGATTATTCCATGCCTAGTTCATAGCTCCCCGAGGGTTATCTGCGGGAGATTATGACATATTTCAGATCTGATTGGTCTCTTCTGTTGGTAGCCGCCTTGTCGACTACTGAGACTACTATGTGGATCCGTCTGATGGATTCGGCTCCTTTGAGCCCGCTCTCCTTGACGACCCTCGCAAGGTAGAGACACATTCTGACTATCCTTTGCCTAGATCGCAGTACTCTCCGAGGACTATCTGCGGGAGACTGCGACACTCTCTTTACGCTCGGTTCCCACTTCTGACTGTGTCTCCTTTTTGTTGGAGCACGGATTCGAGTCGTCTGATATACATGATTTTTGGTCCCATCTCGAGTTGTGTATCCGATCTGCGGATCGTGGGACCTATTTGATTAGACTCCTTTGAGTCTGCTCGCCTTGATGGTCCTCGCAAGGTGGAGCTTCTGGTATCTGCTATTCCCATGACTAGTTGGCAGCCCGCTCCCCGAGGGTTATTTGCGGGATGCTGCCACACTTTCTCGATTTTTCGGTCTCTTCTGCTGGTAGCCGATTTGTCGCCTACCGAGACCGTTTCTATGATCCGTCTGATGGATCAGGCTCCTTTGAGCCCTCTCTCCTTGACGACCCTCGGAAGGGTGAGCTTCTGTTCTGATTAATCATTGACTAGTATGTACAACTCCCCGAGGGTTATCTGCGGGAGGGTACATCAACTTGTAGGTACTCGGCTTCACTTATGGTGTCTCCTATCTGTGGGAGCACGAAGCCGAGTCTTCTGAGCTTTTTACCCGGTCTCCTCCCTGGTTGTGTCTCCTTGCTGTTGGAGAACGGAGCCGAGTCTTCTGATTATTCTCCGATTTTGCTCACCTTGAGGACCCTCGCAGGGGTGAGCCACATATTGTGTTGTTCGGTGTATTCTTGTGACTTTCAGATTATATCACCACCGTGCATCACATAGTCTCATAGGCTTTATTTCATATCTATCTGAGACCATGATTGACCGGAGGAGTCTGTACTGCTCTTTCTTCCCGGTCTTACGGTATCGGCTCTGTTCCCTCATGCTGACCTTCTATGCCGATTGACTGATTTCTGCTACCGGTCCCTACGTTACTTTCTGATCTGTGTGTCCCCGGTAGCCGACACCCACCCGACTGCATATCATGGTGTCTTTTCACCTTCTGGCTGCGTCCTCGTTCTCACAGGGAGACGACGACGATAGTACGGTAGTCGCTTAGCAGACACCGTCCTGTACTTCACTCGATTTTCACCGGTTGTATATATGTGTATCGTTTTCATTCTTTCCCGTATGTTCTGTGTACCCCATATCTATCGCCACATCTTTGTGTCTACACTTAGGACGTACCTTGTCCTAAGTATAGGGGGGCACACACCGAGTTGTTCTTTCCTTGCACTTTTTCGTCACTCCTGTTCTTGCCTATACTTAGGGCTATCTCACCCTAAGTATAGGGGGAGTGATGCGTATATTCTCCATGATCTTTTCATCAATCTGTATATCTCTCTCTTTTCTTCTTTTCTTCTTTTCTTCTTTTCCTTTTCATATTTCTTTATCTAAATAAAAGGTGTCGCCCCTTTGTGTCGGTTTTTCTGTACTTAAGACGTACTTTGTCCTAAGTATAGGGGGTGCACCCCTGATTTGTTCATCTGTCTATTCCCACCCTTGACCCTCCCTGATTTGTGTGCAGTCTGCTATACTTCGGATTACTGGATCCTAAGTATAGGGGGGACGGTCAACTTCTATTTCCTTCATCTCTTATTCGTATATTATTTAGACTTGTCTATACTCAGTACGAGTTATGTCTTCTCTTTTCTTTCCGATCTATGAGGACATAGCTCAAGCTAAGTATAGGGGGGTCGTATATACTATGTATATACTTTAGCCATAACTCGTACTTTCGTATTCTCTTAATAAAATGGCTAACAATTCTTTAAATTCATTAAAAACCCTTAATAAAAAGAGATGTGATTATTCCTCGAATTCTTTTTGTATATACTGATTAATAAATCAGGTGAAAATATTTTTTTGCAAAATGTTTGAAAAATAGTTTGAAAATCTTTGTGGACATTTATTGAAAACTATTTTGTAAATGTTTTGTTACATGTTTTCAACCTGTGTAAAAATGTGTGGTTTGTAAAAATTTCTTTTCTTTGTGTGAAATAAAACGTTTGAAAAATGATTTCCAAATGGTTTGAAAAATGGTTGTAAAAATATTTTGAAAATCTATATATACTGTTTTGAAAAACCTTTGCAAAATGATTTTCAAATGTGTGTACATGTTTGTAAAAATGTTTGTAAAAATTATTTTGGACTATAGTTTTCAAAAATTGTTTGAAAAATTTGTGTTAAATAAGTTTGAGGAATAGTCACATATAATAAATAACTATAAAAATAAAAATAAACAAAATTCTTTAATAAGTGTACATATATACCTATAAATAAAAACTAAACTGTAAATTCTTAATTCTTGCGGCACGCCTGTGTAAATAGTTGTACATATCTTATATTTTGAGTGCCCAAATTATTTTATTTGCAAGAATTCTTTGTGTAAAAATTTATCTCTTTGATTTCAAATTCTTTGAAAATTTGCATTATTCTTTGCATATTTGTAAATAGCATTTGCATAGCATTCACATTCTTTGATTGAGCTTGATGTTTGAACTAGTCCAATAAAGTCGAAGATTGGAGCTTGGTTAGACCTTACTGCACCTAACTGCACTGGAACCTTACGGGAACTAGGTTTAAGGTACTTCAGGTCTATTCAGACTTAATTCTTTGAGAAATCAGGGCTGGGTTCAAGTCACCTCAGTGGACTAACTAGAACTTTTCGAAACACACGTATGACTCTTGTCGACCGTGACCTAACTTGGACACTTGCACCTTTCACTTGGCATAACTCAGTTGGATTGGTGAGGGGGTTGGATTTGCCAGTCTGAGACGCACACGGGTGGAAACATTCGTCCTCCTCTAGGGAGGGAAGTGCACCCCAACCTGGTCCAATAGCCATGAGGTCTAACGACAGGAGATTGTGGGTTGCGATAAAGCTTCAAAAGAGGGATAGTCTTCTGGCTCAAGAGGAAAAAACTCCTTATGTAAATGCTGCTGTAAATAGTATGTTGAAAAAAAATGGTCAGGCCTGTAGAAAAAATAGAATGCCAGCAAAGTATGTATATAGAAAATAAGCAAGCTTGAGCATCAAAGTTATACCATGTGAGCCTGCAGCTGGATGACTTGACTACACTGGTCTTGCATCCCAGGATAGGTAGCTACACTGGCTACCGTCCATTCTTTTCTCTACCTCCTCCTCTTGAGTTGGATGCCACTTAAACTTAGAAGGGAATACCCTGCTCCTCAAGGAAAGATCTGTTGGATTAGGGAATCATTGGGTGGTCATTCTGGAGAAGTCAGTCTCTTTGTCATTTCAGTTGGGGAGAGCCACTATCACTTACACGTACAAGTCAGCTTCATAGTCATAAGGGTTTGCGTATGATGTAGGCTAGTTCTGACCTGGCTATTGAGGTAAGTTGAACCGAGTTCTGTGACTCTCGAAGGGTGTTGTATTTTAGAGCTGGTTCCCGACTAGGTTCCACACACATTTTCACACCAAGGACTAACCTGAGCTCTAAACTTTGATTTTGTACAGATAGGTTTAATAATCATGATCAATTCAAATTATTCTTTAAATTCTTTATTTTTGCTTTTTCTTTTCTTCTTATTCTTTGTTCTTTTTGTACTTATTGCATAAGTATTTGCTAGGGACTAGCAAAGGCAAGTATAGGGGGGTGATGAATCTCCATTTCATCACCTTTATTCTATCATTTTGGCCTTAAAAACCCCAGCAAATGCATGTAAATAGCCTCAATTTGTACATAATAGCACCCATTATTTATTGTATTTATTGTATATAAAGTAAGGTTTTTAATGCCAAAATTATAGAACAAAGAGAAGAAAAGAAAAAGGAATAAAATATTGCAAATATTTTATGACCCTAACCCCGAGACCAAGTCCAGCATGGAATTGGTCGACAAGGAATAAAGTAGGGGGAGATAAGGGCCAACAATATAATAAATACCTCATTTATTTATTCATCCATTTATGCATTTTTGACACCTATTTTGTACATAATTATTTATTCATCAAATAGAGAAACTTTGTACATGAAAGTTATAGATAATAATGTAAATAAAAATACAAAATTGAGTTTGTGTAAAAATAATACTCAGTGTACATTTCATACACAAAATAAAAAGCAAAAATCTCAACTTCACAGACCCATATATTGCAAATAAAAACTCCAAATCACCCAAACTCACCTCTAATTGTATATAGCATTTCAAGAACTATTTTATAAAATTGATTTCATAATTTTTGGAGTCCATATGTGGAAGTTAGGTTTTTGGCCCACCTTGTATATAGGACTGATTAAAATATTCATTGTATTCAATAATCATTATTTTTATAAATTCATATTTTTAGAATTTTGTCAATAATGTATATAATACACATACATATTGAAATTAAAAGAATCCAAAAAGAATCTGTAAAATAAAATAAGTCTATATAATATATATAGGCAAAATACCTATGAGAAGGTTGTACATAAATAAAAGGGGAAAAACATTCTTTAATTATTTCATTCTTTTATGTTTCTATAATAATGAATATATTATATATAAATTATTAAAAATATAAATCCAAAATAAAAACAAATGAAATTCATTAAATAAATAAAATATATATAATATATAGGTAAAATACCTATAAGTATACCTACATATACACAAACACATTTATTTAAAAATATAAATAAACTCATAAAAATCAAATAAAAATATATTTATACTCATAAAAATAAGTTATAAATTTATAAAATAAGCCAATAAAATAATAAAAGAAAATAAACAAATTAAAAATAAAATACATAAAAATACATGTAAATACATACATATACACATTATTCAAATAAAACTATAATAAAACACCTCGAAAAATTCAATAAAAATCATAAATAAATACTACATGAAATAATACACATTTTTTATTTTATAAGAAAAAATTAATAAAATCATTTACTCAGCTAAATAAATCAATTTATAATAAGGTTCCCTGTTTTGGCGTTTAGCGGCTGAGGTGGACCAATCAGGTCCCTCCGCGAGTTGACCCCGGTCAACTTGACCTCCAGCCGCCTGACTTGACGTGAACCATCTTTTCCCCCGATTTCTTCCCTTTTTTCCGCTCGATCTATCGCTCCATCAACAACAATCACTTCACGAGATTTGCTCTCCCTTCATCCATGATCCCCGCCGATCATTCAGATCCATTGTACATAGCCCCGATTCTTTAATAATCGCCGGTTACTGGGGGTCCCTTGGAATGTATATAAATAACTCATCCCTCCTCCTTGGCCGAATTTGGCCAATTTCATCCCCTTCTTTGAGCTTGAATCAGCTCCTGGTGGAGCCCTCGTGACAGGAGGCGCTTCCCAGCACCTCGATTCAGCCATGGCGGAGGGCAATTTTGTCGCGGTGGCGCTCCGGCGGCCACCCTGCTCCCTGGCGGCCCCAAGTATAAGAGCTGCGCTTTTTATATTTCTAGATAGATTTCGATTCTAGCATTTCATTCCTGCAATTAGTTTTAGGTTTCGTTTATTAGTTTAGCGTAGTTTAATGGCTTCGTAGTTCGCCGGAGCTCCGCTCCGGCGAGCTATCCACCGTGTATCCGATTGTGCCCCGACTCGCTTCCACCCTCATTTCGTTCCCCTACGCCTTCTTCACCTTCCAGCCACCTTGCCCAACCGGATTCGCGTCTGGATCCGCGAATCGATGCTCATCTCCTCCGCATCGCCGGAGCAACGCCGCCCTCACCCATTTCCTATGCTAACAGCTTCAGTTTTGGGCCGAGGAGCACCGCCTCGAGCCGAGCTTCGTTCCTGTGCAGGTTAGGTGCGCAATGAAACACCAGGAGTCGAGTTTCAAGCGGGCGGAGGTACCTGGAGCTGCCATCCTTTCCCGAGCTCATGGCGGCGCTCCAGGGCACCTCCGGCCGATCTAAGACCTCCAGCAAGAAGAAGACCTTGCCAGGAAGCTTTGTGGACCTTCAGGAGCGGCGAAGACAGGCGGAGGCGCGGGATCTGGTCGGAAGAAGCTCGCCCCGGCGAGGCTTCTTCCCTGTTCTTCCACATGCGCGCTCCGCCGTTGGATGAAGATGAAGGCCCCAGATGAGATCAGCACCGTTGGATGGAGCTCTGCATCGACCGTCAGATCAGCTTGGCTGATCTAATCTCAGCCATCCAGCAGCGAACCGTCGTCGGCGCACGTGGAGGCGCCACGTGGATTAGTGATGAAGACCAGCCGTTCGATTCAGCGCCTATTGGGGGTAATTTGCATATCCAGCCCCCGCCTTTTTTGTATTTAATATTTAATGCTGTAAATAAATTTGCATGTTATAAAATAATTGTAAAGTTTGCAGTAGGACCCCTGTGTTTCTTGAAATTGCGTTTAGGTCCTTCCGCGCCTCACGTGCAGTCCCACGTGAGGCGCGTGAAAATTGCATGTATCCCCTGGCGGTTTTTGAATATTGTAAAATAGTTCTAAAAGTTTAAATAAATGTTTATTTCTATTGGAATTTTTGCACTAATGCCCCTGAAATTTATTATATTTGCAAAAATACCCCTGCCATGCTTAATTATTTTTGTGTCTTTTATCCATTTATTCAAAATACCTAGATGGCTTCTAAAAATCCACAAAAATTAGGATAGGTGCTCCATGCCATGCTTGTTCATGCCCATATTTTATTTCGCATTTTTTGCATTTTTCCTAATTATTAAAAATGAAATAGAAGCCATTTTTGCACTGTCTAAATTAGAAAATACAAAAAATTAGAAAATGTTTTTGAAAAATCCCAAAAAAAATTATATATGGTATAATTATATATATATTCAGTCCAGAAATTGAAAAACCCTAAAAATATGAAAAAGAAAATTAAAAAAATCAGAAAGCTCCAAAATCCAACAAAAAAAATAGAAAAATCCTTAAAAAACCCCAAAAATACATTTTTCTCTTTCATAATTATCTATATATTATTATTAATGGATTAAAATTAATTTGGGAATTTTTGGAGTTTATTTTATATTTTTAAAACCCAAATTATATTCGGCCATTTATTTATTCCTATATTGTGGACATTTTTGAAATTAAAAATACATAAAAATTAGAAATATTCCTGAAAAACAACAAAAAAATTAGAAAAAGAAATATTAAAAACAAAAAAAAATCTATATATATATATATATATATATTCTAAGCATTTATATCTATATATCTATATCTATATACTATATTACTCTTCTCTCTCTCTTCTTATATATATATCTCTTTATACATATCTTTATATATATATATGTTTATATAACTAAAAATATAAAAAGAAAATAAAAAAATATAAAATATAAAAACAAAATAAAAAATAAAAAATAAAATAATTTAAAAAAAAATGTAAAATCCAAAACCCACAAAAACAATAAATGGACATGAACAATGAATTGAATAATTACACAACACATACGACCATTCGCCTCCCAGTGTTCGACCTCTACCTGTACTTACACCTATACACATTTACATATAGAGTTATAATAAATTTTAACTCCACATTTTTGGATATTTATTGCATATATTTACTGTGGGTTAATTGTTGATCGATTTGGGGATTTCGTCTGAGGTCAACTCAGCGACTGTCTCTCTGCCTTGTGGAAAGATACGACCTTGGCCAAATCCCCTTTCATCAAATGGCACCGTTGCCGGGGAGGCAACGGATTTTGTATGATTTTGTGAGCCTATTTGTTCATTTATTCAATTATTTGCTCATGTCCATCATTTATTTGTTTGTGTGATTTTTAGTTTTATTTTAATATTATTTGATTGATTGCTCTGACCATTTCTTTCCTTTGCCGTTGATGCGAGGGACCGCCAAGCGAAGGAGGACCTCTTAGGAGGACCTATGCACCCAAGCAAGGTGGAGTTGGCTCTTCTATGCCAAGCCAACAGGAGGGAGCATCAATGACAGATGAAAGAGATGTGTTGAAGATAGTCTTTATTTTTGTGCATTTTATTTTATGTTATTTTGTATATTCATGTGAGAGAGTGGCACTTAAAAACATGTAATAATACATGACTCTCCCAGGTACACGAAGACTCCTGAGGTCTAGTGCCCGAGGGATTGTTCCCTTGGGGGCCTCGATGATTTTTGACGCTTTTCTTTTATTTTATTTTTATTATTTTGTGTGTGAATGAGCCTTAGCTTAGGAGCTGCTTGCTCGTAGAGTAGGTCCAAACACCCTAATATTTGCATGTACCTAAAGTTGAAGAACAGGTTAATTTGGCTAAGTATTGCGGTCTAAGTGCGTCTTTTAAGTGAGTTGTGTGGTCCTAATGATTACGAGCACAAGCAATTCCTAGATTGGCTCGGGGAGCCGCTAGTGCAAGCTAATTTACATTCATCCACACAGCACACGGGACACAGTTCCACTATACTTACACGCGCGAGATCCCAAACAGGAACCGCTGGAACTGATGCGAAAAAGAAATAAAATAAAAATTACAATGCCTCTCTATTCACTCAATTAAAATGCTCGATCATCGAAGCGTCTTCAACTCCTCGCGTTCCTCGCACAGAAAAAGAGTGAGGTCAGAGAGTGACTCAAAAAATAAAATGATGCAAAGAAATAAAAGAAAGAAAATAATTACAAGAAAACCGGGGGTCAGACTACCCGGGGATGAAAAATCAAACACTCAAAATATCACTAAAAACTAACCTAAGCCGTGCCTCCCCGGCAACGGCGCCATTTTGATAGCCGCCCCACACCCTATGTTAATTCGGTCAATTTAATGTCCAAATTAATTTAATTTCGTTCGTTGCAGTCGGATACGAGAGGCTATCCAAAAACCACTATTAATTATGTCAAGTTAATTTCAAGCGGCAGATTTTTTTACTTGGTGTAAGTCCAAGGTCGAACTCAGGGAGACATCTGTCTCCTTAGGTGAATTTTGAGCAAATATCAAGTGTTGGATTTTCAGGGAATTAATTTTTTTTGTCTTTTTCTATTTTCTGTGCAGACACATGCAACCAGCATGCCAATCTAAAGTTTAATTCAATTAAGAAGTTAAATAGAGTCCAAAAATTCTAAAAATTGGCCAGATGATTAATTATAAAGAAAATGATCTACCCTAATTTTTTGTATTTTTTAGACACTAAATGAATTTACTGTGAATTAAATATGCAGACAGGGTGATTTTCACTATTTCAAGAAATAAAATTATCCTAGATAGCTCTAATGATAAGGAATCCAGGAAAATTGATAGATCTTAATTTCAATGTGAAATGAATTTATTAAAATTAAAATGAGAAAATCACTCAACAATTTATTTAGGCCTCGATATGTGTGCAAATGACATGAAATCTTTATGGCATGCTAAATTTACTGTCCTAAAGCTACTGTGAATTTTTGAGGATTTTTGGAATAATAGAGAATTAAATATAAATCAAAAGGTGTCACTGGGCAAAATATTCCACAAATCAACCAATTAATTCATTTAAAATTCTACTGAAATTACAAAAATATGACACGTGGCCCAATAGACAGAGGACAAGTTTCTCAACAAAATGCAACTTTTAGAATTGAAAAATAATGTAAAATGCAACCTAGGGATGTGTGCAAACACAGGGGTGTAAATGCAATACAGGAAAATAAAAATACATAAAGTAAATATGGTGACAGGGACTTAAGTGCAATTACCTATTATGCTGGGGACTCGAGTGCAAATTCTCCACAAGGCACGTGCTCCTCACGTGGGGTCTGCTTCATAGGGACCTTCTTGCAATATTTGAACGTTCTAGGGGCCTCTGTGTAAATTTCCCAGGTCGCACGTGCTCCTCACGTGGGCGGCCTCGGTTCGGATAGCTGCGGAGGCTCGGGGCTCGGCTCGGGCGCTTCTGAGGTCTGGAGTGAGGCTCGGGCGATCCGAGCCTAGGCTCTGAGAAGAGGCTCGGACCGAAGCTGTATGACACGCTATGGACCGTTGGATCGAGCTCGATCCAATGGGTGGCGATGAAGACTCGTGGCGTGACCTCAGGCCGTTAAATCTAGGTTGATCCAACGGCTACTGGCTGCGGTGGAGATGGTGACGTGGCTGACGGTCCGCCACTGGATCAGATGAGGTATCCAACGGCTGAGAGCTGCTGCGGAGGGGGTACGCGTGGCGCACTAGGCGCCGTTGGATCTAAAGGGATCCAACGACTCCTGTGAAGCTCAGCTGCGAGGCGACGTGGCACGCTGTGGACCGTTCGATCGATGTGATCGAACGGCAGCTGTACTTCTCCTCCGATGGTCCTTCGCCGCCTGCGGAGGAGATGGTGGGGCTCCGGCGAAGTTGCCTTTGCTCCGCCCATCCTTCCTCGTGTCGATGAAGCTCTCCGACTTGTCAGAGCTATCCCAGAAGGTTCGTGGCGATGCGGCGAAGGTGGAGGTGATCCCAGGAGTCGAAGAAGGTCTACGGAGGTGGGAGACTACGAATGTCGAAGATGACTCCGGCGAGGCTCCGATCAATAAATCATTTGGCACCTGCAAGTGTTAAAGGTAGAGCCGGAGCTCGTGCGTGCGCTCGTGAAGGGGATGGGATGGTGGGCGAGGCCTAAGTGGTACTGCGGTGGTCTGGCGAAGAAGCTCCGGCCAAGTGGCGGAGCTTAAGCTGCTGGAAGATGGAAGGCGTCGTCGGAGGGCGTGAAGGTAAACACGAAGATGGGAGCTCCGATGCGAAGCTCGGCGGAATGGAATGGAGGCGAGAAGATGACCGGAGGCGGCGAATAAAAGGCGAGAAAAAGCGAAGAAAATTGAAGAGAAGATCGAAGAGGGATGGAGGCGTCACCTGGGGATTGGAGCTCTTCCTTGAGTTCCAGGTCGTCGCTCGAAGGGCCGGTGGATCCCTGAGCTCAAGCAGCGGCTCGGCGGAGGAGGGCTGCGACTCGGCGGAGGCCGAGGATCTCGCCGGAGAAGACGGACATCTTCGCTCGAGGACACTCGCAATTTCTGTCACAAATTTGAAGCTCCGAGCTCGGGGCGTCTCTCACGAGGGGCGCATAGCGATGACAATGGCCGGAGAGGAGTGATTTATAGGATGAAGTCGATGGGTTAAGTCGCTGGGAGGTGGAGTTCGAGGTCGTCGTGGAGCGACTCTGGTGGGAGTCGTGGGGAATGAGGGAGCTGGCGAGGATGAGGGAAGAGTGGTGAGGATCGTGGCGACATTGGTGGTCGGAGAAGGTGAGGGGAGTGGAGGCGAAAATAGAAAGGGGGCAGCGTGTTGCGCAAGGTCGAGATCGTGGGAGAGAGGGCGATCGGAGGTAGGAGACGAAGTCCTGGCCGTTGGATCTTGTGATCCAACGGCCCAGATCGAAGCGCTAATGGCCGGGTAGGATTAGATCCGGGCGAGATGATCTGAGGGTCAGGAGCTCTCCATGTGGCACAATGGGAGCGAAGTAAGTGCGAACGGTGTGGATTGCATCAGGAGTGGCCTAATCCTAAGGTTGTGATGGTGCCAGGTGTCGTGCGGAGGAGAGGGCGATGACGAGCGGCGGGGATCAGATCTGAGGAAGATCGAAGGGCTGCGATGCACTGCGGCCTGAGCGGTTGAGATGGAAAGGATCGTGTGGATGAAAGTGAGATGCGTGGCGCGAGGGGAATGAGGCGGGAATGGGTGGTGCAGATGAAAGGCCGGGGCGTGATCTGACGGTGGGAACAAAGAGGAGATCTAGCGGCTTGGATGAAGGGATCGAGGGCGTGATCAAGCGGATCTCGAAGCGCCACGTGGCGCGCTCAGCTTGAGGCGCGAACGAGCGGTGCTGATGGGGTTCTGGTAATGATCGGATGGCTGAAATTTGAGGCGTGCGTGGAGGCGGCTAGGCCGTTGGATCTGGAAGGTAATCCAACGGCTGTAGCTGCGGGCGGATGAGGCAAGGGCAGCGGGCTACGTGGCGCAACCAGAGGGCGCCACGTGGCCTGTTGTGATTGGTTGAAAAGAGAATTTAGTGTAGAAAGAGAAGGGGCCCGAATTTGGAAAAACTCAAAACATGAAAGTTGTTGATCTTGTTGAGATCTACAAGTTTCATGTTGACCAAAGACGGAGATGAGGTCAAGTATGATACAAAAAATACAAGGATACAATTTATACATATATGTAGTATACAAAGTGGCCCAAAAACCCAACTTTCTCATACTAGCTCCAAATTGGATGAAATTAGTCTCATTTTAAAGGTCTTTTAATGTGTAGTATTCTAAGAGTGAGTAGACCTATTTTGGAGTTTGTGTGAGGGATCTATATGTATTTTATTGTCCAGGGGTTCTAGGGCTTTATTGACTAATTTACAAGGGGGATTTTTGGCTTTCTTCCCTATATTATTAACCAAGGAGTACATATTATAAGGAAGAGTTTATTTTAGTAAGTGGATATTTTACAAGGGATTTTGGCTTCTTATTTAAATGCAAATGGACTGCTAAAATGTATGTATTATGTATGTATGCATGAATGCTATTTATGCATTATAAAGGGAAATATGCCTCTATTTACTTGGGAACAAGGCTCTATTTTTGACTTTTGAAGTGGTGATTCACAGATTCATCAACCCCCTATACTTAAACCTTGCTCGTCCCCGAGCAACTAAATGAAATGCAGGAGTGAAATGATTTTGGGTTCCATACCAAGGTCATGAACAAAAGTTAAAAATGGAGCTTGACTCGACCTTTGGATTAGTTGTGTGGCGGAACCTTATTTGGACCTGAACTTAAGACCTAACAGACTTCAAGTTCCATAGTTTCATAAGTCTTCTATTCAAGACTCCTCAATAGTCAGGTCAGAACAAATCCTCAAACGTAAATTTCTGATGACTATGATTCTTACTTGTACTGTGTCAGTGAGGTATAGCTCTCCACATCAGAAATGACTCGGAACCAGCCTCCTCTAACAAGGTAACTCAATAACTTGGTCCAATAACTCTTTCCTCGAGGAGCGGGGTATTCCCTTCTAAGTTCAAGTGCGACCAACTCAAGAGGAGGGGGTAGAGAAGAGAATGGACGGTAGCCAGTGTAGCTACCTATCCCGGGATGCCTGACCAGTGTAGCCAAGTCATCCAGCTGCATTTCTTTACTAATATACATACTCCGACAGGTATTTTATTTTCTCTTGGACCTGCCTGATTTTTTTGGAGTTTTTGCAATTTTTTTTCAACAATGTGCAGCATGTACATCAGGAGTTTTTCCTCTTGAGTCAGTAGACTATCCGTCTTTTGAAGCATTATTGCAACCCACAGCATCCCGTCCTTAGATGTCAACACCACCGGACTAGGTTGAGATGCACTACCCTCCCTAGAGGAGGACGGATGTTTCCACCCGTGTGCTACTCCAAGCTAAAGGATTCTACCTCCTCACCACCTCATCAATGAAGAGCTGCATGCATAGTGCTTGTCCAAGTTAGGTCATTATCTAAAAGAATCCTGCGTATGCCCGAGATATTCTATTTAGACTAATCAAGATGACATGTGAACATAGACTTGCGGACTCAAAGATTTAAGTCACTTGACCTGAGAGATCTTAACTCCAGTTCCTATAAGGTTCCTCTGAAATTAGGTGGATTAAGGTCAAATCAAGTCCATCCTCAATATCTACTCATAACTTGGTTCAGAACCCACTAGCTTTTCACTTTGCATATGCAAGATGTGCTGATGAGATGTGGATGACATGCTATGAAGATGAATGAAAATGCAAGACTCTTTTTCGTTTCTTTTTAGATGCAGAGATGATATACAAGAGTAAATAAGAAGCCTATTTTCATTTTCATTTTTTTATTATTTTTTTTTTCAATTTTTACCCACCCGTAATTATTGCAAAATATATACAAAAATACGCGAAAGTACGAGCTATGGGTAAAGTATATATGTAATATATACACGCCCCCCTATACTTAGCGTGTGCTATGTCCTCAGAGCACGAAAGCGACTAAGAAGACATAGCTCGGGCTAAGCGTAGGAGAGCTAAAATAACAAAAAGTATAGAAGTCGTCTCGCCCCCCTATACTTAGGCTCTGGCAGCCTAAGTGTACTCGCCCCCTATACTTAGGCTCTGGCAGCCTAAGTGTAGAAGAAGCTCAGAAATGGGGCAGACGAGGGAAAGATGAGAAGTGGATGAGTATATAATGCGGGCATCGGTCCCCCCTATACTTAGGCTCTGGTCAGCCTAAGTATAAGATAGGAGTGAGTATGAGGACCAATGTGATCTGGAGAATGTACAGTGAAATGACTCAGGTGACCCCTCCCCCCTATACTTAGGATCTGGTTATCCTAAGTATAGTCCAAGATAATGGTTCGATGATGTGGGGATGGGTTACTAGAGTCGCGGGGAAAAGGATAGGATGTACAAGACTAATGGTATACATAAATGAGTCGGTGTGAATCTTTCAAGATGCTGCAGATGGCTGGAGCTCACTGTTGCAAGGTCTCATACGCGGCTCGAGGTGTATCTGCTGAATCTGTCTCGCGCATGAATACAATCTCCTCGACATGGACTAACTGCTCATTGGATTTGACAAAGTGCTTCAACAGCTGTCCATTCACTAGGAATGTCGGTGCGTCATCTGCGAGATCTGAGATCTCGACACATCCACTATCATGCACCGTACGGACGACAAATGGGCCCGTCCACTTAGACTTCAGCTTGCCCTGGAAAATCTTCAGCCTAGCATTGAACAACCATACCTTCTGTCCAGGAACAAAGGTCTTTCGTCTGATATATCTATCATGACAACGCTTCACCTTGTCCTTGTACACCAAACTGTTGCCGTATGCACGGTTTCTGACTTCCACAAGCTCATTCAGATCCATGTCTCTCTGCTTCTGTCCCAGGTGTGTGTTCCAGTTGACCTTCTTGATTGCCCATTCTGATTTGTGCACTAACTCTGCGGGCAAATGGCACGGCTTTCCGAATACCATTCGGAATGGGGAGGTGCCTAACGGTGTCTTGTAAGCCGTCCTATACGCCCAGAGGACTTGATCCAAGATCTGAGACCAGTCCTTCCTGTCCGGGCGGACAAGCTTTTACAATATGGTTTTCACCTCCCTATTTGATACCTCAGCCATACTATTGGTTTGTGGGTGGTAAGGACTCGCGATACGGTGTTCAATGCCGTAGTCCTTCAGGAGTTTCTTTACCTCCCGATTCACAAAGTGGCTACCCCCGTCTGATATTATCATTTTGGGGATCCCGAACCTAGAGATTATGTGCTCTCTGATGAATTTATAGACAGTCCTACTGTCTGCGGCTCGGGATAGCCTCCACCCATCTGGACAGATAGTCTACCGCAAGAAGGATATATTCGAACCCGTGGCTGACAGGGAATGGGCCCATGAAATCGATGCCCCAGGCGTCAAAGACATCACAAATGATGACCGGCTACATTGGCATCTCATCCTTGGAACTAACGGTTCCTCCCATTCTCTGGCAAACTGGGCACGACTTCGCGAAGGCGGTGGCATCGCGATGAAGTACCTTCCATGCGGTCCTCTTCCCGGAGTGGTGTCCTCCTGCCTCCAAGCTGTGGCATAAAGAAAGGACACTCTGGTATTCCTCTTGAGGAATACACCGTCTCCAGACACAATCCGGTCCTTCAAAGAAAAGGATCGGATCCTCCCAATGGTAGTGTCTAGCGTCCGACTTTAGTCGGTCGATTTGGCTCTTGGGCCAATCTTCGGGAACTTTCTTGGAGACAAGATAATTCAAGATATTGGCGTACCATGGGAGTGAGTCGATAACAAAAATCGACTCGTCAGGGAAGGAGTCTCGAATTGGTGAAACCTCAGAAGTATTAAGATCTTCGAGACGAGAAAGATGATCGGCCACTACGTTTTTCTTTCCAGGTTTATCACGGATGTCCAAATCAAACTCCTGGATAAGTAAAATCCATCGAAGAAGACGCGCCTTCGCGTCCTTCTTCTCCATCAAATACCGTAGTGCCGTGTGGTAAAAACAAAGTTACCTTGTATCCGATTAGGTGAGATCTGAATTTGTCCAAGGCAAACACTACCGCAAGCATTTCCTTTTCCGTAACTGTATAGTTACGCTAAGCAGTATCAAGCACTTTGCTTGCGTAGTGAATTGCAAACGGGACGCCATCTCTTCTTTGTCCCATCACAGCCCCAACAGCATAATCAGAGGCGTCCGTCATGATCTCAAAAGGTAGAGACCAATCTGGGGCTTGTAGGATGGGTGCGTCCATAATCATTCCTTGTAAAAGCTTAAAGGCCTCAAGACATTTGTGATCTACAACAAACTCCATGTCTTTGCCTAAAAGCTCAGTTAGCGGTCGGACAATCTTAAAAAATCCTTAATAAATCTCCAATAAAATCCAACATGCCCGAGGAACGACCGCAACTACTTTACGTTGGTTGGTGGCTGGAGTCGTCTGATCACGTCCACCTTGGCAGGGTCAACCTCCATTCCTCTCTTGGAGATGACATGCCCCAACACTATGCCCTCCGTCACCATGAAGTGACTTTTCTCCCAGGAGAGCACCAGATTAACTTCACAACATCTTTTGAGGACTCGGTCCAGATTCCTAAGACAGGAATCGAAAGAATCACCGTGGACCGAGAAATCATCCATGAAGACTTCCAGGAATTTGCCGACCATTTCGGCGAATACAGCAATCATGCACCTTTGGAAAGTACCTGGAGCATTGCATAGCCCAAAAGGCATGCGCCTGAAAGCATAGGTACCAAAGGGGCATGTAAACGTGGTATTTTCCTGGTCCTCTGGAGCTATGGCTACTTGATTGTAGCCCGAGAACCCATCTAGGAAGAAGAAGAACTCTTTCCCCGCTAGTCTCTCTAAGATCTGATCAATGAACGGTAGGGGGAAATGATCCTTCTTCGCCGCGACATTCAGGCGTCTGTAATCCACACAGACACGCCACGACGTGGGTACTCTCGTCACGATCTCCTCTCCGTCCTCGTTGGTGGTCGTCTGAATTCCCGACTTCTTCGGGACAACATGGATTGGGGCCACCCACTTAGAGTCGGAGATTGGGTAAATGAAACCCGCGTTGCACCATTTTTCTATCTCATTCTTCACGACCTCTCGTAAATTTGGATTCGACCGGCGTTGGAATTCACGAGAGGGTTTGGCCTCATTCTCCAAGTAAATATGGTACGAACACATAGCGAGATTTATCCCGTGGAGATCGGAAATGCTCCAGCCTATCGCCTTGCGATTTTTCTCCATGATCTCTAGCAAGCGAGATTCCTGCTCCTCGGTCAGTTGTGAACTGATGATGATAGGAAATTTCTTGTCTTGACCCGCAAGGAAGGCATATTTTAAGGTTGTGGGTAAGGGTTTGAGCTCAGGAATAGTGTGATCATCTAAGAAATCTGGCTCAATCTGATCTGGTTCAGTGTTGGAAGTGGCTGGATCGTTCTCTGTGATAGCTGCCACCAAGTTCGTCTCTGGAGTCGGATCGTCAAAGGTCTCCATACAATCGGCAAACGCCTCGTCCGACTCGTCATCCTCATCTTCCGATTGTCCTAGAGATGTAAGGACTGACAGGACCAACTGGGCCTCTACGTCATCGAAGATGTAGGGCGATGCAGGCTCAGAGCTGTACTCGTTCTTGAGGATCTCGCAGACTGACTCATGCACTGGATCATCTTCGGAGGAAGTGGACACATCGGTGCTGGCTGGGTTCTGTCTCCATGGCCCAACTAAGTCTACATGCTCGCAGTCTGTTCCGGTAGAAGAGTACTTGGTGCTGGATTCTGAATCCGGTCTCTGCCATCTTGTCTGCTTCATTTCAAGTTCCTCATCTCCTCCTGGAGTTTGGAACTGAATCTTCCCATTCTTATAATCAAATAAGGCCCCTGCTGTTCTGAGGAAGGGCCTACCTAGAATGATATGGGAATCTCTCCAATTACGAGGGGTTTCCATATCCAGGACAGTGAAGTCCACCGTGTATTCTTGCCCCTCGACTTTGATCACAATGTTCCTTAATTCTCCTTGGGACCTCTTGGTTGATTTATCAGCAAACTGAAGAAGAGCTCTAGATTTCCTAAGAGGTCCGAGATTAAGCCGCTCATAGAGGGCTGTAGGCATCAGATTGATTGAGGAACCATTGTCCAGGAGAGTGCGTGCAAACGCGATGTCATCAACATGACTCACTACATAATGTGCACCCATGTCTCTTCGTTTCCTAGGAAACGAGTTCTTTATTGCACAAGTCGTGGCTACCGATAACATGTGTTTCTCAACACGGCTTTTGGTCTTCCTGCTAACCCTAGTAGGTGTGCATCTCACCTTAAGGTATTTTTGGAATACTGGGGTCATTTCCACGAACTTGTCAAAGGGGATTGTGACCTTGATGTGTTTATTGCAGAATTCAGCCATCTCAGGGTCATCTTTTTGGATTTTTTTGGTTTTCTTCTTTCCACCCTTGAGAGCTCGGGGGAAAGGGATTATTGACTCCAACTCAGGTTCGGAAACTGAAAGATTCTCATTAACTTCGGGAACTGAGTTCTTTACATGACTCTGACTCTGAAACAAACTAGGACTCTGACTCCGACTGAAAAGAAAATGTTGAGGCGAAACCGGTGATGCTTCTTCCGCGACTGCTGGATGATCCTCCTCAGATGGAGGTGCGGGCTCTTCATCGGTTTCGTCGGACTCCATGCGAATGCGAGAATGCTGCTTCGAGGACTCAGATGTCCTCTTCTTCTGCTGGCGATGGTGGTGGTGATGCTCCTACTCTTCTTCCTCCGAGTTCTCCTCAGGTAGAGTCTTGGAGGCTCCTTCCTTCTGCGCCCGTGCCCGATCAGGTGTGGTCACGGTCCTTCCGCTCCTGAGGGACATATGATTTACATTATCGTACGAAAGGATCTCATGTTCAGATAAATAATTATCGGAATAATATACCTGATCTCGAGGTCGGTTCTGGACCTGGTGTAAGCTGTTCGGGTTGGCCTGAACCTGTGCGGGAATTGGGGTATTTGGCGCCATCTGTTGGTCCTGGGTACGAGAGACCCGATTGATGTCGGTTCTCATGTCCAGGTAGTCATTCTGCATATGCTGGACCCTATCAGACAGGGTCTGGATCGCCAAGGTGAGAGACTCCAATTCGGTGGGCTGGGCTTGCTGCTGTGTAGATGAGGTTCTGTATTGGCCCTGCTGGCCATGCCGATATTGTTGCTGCTGATGGGACGGTGCTGGCCCCTGCTGATAGGTGCGCTGCTGCTGGTGGTACCCTTGTTCTGGCCTGGACTGAAAGCGCGGTGTGAGAACGGGCCTGGTTTCTTGGTAGATTGGGGATGGGCGGTGTGGTTGATCCTTCCCCATTTCGACCTGCCTGACAATCGGGTCACGGCTATACCAAAGACCGTTGATCTCGTACACTGGCGGAGGCTCCTCGTATCCCGTCTCCACTTGTGGGGGTGCATGCTGGTTTTGTTGGGTGTATGTCTGATCCCAGCTACTCTGAGACCCCGGTGCCTGTTCCTGTACAAGATGGACTCGATGTACAGGTACATGTGGTGCAGAAGGGGTAGGTAGCTTTATCTTAGCTACCTTCTCAGAAAGATCCTCTACTTGCTTCGGTAGGCGCGAAAGAGACTCCATCTCCGCGACTCTCTTGTGGATCTGCTCAACCATGGTAAGCTTGTCGGCAATCATCCCCATGCTGGGGATGAGGTCATCAGTCAGATCTGCTACAGTCCTTCGGGTTGTCTCATTGGATAGGATTGAGGGAGACAACTGATAGGCCCTTGTGGCTTGTGACCTGCCGGTTTCCGCCATCTGCTCTAGGATCTTCCATACGGCGTGCTCGTTTTTGTTCAGATAGCTTCCTCCGCAGGCGGTGCTGACTAACCCCTGCATCTCCGGGGTTAGACCACATAACAAGGTCTGGACTAAGATCGCCTTCGAAATGCCGTGGCATGGGCATTTCTGCACTAAATCATTGAACCTATCCCAAGCTTCATGAAAAGGTTCACTGGGTCCTTGAGAAAAGCTGGCAATCTTCATTCTCATCTGGTTAGTCCTACTGAGAGGGTAGAACTTTTTCAAGAATAGGTCCTTGAACTGCATCCAGGTAGTACATACCACCCCTAAGTTCTTCAGCCAATGAGCAGCCTTATCTCCTAAGGCAAAAGGGGTGGCCTTCAGTCGAATATAATCTTGGCCAACATTGGGATGGCTAAGATTGTTGCACACCAGCTCGAAGTCACGGAGGAAAGTGTATGGTTCTTCATTTAGGTTTCCGTTGAACTTCGGAAGCAGGCTAAGGAAGTGGGGCTTCAGCTCAAATGCCCGGGCGGGAACTGCGGGTGCCAACCAATTCTGAATCTCGTTCTCCGCCGGGTTGTAGGTATCGACCATTGGTCGGTCGATTCCTCCAGCTACTATAATTTGTCCCATCCATACCGTGAGATCAGCATTCTTCTGTTCGGCTTCGGCAAGGCGAGCAAGAATCTGTCGTATTTGTTCCTCATCCGGTGGCATCTTTGGCGGCATCTTGTCCTCTAGTCCTGGGTGGGAAGTAAGATTGGTGTCAGAGGACAAATCAAGGAAGGAATTACCGAGGCGATGGTCTTCCTCGGTAATCTCAGAGGAGATGAAAGGGTTGGTTTGAGAGTAACCACCCTGAGTATGAGGGAACCAAGACTTAAGAGGGTCATGAGTCCTGGGTGGTCCAAGGTGCGCTTGGACCGATGAAAATGAGTTACTTGGGGGACTCATAGAGAGATCGGTGAATAATGCGTCGAGATCTCCCCAGTCACTCATCTTGATGAGGCGAGAAGAAGATAGGATTTTACTCCTACCTGAAGCAAGCAAAAATCAATCCAAGACCCTGGGTTCACACTCAACACAGTGAAGGACTCGAAATCGAGTCCAATTAATCAAGCAAAAATAACAAGGATTACGCGGCCTATAGGGAAGTCGGCTCAGAGCTGGATGCGTCTTCCCTGTTTAACCTGTCGCCTAAGATACCGCCGGTCCTTCCTTTCTTCGCTCCTATCCCAAGCCGATGGATTCGATGACCACACCCCTATCTACCTGCAAGCAGACGGAGGCTGACAAGGTCGGAACTTCACCCCTGGGGGTTACTGGCAGCTTGTCGCAGAGTACCGCAATTTCGCCCCTATCTACCTGAGACAGGCGGAGGCTACTTGGTACTAGTCAATGAATCTAAAATTATTCGACTTGTGATAGTTGCTAGGATCAGTTAGAACGTGATATGGAAGGCGGGGATTTGGGCTCTACCTTAAGGTGTTCACACACACTCAAGTACCCTCACTCAGCCTGAATACAAGGTCGGGGATTAATCTCCCGCAAGCAATTTTCGAATTTTATTCTTTTTTTGGTCAATACTGTTTAGCAGTCCCGATTTTAAGTTAGGTTATCACTGATTAAGTCAACCACACAGCATGCCTATCGGACAGTCCCAATTTCCTTTTTAATTTAAATGCGAAAACATAGGGGGAAATCGAGAAAAGCCGATGCACGAGAAACTATGATGCGTATGCTGAGTAGAGAATACTTACAGTGATCCCTTTGCTTTTTTATGCAGGATGCAAAACAGAATTGAAAACTTTTTTATGCTAAATGCAAATGCAAGCGAGGAAAGCCGCTCCTAGACATGCAGTTCTATTAGCGTGAAGAACAGGTTAATTTGGCTAAGTACTGCGGTCTAAGTGCGTCTTTTAAGTGAGTTGTGTGGTCCTAATGATTACGAGCACAAGCAATTCCTAGATTGGCTCGGGGAGCCGCTAGTGCAAGCTAATTTACATTCATCCACACCGCACACGGGACACAGTTCCACTATACTTACACGCGCGAGATCCCAAACGGGAACCGCTGGAACTGATGCGAAAAAGAAATAAAATAAAAATTACAATGCCTCTATATTCACTCAATTAAAATGCTCGATCGTCGAAGCGTCTTCAACTCCTCGCGTTCCTCGCACAGAAAAAGAGTGAGGTCAGAGAGTGACTCAAAAAATAAAATGATGTAAAGAAATAAAAGAAAGAAAATAATTACAAGAAAACCGGGGGTCAGACTACCCGGGGATGAAAAATCAAACACTCAAAATATCACTAAAAACTAACCTAAGCCGTGCCTCCCCGGCAACGGCACCATTTTGATAACCGCCCCGCACCCTATGTTAATTCGGTCAATTTAATGTCCAAATTAATTTAATTTCGTTCGTTGCAATCGGATACGAGAGGCTATCCAAAAACCACTATTAATTAATGTCAAGTTAATTTCAAGCGGCAGATTTTTTTACTTGGTGTAAGTCCAAAGTCGAACTCAGGGAGACATCTGTCTCCTTAGGTGAATTTTGAGCAAATATCAAATGTTGGATTTTCAGGGAATTAATTTTTTTTGTCTTTTTCTATTTTCTGTGCAGACACATGCAACCAGCATGCCAATCTAAAGTTTAATTCAATTAAGAAGTCAAATGGAGTCCAAAAACTCTAAAAATTGGCCAGATGATTAATTATGAAGGAAAATGATCTACCCTAATTTTTTTGTAATTTTTAGACACTAAATGAATTTACTGTGAATTAAATATGCAGACAGGGTGATTTTCACTATTTAATTCTTAATAATTAACAAATCACAATTTTTCCAAGAAATAAAATTATCCTAGATAGCTCTAATGATAAGGAATCTAAGAAAATTGACAGATCTTAATTTCAATGTGAAATGAATTTATTAAAATTAAAATGAGAAAATCACTCAACAATTTATTTAGGCCTCGATATGTGTGCAAATGACATGAAATCTTTATGGCATGTTAAGTTTACTGTCCTAAAGCTACTGTGAATTTTTGAGGATTTTTGGAATAACAGAGAATTAAATATAAATCAAAAGGTGTCACTGGGCAAAATATTCCACAAATCAACCAATTAATTCATTTAAAATTCTACTGAAATTACAAAAATATGAGGCGTGGCCCAATAGACAGAGGACAAGTTTCTCAACAAAATGCAACTTTTAGAATTGAAAAATAATGTAAAATGCAACCTAGGGATGCGTGCAAACACAGGGGTGTAAATGCAATACAGGAAAATAAAAATACATAAAGTAAATATGCTGACAGGGACTTAAGTGCAATTACCTATTATGCTGGGGGCTCGAGTGCAAATTCTCCACAAGGCACGTGCTCCTCACGTGGGGTTTGCTTCACAGGGACCTTCTTGTAATATTTGAACGTTCCAGGGGCCTCTGTGTAAATTTCCCAGGTCGCACGTGCTCCTCACGTGGGCAGCCTCGGTTCGGATAGCTGTGGAGGCTCGGGGCTCGGCTCGGGCGTTTCTGGAGGTCTGGAGCGAGGCTCGGGCGATCCGAGCCTAGGCTCTGAGAAGAGGCTCAGACCGAAGCTGCGTGGCACGCTATGGACCGTTGGATCGAGCTCGATCCAATGGGTGGCGATGAAGACTCATGGCGTGACCTCAGGCCGTTAGATCTAGGTTGATCCAACGGCTACTGGCTGCAGTGGAGATGGCGGCGTGGCTGACGGTCCGCCGCTGGATCAGATGAGGTATCCAACGGCTGAGAGCTGCTGCGGAGGGGGTACGCGTGGCGCACTAGGCACCGTTGGATCTAAAGGGATCCAACGACTCCTGTGAAGCTCAGCTGTGAGGCGACGTGGCACGCCGTGGACCGTTCGATCGATGTGATCGAACGGCAGATGTACTTCTCCTCCGATGGTCCTTCGCCGCCTGCGGAGGAGATGGCGGGGCTCCGGCGAAGTTGCCTTTGCTCCGCCCGTCCTTCCTCGTGTCGATGAAGCTCTCCGACTTGTCGGAGCTATCCCAGAAGGTTCGTGGCGATGCGGCGAAGGTGGCGGTGATCCCAGGAGTCGGAGAAGGTCTACGGAGGTGGGAGACTACGACTGTCGAAGATGACTCCGGCGAGGCTCCGATCAATAAATCATTTGGCACCTGCAAGTGTTAAAGGTAGAGCCGGAGCTCGTGCGTGCGCTCGTGAAGGGGATGGGATGGTGGGCGAGGCCTAAGTGGTACTGCGGTGGTCTGGCGAAGAAGCTCCGGCCAAGTGGCGGAGCTTAAGCTGCTGGAAGATGGAAGGCGTCGTCGGAGGGCGTGAAGGTAACCGCGAAGATGGGAGCTCCGATGCGAAGCTCGACGGAATGGAATGGAGGCGAGAAGATGACCGGAGGCGGCGAATAAAAGGCGAGAAAAAGCGAAGAAAATTGAAGAGAAGATCGAAGAGGGATGGAGGCATCACCTGGGGATTGGAGCTCTTCCTTGAGTTCCAGGTCGTCGCTCGAAGGGCCGGTGGATCCCTGAGCTCAAGCAGCGGCTCAGCGGAGGAGGGCTGCGACTCGGCGGAGGCCGAGGATCTCGCCGGAGAAGACGGACGTCTTCGCTCGAGGACACTCGCAATTTCTGTCACAAATTTGAAGCTCCGAGCTCAGGGCGTCTCTCACGAGGGGCGGATAGCGATGACGATGGCCGGAGAGGAGTGATTTGTAGGATGAAGTCGATGGGTTAAGTCGCTGGGAGGTGGAGTTCGAGGTCGTCGTGGAGCGACTCTGGTGGGAGTCGTGGGGAATGAGGGAGCTGGCGAGGATGAGGGAAGAGTGGTGAGGATCGTGGCGGCATTGGTGGTCGGAGAAGGTGAGGGGAGTGGAGGCGAAAATAGAAAGGGGGCAGCGTGTTGCTCAAGGTCGAGATCGTGGGAGAGAGGGCGATCGGAGGTAGGAGACGACGTCCTGGCCGTTGGATCTTGTGATCCAACGGCCCATATCGAAGCGCTAATGGCCGGGTAGGATTAGATCCGGGCGAGATGATCTGAGGGTCAGGAGCTCTCCACGTGGCACAATGGGAGCGAAGTAAGTGCGAACGGTGTGGATTGCATCAGGAGTGGCCTAATCCTAAGGTCGTGATGGTGCCAGGTGTCGTGCGAAGGAGAGGGCGATGACGAGCGGTGGGGATCAGATCTGAGGAAGATCGAAGGGCTGCGATGCACTGCGGCCTGAGCGGTTGAGATGGAAAGGATCGTGTGGATGAAAGTGAGACGCGTGGCGCGAGGGGAATGAGGCGGGAATGGGTGGTGCAGATGAATGGCCAGGGCGTGATCTGATGGTGGGAACAAAGAGGAGATCTAGCGGCTTGGATGAAGGGATCGAGGGCATGATCAAGCGGATCTCGAAGCGCCACGTGGCGCGCTTAGCTTGAGGCACGAACGAGCGGTGCTGATGGGGTTCTGGTAATGATCGGATGGCTGAAATTTGAGGCATGCGTGGAGGCGGCTAGGCCGTTGGATCTGGAAGGTAATCCAACGGCTGTAGCTGCGGGCGGATGAGGCAAGGGCAGCGGGCTACGTGGCGCAACCAGAGGGCGCCACGTGGCCTGCTGTGATTGGTTGGAAAGAGAATTTAGTGTAGAAAGAGAAGGGGTCCGAATTTGGAAAAACTCAAAACATGAAAGTTGTAGATCTTGATGAGATCTACAAGTTTCATGTTGACCAAAGACGGAGATGAGGTCAAGTATGATACAAAAAATACAAGGATACAATTTATACATATATGTAGTATACAAAGTGGCCCAAGAACCCAATTTTCTCATACTAGCTCCAAATTGGATGAAATTAGTCTCATTTTAAAGGTCTTTTAATGTGTAGTATTCTAAGAGTGAGTAGACCTATTTTGGAGTTTGTGTGAGGGATCTATGTGTATTTTATTGTCCAGGGGTTCTAGGGCTTTATTGACTAATTTACAAGGGGGATTTTTGGCTTTCTTCCCTATATTATTAACCAAGGAGTACATATTATAAGGAAGAGGTTATTTTAGTAAGTGGATATTTTACAAGGGATTTTGGCTTCTTATTTAAATGCAAATGGACTGCTAAAATGTATGTATTATGTATGTATGCATGAATGCTATTTATGCATTATAAAGGGAAATATGCCTCTATTTACTCGGGAACAAGGCTCTATTTTTGACTTTTGAAGTGATGAATCACAGATTCATCAGCATGTTGTTGTTCAGTGCTGGTGGTAATATGCATGAAGCTGTGTAGTCGCTCAAACATGCCTCTCAGATGAGAGAAGTGTGTGGAGCAGCCGACCATTCTATTTGGTCGAGAAAATGTCAAACTGCAGTTGTAGAATATTGCTCTCATTCTTTGCATACTCGTATGTATCTTCCAATATGTCCCACATAGACTTTGCAGTTGGCTGATTAACAATATCATTAGCGATCTCTGTGGTAAGTGTCCCAGAAAGCCAGGTATGAGCATAGGCGTCATCTTGCTTCCACGAAGCATTGGCCCCTGTCTTGTCCGCCGTCTCCGAATCTGTCAGAATGTGCTCCTTGTTATGGCACTGCATTAGGGTACGAAACTACATTGACCATAACTCTTGGTTGGTCCCATCTATCTTCACAATAGGTGTCAGGTCCTTGAAGGCACTGGAAGAGGAGAAAACGTCACCCTTGTTCTATGACATTTGTACGAAGGAGCTGAAACATGGAATAAGACCATTGGGAACATTGGTTGTATCTGTAGACTCATACAACCATCCCTAGGTCTTCGTTGAGGTCTAGAGCCGTAGAATGTGATTGAAATCGGAAAATATCACAATCTACGAACCAGAACAAATCTTGGATCTAGACGAAAACTGTCTCGCAACGACTCACAGGGCATGCTGGAACCCCTGCATCGGTGAGATAGGTGGCAGGAGGCCCCTGCGGTGGCCGCGGGAGGAGCTGGAACTGCCGATCGGTGACGTTGGAGGCTTGGTGCCCCTCGCACGGAGCTGTTGGGTCGGCGCTCGGCGGTGGCGGGGGGAGGCATGTAGGGTTAGGGTTTAGGGTGGGATATGGGAACCCCGTTCTAGGACCGTTGCTCCGATACCATGTTGGGAGAAAATGAATCATCCATATATAATAGACTGTGGGCTCTCTTATATAAGAGAAAAACCCTTGGGTTAATTACATGATAAGTACATCAAGAAAACATAAAACAAAAATGAGACCAAGAGATATATTTATCTCAACAATTAGAAAATTCAAAATACAAATAAATGAACGACCATAAAAAGTATATTGATGGTCAATAAATTAAAATGGACAAGGATAGATAACATTTAAATAATAATTGATTAGGAAATAATTATTACCAGTCATAACATTTTACTTATCATGTCAAATGGAGTGATAAATCGGATCATTGATCGATCATGTCAAGGACAATGATAGATCATACAATAATCGATCAGCATAATTTGCAATGATCAATCAATCGAAGGTTTGCTTGAAATTGACTTTGCTACATAAGCTTAACTTGACCAGTACCAATGCTAACTCTTATGTATTTCATCAGACATATAATAACTGAATACTATTTAGAGTACGATTGATGATTACACATAAGTACGAAGCATAAAACTTATGAACAACACATAATATGAAAGAATAATTTTGAATAGCTTTTGTTGAGGTCTTGAACTTTGTATGAAGATCCTGCAAAAATAGTACACAGATGTAAATAGAGTGTCATCTTTGAAACAAGAGAAAATAAGATTCTAACATAATGTTCACTGTTGGCACAGCTGTATTAGCCATGTGAGTCCGAGACGAACCATTCCTAAAAAATGTTATTGTAATGTTTGATATATCAAGAAAAGTTATTGATTTATTTCACTCACTGTCTGAGAATCAAATAAATGAATGCGCTATGAGGTCTCTTAGTACAATTAGGGTTATGTACATAACCATCTTGATGATCATATAGCTGTTGATTCAATTGTTAATTCACAGAGGCTGGTGTTTAGATTAATATCTAAAGAGTTATATTGAGGACTCATCAAGCACCGTCAAATGATTATTAAGAGATGATCTCCATCTTGAGAAGGAGATGGCAATCCTTTCTCTATAGGCTGACTTCTGACCGACCTCTTGATGCAGGTCCATCTTCATTGGAATAGAGATTCTGAGATGTTAGATAAGTTAGGTCAAAGAGTTGACTTAACGAGATCGAGATAACCAAGACCTATGTCGTATACTATCATGATGTAGGCATGCATCCTCTGACTGGAGATATGTGTCCTATATATATGAGTATGTACATTTGGTAGACAGATAGGTTGATGGATTTAATCAAGGTTTATACACTGGCGAGATGGTGTGCATACAAGGGCATATGAGTAATACGATCTTTCAAAGGGATCATACAGGTTCACTTATGAATTGGAAGACATGATCTCTCTCATGAGGTACTGGGATCGTCAAATTCAATGCATGATCGTCTTGCTTTGGAAGCATGATAAGAATTTGTATGTATGATATATGCTTTTGGAAAGTATATGATCGATACCAACTCCCAATGATCGAATGAGAAACTTAGTGATAAAATCGTGAAGATGGCAGTGTGAAATTGATCTTTATCTTCGGGTTTATTCTAGGTCTTCCAGTATGCGTGATGTATAGGAATTAGGAATGCATGAAGGTGATGTGATCATAAATGATTGTATAAACCATGATGCTTCCATTCCGAGGGAGTAATGAAACATGTATGGATTTCAGTGACTCCTCTCAGTAGAGAAGTAATCTAATCTTGGTCCAAATGTTGGACAGTAATATAAATGTGATTCATATGCAATAGACGATTAGATCTGCGGCGTTGATTTAATCAAGCATATATGAGAGGCCCCTGAGATCTGGATTTGAGATGTGAACAATATCCAAGTCACTATGCGTAGAACGTATAATCGCCATGTCCTTATCTCCAAGTATCCGCAGAGAAAGTGCATTATTCTTAAAAGAGTTCGAGAATAACTATTGATAAATCTGCATCCAAGCATTGAGAAATGGATAATTAAATGTGATTTAATTATCATAAATATTTTAAATGGATTCATATTATTTAGATGCATGAGAATAATGATCCAATATAATTAAATATGATTTAATTATTATGGATATGAATATTATGGATAGAACTATCCATATTAATCACATATATTATAAATGTGATTTATAATATATAGGAGAGAGCTAGTTGTAAATAATATTAATTGAAAATATAATTTACATTTTATTTTGGGTGTGAATATGATTCACAATTTTCCAATGGTGTGAATGCAATATTCATAGAATAATTTTGAATTATTTGTGTGAATACATTTACAACAAATGTTGTGGTAAATTATGGAGAAATTCATGTGATGTGTAATCTCATGTATTAGGAGAAGGAAGCCACCTTCCTATTAGGGGAGGGTGAACATCCACCAAGTCCCAATTGGATTAGTGGTCGTCCACCCTCCTTATGGAAGGATGCTTGCCTGCTTCCTATTTCTCCAAGGTTGATTGATTTAATTACAATTAATTTATATTAATTATTATTCAATATATATTTAATTAAATTGAATTAATTATTGTTGTATTTTTACAATAAAATCATGGCCATTGAAAGAAATACAAATCAATCTCAATAATTGGATTTGTGTTGTTTATGGATTGAGATCCATGGGCTCCCAAAATATTATAAAAGAAGAGGCAACCCTAGCACTTCATTTTCCAACAATTTAATAGCATCTCTATATCATTCTCATACATGTGCCCCCTTCTCTCCTACAAGAATGGCCGTCCACCTCTTTCCATAGAGAAGACCGTCGTCATCGCCACGTCGTTCTGCCATCACTTTGACCTCCTTCTGTGCAACTCTCTCATGACGAAGACGTCAGATCTCGTGTGACGAGCTCAGGAGATTCATCGTTTGGATATAACAACTTGGATTGCAAGGAGCACACGTTTCATCAACGCGCTCGCAAGCATCTCCTTCATCGGATCGGACATAAGACAGGAGGTCTCTTACTTTAGAGACACTATCACAACCACGCTTCAAGAGGTATTCTGATATATACTTTGTAGTTTAGATGAAATGATTCGAGAAATATTCTCAAGTCATGTGGTTTCATCATTTAAAATTTTTGAATTCCATTGCACGGAGCAACTAGTGCGACTAGTCGCTCCGATCATGAATGATGTGGTCTTTACTCTTCCCTGATGTGCTTAAGGTTCTTTCTATAACCTTTAAGATGCTCCCACCCAAGCAGGACTATGATCATATTTCTCCTTTATATGTTAATACTAACGTAGAAAAGGGGCAGAACTTGGAAAGAGCTTGAAAACCTAAATCAAGTTAAAGCTCCTTACCTCCTCTCTAAAGTCGTAGAGGAGAGGATGCATTGTCTACATTCTCCTCTTCTTCCCAGCAACACTTCACTAGCACTTTTTCCCTGACTCCCTCCCCCTATCTCTCAATCTCTCAACCCTAGCCATGTCTGGTGGTGGATGGAATGAAAGTTGTAGAGAATAAAGGGGAGAGGGGTATTTTTAGACCTCCAGGCTACCTACATATCATTCCAATCAGCATATGGCCATTGTGACTAACGTATCGTCGTTTGCCTGCTCACAATACGGTCCTAGTGTTTATCCTTAAGCCTGTGATTTTACTAATGATGTTTAATTATCATTAATCATGTTTATTGTACTTAATTTTAGTTTTATGAATAATTCATTAATCATGAATAATATCTTTTATCATCATTAGTCTCTTTAATCATGATTAATTAGTCTAATGACGATAGTTAAGAGTTAATGATAGCTTAACAAATGTCAACCTTCATTGCTTCCAAAACTCATAACAATTCAAAATGGCCTCCAATTTAGACGAAATAAGTTCCACTAGATTTGTATCATCGGGACGAATCCAAAGACACATTCATGTTAGGATCGAGAAATTTTAAAGCTTTATACCATGCATACAAATCATCACTTTTGAGAAAGAAGTAATCCAAATAATGTGATATAATATTTTGGAGTTTTATCTTCGTAAATATGATTCCAAGATATAGACAGTTTCAATGTTACCTATTGAATTGTTGATTATCCTAAGTTTAATCATTTTTGTTGCAGTCGGACAATTACTAATAAATCAAAACCACTTAAAGTTATGCAATTAATGTCCAATTGCCAATTTGTTTATATAGCATGGGCAGGTCGTAGGGTTGACAATGGGAGATAAAATGCAAGCTAAGGTTCAATCAAATAACCAAGTTACTGATGTTTTCTACAAAAAATACAAAAAGATATGCAAATGAGATGTAAGAAAACAAGCAACTTGGCCAATTTTTATTTTAATATAGTTCAAATCCAAATTAGTTAATTAATAATTTTTCTATAAACTTATATAATGAAGAATTATAATTTTTTCGAATTTTTTGAATTAAATATCTCAAGTTTAATGGTGTTTTGGCCATTTTTCCACAAATAAAGTTCAAAATTAATAAAACTTGGTCTGGAGATGAAAATGGAAGAAAAAACATGTATTCTAATTTTTTGGAAATTTTTTGACAATATTTGAATTTGTTATGAATTTTTTATATAAATAGAGTGATTTTTGGAAAATTAACTCTAATAAATACACAATTTAGTAGTAATGGAAACTAAATATCTCAAGTAGATATTGAAATGGGGAATCTAGGGGAAAAAATCTTGGCAAATACTCTGTGTGGACTTAATTAAAAACAATTATCGTAAATGCTCTAGAATTATTTTAGATCTCAAGGCACTCTATTTTTTGAATTACTTATAAGCATAATGTAGATCAATAAAATATCTATCAATGGTATTTTTTTTGGTAATTTTCAAAGCAAGGTTGATTTTATATGATTTAGCTACAATAAAATGGGAACAATACAATGATTTGAAATAAATGAATTTCAATACATCGAATTTTCATAAAAATACAAGACTAATCTTACTAAAGAGAGAAAGAAGTTGATGAACATCATGTTTTTTTATTTTTTAAAGCGATGAAAATAAAACGTCCAAATGAAGGCTCCAAGTTCATGTTTTGCTTAAAAAAATAAAAAAAAGAAAATAAAGCCAACAATAGTCGCTTACAATGCTCATGTACTTACTAAGAGAATGGAGGGAACATGCACAAACTTTCCAAGCTATCTATGTGGCAAGCAGTTGAAGAAGGACCTGCATATGTTATGTTGGAGTTGCAAGGGATGTATAGTAATTTTGCTAAGTCACGTGCAAGCGACACATGAAATGGCTTGGATATGAACAGTTGAGAACCTCCCCTTTGTCTTTGATCATTCAATTCCGGTTGTCCCACTTAGCAGCAATAGAAGCGGTTGATGGTTGATCGAAAGGTTGGTGAGTGTGTCAAGTTTACAACTACATGGTCAAGATAAGGCGGTAATTGTAGGTTGATGGATTAGACCTCATCCTCCCTTTGACGTCTCTTCTCAGCTCAGGATCATGCGATGGCCCATTGATGAAGAGAATTCCGTGATGGTCTAAAAATATCCTCGCTATAAAGCAAAGATAGAGGGTTGCTGAAGTGACCTCTCACAAACACCTCATTCAATCAACAGATAACCCACAATATCAATTAACCAATGAATAGAAAAAATGTGAGTTAAAATTTATTATACTCTACAACACAAAATGTATAGCATGTAAGCACGTAAAGGTCAAATCACAGGAAGCAAGTTAAGTAACCTATGATTATTGTTAATCAAGGTATATTATGTACAAATATCCTTTTGTTTTTGTTTTTGTGTGGGTTTTAATTTTTATGTATAAATATATTTTTTAAATTTATTAAATAATAGTAAGTATATGTATATTAACTGATGATAATAATGATATAGTAGATTAATATACATATTTATATACACACACACATATATATACACACATAGTTAAAGATATACACATAAGGTATACATATACGTGTGTGTGTGTTTGAATATATATATATATATATATAAGTATTAATAATTTTTAAATTATTTTCTGATTTTTATCTTTGAATTAACTATACAATATAATAATATATAAGGTTATATAATATATGGTTATATAATTATAAATACTAATGAAAACAAACAGAATACAAGAAATAAAATATTTTTCATGCTTTAAATAATTTTCTCATGTTTTTAATGATTTTCTAGATTTTTTGCTAATTTTTATGGATTTTTAAAGTAAAAAATATCCCAAATCAGGGATTAAATAAATAGGCTGAATTGAATTGGAGATTAAAAATTGCAAATAAAATACGCAATTCTTCAAATCAATTTTAATATATATATAATAAGGATAAAAAGATCAGAAACGGAAATAAATATTTTTGGGATTTATGGTGATTTTAAATATTCTTGTTGAATTTGGAACCTTTTAATTTTTATGATTTTTCTTTTTTTTATTTTTTGGGATTTTTGGTTTGGAGATAAAATATGTTACAAATAAACAACATATGATTTTTTTGGAATTTTACAAAATATTTTCTTTTTTTTTGATATTTTCTAATTTAGACGGGAACAAAATCATGCTCAATTGATTTTTAATAAATAGTAAAATACCTAAAATGTAAAAATAAGTATAGAGCGTGAAAATGCATGCTAGTAAACATCTAACCCTATTTTGCATTATTTTTGGAGCGCAGATGCTATTTTTAATAAATGACATTCAAGCACCAAAAATACATGAATTAGGAAGGGCATATTTGCGAATAAAATTAAAGACAAGGGCTAATGTGTAGTTTTCCCAAAAATATACAATTTATGTTTAAATTTATTGGACTAAGAGTAAATATGAAAACCCACAAGTAATACAAGGGCCTTTATGCAAAATATCCAATGTATTTACATTACATATTCTATTTACAAGACTAATAAATAAATACAAAAAGTGGGGGTTTAGCTTAGCAATTTACCCCCAAAGGTGTGCCATTGTGCAGTTCTGATCCATCCACTTATACACGTGGTTGCTGCTCAACAGTGGATGACGGTTGGGCCGTGGACGCTTGAGATTAGATCTCGAGTTGAGATCAAACGGTTGAGCTTCGATAGATCCAATGGCTACTGATGGATCTGGGGTGCCTCCCTAGATCATACGGTATCTGCTCATCACGAAGAACAAGGAAGAAGGTGTTCTCCCTAAGCTTCGATCCTTGAATTCTCCTCCATGCGACGGTCTGTGATGTTGTTCTTTGGCTCTAAACGACCGGGAAGGCTGTCCGTAGATGGTAATGGGCTCGATAAGGTCCAGGACCCAACGATGGGGGCCTGGCATGTCGTGGAAGGTAGAGTATCTGGAGGGGCTTCGGCCAGCTTGATTTCGACCTAGGAGGGATCCCTTTGACCTGGAACCTACATGAAGAAGCTATATGGCTCGAGGCAAAGGTGCTCAGCCCAGAATGAAGATGGAATGTGCAATGGATGAGGTAAGCGGAGACGGTCCGACGAAGGGTGGCAGAGGACCCTCGATACGCAGATCCACGATGGATCTGGTTGGCTCGATGGGCAAAGCAGATGGAGAAATGCGAGTAGAATGATAGGGATGCAATAGGGGCATCGGAACTATGGCCATGAGTGGTGAAACAATGGTTGGAGCTCTAGAGCTCCGATGAAGAAACTAAGCTAATTTAAGCTAAATCACTAACTAAAACACTACATAGAATACGACAAATGAAAGATACAAACTAAAGCTACCTAAGAATCATAAAGGCGCATCTCTTATACATGTTGGTGGGCAAGGAGCGGGGCAGGACATAGCACTACCGTAGATGTCCTCTCCTCCTTGCTCCGGTGCTCTACAAGCACGGGGGAAGCATCCTCTATCACCGATGGTTTGCACACATGCTAGGATGCTCAATGGAGCTCAAAGACGGATCAGATTGGCTTGAAGACCCGGGGAGCGTATTTATACATAAGAGGTTCGACGAATAATGGAGTGGTGATAATTCATGGCTCGAGGCTGGTCAGAAGAATCTGATGATTGCGCGTGAGAGATGGGTGTGATGTGGATCGAATCCACGAAGGACTCGAGGCGAGATAAGGTCAAGATCGATCGGTTGGAGGCAGAGAAGGTGGCAGGCTCGAGGTGTCTAACGCAAGTCAGAGAGAAGACAGGGAGTTGACCGAGGTCAACATTCCCTGTGATTTAATTGGTCCACGGGGGACGTTAGAGGACAAAATAGTCCTTATTATTCAAAAATAATTAATTAAAAGTAGAAAATGATTTTATTAATTTTTGGTTAAAGAATAAAAAATGTTTATGATTAAATGTAGTATTTTAATATGCTTTTTATTTATTGTTTGGGTTTATTTATTATAAGATAATTTTTAAGGGTATATTTATAGGTATATTCATCTATGTTTTGTATATCTGATTTTTATTTTGTATTTTTTATTTTTTTTAATTTATTTTGTTATTTTATATATTTATAACTTATTTTTATATACACAAATATATTTTTATTATATTTTTATAATATATGATGTATACATAAATAAATAGGGGTATAAATTATATAGGTATAAGTATTGCAGGTGCTCCCGGTCTTTACAACCGAAGTGGGGAAGAAGCTAGAAGAAAGCGAAGAGAAGTCAGAATGGACCAGTGTAGTCTTCATTCCCTTGTGAAGTCGGTCAATGTAACCGATTCTTCACCAAGAAGCAGGCTTTTTCTGAAGCTCAAATTTTTGGTGGAATTTTTGGTATAGGCTTCTTCGGATATTTTCTTTGACTTTGTATAGCTTCTGCTTTCTTGTTTATGCTTCGGTGGATATAGCATCTTTTGTCCCACCTAGTTTTTTAGAGTCTTGTAAAAGTTGCGCTGGTAGATCATTCCTCATCCGAAGCATTATCTCAATCCATCTCCGGTCTTTAGATATCATTGTTATGTGGGTTAGAGTTCCGGTGTCGGCAATTCCCAAGAATGGTTCCTGAGCCACCCTTGACGAAGAGGCCTTGCATAATCTTAACTTAGACCCCAATATTTTCAGTGGTCCATCTGAGTTAAGCTAAGTGCTAGGTGCGAGTTTTCCAGTCAATCACTATCTCAAGAGTCTTACATATGATATGAAGGGTCCTAGTCAAGCATCTTGAATTGACTCATGAACATAGTCTTATGAAACCTAAAGAATTAAGTCACGGTGACTTGAAACATCTCCACTTCCAGTCATCAATGGGTTCCTCTGAAATTAGGTGTATTAAGGTTTATTACAAGCTCCAATCTTCAGACTTTATTTGGACTTGTTCAATCGTTTAAGTCATTCCGAAAAATGTGAATGCTTTGTACAATGCAAGAAAATATTTTTGTGATGCAGTTTTCTAATTTTGAACCTTTTATAGATTTTTTAAAGGTTTTGCATATTTTTATGTGATTTTTCAAAAGATTTTGCAATTGTTTTGGGATTTTTTTTGAAAATAAAATATTTTGGCACAAAAAGGAGGTATGTGCATCGATTTACACGGTCGTGCCTCTTTTTATTTACAAGAAGTAAGTTTAAAGGATTTGTAGATTGGATATTAGTTATTATTTTTGTATAGGTATGTATATAAAATTTGTAAAGAATTTATTTGAATGATGTATATATTCCTCAAATTTATTTGAAAATAGTTTTACAAATAATTTAGAAAACTATATACAAAAAGAATTTCGGAGATAATTATACATCTCTTTATTAATTGATTTAATGACTTACTTCTGTATATATATATAGTATTTTATCCATATTATTCCAAAATATGAAAGTACAAGTTATGGCTAAAGTATATACATCGTATATACGACCCCCCATAATTAGCTTGAGCTATACCCTTATAGATCGAAGAGAGAAGAAAAGACGAAACTCGTACTAAGTATAAAAGAGTTTATACTACAACGACTAAAGAATAATGAACAAAAGAATGCCCCTATACTTAGGATCAAATAATCCCAAGTATAGCAGATTGCATCTACATGGAGGGAGGGTCGAGGGTAGGAATGAACAATTCACGGTTCTTCATGTCTCCCTCTATAATTAGGGTAAGACAAGAGAGGAGACAGGTGGTTAGACAAAGAATGAACAAGTTACACACTCATCCCCCCTATACTTAGGATGAAGCATATCCTAAGTATAGAAGCAGTGAATGAGGAAAACAAAGAAGAAGATAGAAAATACAACAGAAAAGAAGAAAATAAGAAAACTTAAAGGAAGAGTTTTTGAGTGACATTATCTAAATGTTTTGATGCTGCTAAGGTTGTGGATGCTTCTTCCTTGCATATCACTTGAATTGAGTTAGCGGCCAAGAAAGTGTCATGCTCGAGGTAAGGCTTCAGTAACTGATCGTTGATAACAAATGGTTGTGTGTCAGGAGACAATTCTGATATTACAATGCCTCCGTTGTCATGCACTTCCTGCATTTAAATGGCCATATTCATTTACTTTATAATTTGCCTGCGAATATCTTCAACTTTGCATCAAATAGCCACACTTTATATCCAGACTCAAAGATATTTTGTCTAATGTGCTGGTCATGCCAACGTTTAACCTTCTCCTTGTACATCAAGGTGTTATCATATGCATAGTCTGAAAATTCCAAGAGCATGTTCAGATCCTCTTTCCTTTTCTGACCACCTATATGTGAGTCCAAGTTGCAGATATTGATTGCACATAATGATTTATGAATCAATTCCACAGGCAGATGGCATGGTTTTCCAAATACAAAGCGGTAGGGTGACATGCCCAAGGGAAACTTGTAAGAGGTTATGTAAGTCCAAAGGACGGAGTCCAAGAGTTGGGACCAATTCTTTATGTCTAGCTTCACAAGCTTCTGCAAAATCGTCTTGATTTCTCTGTTTGTTAGCTTAGACATGCCATTGGTCCGGAGATGATAAGGAGATGTGACTCGGTGCTCTATGTTGTACTCCTTTGTTAATTTCTTGACCTCTTTATTAATGAAGTAACTACCCCCGTCTGATATTAGTATCTTTAGAATCCCAAACCATCATATGATGTTCTCTCTCAGAAATCAACAAACTGTACAGTTATATGCAGCTCAGGCGGTGATAGCTTCAACCCAACGACTCACAAAATCAATGGCAAGAAGGATGCACTCATATCCCCAACTGTTAGGAAAAGGCCCCATGAAATCGATGCCCCAAGCATCGAATACATCTGCAATCTGAATGAACTTTAGGGGCATGGATTCTTTAGCTGTAAAGGTCCATCCAATCTTTGGCAGTCAGTGCCGTGCTTCACAAATGCTACAACATCCTTAAATAGTGTAGGCCACCAGAGGCCACGGTGCAGCACTTTTGTTGTTGTTCTGTCTCCAGAGTAGTGTCCACCATATTCAAATGAGTGACATTGCTTGAGGACACAATGATGCTCCTCCTGAGGGATGCACCATCGCCAAATGCAATCTGCCCCTTCCTTGAATAGAAGTAGGTATTCCCATTGGTAAAAATGAATAGTGGACAAGAACTTTTCCCTCTTGATTTTCATCCAATCTTGTGGAACTACACCAGAAATGAGGTAGTTCACAATATCAGCATACCAAGGAAGTGAATCTACAGCCAAGATCGATTCGTCGGGAAAGGTGTCTGTGATGGGTGCATTTCTCAGTGGAGACTCTTGCTGCTCAATTCTGGAGAGGTGATAGGCTACCACATTCTGAACCCCACGCTTGTCTTTGATCTCCATATCGAATTCCTGGAGGAGAAGGATCCGTCTGATAAGTCTTGGCTTGGCATCCTTCTTCTGTTCTAAGTATCGGATAACAAAGTGGTCGGTAAATATGGTGACTTTTGATCCAAGCATATAGGATATGAACTTCTCTAGGGTGAATACCACAACCAACAATTCTTTCTATATGACAGTATAATTTATTTGAGCTTCATCTAGCATTTTTTTGGCATAGTAAATGGCATAGGACGCCTTGTCTTTTCTCTGCTCTGCCCAATGGTAAAGTCTGATGCATCAGTCATGATCTCAAATGGTAACGATCAATCGGGCAACTGCAGGACTGGAGCTTGAATGATTAGCTCCTTTAGCTGATTAAATGAAAGGAGAACCTGCTGATCAACATTAAATTCAATCTTCTTGCATAATAATTATGTAAGAGGTCAGGCAATGCACCTTATGTCTCGAATGAATCTCCTGTAGAAATCCATATGCCCAGGAATGTCCTCGCATTTCGGACAATCTGAGATGGCTCTAAATTGGCAATTACATCAACCTTTGTTGGGACTTAGAACAATCCATTATGTTACCATGAAGTGCATCTTTTCCCAAGATAACACAAGATTGACTTCACAACACTTATGAAGTACTCCATCCAGGTGCTCAAGATAGGCATCAAAACTGTCACCATAGATGGAGAATCGTCCATAAACACCTCGAGAAAACTGCCAACCATCTCGGAAAAACTGCAAGCATGCATCTTTGGAATGTAGCAGGTGTGTTGCACAGCCCAAAAGGCATTCTCCTGAAAGCATAGGTGCCGAACATGCAAGTGGAGGTCATCTTCTCTTGGTCCTCTAGGCCAATTGCCACTTGGTTGTACCTGGAGTACCCATCCAGAAAGCAGAAGAACTCCTTGCCGATTAATCTCTCCAGTACTTGATCTATGAATGGCAAGGGGAAGTGATCCTTCTTTGTTGCTGCATTGAGACAGCAGTAATCGATACATACACACCAGGATAATGGTACCTGAGTAGAAATATCCTCTCCTCTATCATTTATAACAACAGTAAGCTCGGATTTCTTAAGAACTACGTGCAGATGGCTCATCCATTTTGAATCGCAGATGGGATAAATGAATCCTGCGTCAAACCATTTTGTGATTTCCTTCATAACACCGACCCACAAATTTTGGTTCGCTCTTCTTTGAAACTCTTGGGACGGCTTGGCATCTTCTTCCAAATAGATATGATGTGAGCACAAAGCAGGATTTATCCCGCAAAGATCTGAGATGTGCCAATCAAGTACCTTGCAGTTTTTCTCTAGAACCTCGAGAAGTCAAGATTCTTGATCCAGGGTTAGCCTGCTGCTGATAGTGATCGGATACTGTAGAAAAATATAAAGCGGAAGCAAAAACATGGAATAAAGAATATAGAACACGAAGAACACGGGATTTTAACGTGGAACCCTACTCCGAGAGGAGCGGGATGAAACCACCAGAGAAGCCCCTGAATTGGGCGTTTCTTCTATTGAAGTTCTCAATGAGTACAGGGGGTGTGGGGATCCTTATATAGCCCCACGGACATACCCAATAGTGACCGCTCCCCCATGTGGTACTAAACACATGGGTGGACTCTTTTCTTTTCTAACACTCCCCCTCAAGTTGGTAGCTGGGACAGCTGCAACTTGCAACAATAAAGAAAAATATACACCATTACATCTTCACTTGAACTCA